>OY998251.1:21040712-21650712 GCA_963922045.1 Persicaria maculosa | reverse complement strand
ATATTTAGATTATATAATATGTCGAACTAATTTTATTTATATCTATATTATTTATATTGAAATCTATGTAAATTATTTATAATATTGGTTTAATGTAATCTCCGTGCACGAAACGGGACCTACACTAGCATATAGATAGAGATTAGACCTGTCAAAACACAACCCGACCCGATGACCCGACCCGACCGACCCGAAAAATTTCTGACCCGAACCCGAAAATTTTGACTCGAATTTTTTTTTCGACCCGAACCCGAAAAACCCGAAATTTTCCGGGCAATCTGGGTTTCGACCCGGTGACCCGATTGACCCGATAATTTTGACCCGATTGATCCGGTTGATTTATAATTATATATAATTAATTTTTTTTATATATAATTAAAATTTATCACAAAATTATCAAATAATGATTTTTTTAATTTAAAAAAGAAAAAATTGACAAACCCGAAATCGACCCGAACTCGACCCGAAACCCGATCAAACCCGAGTTCGAGTCAACCCGAAAAACCCGAAACCCGTTTTACCCGAGACCCGTTTTACCCGAAACCCGAAGTGACCCGACCCGAACCCGACCCGAATGACCCGTTTGACAGGTCTAATAGAGATATATGGACATGGATTTATTTTTAATTCTGTTACCGTAAAGCTTAGAAATATTGGACAAAATGTCAAAATAAGTAATCAACCCAAAGTCGCAAATTCTGGATAACTTTCTGAAAATTTGAAATTTTTAACAAAGGCGGTAATTTTTTTTAACCAAAGGCGCGATTTTTTTTAACGAAAGGCGCTAATCTTTTTAATTCCACTTCACTAAATAAGCTAATATATATATCTATATTTCTAACCTTCCCAAAACAACACTGATAAGCCCTAATTCAATCTTTCACACGGCGGCATATCAGTCGAGGGCCGACTGCCGAGGCTACTCTCAACAGGAGGGGGTGATCTTCAGTCGTCTTCTTCACCATCTTATTGCATCTAGCAGAACATCGAGGTTCCCTTTCTCTCCTTTTTATATGCTTCTCCTTATGCTTTGCTCAAATTGATGTTCAATTGAATCGTTTATGCAGTTTACTCAATTAGAATATATTCCTCTTTTTTTTTCTGATCAATTGACAAATTGATCTTCATAAAATTGATATGAATTGATTGTAAATGATAAATTGATTACAATTATATTAGTAATCGACAAAATTAAAGGTTTATCTCTCAATTCCAATTCAATTCGTTTGGCTTCCCAAAAGGTTTATCTCTCAACCATTTTACTACTTGGTCAACTACTTCATTGCAGGGGTTAATTTGATTCAATTGATTTACGGATGCAAGATTAACCAATTCTACAAACAAATACGGATATAAAGAATTGTGTTATGGGATTCCTTTCCTTGCTTCATTTTACTAAAAATAAACAGGCCCTTAAAATTTTTTTTTTTGGTGCAAACGGGAGGGCAAGGCCCTCTTATTCAATTAGAAAGCAGGATTGCAAATTCTCATGTGCTAGGCATGGGTTCAAGATTTGCTGAACACAAACTGGCATAGCATCAAATATAGTGCATCTGCCAAAACGTTAGCTTGCCTTCTTATCTGCCTGAGTACCACAGTCCATTGCATTCCCCGCATCAGCTTCCGGCATTGCTCTATCGGCTGTCGGTTGGCGTATACCTCCTCGTTTTCACCTTTCAATTGTCTATAGACGATAGGACAGTCCAATTCTACAACTAGTCTTGTAGTCCCCATGTCCTTTGCAATCCACAACCCATGGAAAACAGCCCAGCTCTCCGCTGTCTCGGCTGAGCAACTCCCTTGGTTTATTTCATACTTTATTTTTAACTTAATTTTGAATTCCTTGTTTGATTTTACCCTTTGATTGCTTTGTTCTTTATTGAGTTCAAGCCCAATCTAAATGTCATTATACCTATTTCTTTGCTTGCTTTATTCTCATAATTCTAGATACATGGAAGGACTAAACAAAACTGGTTCATTGACGGCTGCATCAAAACATAAAGCAATGAACAAAACTACCTTGAAACAGACCGAAGTCCAAAAGCGTCCACGATCGTATGTAGCAAATAATAGTGCTCGGGCCATTGCTGGTACACAACCTTCTACTTGTAATCAGTTTTTTAAATATATAAATTTGTATTAAATAGCATGGTGCATACTCAGGTGTTACTGTTCTTAAACGGACACGTGTGCATGCGACTTCACCTACCACACAACCTGTCTCACAACTCAATGAACCTCGCATGCCTTTTGTGGCCAACTCAGCCGGAACTAATGCAATTGAGAATTCTCCAGCTCTCACACACGCCCCTACAAATGGTAAATAATTAATTCATATACATTTTTAATACATGTACATTGTTTTTATGGAGATGATGACAATCATATTATTCTAACATGTCTTTTCTAATACAGGTAACCATTCAACAAATGAACATGATGATGGCTTGGTTGTAGTCCAACCAAAAGGTATATGTAACTTCATCATTTCCTATTATATTTAATTTGTATATTACTTCTATATTTTTTCAGATCAAATACTAAATTTTAATTTCCAGAATTGTCAAAGAAAAGAGTTCGAGGAAGAACTAGAGGTGCCAATGCTGATAAGGCGCGCAGTCAGTTTGGTGGGAAACTACCAATCACCATCATAGGAGAAGATGAGGGTCGACCAACTGGTCCTTATGCAGAGATGTTTGCAAGTGAGATTGGCTTCGTGATTAGGAACCACGCACCACTCAATATTGAGAAGTGGAAGCATATTTCTAAGGAAGTGAAGGAAAGTTTGGTCAAAAGAATCCAAGTGAGTTCTACCTTTTTAAATATATAATATTTACCTTAAATTTATTATTTTCTATTCACCTACTCTTATCTTGAATATATTGTGAAAATGAATATGGCTTGAATGATTATTTTACCATTTGTACTTTTTGCAGAATAATTTCCAGTTTGACATGAATCTTCCCTTGATAGACCGATATGTTAATAAAGCTTTGGGCACTACTTTTTCTAACTTTCGGTTTAAGCTGAAAAATCATTTTAAAAAATACCCAACCATGGAGGAAGCTGTACAAAACAAGCATAAGGATGTCAAAACAGACGAGGATTGGAAATTCTTGTGCAGCTATTTTGCAAGTGAAGGATTCAAGGTATGTTGTTTAGTGTTAATATCAATAATGTGATATTCATCTTCCACACATAGTTCTAAATAGATTAAATGTAATTTATTTTGCAGAGCGTGTCTGAGAAAAATTCTGCTAATAAGGCAAAATTGAAATACCACCACAAAACCGGCTCTAGGTCATTTCAGTCCCAAAAGAAGCACGAGGTAAGATGATATAAATATCTTCTTATTTGTTTATTTTTATTTGTTTAATTCTGAAGATATAAATATCTTCTTATGTACTATTAAAGTTTTGTACACTTGGGTCCTTTTGTAGGTTGTAAAAACGGGTTTACCGCTTGATGCAATTGACACTTTTGAATTAGTCCACAAGAGCTCGACCAAAGGATGGGATGTTGGAGCCAAAGAATTATGGGTATGTACACAAAATCTTGAATAGAATCAATTGGAATTTGTAGGAATATTGGATTTGGAAAGGAACATGTATTTTTCTAGATTTATTTCATTACTAATTCTTAATGTTTATGTAGGAAAAAATGGTGCAAATGCGCTCCGAAACAACACAAGAAGATGGAGTCCGGATAATGACGGATGAAGAGATATGCGCAAAGGTATTAGGAGCGAAATCTGGCTACATCAAAGGTGCTGGCTTTGGACCTCGACCCCCACCCAAATATGCCTCTGTATCATCAACGCAAGAAATGAATGAGAAGAACAAGGCACTGCAAGAAAAGCTTGATGAAACTCAACTTGTTGTCCAAGCTCAGACTCAGGAGATCATTGCATTGAAGGAGGCTTCAAAGAAGTTCGAAGATTTTATGGCAAAGTTCAATCCAGAACATGAAACTACTTAGATGGTTACTTATTACTAGTATATTTTCTCAGCATATTTTAGTAAGGTATGTCGATTTGAATTTTAGTTGGAATTCAATTTGAATTACTAGTTTAGGTATATGCAATATAATATTCATGCTATATTTTATTAACTATTAATTTTATATTTCTTTCTTTAGTATTTTATTATTTAAATTATAATATGTATACAATTTCCTCAAATTTGTATAATCTTACAAAATTCCTCGCTATAAATAAGCATTAATAGTGACCAAATTGAACTTCATAGTTAAACCACATAATTTGCATCAAACATTTTCCTCGCTAATAACATTACAATGTAATGAAGAAAAACTATTTTCTCGATAAACTAATACATATTACGATGAAATCAAGTTTTCTTGCCATATTCTTGTTTACAACGAGGAATAAATTCCTCACCTTAAGCCTTTTTTACGATGAAAAAAAGGTCGTTAATGAAAGCCTTTCTCGAGTCAAAATTTTATCACTAAAACCATAAATTACATGACGAATTCTTTTTCCTCGCTAAAAAGCATTGATTGCGATGAAGCAATTTCTTCGCCAAAATTATCTACACCGACAAATATAAATTTGTCGTAAAAGATCGATTTTCATAATTACAAATTTATAATTACTATTTACCATTGGCGAGGAAATAAATATTTTATCAAGGAAAATATGTCTTTTGCGATGAAAATTTTAGTCGCCAATAAATATAGACATAAATTGATGTCATCATTAACGAGGAAAAAAGCATATTATCGATGAAATTACATTTGTCCCCAAACACCTTCAACGACTATTATTGAATCCTTCCACCTGTTTGGTGACAAAAAAAATTGACTTTTTACGAGGAAAATATTAGTCGCTAATGGTTATTGCGAGGGAAAATGATTTCATCGCTAAAAAAAATTTCAACGACGAATTTTTTTCCATCGACTAACCTTTCCTTGACGAGCTTTTGGCGACGAACTGGCGACGAAATGTATTTTCTCGCCAAATCTCTTTAGCGACAAAAAATCAGTTTTCAGCGACAAAAATTTTCCCCGCTAATAGGCATTTCTGTTGTAGTGAGTGGTTGTGTTGAGCACTTCTCTCCTTTGTCGAGTGCTGTTGTGTTGAGTCGAAGAGTTTCTCAGCCTTGTCGAGTTCTCTTCATTGCTAATCGAGTTGTTGTGTTGCTTGTGTCGAGTACATTGACCCCTGTCGAGTACTCATTGGTCTGTTTCGAGTTGAATTCTTGCAAATACCCATCTGTTTTGCTTGAATCGAGTTGGTTATAATTGTTGTCGAGTACTCCTTGGTCTATTTCGAGTTAAATTCTTGCAAATACCCATCTGTTTTGCTTGAATCGAGTTGGTTATAGTTGCTGTCGAGTACTCAGCCCCTTTGTCGAGTACTTATTGTCTGTGGTTTCATTCATTCTCTTGAATTGCATACTTTGATTGTTAAGTTCTTTGCTTGATTGTTGATTTGCCCAAAGCGGATTGCCCTAGCAAGCGTGACATATCAATCAGAGAGGGAGTGTGAGCGAAACACAATTGTGAGCTGTTTATATTTTTACTAATCTTTACATACTTCTTTGTTTGTCTTCTGTTGTAATGTCTAATAACCAGGGCAACGACTAGTACAATACCTTCATGGAGAAGTTAGCTAAGATAAATGAGAATGTGGTAAGGACCAATGAAGAATTGGTTAAGTTGGATAAAAGCTTGACGACACTAGAGCTTAAGCGTTTTGGTTCTAATACAGTGTTCGGACAAGGAGTCCCACTTCAAGTTGCAGTGCCACCAATTGAAAGGGAAGAAACTCATCCTATTTCAAATCAACTTAATGTTACTCCTAGCATAGATATTCAGGTTGTTGTTGAAATTAAAGAGCATCTTAATAAAGATCAAGATCTTAATTTACTTGCCTGTGATGATAATGTTTGCATTAAATATGAGCATGATTATTCTTTGATTGATTTAAGTGTTCAACCTATGTCTTGTGATGATAATCAAAGAGAAGAGTTGTGTCATACTAAATGCATAGAAAAAGGCATAGCTAGTAATATGATCTTTGAAGGTGAAAATTCTTCTACTATTGCTAGCCTTGAATTAATTGAAAATCCAGCCTTGGAAAAGGAAGAAAACTTGCTAGCATTGGATGGAAACTTAGAGATCAATTAACAAACTAAAGTGCATATTAAATTAGAACATCATGAAGTTTATATGAAATCTGAATTGTGCACTAATCAAGTTTCTTTTCTTGATTTTGTAGAGAGCTCTAATGGTCTACAAGTTGACGAAGCCGAGACAATAACCATCGAGAAGTGGTCAATCCCTACAACAATCGGTCTTGAGATCAGTGTCCATGGGCATGAGGTTTTCGATCCAGGAGATCGCGTGGATGCCTTTGCGAAATCACATGCGACCTTGGATTCGAGGACGAATCCTTTTCAAGAAAGGGAGAATGTTGCGGGACCATCCAAGACACCTCCGGACACACCTATGATTCGAGCTCATGAGAATGTTGTCATCCTCAAGAGGAAGAAGAAGGCTCCACCTTGGGAGAAGAAATGACGTTTTAGACTCTCGTTCAGAATTTTGACAGCTTTTTGACATGTCTGTAAAATAGGTCGTACGGATTCAATATTTATCGGATTGAGACGTGCCATACCTTGCCGGAACGAGGACGAAGAGATCTACAACTTTATTGTTGAAGGTTTTTCCAGATTCGACATAGAGCTTGGCCGAAATTCACATTCTTTGAGCTGTCGCTGGTTTTGACGAGATTTTATTAAGTCTTGAACATTATAGTATTTCCTATTTTAGCAACTTTCTTTACTTAAGTTATTTTAGGAAACTTTAGAGGTTATTTTATTTAATTACTAAGTATTCTTTTATCTTCTAGCTTTACTAGAATCGGCCCAAACCAGCCCTTATGGTCTATATAAGCCAATTCCTCCATTGTAATTCAGTTGGATTTTAATGAATAGAAAAACTCTCTTTTTGTGTGAAACACAATGAGTGATTGTCGATTGAATAGAGCTGTGCTCTTCAATTGCAACTATTGGTATTGATCTAGCTTGGTTTGCTTTGTGTTCATCAACTTCGCAAGACTTGGTGATCCTAGTATCCACGAGCCCCGTCCTTGTGCCTCCAAGTTGTCCGCTTGGTTGTGTAGGGTTGTAGAGGCGGGTTATATAGTCATTGGTATTGGTTCCTACCCTCTTAGGAGGCATGTGGTCTTTATCTTGTTCTATATAGATCGACTCAGTCCTTATCGGTCGTGTCTTTGTATCAATTTCGAGCCTTTCTTTATTGTCGAGTCTTGTTCTTGAATTCTTGTTTCGAGTCTTTAGTTTCTTAATCGATCTTGCTTCTTTCTTGATCGATTTCTTTAAGTTTCTTTGCTGCGTTCTTGAGTCTTTGTTATTCTTGCTTCAGTTTCTTTAGTTTCTTGCTTGTTGTCGAAGATCGGACCATCTCACGGCTAACCCCGAATCAGTGATATTTAATAAAATGAGTGAATCTCTACGGATCTCGAGAAGTGGTCAATCCCTACAACAATCTGAATTGTGCACTAATCAATTTCGAGTCTTTCTTTATATGAAATCTAAATTGTGCACTAATCAAGTTTCTTTTCTTGATTTTGTAGAGAGCTCTAATGGCCTACAAGTTGACGAAGCTGAGACAATAACCATCGAGAAGTAGTCAATCCCTACAACAATCGGTCTTGAGATAAGTGTCCATGGGCATGAGGTTTTCGATCCAGGAGATCGTGTGGATGCCTTTGCGAAGTCATATGCGACCTTGGATTCGAGGACGAATCCTTTTCAAGAAAGGGAGAATGATGCGGGACCATCCAAGACACCTCCGGACACACCTATGATTCGAGCTCATGAGAATGTTGTCATCCTCAAGAGGAAGAAGAAGGCTCCACCTTGGGAGAAGAAATGACGTTTTAGACTCTCGTTCAGAATTTTGACAGCTTTCCGACGTTTCTGTAAAATAGGTCGTACGGATTCAATATTTATCGGATTGAGGCGTGCCATACCTTGTCCAAACGAGGACGAAGAGATCTACAACTTTGTTGTTGAAGGTTTTTCCAGATTCGACCTAGAGCTCGGCCGAAATTCACATTCTTTGAGTTGTCGCTGGTTTTGACGAGATTTTATTAAGTCTTGAACATTATAGTATTTCCTATTTTAGCAAATTTCTTTACTTAGGTTATTTTAGGAAACTTTAGAGGTTATTTTATTTAATTACTTAAGTATTCTTTTATCTTCTAGCTTTACTAGAATCGGCCCAAATCAGCCCTTATGGTCTATATAAGCAGATTCCTCCATTGTAATTCAGTTGGATTTTAATGAATAGAAAAACTCTCTTTTTGTGTGAAACACAATGAGTGATTGTCGATTGAATAGAGTTGTGCTCTTCAATTGCAACTATTGGTATTGATCTAGCTTGGTTTGCTTTGTGTTCATCAACTTCGCAAGACTTGGTGATCCTAGTATCCACGAGCCCCCTCCTTGTGCCTCCAAGTTGTCCGCTTGGTTGTGTAGGGTTGTAGAGGCGGGTTATATAGTCATTGGTATTGGTTCCTATCCTCTTAGGAGGTCTGGGGTCTTTATCTTGTTCTATATAGATCGACTCAGTCCTTATCGGTCGTGTCTTTGCATCAATTTCGAGTCTTTCTTTATTGTCGAGTCTTGTTCTTGAATTCTTGTTTCGAGTCTTTAGTTTCTTGATCGATCTTGCTTCTTTCTTGATCGATTTCTTTAAGTTTCTTTGCTGCGTTCTTGAGTCTTTGTTATTCTTGCTTCAGTTTCTTTAGTTTCTTGCTTGTTGTCGAAGATCGGACCATCTCACGGCTAACCCCGTATCAGTGATATTTAATAAAATGAGTGAATCTCTACGGATCTCTCAACTTTAGTCAAGTAGACTTAGGAATATGAATAATTGATGGATCAATCCGAGAACCATGAATTCAAACCATTATCAGAGTATTACAGGTGAAATGTTCTTTCTATTTTGATATCAATTTGCTTTGTGATTTACAATCTGGTAATTTTCATATATTTGCTACATGTCAAAAGATCATTGCTTTGATTTAAGAGTGCTTGTCTAGAGATATTGAATAGGAAATCGCTTCTCCTCGTGGGTTCGACACCGGACTTTATTGCTATACTAGTAGTTATTTGGTTTATCAAGTGATTGGTTGCCTAATCTATTGGTTGTGTGTTTAAGTTTGAATTTTATTACTATTTGGCAAAGGGCGAAAGTGCCAACGACGTTCGACCCGCACTAGGGCGCGAGGAGAGAGGAGAGAGAGGAGGCGAGAGAGGAGAGAGAGGAGGAAAGAGACGATTGCATGGTTGTAAGTTTAGAATTTTATTTTATGTTAAAGTTAGTTTCTTTTATTATGTTTTGTTTCTAATTTCCTTCTTCTAGGGTTGCGGTGATTACAACATAGATATGTGTGTTTTATTTATGATATTACGAATTTAGATGTCTTTATTATCTTCTATCCTATATGCATGGTTCTTCTACGAAAGTAGTAGGTGATTCATATTTATGATATTGAAGCGAAAGTGGTCTTATTATGAATTTGGATTAATTATGAAAAGGGGATAATAACACTTAGGGTTTATGCGAGAGCCTCTATATTCCTATTTGTTAATAACGAAAGTTATTTGATATAAAATCTTTCTATGATTTATAATCTACAGATATGTTTATTGTTGTGGTGATCCCTAACCTTGGAAGTTTGCATCTTTATTTGTTTTATTTCATCATTTTTATTCTGCACATGTTCTACTCAACCACGATTCTCTCTCCATCCATTGACATTGACTAGTCTCAGTCGACATCAACAGCAAACCCCCGCCACCTTTTCCCGCTATCCCCGAACCCCGAAACCAACTAAACCTAGAACCGCTGACCTTTCTCCTAAGGACGAACCTAACTCCACTATCCTACAATGGGGTCTTGACTATAAATTTATTTGGTTGAGATACCCTCTCGTCAAGTGCTAGGATTTGCCTAGGATCGGTAGGATCTCTAGGATCGATTAGGATCTTACAATCCTAAGAAAATAGTGCGATCCTAGCAATGTTAAAATTTAAGTTGTATGTATTATATTGAAATACAATCCTAGGATTGTTGAAAAGTGGTTCGATTTTGTTAAAGTCAACCCATGGGTTTTTTTTTCTAATATACCATTAATTGATTGAAATAATTTGGCCAACCAATTAGTAAATGTCCCGAGGATTGAGCATTGCTAGTAAATGTCCAAAAACATTTCATAATACCACTTTTACCCTCATTTTAATTTTTCCCTTCGGCTTTTTCCAAATCTGCTCCTCTCCCTCGGATGCCGCTGGGAGGCTCTCTGCAAGCACGAGCTCGTCGTCCACCGCCGGCTCTCTACAAGGTAGGGGATGGGGCCACCGCGAGGAGCCCTTCTAGCAGATCCGTCGACATCGAGGAACAAGAGGTAGAACGGAGGGTAGCCATGAGTGGTCGTTCATTCCCCTTGTTGTGCAGATCCGTCGAGGGAGGAGGGAAAGCGAACAGAGGGAAGCAGGATCCGCTTCCATGGCTGCTCAGATTTGAAATGGAGGAAGAAGGATGTCGAGCTGAACAGGGAAGATGGATGGATCTGCAATGGCGATGCCATATCAATCGTTTGCCCATGATTTCCTCCGCTGACGCTTGGGAAGGAGCCATCTGAGCTGATTGAATTAAAGTTGGAGGAGGATTCTCTGGGTTGTGCAACACATTCAATTGTGGAAGGCGACTTTCCACTAATTACTAATTTGTAGAAGGGAATCAATGTGAGGGGTGGGTTGGGATAGTGATACAGGGGATTAAAATTCATCTTTTTATTTCTAATTCTATCTAGGCTTATTTGATTAAGTTGGAATTCATAAATTTTGGTAATTTAATTCAATCTAGGCTTATTTGATTAAGTTGGAATTTATAAATTTTAGTTTTAGGGTTATATAATTGTAAAGGAGTTGGGATTAAAATTCATCTTTTTTTTGTGATAATTAAAATTCATCTTCTTATTTCTAATCAAGAATTGAGTTTATTTCTAATCAAGAATTGAGTGATGATAGTGTCTATGACCCTGATTTTATAGTGGTGACAGTGTCTATGACCCTGTTTTTATTTTGGTTACAGTGTATATGACCCTCTTACCCGTTCTTATATTAGAGGAGAACTGTCACCACATGTATTTTGGCTTCTCATTAGCTTATATAGGGTTTGTGTCTCCCTTGTCGTAAGATTTTCCTTTGATTACAATGTCTTTGAGCCTTTTTTCATAGTGGTGACAGTGTCTATGACCCTGTTTTTATTTTGGTTTCAACGTCTATAAGGTTTTCCTTTGATTACAGTGTCTAAGACCTTTTTTCATAGTGGTGACAGTGTCAATGACCCGATTTTTATAGTGGTGACAGTGTCTATTATCCTGTTTTCATAGTGACGGTAGTGTCTATGACTCTCTTACCCATTCATATATTGAAGGAGAATTGTCCACCTAATGTCTTTTGGCTTCTCATTAGCTAGCCCCTTTAGAGTTAGTGCTTACCTTGTCCTAGGGGTTTCCATTTGGTGACAACAATCATCTCTTAACGACGTACTGTACTTAACATTTTAGGGTTTAGGATTTAGGGTTTAGGGCCAAGGCCCTTAACCCTAAACATCACATGTTCTTTTGACTTCTCATTAGCCCCTTTAGGGTTTGTGCTTCCCTAATCATAGGTTTTTCCTTTTGGTTACAAGTGTCTATGACCTTATTTTAATAGCGGTTACAATGGTTTTGTCCCTTTTTTATAGTGATTATAGTGTCTATGTTCCTTTTTAACAGTGGTTACAGCGTCTATGTCCATCTTATCCATTCATATATTAGAGGAGAACTGTCACCACATGAATATCGGCTTCTCATTAGCCCCTATAGGGTTTGTGCTTCCCTTTTCCTAGGGTTTTCCTTTGATTACAGTGTCTATGACCCTTTTTCATAGTGGTGACAGTGTCTACAAAGCTGTTTTTATTTTGGTTACAACGTTTATAGGGTTTTCTTTTTTATTACAGTGTTTATGACCCTGTTTTTATAGTGGTGACAGTGTCTATGACCCTATTTTTATTTTGCTTACAACGTCTATGACCCTCTTACCCATTCATATATTAGAGGAGAACCGTCACCGCATTTATTTTTGCTTCTCATTAGCACCTATAGGGGTTGTGGTTTCCTTATCATATGATTTCCCTTTGATTACAGTGCCTAGAACCATGTTTTTATAGTGGTGACAATATCTATGACTTTATTTTTATTATGGTGACAACAGTAGTTACATTTTTAACTTTTTTTTATTGTGGTTACACTACTTTAAAAAAAAATCTAGAAAACTAGGAATTAGAAATTAGAGAAGAACTGTCACCACATGAATATCGGCTTCTCATTAGCCCCTATAGGGTTTGTGCTTCCCTTTTCCTAAGGTTTTCCTTTGATTACAGTGTTTATGAACCTTTTTTCATAGTGTTGACAGTGTCTATAAAGCTGTTTTTATTTTGGTTACAGCGTCTATAGGGTTTTCCTTTTGATTACAATGTCTATGACTTTGTTTTTATAGTGTGACAGTGGCTATGACACTATTTTTATTTTGATTACAGTGTCTATGACCCTTTTACCCATTCATGTATTAGAGGAGAACCGTCACCACATTTATTTTGGCTTCTCATTAGCCCCTATAGAGTTTGTGCTTCCCTTATCCTATGGTTATTATTTTGATTACAGTGTCTATGACCCTCTTACCCATTCATGTATTAGATGAGAATTGTCACCACATTTATTTTGGCTTCTCATTAGCCCCTATAAGGTTTGTGCTTCCCTTTTCCTATGATTTTTCTTTGATTACAGTGTCTATGAACCCTTTTTCATAGTGGTGACAATGTATAAAGCTGTTTTTATTTTAGTTACAACGTCTATAGGGTTTTCGTTTTGATTACAGTGTCTATGACTTTGTTTTTATAGTGGTGACAGTGGTTATGACACTTTTTTCATTTTGATTACAATGTCTATGACCCTGTTTTTATTTTGGTTACAGCGTCTATGACCCTCTTACCCATTCATATATTAAAGGAGAATTGTCACCACATGTACACATTTTGTGTTTCCCTTGTCTTAGTGTTTTCCTTTGGTGATAACAATTACTGCTTTTACGGTGATGACACTACTAATAATACATTAAAAGTGACTGAATCTGGTTTTATAGTGGTGACACCACTAATAATTTATTTAGATATAAAAAAAATATTTAATTGGTTAATATTTAATTGTCCTAAAGTTGCAAAGACCATAAATCAAAGATTGAAAATTGTAATAAGCTAAGTTGTAATCAACCCACTGTGTTGGACTATGCTCCACAAACGACACCTAAGTTGCACTATCTTGCACTAATTTGTACTCAATGCCTTGCTACCTTTAAACAAATTCAGAAATTTTTTTAAAGTTGTAATCAACCCACTGTCCAATAATTTAGTTTTTTCATTTTTCATATTCAGATATAGAAAAATTCAATGATGCAATTGCAGGGGGAGGAACTCCAGAAAATGGGGGGACAAACAGGAAGCTTAATCGGAGATTCTCCAGCTTGAGATCTGCCAAAATTGAAGAGCTATTTCAGATCTGCCAAATTGGAGATCTACTATTCTCCTTCCATGACGTCGGAAGGTCGCACCTCATTCTCCAGGAAGCTTAATCGGAGATCTGCAATTTTCCTCAAATCGGAAAGTCGCACCTCCTATTCTCCTTCCATGGCGTCGCCGACCGATCGGAGGTATTCGGATCTGGAAGCCTCGTCGGGGAATATGCAGATCTGGAGGATGCTCGTGTGTCGGCTGGCGACGGCGAGGATGATTCCGGTGCCATGTCTCAAACCTCAGATTTTGGGAGGAACCCATGGAAGCTCGGAGGGGAGCTCGGAGGGGAGCTCGAAGGAAGCCATGGAAGAGCTCGAAGAAACCCATGCTGTGTCTCGTTTGAAGAAAGAAACGGGAATAATGAGGCAATGCAAAGTTGGAAATTGTGGACACTCTCCTAATATTTCTCCATTTTTGTCCTAACGCTTAAATTTTGGCCAAAAAATGGAAACATACAAATTAACCATAATTGAATCTCATATAATTGAATAGATAATTGATTTTTAAAAATATTTTAATATTATTTTTAAAAATAAATATTTATTACGTTAGTTTACTAAAATATCTATACATGGATGACTTATGGCTATATAATATTTTAACAAATTATTTTGGCCTCAAAAAATAATATAAATAAAAATAAAAATAACACTTATTAAATAATTAATTGATATAAATAATTCTTTCCACCAAAAAATAATCTAGATATAAATAAAATAGCACTTATGAAATATATATATAGATAGATTGCGCCTTATATAACTTTCTATAAACTATGATAATTTTTTTTCATCGAATAAACCACAATGCACCACATAGGATGCTTTTCCTTGAATGAACTGCACCGCACCACATTGTTAAACAAGCTTGGCGAGCATCTTGTACTGGTTCTGCAATGTTTCAAGTTATATACAAAACCAAACTACTTAAACAAAAAGCAAATGAGTGGAATAAGAAAACATTCGGACATATCTTCCGACAACTCAAGGAAGTAGAAAGCAGCCTACTAGAGATACAACCACTAATGACTCAGCAGAAGTGGTTGGATTATAAAGCCAAAGAAAGAAATCTCCTACAAAAAAAAAGAGAAGCTTCTTATGTTTCAAAAAAAGTATTGGAACCAAAGGGCAAAAACGAAACATCTAAAATTGACAGATTCAAACACAGCCTATTTCCATAGGGTGGCAACGGGCAGAAGGATTAGAAAAATCATTCGATCAGTTACTTTTAGTGAAGGTACATATATTGAGGGTGACGAAAATATAAGAAATGAAATCCATAGATATTTCGAGAAAAGGTTTAAACAGGAACAGATAAATGAAAATCTCCTTAGGGAGTACCTAAATCTTGTCACCCCGACAATCACCAATGAGGAAAATAGTTATCTTACTCAGCACCCTATCAATGGGGAAATAAAAAGGGCAGTGTTTAGCCTTGGCAATAATAAATCACCAGGCCCTGATGGAATGACTGCAGAATCCTACAAAAAAAACTGGGACATTATTGGAGGATCAATCATCAAAGCGGTAAAAGGATTTTTCATTTCTGGAAGAATTCCACGTCAAATAAACCATACATTTATTTCCCTTTTACCAAAATGCGATAACCCCTCTATGACTACACATTACAGACCAATTAGCTTATACTCCACAATTTATAAAATCATTTCTACAATTTTGACGTATAGATTGAAGAATGTAATTGGTAAACTTATCCACCCTTTGCAAGGAGCATTTGTTTCGGATAGGGCTATATAGGACTATGTTCTTATAGCCCATGAAATTTTCCATTCATTTCGTAGCAGAACAGGTCAAGAGGGGTGGATGGCAATAAAGCTTGGTATGGAAAAAGCCTATGATAGAGTAGATTAGATTTTTACAAGGGTGGTATTGGAAAAATTCGGCTTTCACCCGACTTTTATTAAATGGATTATAGAATGTATATCTACAGTGTCGTTCTCAGTGCTCGTCAATAATGGGCTAATAGAGATATTTAGACCAACTAGAGGTCTTTGACAAGGAGATCCTCTATCCCCGTTTCTCTTCGTCTTGGGGGCAGAAGTTTTGGCGAGAAAACTCTCGTATGAAGCAAACATGAGAAATGGCCTTATTGGTTTTAAATTTGGGAAGGAAGGACTGAGTATCCCTTTCCTTGCCTTCGCCGATGATATTATTATCTTCACTAGAGGTAACACCTCAGCTTGCTTAAAAGCAAAATCAATAATAGATGAGTATTGTAGCATTTCAGCGCAAAAAGTTAATTATCACAAATCTGCCTTCCAAACTACGAAAGGAATCCCTAGATCTAGAATCGAGGAACTCGAAAGATGCTTGTGTATATCAAATCAAATAACAATTGAAAAATACCTTGGTTGCCCGATTATTACCAGGAGAGTTAATAGACAAACTTTCGAGGACATCGTCTGTAAATCAAAAGAGCAGCTTAGTAAATGGCGTGTGAATGCCCTATCACAACAGGGGCGTGCTGTCCTTATCAGCACAAACCTGGCATCAAAACCCTTATAATGCAATGCAAAGCTTCATGCTCCCCAGTGTAATCCATAAGGAACTATATCAAAAAAATAGATCTTTCTTCTAGAATAAAGATCTCCAATACCGGCCTCTGATAAGCTGGGATAAAATCTGTAGACCAAAAGGTAAGGGAGGTTTAGGTATTCAAAAATCCAAGGATATGAATGAGGCACTCCAAATGAAACTCCTCTGGAAAATTCTTGCGGAACCAGAGAATATATGAGTAAAATTAATTCAGTACAAGTATTTGAAAACAACACATATATTAAATTATAAGAAAAGGGGGGTTCGTCCTGTCGATGGTCGAAACTAACTTCTCTTATGGAGAAATTTAAAACTGGTTTTATATGGTCGGTGGGCAATGATAAATCAATTAAATTCTGGACCGGTAACTGGCTTACAACTTCGCCAATAACCAAAAGGGATGATTGTCCTATCATTCGAGATGATAACGGAACAGTGAGCGACTATATATTAGGAGGAAAATGGTGGGAGGAAAAATTGTATAACAAAATCCCACAAAGTATAGCAGTAGAAATATTGGATATCCCCCTTCCTAAAAATACATTTGATGATAGATTATATTGGTGGCCAGATACAGAGGGATGGTTTACAACAGCTAGTGCTTATAAACTAATCACTAAAAATAACAGCCAGAATGAGGATAATAATTCCTGAACTTGGGCTATCGACACATCACCAAAAATTAAAAACTGCCTTTGGAAATTAGGACAGAAGGGTATTCCAACGGCTACCCGTCTAACCCTAAAGGGGGTTTGAGTACCAATAGCTTGTGTACTCTGTAACAATGCCATTGAAGATGAAACTCATCTTTTTGTGGAATGCCAATTTTCTAGTTTCCATCTCCCATCGTTTGTGGTTACAAATCACGTTATAACCAACTTGATTGCAAATTCGAGACATTTCTCTCCTATCTTGTCATTAATTGGAAGCACCCTTACTAAAAATGAAAAGGTGAAACTAGCGGTGTCCTGGTGGAATATATGGTACATCAGAAATCAAACAATCTTCAGAAATGAACCTATTCCGAATCGAGAATCTTTTAGACACATAATCGAAACCCACCTGGAAAATTGGAAGAAAACCTTCATGCATGAAAATGAGGATGATATTCAATGTACTCGGAAGGATAATGCAACCAATCACATACATTCAACATTACGACAAAAGGCTGCTAAGTGGAGAAAACCACCTGTTGGTACGTTTTAATTAAACTTCGATGGCTCTACACTTAAAAACAACGACAGCTCAATTGGCCACATCATTCGTAATTGGGAGGGTAGAACGATCCACATCGGCTATGACAGAATTGGCAACCAGACCCCGCTGAAAGCTGAGGCTTTGGCATTAAGACATAGAATAATCCAAACTATTGCGTTGGGTATAAACAAGTTACAAATTGAAGGGGCCTCTCGTATAATCATAAATCATTTAAAAACAACCTCTACATGCCCATGGGAAATTGAACTAGTAATGTCCGATATCAAAACATTGTTGTCGAGTGTGAGAGAAGTCTTCTTATCTCACATTCCCCGAAATGGCAATAGAGTGGCTGATAAGGTTGCACACCTTTGCCGCTCTGCCAGGGGCTTCGACATTTACACTCATACAGGTCTTCAAGACCTCATCTGTAAGGATGCTATTGGGTAGGATTATTCCACCCGAATTATTACCTGATCAAAAAAAAAAAAAAAACACCGCGCCACATAGGACGCTATGCATCTGTTTTAGTATATGTATATAGATGTTAAAAGTGAAACCCACGACTAAACCCATGGAAGTGGTATTGGTATGGATACATTATCTTGCAATGAAGATGAAGATGTTGAGATAAATGATGATGATGATGTTAATGATTTCCTTGAGAGAAATGTTGAAATTGTTCATAATGTGGTTAATTGCGATGATGACATTTGAAACTAGAAATGACATTGGATATTTGGAGGTATGATTTATCTCTTCTATGTTTGTCACATTTTAATACATTATCCTTGTATGTTTATTGCCTTTTGAGATGTTATCTTTGACAAATTAGGAATGTTAAGTGACTATTATTGGACTATGTTAGTTATTTAGTTTATTTAATGGATGATAATATTTGTTTTGTTTTACAATGAAGGTATTTGTTTGTTATATGGCTATTATAAGAAATTATCCTTGATTTTATTTTCACTTTTTACCGGGTCTTACGATCCTACGATCCGATCCTACACCCTTATATCGATCCCATACTATACTAGCTAGGATCTCGATCCTAAAAACCGTGTTTTAGAGGATTGAAGTTGAGAGATCCAAGGTAAGTCATGAATACCTGGGATTTCACGTGATTTTTTCTTCAATTCAAGCCTTGATTGGTTGAATCGTGACCTTTTATAATTTTTTTCCATGAATGAAATTAGACCTGTCAAAACATAATCCGACCCGACTGCCCGAAATTTTTTGGGTCAAGACCCGAAAATTTTAACCCGGAATTTTTTTTCGAACCGAACCCGAAAACCCGGAAATTTTCCGGGTAATCTGGGTTTCGACCCGGTGACCCGATTGACCCGGTAATTTTGACCCGATTTACCCGATTGACCCGGTTGATTTATAATTAAATATAATTAATTATATATATATAATTAAAATTTATCGTAAAATTATCAAATCATGATATTTTTAATTTAAAAAAAAAAAATTGACAAACCCGAAATCGACCCAAAATGACCCGAAACTCGGTCAAATCCGGGTTCTAGTCAACCCGGAAAACTCGGGACCCGTTTTACCCGAGACCTGAAGTGACTCGCCCCGAACCCGACCCGAATAACCTATTTGACAGGTCTAAATGAAATCCATTAATGTTAAATCCATCCATTAATGAACTATATTCAAATAAATATCTTCAAGTGGCATAATTAGTTATTAATGAAAACCACCCTTTTGCATTATTGGCAAAATTAAAAGACGACCTTGTGGAAGTCTGGAAGACTCTGAGTTGGTTTTTTTTTTTTTGGTCAATAGACTCTAAGTTGTTGACTCAAAAAATTGAACAAAATGTCCACCAAAAAAAAATTGAACAAATTAGCAAGTGGATGATATTAATTACAAACGCGTTTTTTCAAAAAAGAAATAATTTACATCACATTCATAAACGATTTTATTATAAGTAAATATAAGTAGTACCCGTAGTACATAATATCTTAATAATTTTTTTTTAGAGGAAATTGCACTAAATAGCCTAAAAAACGGGCCTATTTGCACAAATAGCCAAGGGGGTGAAAAAATGGGCCAAAATGGCCGGGCTATTTTGTGCAAATAAAACAGCCGGTTATTTCCAACTGTTTGTAACCGGTTGTAGTGGGTTATCAAATTAAAACGAGGGAGAGAGAGACGGTTTAATTTTATTTGAAAGTCAAACAGAGAGAGAGAGACGGAAGGCCATCAGAGAGAGAAAGGAGAAGCGATACACAGAGAGAGAGGGCGGACGAACTCGTCGAAGAAGAAGGCCATCAGTCATAGCCTGTGAGGAAGGAGAAGGTTGAAGACGAACAGAAAGGTAAGCAACTGTGGAGATTTTGTTTGAGTTGCGAAATTGGTGTATTGGGGGTGCGGTTACATGCGGTTATTGTGAAGGATTTGAGACAATTTTGGGGTAGATGTCTAGCAGTAGAGGAGGAATGAAGTAGGAGGGGGTTAGGGGTGACATTGTGAGTCGATTTTGCGGAGGTGGGTGCGATTAGGGTTTGTGGGTGTCGGGAAAAGGATGGGTAAGGGTTAGGTGATGTTGGGTAAGAAATTGGGGACAAAAGGGCAAGGAGGGGGTCGGATGGGTAGGGAATCCACAAGATTGGGGGTAATCGGTAGGGTATATTTGCACATGTGGTAGGACTGATGATCGAAGGTTGTGTCTGAAATTGTGGTAGCAGATATCGTAGGACCGGGTAACGAATATGGCAGGATAAAATTGAACATCTGGTAAGCCGAGTGGGGTGAAGGAATTTTTTGGAAGATTGGTTTTTTAATGTTGAAACAGTAAGTGCCCACCAAGTGTTTGATGAAATGCTCAAAATATGATGAATAAATGGTGATTTGGTTTTGTATAATCTCATTGCCTATATGATGTGTTGTGAAAGAGGTAAAAAGAAGAAAACAAGTAAGACATGTTGGTATGACAGAGTAGTTGTTTGGCTATATGTTTGAAACTTAATGTGTGAATTACTTGTTGGTTAAATGCCTATATGTATGATGAATTGTTGGTTAATTGGTGTTGGTGAAATACTGATGGCTATCTCTTGGGTTGGGAAGGAGGTAAAATGAACCAAACTTGTATGAAATTCGAATATGGTAGGACAGAAAAAGATAGCCGAGTTGGTAAGAAAATCATATTCTATTGGTTGGATAAAATTACACTGTTGGTATGACAGATGAGGTGATCTGAATGTCTGAATGCATGTGTGTGGTGATTGTGTTGCAGGAACCCTTTGTGCAATAACCATAAAAATGACAAAGGCCGGCAAGAGGAAAACAAAGGCAGGACCAAGCAGCCAGGGGGTAAGGAAACTGAGATAGTTCCCTTGTTTTGGTAGTCATGGTTGGGAAAAAAATTTGGGACCTAAGAGTGTTACATCTGTTGCAGGCTGTGTTGGCTGTGGCTGAGAAGGACCACTTCAGTGGAAGGGCATTATCACATTCCAGTTTTGACCTCCTGGACGGACTCGACTTAGCCATCGATCGTGATGATGTGAAGGCCCTCACAAAGAGCCAATTCGGAGGCATAGTGAAGATGGGGTCGAGGAACAAGTTCGCCGCACAGCTAGTGCACTATTGCCTCCTGTGGCAGCTGAAGACCCGGAAGCAACACGAGACGTGGTACTCCATCCAAGGGCATCACGTGCGATTCTCGCTTCACGAGTTCGCATTAATAACGGGGCTAAACTGCGCACCACCCCCTAGGGATGTGATGGAGGGGGATCACAAGGACGCCGTCTACCAATTATTCAAGAAAGAAAAGGTAACTTTGAAGGATGTCGAGAGCGCTTGGGAGCACGAAAAACAGACGGACTCGGGCTCCCTAATGAGGAAGTACAAGCTTGCCCTCCTAGTCATTGTGGAGGGTATTCTTTTTGGCTTGGAGAAGAAGACAAAAATTAGAGGGTGGGTGGTTAAGCTGCTGTTGGAGGACACGACGCGGTTTCTGGATTTCCCTTGGGGCCGACTTGTGTACGAGAGGCTACACGAGAGCCTGGCCGGTACGTTGAAGGACTTGGTTGCCGCAAAAGCTCACCTGAAAGATAGGCCAACGTACGCGCTATACGGGTTCCCCATGGCCTTTCAGGTTAGCCAAGTTATGAAAAAGAGTCAGAACCTTTGCCATTTCAGAATATGTGTGACTGTGGGATGCCAAATAGGCAATTATATCATGCCAACAGTCTATTTCTATCTTACCAAATATATGATGTTTACCTGCAAACTGTGTCTTTCAATCTTACCAATACTATGAAGATGTCATGCAAAATGTGTAATATTAGCTTACCCAAATGTGTGTGCAGCTGCGTTCTAATCTCTTACCATATTGTATCTGCAGTTGTGGGTGTACGAGACCTTCCCTGAGATTGGGAATCATTTTGGCCGCAACATCGACGACACCATCATCCCCAGGTGTCTGCGATGGGAAATGCCAAACTCGCACATACGATACGAGAATGTAAAGTCCTTCCTCAGCCTGGACGCCCCCGCCGACGACCCAATTGATGAACACATTCTGCTGGCGAAGCCAGAGCCCATCTTGCACCCCACCCATAAGGAAAAAGATGCGTACCCCCACTCATCGTACAAGAAAGACGCTCCAGACGTCTTCTTTGATCATATTGTGGGCGACCACATGAGGGCCCACAGAGATAAGCGGATACATGAGGATGCCACTGCTGGATCCAGTCAGGGAACCAGCCAGTCTGGGTCAGACGCGTCGAGCGTCGGTTTGGAGGCCCGGATTGTGGCCAAGGTTGAGGCTCTCTTCAAGGGCATGATGGTGGAGATGGGGTCCAGATTCAGGGAGCTCGGCGAGAAGGTGACTGCAGTTTCTAGAGAATGCAAGAAGGCGTTATCAGAGAGGACCGGCAAGGGAAAGGTATGTGCTCCATTGTCCATCATATGTGCAATTTGTAAGATAATGTTTGTGTGTTGGTAAACCATTTTAAGCCAAATGGTATGACATACATGTGCAATTGGTAGGATCGTGTTGATGTATTGGATGACGATGTCGTTGAGAAGGATGTTGAGAAAGATTTGGACAAGGTTGTGGCCGACGTGGTTGAGAATGCTGAGAAGGTTGAGGAAAAGGCGGAGGACAGGGAAGAGATGAATGCTGATGACCAGGGCTCGGGCAAGCAGGGACAGAACGTTGAGGATAACACGGCGGAGAAAGAAGAGCTGAACTCTGATCTGAAGGGGCAGGGCATGTGCACTTGTGAGGACGTTGAGGAAAAGGTTGAGGAGGAGCCAAAGGAGGGTGACGAGGGCAAGGACGATGGAGAGAAGGTGGTGCAGGCTGAGGAACAGATTAAGAAGGGCAAGGAGCATGTAAAAGAAGCTGCAGGGGAGGGTTCCAAGGGTGAGTCTGATGCAAACGATGCGGAGGAAAAGGTAAACCTTACTTATTGGTAGGATAGTCTGACCCTGTTGGTAAGACAAAAGGTGCGTTTTGGTATGATAAAAAAGGCAGTTGATTTTGGTCAGATATAATAACCCAGTTGGTAGGATATATTTACCCTTTTGGTATAATATTGAATCTGTTTTGGTAGGATAATGTAAGCTGTTTGAACATAACTCGGGTGTGTTTGATTGTTAGGAGACAAAGCTGGAGCCTAGGAGAGGCAAGCGTGACAGGAAGATCACATCAAAGCTAGGGGACTGCGTGGTTACTCAACCCGCTAAGCGGGCCAAGAAGGGGGCAAAGGCATCGTGTCCAACCACCGATGCAGCTGCGGAGGGGATGGTCACTGATAAACAGAGAGACGACTTCTTGGCCTGGCTCCTGAAGTTCCCCGCGCAGGTGAAGGGCCCAGACGGGACCCAATTGAACAAGAAGTTCTTCAACAACCTAATATCACCCGGCGTATGGCTTTCCACCGAGGTACGCAAACTTCTGTCCTGTAACGCATGTTTCCTTATTCACTTACGTCATGGGACAAGCCCTCACGGGAATTTGGAATGTACCTGTTAACGCAGCACATCCAGCAGTCCATGCTCCTGGTCCGGAAGGCATTGGACGCCCGGGAGGGTGATAAAAAGTCGGGTGTCGTGGTGGTCGACCCATACTGGCAGGAAGCCGTGGTGAAGCAGTTGGACGCTGTTTCTGGCGATGTGAACCGCATTAACCAGCGCAATGTGTCCAAGGTGCTGCTGAGGTACTTCTCGGGGACACTGTCGGACCACCACGGGAGGACTTGGTCGGTGGCGAACGCGAAGATATTAGCTCCTTGGTTGTACAAGGCGAAGCACTGGATTGGGCTCGTCATCGACCTCGTTAAGTGGAACATAGAAGTCTTTGACTCTGACTGGTACCAGATAAAGGAGAAGGACCTTCAAGCCTACCTCGAGCCTGTTGCGAAGCTGATATCGGTGGTGATGCAATTTTCTGTCGAGCTCCGGGCCAAGCACACAGTCGATGTCCCCAACCCATTCACCATAACCCGAACCGCCAAGATCCCTAGGAACGAAACCTTGTAAGTTTCTCTTAACTATTGGGTTATGTACGTCTACTAATATTGGTAGGATATAATAGGACTATTGGTAGGATATATTACATCCATTGGTATGATAAATTGACGAAAGTGGTAAGACGATTTGTAACTAATGTTGGTTGTTAATTCCTTCACGTGCAGCGGTGACTGTGGGGCATACGTTATCAGGACTATCCAGCTGGTGGCAGAGGGCGTAGAGACATTCGACAGCGTCAACGACAATTATATTGCCCCCTACCGCCAGTACTTGGGGCTCTCCATCCAGCGCCACGAGTTGTAGGTCTCTCCTGTTTGTTAAGACATTCTCTCCTGTTTCTTAAGACATTCTCTCATGGTTTGGAAACTTCTAAGTAAACTTTGGTCGATTGGACACTTGTGTTAGTTTTAAAACTTATGTTGTTGTTTGTAGTGTATTTTGTTCACGGTCGGTAGGATGTTTTCTGATTGTAATGGTTAAAACTGGTATTTATGGTTCACGTTAATTAGTTCCTGCTTACACCCAAGGTTGTTTGTGTGTTGTATTATATTTGCATGAATGTTATAAGTGGTAAGATTAGACGAAACAATTGGCAAGATAAGACGACACTTATGGCATGATATAATTAAACATTGTTGAGGACGTCAATTGCAGTGAAGTTGAGACGCAATTGGTAAGATAAAACAAAGTTAATGGTCGGATAATGTTAAACTATTGGGTAGTCATAGCGCTGATAGTGGTAGGACAAAATGAGAAATACTTAATAGATGCGCTAGTTCATGTGAATGTGCCCAAAACATGTGATAAACATACTGGCAGAATCCAAGATTGCATCACAATTAGCCCCCTTGGAACACGACAATACGAGACACGTGCAAAAAACATACTGGCAGAATCCGCGACGGAAGTCGATGCCCAAAATAAGTTCGTCAGCTGACTAGAGCGTCCACCATTCAACACTACGATCGACGGCGCTTTGGCCCCCTGTATTCGCCCTTCGACAGATAGCGCTTCGTCTTCGGCCTTCCCGGCGCACGCTTCACCACCGGCGGCAAGCATTTTGTCGCAGCTATTTGTGGAGGCACCACCCATGTCTCACGAGGTGCCACTGGGTAAACCACATTGACGTAGCACGCGCGCCAAGCCTCAGCCCTGTACAGAGGATGGACGAGGGAGTATGGATCGATCCGACGTACCTTGGCCACGGCGAGGGCATGCGGACACGGAATCTGGTCAATTTGAAAGTGCTTACATGTGTCACTCCAAGCAGAAAGGTTGACCAGCCAGGCGGACACCCCTTTACGGACGTCATACTCGTGTTCGCTCAAAGGCTTCACCTCCAGACAAATAGCCTGCATGGCGTTTTTCCTCAAAACGGTATCCATATGGTCCGTCACAACCTTCTCGGGATTTGAACTTAGCTCCCGGCGCGTCGCGAACCACTCAGCCACTTTGTCGATTATGCTGTCCATCAGGGAGGTGACGGGCAGGTCACGAGGCTCAAGAAAAACCGAGTTCAAGGACTCGGCATGGTTTGTGGTGGTCACGTTGAACCGATTGGCGGGATAGAAAGCCCGGGCCCAATTGGAGAAGCCGGCCGTCTTAATGTATTCAGCACCAGTGGGCGACTTGTCTTTGAATGCTTCGAAGTGGCCATTGAACTCTGCAACGGTGTACGCGTTTGCCATCAGGAAGAACAGATTTTGAAGGCCACCCGCCTTGGGATATGCCTTCACATTCTGAAAAAGATGGTAAGTGCAGCGGCCATGCTTTGCCAAGTCGTAATTTGCTCGGATTCCCTTCGTGATGCTCATGTGCTTGTCGCTGACCCACACCACATGGGGCTCATCCGGGACCACGCGTTTCATTTGACGAAAGAAAAAACTCCAGGACGCATCATTCTCCCCGTCGACAATGGCAAATGCAACGGGGTATAGCTTGTGGTTTGGGTCTTGGGCAGTCGCAAACCTCAAGCAACCACGATACTTCCCCTTCAAGAAACTTCCATCCACCGAGAATACCTGCCAATGTCAATCAGCTTAATAAGGTCGGATGAAATTATGTCAATGGCAAGAGAATATAACACATTGGGTAAGATAAACTTACACAGTTGGTAGGATTATAAACGGTGGGATGAACTGGCAGTATTGGTAAAAAGGTATTGGAAGGACAATATTACACTGACAACCCGCCAAATAAGCTACTGACAATCCACTCCAAATTTCTCGAAATTTTCAGGTATGGTAGGACATGGTAAGCCTATTGGTAAGATAGATATATGATATTGGTAAGATAAATATACAATATTGGTCAGACAGATGCCATTCCGTCTTCCCCCAATGAAGAACCTTGTTTTTGGCGCCAAAATTACACGGACATCCCGCCCAAACCACTACGGACATCCCCCTCCATGTTATCTCCAAAATTCCAACTATGGTAGGACATAGTTGTCCTATTGGTAAGACGAATGTCTTCGTTTGGTAAAACTAATGTCTTCTGTTGGTAGGACATAGTTCCCAGATATGAAGGTGATGCTTTGCCCTCACCATGCCACTCGTTTCCTATGTTGGCTCTGTTTTTTCAGAGCATTTACTAAGGAATGACACCCATCAATCAAGATTTTATAAGGGTTGATTGACACCCTTAATTACAATCATTTACATTTCCCCTCATAAATGCTCCCCCCCTTTTTACCCTACTTTATTGGAGCTACACCCCAATTCCCTGAAATGTGCAGCACCTCCCCTCCTCATTTCTCTCAGCAAAATGAAGGAGCTACAGTGACCGGTCTCACCTTCACCTGCAACTTCCTCTCCCGGTTACCTTTTTTATTTGCACAAAATAGGCATTTTCTACCCCATGCAAATAATCAAGGCACTTGGCTATTTGTGCAAAGTTTTTTTTATATGGTTAGTTATGCAAATTGGCCTTTTTTTATTACAAATAGTATATACGGAGTATATTTTTCTCGGCACCGTAAAAGTGACGGCCCGCCCTTTCCGCTTAACCCAATGACCAGCCTAGCTAGGTAGACTTGACAATAACACGTACACATAAGGAATTAATTATCTATCTAGCAAAAAAATTAAGGAAAAATTTGGTGAAATATCCAGGTAGAAAGTATAATTAGGTAAATGTTCATTTTTATTTGGTAATTAAGTAAGTGTACATAATAATTTAATGATATCAAAATACCCTCTTTTAATTTTTAGGTCTTCTGTTGTTCAGATCTAATTGCACCCCTCTATCTTCTCGCTCCTCTTTGTCCTGTTCCTCCTCTACTTTTCGATCTCCTTTCAGCGTCCTCTTCCCAGCACATCGTCGGCGTAGTCTCCCTCTGATCGTCGGTGCAAGCGACTCCGTTGGGCATCCATCGACCGTAGTGATGGCGACAACAGTCGCTGCTCCAAGGTGGGATGAGGAAATGAGCGCCGGCTGCGTATGAGATTTGATTCCACCGTCGATATTGACTCCAGACCCGGCCAGCTTGAGCGATACGAGGCCAGGCGAAGGCGATGACTTTTATCTCAGGCAGGGGCGCCTGCTCCGGTGGTTGCTAGCGTTGGCTCCGACAGGTAGTTGTGGTTGACTAGTACGACAATGCAATGAACCTAATAGGTATGGTTTCTTTTCCACCTCCATTGACCATAAGGGGCATGCAGATAGACATAGCTCTGCCAATTGGTTCAGATCGACATTTGTAGGCATAAAGATGACAGGGGTTGAAGCAGTTTCCTCGAAAGTGTCAAAGAGAAATTGCTCATCATGGGGCTTAAGCATGGCCATATCATATGTCTGCACTCTGGAATATTCGGGTCCTCCCTACGAAGGTGACATGAATATTGTGTCTCCCTCCAACAACGAGGCTAGAGATAACG
Source organism: Persicaria maculosa (assembly GCA_963922045.1). NCBI lineage: Eukaryota > Viridiplantae > Streptophyta > Magnoliopsida > Caryophyllales > Polygonaceae > Persicaria > Persicaria maculosa. Next base: position 21,622,913 of record OY998251.1, on the reverse strand, counting down.
AGCCATCGATTACAAAATCAATTTGGTCTTCAACACCATACACGGATGCATTGTGTTTAGCATAATCGACTTTCTTTTGATCAATATCAATGGAAATCAAATGACAGCCAGTTTTAGAAAATTGGATGGCATTGCCACCAACTCTGGTAAAACAATCAATTATCACACCACTTCCACACCGAGATGCTTGATGCCTAGCTATAGGTTCAGTGGTTACTGAAAACCATCCCTTTTCATCCATTTTGATTCCTTGATCAAATCTGGAGAACAATAGATATCTCTGGCACCAATATTTCTTGATCAAATATGGAGAACAATAGACTTGGTAGTGACAACACTTGGTACCCCTTTGTCAAAAAAAAATCTATGTCACCAGAAAAAAATCAATTGTCAACATAAAGAAATTCCCCCATATGTCACTAGAAAAAATAAAATATCACCAAAAAAGTCAATTGTCACGGAATCGACGGTCACCAAAAGATATAATCAATTGTCACCGAATCGACTGCCAAAAAAAATATATAATCAATTGTCACCGGAAAAAACTATCACCAAATATAGGCATAGACCGAAATGGTCAATGTTTTGTAGTTGGTTAAAGTAGGTCGGTGATGCATTGCTATTCCCGATCCTTCGCCTGTGGGCTTAGAATCAAGAACAACAACTTGTTGATGGTCCGATCTTGCAATACTCCTTGATTTCTCTTGATGTAGAACAAGTATTTAATGTAGGATAGGTGTTGTGAGCTGAATCTGCCATGTTCTACACTTAAGTTTATATCGATTTCTGCATACATTTCATGCATTTGGGCTAAGATAGTACAGAATCTGTGCAGTTTATGTTTATTTGCCAAATTATGGAATCTACACCAGTTTCTGTTTAATTCACAGAAATCGAGGCATTTTACAGCAATTCTACAGAAGGTCAGAAAAGCTCAGAAAACGGCTACAGAAGTCCAAAGTCAAGGAAGCAGCGGAACCAGTCGAATCGAGCCAAGAACCCAGGCTACTCGATCTAGACTAGCCCTTACTCGATCTCGACAAAGGAAGCCGAGCAGCCTTGGTCGGCAGAGCCTGATCGAGAAAGCCAGACCAACCCGACTTCCGGAGTCTACTCGATCTCGACAAGCCCTAGTCGAGATCGACGAAGCCCAGACACCACACCCGGAGTCGACGAGGAGAGAAGCTGAGGACGAGAAGCCGAGCACACCTTACTCGATCTCGACGAACTCTTGTCGAGATCGACCACCAAGTCCGAGTCCATGCCGAGGAGCTCTAGTCGACACCACCAGAGAGCCATCTTTGACGAATCCCAACTCGATCTCGACAAACCTTGGTCGAGATCGACGAGCGCCTGAGTCCAGATCTGAGCTTGTCGAGCACACCAACCCGAGAAGACCTAGTCGACGGATCAAGCCTACTCGAGGTCGACTAGGGCTACTCGAGGTCGACGAGCACCAGGAGGCAAGTCCGAGCCACATCGAGCACCAGTTAGCCGAGACGACGAACTCTACTCGAGATCGACAAGCCTTTGTCGAGGTCGAGTAGACCCAGTTTCCAGAAACGCGTCGTCGTGACGAGTCCTACTCGGTTTAGCTTTACTTGGGCATGAAGGAATCCGAGAATGGCCGAAGATCTATCCAAAGTTGATCAAGTTCTATCCATGGAAGGGAATCTATCAAGACATGAAGACTTACCTTAGTTAGATTTATCTTTTCCTTAGTTGATTTATTTCCATTAAGCAATTTATTTATCTTTTGAGCTTTAGATATAATTTTAGATATAGATAGATATCTTCTTTCCTAGATTAGCTAGGGAATGAAGGCTATAAATAAAGCCCTAGGGGCTGGTTTTTCATTCATTCCAAGACACACAATTCAATTTCAGAGACAATTAGTTAGTTCCACATAGAATTTAGGAGTTCTAAGGTTTTTAAGGTTTTGGCTTTCTGCGAAAGTTGATTGCCAGGATTGTAAAGGCTTTTGAATTTAGTTTTAATGCAATTTAGTTCTTTTCATCAATCAATGTCTGTTATTGCAATGAGGCGTGAGTAGTCCACCCACTTCTGGGGCTGGGGTGAGCTCGACGGTGGCCATGTGAGGCGATGCGATAAAGGTCAGATCTTTTTGTGCAATTCATCTTCTATCCCTATGAGCATGATTCTTTTGCGAGAGTTGAAGGTGATCCTTGTTTGTGTTATTGAAGCGAAAGTGATCTTAATGCAACTTGGATTAATTATGTGAAAAGGGTTAGTAACAATTAAGGTTTATGCGAAAGCCTCTATATGCCTATTTGTTAATGACGAAAGTTATTTGATGGAAAGCATGATCTTTTGTGCCTTTATGTGTTACTTTGCATGGTTATCGTTGTGGTGTTGAAACCCTGGCTTCGGAAGTCTTTTAGCATATTGATTTATTTTTGTCGAATTTCTGAGTTTTGTTCGAGAATTTGCAATTTAAAGTTTCTGTCTTTTTCTGTTGTCGAGATAGAGGAGAAGCTTGTCGATCTCGAGTAGGACTTGTCTTAGTCGAGTTGGTTTTCTTCTGTTCTTGTCGATTTCCAGTTTCTGTTTTACTGTTTCTTGTCGATCTCGAGGAGTTGTTTGTCGAGATCGACCAGCCTGTTGCTTTGCTTTTAGTTTCTGCTTTGCTTTGTCTTTTCTGTTTTGCTTTGTTCTTTGCTTTTGTTTTTTTCTGCTTTTATTTCTGTTTCTTTTCTGTGTTTCTGTCTTTCTGTTGCTTTGCCTGTGAGAATTTACAACTACCTGAGAACTGCTGACGTGCTTCCTCGTGGATTCGATCCTGACTTTCTCTTACTGCATTGGAGGAGTCTTGTATTTATTTGCTGGGGCTTAAGTCTGGTTTGATCTAGTTTCATTATATTTCATACTCGATTCACTTCTCACAACAAATTGGCGCCGTTGCCGGGGAAGCTATCAATCGCGCCTTAGGTAGTCAGTTCTCACTTTTCTCTTGAGTGAATTCGCAGGTGTATGCGTCGTTCTGGTCAAACACCTGAGTTTGACGCCTTAGACGAACCAGAGCGCCTACTACACATCAGAGCTAAACTGCAAAGAGCCATGGCAGCTGCGGAGACACAGGAACAGCTGATCGCTAGGCTTACCAGGGAATTAGCCGCTAAAGATGCTGCTATCGCCGCTGAGAAAGCAGCAAGGGAACAAGCACAGGCTGAGCTTGCCCAATACCCAACCACGGCAGAGGACTACATGCACCCAACTCTCGTCGTGCCTGAATCGGCGATTCTTATCCCTGATAACTCTTTTGAAATTCGCACTCAATTTCTTATAGAGCTTAAAAATAATGCCTTTTATGGTAGATTTAATGAGTGTCCTCTTGAACATATTACAAACTTTGCTGACATGTGCCGTACTCTTGCTGAAGGTACAACTTTGGAATATGTCAAGATGAAATCTTTTCGCTGGTCTCTCGCTGGGCCTGCACTGAAATGGCTGGAAGGGTTGAAACCAAGATCACTCACAACCTGGGCCCAAGTAGAGCAAGAATTCCTGAACAAATTCTTCCCACCCGCCAAAACAGCACATCTCCGCCAGAAAATCACCGCCTTCAGACAGAAGCAAGGGGAACCGCTGGCAAAGATATGGGAGCGCTACAAGAAACTTCTGCGATCTTGCCCTACTCATGGACAGCCACCCTACGTCATTCAGGAGATCTTCTTCAACTCTCTTGATCAAGGCACTAAGGACAAAATCAACCATTATACTTGCTATGAGTATCTGACCATGCCGCCAAGTGACGCATGGGGTGTGCTAGAGAAACTCACCACTTACGACAACAAGTATGGGTCTACTGCAACTTATGAAGAGAACCCATACGCCAGGCCAGCACCATCCATGCCCCTATATGATCCACCTAAGGAGATTGATCCAGATGTTAGGGAGCAGTACTACAGAGACCAGAATAAGAAGCTCCTCAAGCAAGTAAAGTATCTCTCTGTCAACCAGCCTTGCATTGAATGCGGATCGCAGCGGCACACCACTCCTGAGTGCCCACACACAGAGCAAGTCAGGCTGGCAGAGCATCATGAGGAGGCGGCTTACGCAGGGGGTCCCAATCGCTACATGGGGGACCAAAGGTTTCAGCAACCACAATGGAACCAAGGTGTCCCTAGGAACCCCCTGCCCTACAGAGCTCCAGGACATCCGGAAAGGGAGCAGAAAAAGGATGATATACAGACAGTCCTGGAGGAAATACGGAGGAATCACTCAGAAACTAGGCAATCCTTCAACTCCGTCTATACTCAGATGCAAGGTATCAACTCTAGGCTTGGGGAAATTGATATCTGGCGGAAATCAGTTGATACACAGATTGGTCAGCTAGCAGCAAGAATCCCCAGACAGTCAGGTGCGCTCCCTGGATCTTCAGAACCAAATCCCAAGGGAAAGACTGGACACATCGCTGCTATAAAACTCAGAAGCGGCCATCAACTACAAGAGCCAGAGGTCGGAAAGCAGCAGAACAACGAAGAACAGCTAGTCGACCAAGGCCTAGTCGATCTCGACAAGGGCCTACTCGACCTCGAGGAGAACCTGCAAAAATCTTCGTCTGCACCGAACAGCAACTCGACTATGCCCAACCTGGTCGATGTCGACAAGAACCTAGTCGATGTCGAGGAGCCCTTAGTCGACGTAGAGCAGCCTGCAGCATCTCCGACGTCTGTTCTGGCTCCGACTCAAAAAAAGAAGCTGCCTTTCCCCACAAAATCTCTAAAGGACCCGGCAGAAAAGAAGTTTCAGCGCTTCATCAAGATGCTTCAGAAGCTCAACGTCACCATCCCCTTCACAGAAGCTCTCAATGAAATGCCATCTTATGTCAAGTTCCTGAAGGAGATTCTAAGCAAAAAGCGATCAATGGCTGAAATCACAGAGGAATGCAGCCACTTGGACATACTGGAGAAGAGGCCGGATCCAGGTAAGTTTGCTATAACTATTGGATTTGGTCCATACAAAATTAATGCCCTATGTGATCTTGGAGCTAGTGTGAGTATAATGCCTTTAACGATTTGGTCCAAAATTAAGATAGGTGCCCTAGAGCCTGTGGATGCTAGACTTTACATGGCCAACAACACTGTGGTCATCCCAACAGGCATGGTGGACAATGTGCCGGTACAAGTAGGTAAATTCTTTGTCCCTGCTGATTTTCTAGTTGTTGATATGCAAGAAGATCCTGCTTGTCCAATTATTCTAGGAAGACCATTCTTGGCGACGGTGGATGCCAACATAAGCGTAAGGAAAGGAGTGCTCACCTTCAACATCAGCGATGAGGTAATTGAGTATTCCTTTAATAAAACTGAAAGGCATACAGGTCCAATGGAAGAGGTCAAATCTATCTCAGCTGGCTACATCACCTGCGGGGAACCCAAGGTCAGAAATATGACCCCTGAGGAGATAGAAAAGAGGGACATGAAGGACCAGGTGGAGGAGATCATGGCAATCCTCAAGGAGAACACAGAGAATCCAATCGACACGGACCAAGGTAAGTCATTGTGGATTAATTATTTTTCGGATGCCTTGACAGGAGCTAAGTATGGGGTCAAGATCGACCAGACCCTAGTCGATCTCGACCAGACCAAGGAGACTCCACCAGCACCAGCATCGTCGAGCAGCGAACTAGACAAACCAGGCTCGTCGATCTCGACTAGCCTTGTCGAGGTCGACCACCACTCGACGGCCTCGGCTTCATCTCCCTCGACGATGACGACACCAGAGCCAGCATCCTCGTCGATCTCGACTAAGCTTGTCGAGGTCGACCACCACTCGAGGAGCCCAGACCCTGCTTCCTCGACGCTGAGACCACCAGACGGACCAGCCTCATCGATCTCGACCAGCCTTGTCGAGATCGACCACCACCCGGCGCCACCAGATCCGCCTTCCTCGATGAGCAAGCCACCAGGAGCGGAGCCCTACTCGAGGTCGACCAAGGTTGTCGAGATCGACAAGCCACCTTCTTCATCGACTTCTGCCTCTTCGAGCAGGACACCACCAGAACCTGCAGTCTCGTCGAGATCGACTAACCCTAGTCAAGATCGACCAAATACAGTGGTTCCCGATTCCGTCTCTGCAAAGGTAAGCCAAGGTATGGATCTTTCTTCTCCTATTTCCATTAAAGATCTATCTATACATGGGAGAGGTTTGCCTTGGTATGTGCGATTATGCAGGATTTCCAATGATGAGCCTAAGGAGTATGAAGTTGGAGACAAGCTCTATGTCTCTAAATCAAAGGATCATTGGTTCCCTAATAAATTCAACAAGAAGCGGATGGGACCTTTCGTGGTGAACAAGATCCATTCTGGAGGATTACAGCTAAGAGACAAGAATGGAGTTCTATTTGAGGCCCAAGCTACATGGGCCCTGCAGATGCCACCTTGAGCATAAATGGAAAGTCGGCCTAGCGACTATAAAATCTAGAGCATGTACATAGACTTTTTAGGACTTTTGAGACTTTGTTTTGCTTGTTTTGAACACTTTTGGTTCTTTGTTTTTGTGGGTATATGTCTTCTACACTTTTCAGGACCATGGATAGAACCAAGAAAATCATACTCGGCCAGGAGGTGCTCCATTCGAAATTTTGAGGCCCTGCACACATGCCCTGTGAGTTTCTTTCTTTACCCTTACCTTGTTTTTATACAGTGAGGACACTGTAATGTTTAAGTATGGGGTGGGGGAAGGGCTTACTTTGTGCATATTTGATCATTATTGACATTATTTGTGCATATTTAGAACTTATTTCTTTGAATTGCTACATGGCTATTTTGGAATGCATTATTGACTTATGTGCATATATGCATGTTTTCCAAAATTTGAGAAAAATGACCCCCATTTAAAATTTTGAATAATGTCATGGAAGCTCTAATTCAACTCGACGATGCAAAATTAGATTCATTAGAGATATAGCATGAAATTGCCTAGTAAAGGGAAGTCACAATGAAGTGCATTATTTCTTGAAAACCATGAAAGAAGGTAAAATTTGAAATCGCTTTTGACATGTTGCATGATAAGATGATGGAGGACTTTATATTTCCATATAATGCTCATATTGTTATAATCATAGCCTTACCTATGCTTATGCATCACAAAAGCCATAATATGCCTTATTTCAATTATTGCTCCACATGATCTAAATATTTGCCATTCTTTACCTTATCCGGGGATTATGTTGAGAATGATGTTACATTATGGAGATTGTTATATGGTGTTTGTGTGATTGTTATCATTATTGGAGTTTGGCGGAATCATTTGAAATATATGGAAAATTTAATGAGTGAAAGAAAATCCGATCAAAGATCGACCCTGCTCGCTGAGATAATAGTTTGGCGAGATGGGACACCAGGTGAGGAGTCCGACGCACTAAGTATCCGGGGCCATTCATGACACCCATGTTTGCGACTCGCGAGAAGGCAGTGCTGAGGTTAGAGAGGTAAAAGCATTATTATTGAGAAAAAGCATTATGAAAGGTGATGAATCTCAAAGAGAAGGAATGTGGAAATTCAGTTTGGAAATACTCCATTTCCCCGGATCATTAGCACCACATTGCCAAAAATTGCCCACCTTTAGCCTTTTACCAATCTACTCCTTATTGAGCTTAAATAAAAGTCCTCTTGATTATTGTTGCTTTGTCACATAAAAATTATTTGTGCATAAACCTCCTTTTGTGAGTAGATGTTGCTCTTATATATTTACACATGCATGGATCTGTGACACTAGTACCTTTTCGAGGATGGTAATTGATTGCAGGGACATATAAGAATGAATCTAAGATGTTGAGAGTTTTGAATTCTTCCCCTGAATGACAATTAAAAGTATTGCTTGAGGACAAGCAAGCTTAAGTATCGGGTGTTTGTTGTGAGCTGAATCTACCATGTTCTACACTTAAGTTTATATCGATTTCTGCATACATTTCATGCATTTGGGCTAAGATAGTACAGAATCTGTGCAGTTTATGTTTATTTGCCAAATTATGGAATCTACACCAGTTTCTGTTTAATTCACAGAAATCGAGGCATTTTACAGCAATTCTACAGAAGGTCAGAAAAGCTCGGAAAACAGCTACAGAAGTCCAAAGTCAAGGAAGCAGCGGAACCAGTCGAATCGAGCCAAGAACCCAGGCTACTCGATCTAGACTAGCCCTTACTCGATCTCGACAAAGGAAGCCGAGCAGCCTTGGTCGGCAGAGCCTGATCGAGAAAGCCAGACCAACCCGACTTCCGGAGTCTACTCGATCTCGACAAGCCCTAGTCGAGATCGACGAAGCCCAGACACCACACCCGGAGTCGACGAGGAGAGAAGCCGAGGACGAGAAGCCGAGCACACCTTACTCGATCTCGACGAACTCTTGTCGAGATCGACCACCAAGTCCGAGTCCATGCCGAGGAGCTCTAGTCGACACCACCAGAGAGCCATCTTTGACGAATCCCAACTCGATCTCGACAAACCTTGGTCGAGATCGACGAGCGCCTGAGTCCAGATCTGAGCTTGTCGAGCACACCAACCCGAGAAGACCTAGTCGACGGATCAAGCCTACTCGAGGTCGACTAGGGCTACTCGAGGTCGACGAGCACCAGGAGGCAAGTCCGAGCCACATCGAGCACCAGTTAGCCGAGACGACGAACTCTACTCGAGATCGACAAGCCTTTGTCGAGGTCGAGTAGACCCAGTTTCCAGAAACGCGTCGTCGTGACGAGTCCTACTCGGTTTAGCTTTACTTGGGCATGAAGGAATCCGAGAATGGCCGAAGATCTATCCAAAGTTGATCAAGTTCTATCCATGGAAGGGAATCTATCAAGACATGAAGACTTACCTTAGTTAGATTTATCTTTTCCTTAGTTGATTTATTTCCATTAAGCAATTTATTTATCTTTTGAGCTTTAGATATAATTTTAGATATAGATAGATATCTTCTTTCCTAGATTAGCTAGGGAATGAAGGCTATAAATAAAGCCCTAGGGGCTGGTTTTTCATTCATTCCAAGACACACAATTCAATTTCAGAGACAATTAGTTAGTTCCACATAGAATTTAGGAGTTCTAAGGTTTTTAAGGTTTTGGCTTTCTGCGAAAGTTGATTGCCAGGATTGTAAAGGCTTTTGAATTTAGTTTTAATGCAATTTAGTTCTTTTCATCAATCAATGTCTGTTATTGCAATGAGGCGTGAGTAGTCCACCCACTTCTGGGGCTGGGGTGAGCTCGACGGTGGCCATGTGAGGCGATGCGATAAAGGTCAGATCTTTTTGTGCAATTCATCTTCTATCCCTATGAGCATGATTCTTTTGCGAGAGTTGAAGGTGATCCTTGTTTGTGTTATTGAAGCGAAAGTGATCTTAATGCAACTTGGATTAATTATGTGAAAAGGGTTAGTAACAATTAAGGTTTATGCGAAAGCCTCTATATGCCTATTTGTTAATGACGAAAGTTATTTGATGGAAAGCATGATCTTTTGTGCCTTTATGTGTTACTTTGCATGGTTATCGTTGTGGTGTTGAAACCCTGGCTTCGGAAGTCTTTTAGCATATTGATTTATTTTCGTCGAATTTCTGAGTTTTGTTCGAGAATTTGCAATTTAAAGTTTCTGTCTTTTTCTGTTGTCGAGATAGAGGAGAAGCTTGTCGATCTCGAGTAGGACTTGTCTTAGTCGAGTTGGTTTTCTTCTGTTCTTGTCGATTTCCAGTTTCTAGTTTACTGTTTCTTGTCGATCTCGAGGAGCTGTTTGTCGAGATCGACCAGCCTGTTGCTTTGCTTTTAGTTTCTGCTTTGCTTTGTCTTTTCTGTTTTGCTTTGTTCTTTGCTTTTGTTTTTTTCTGCTTTTATTTCTGTTTCTTTTCTGTGTTTCTGTCTTTCTGCTGCTTTGCCTGTGAGAATTTACAGCTACCTGAGAACTGCTGACGTGCTTCCTCGTGGATTCGATCCTGACTTTCTCTTACTGCATTGGAGGAGTCTTGTATTTATTTGTTGGGGCTTAAGTCTGGTTTGATCTATTTTCATTATATTTCATACTCGATTCACTTCTCACAACAATAGGTGATAAAGCCACTGAATCCATAAACCCCCATGACACCCACGATGCAGCAACAATCGTGACGGCGACTGGAGAGATGCCGCAGCCGCGGCAAGGAGGGCAGCGACCGCCGCTATTGTTCACCGAGCGAACATCGACGGTCCTCCTTCTTCTCTCCAAGGACGGTTCCTGGAATTTAGTGACGGATTTCGAAGGAATCTTGTTCTTTGTGTTTGGTTTCTGTGTTTGAATGATTGGATAGAATTGTCAAGTGAATGAATGAATTTAAGAATGAAAGAACTTGATAGCAAGAAAGCAAAGATTTGAGATTGATAATCGAAGAACCATTTAGTCAAAAGGTTTCTTCAATTCTATATTCAATATGAATTTTCTAAAGTACAGAACGTACATTAAGTAGAATTTACAGAGCCAATCTTTCCTTGCAAATGATTGATTTGACTAATAAAAATAATGATAAAACTAGACAGAATCCTAGATAAGATAGATAAAATCGTCCACTTCTTGCCAAACTCCACTTCTGAGACATTTGAAATTGGTACTTTTTGTTGCTGCATAAATTCACCAAATCACAAAAAATCTTCCATCTCTCCCATCTCCTCCACTTCTTGCCAAACACACCCTAAGTCTTAGGGTGTGTTTGGCAAGAAGTGGAGGAGATGGGAGAGATGGAAGATTTTTTTTTCGGGGTCCGTGCCGATGTGTTTGGGACGGGGTAGGGATGGCGTAGGTAGGGATTAACGGGATTGAGGAGATGGGAAACCCCCTAATTTTGCCACCTTCAAATTGAGGGTGGGCGGAGTGGAAGAATTTTTCCACCCCCGATTCTCCATTTTGCCCTTTCATTTTCAGTTTGCCCTTTGCCTTGAGTTTCGCCATCTCCATTTTCAACTCTCTCGTCTTCATCAACAACAATTGAACATCGTCGTCCTCCCTCCGGATTCTCTCTCCGTCCATCCCGGTAAGTTTGCGATGGCGGGGGTTGCGGGGATGTCGAAGTCGCTCCTCGCCCCATCCACTCTTCACTCTTTATCTGCCATGGAAGAGCTTCAAATTGACGGCCGCTTTCTCATCTGGTTTGTTTCGTCGCCTGCCTCCCTCCTATTGAGCTTCAAACCCAGATCGCACTCCCCTCTCTCCCTTAACCACACCAGCCCTAACCGTGAATCTTGTCCCACAACCACCACCGCCTCTCTCTCTCTCTCTCTCTCTCTCTCTCCCTCTCCTGTGCTTGCCTTCCTCTGGCGACACCATATCGTCGTAGGTAATCAAATCGTCTCCATCAAATAGCCGTTGCACTTCTGAGACATTTGAAATTGGTACTTTTTGTGATTTGGTGAATTTATGTACATTGTTGGCTTGAATTCAATTTCACTAACTGTTGGAATTGCTCCCACTAATTGTTTAGCTGGTATGCTTTTGTGCGATTGTTGCTTGAGAGTTACCTTTTTGCTATTGTAATCTGCCTGACGAATTGGCTCCTTGGAATTATTTTCATGTGGCTTGAATCGGAAATGCTACTGCACGTGACTTGGAGGATTGAATTTGAGGCAATTCGGCAATCCATCAATGCTTTTTTTACTGTGAATTTGTACTGTTCAATATCTTCACGAAAGAAAAGGAACAATGGAGTATTGAATTTGGGGCAAAATGTTCACTGTGTTGAGGAGCAGTGGGTTGTGAAGGGTGTGTAATTAAGGGTATATGTGTCTTTTTACTTTTTTTTTTATAAAAAATCTATCTTCAATCAACCAAAAAGTATCTCCATCTCCTCAATCCCCCAAAAGTATCTTCACCTCCTAAAAAAATTCCCTTTGCAAACACGCCCTTAGAGCAAGCCCAACAGCTTTGTTAAAAAATCTCTAAAATAGAGATTAAAATATCAAAATCTCCAAAAAAAATTTACTCCAACTCCAACAGCTTCTCTATTTTACAGATTTTTACATTTATTAAAGACTATAATAAATAGATGCATTTATTAAAGATATTTAATTCTGACATATCAATATATGTACTAATGATGACTTGATGAAAAAGAGAAAACCCACCCAGTGTAGAAAGAACGTGCCTGCATGCGCGGAAACACAATCCCTTGCGCCTCCCCGTCCTGTCCCTTCGAACCCTATCTCTCTGTGAACTTTTTCCGTCCGTACTCCTCGATCTTTCTCCTTCCTTACTAATCCAAACCTGATTATGGATGATTGGCCTATTACCCCTATGATCTGGTGGTTTAGTCTCTTCCTATGGCCAATTGCTGGCTGGTTCCGAGTGGTTGAAAAGTTATCCCCAAATTTGAAGTTAGCGTCTAAAATTAGGGTTATCCTCTTTCCCCTTGTTTCAGTGAGATTGGATTGCAATTGGGGTGTGAATCAGGCGATGATTACTCTTCTCTGGTCGAATCGACCACCACCATGGCCTAATTTGAGGAGTACGGGGGCTATTACTGTAGCTACTTGGCCAACTCCGATTGGATCTGGAGTTCTCTGGCGCGGGATGTTAGGGGAGGGCGACTGCAACAAGTTTCGTCCTGGGTGGGTTTGCTCCTTTCTCTTCTTCTTCTCCTCCTTCTGGATTGAATTTCTCTATATAAGAGTGGTGATGGGGTGTCCAGTTCCATGCATCCTCCTCTCATCTTCTTTCTCTCATACAATCAATATCTCATTGTCTGACTCTTATAAATTTTTCTTTGTTTTGAGCATGGCTCCTACTGGAGTGGACAAGGGCAAGCGACCGATGGTGGCAGAAGATCCTGCCGCCAAAAAATCCAACACCCGAAAGGGGAAGCCGGAGGGCGAAAAACTCATGAGAGATGCACAGGCTTCCTTGGCGGCCCAGGGAATCCATGAGAAGGAGAGAGCGGAGAAAAAATTCAAGAAGAAGGCTATCAATAGGGAGAAACTGATGGCGCTTCAGGAGAAGGTCCAAGAGAATATCACGATTCTCAACCAATCATCCATCTTTGCAACGATCATCGGAGACTCGATGGAGGCCAAGGAGGTAAGGAAGAAAATAAGGTATATTTGGAAGTTCCTTAAAGGTGGGTTTCAACTCATTCCGACTGCTAACAACTGGTTTGAGTTGAGGTTCGATTTGGTGGAGGATCGCACTTTGGTATGGGAAAACCGCCCCTACCATGTATCTGGCCAACTGATTCTTATGCGGCCATGGTCTCTGGAGTTTGATCCTTGGTCTGAGTCGATCACTTGCTTGGACCTTTGGATTAGATTCCCGGGCCTTCCTCCCAAGTATGTCAGTGATGAGATTATCAGAGACATAGTGGAGCGGAATGAGCTTGGCCAAGTGATCAGAGTTGCTGCCTTCAACACCAAGGGTGCAAGGTATCGGTATCCTCGGGTATGTGGTTCAGTTGATATTACAATGATCACTGGCAGGCATGTCTTTGTGGTAAATGAGGCGGGGGTGGTGGAATCCTTCCCAATCTGGTTCGAAGACTTCCCATCAGGCTGTGGGAGTTGTGGTGCTGAGGAGCACTCATTTGAGGATTGTCCTAGGAGGAACTTGTGCAATGCTGCTGCACCTGTTCCTGTGGTTCAAACAAATGCTGAGGTTGAGCAAGAAGGGGATGCGGTTCCTGGCTCTGAGTGGGTCAGGGTTGTGGGCAAAAGAGGTGCTGCGATCCCACCCCCTACATTTGGCCATTCAAAGATTGAACTGCTCAAATGTTTTGGTAAGAACATATCTCTGTCATCTGATTCTTCCTCTTCGAAAACCTCTGAGAAGAGTGCAGATATGTCTACTACCACACCTGTTGAGCCTGTGCAAGATGAGGGAGTTGATCCAGAGCCGGAGAAGCCTGTGTTTGCTGATCTGTTTCCCCTTCCTGAGATGCCCCCAAATGATGAATCCCTCTTTTCAGCGGAGCTGCAACCCAACCTTGATCTTTGGGCTGCCGACGATGAAGAAGTCTTGGAGATTGATGAAGAGCAATTCCTTGATGAGATCCTAGCTACAGACGGGCTTGCTGATCCTGGATTTGATCAGGCAGACTATGATGCTATGCTTGTTGATATCCCACCTTCGGTGGAGTTTACCTTACCTGATCTGAGCAAGCCTGCTCTGCTGGCAGCTTCTATCAACGGCATTTTCACTGATCAGGTAGCTGTTCCAGTCAATACAAATGAGCCTGAGAAGAAGGAAGCAAGTACAGCATCCAAGTCTGAGTCGGGAAAGCGCAAAATTAAGGTTGAGGAAGGCGACTCCGCTTGTTCTACTCTGACTCTGATGGGTGGCACAAGCAAGAAGGGGAAACATGTGTAGCAAGCTTAAGGAGGAAAGGCCAGCATTGCATTGGGATGGGTTGGTGCATTGTTTGCCTCTATCGGAAATAAAACCATCAAGTAAGTATTTTCATCAAGCAGTCAGTAAGGTTAGTGATCAAGAATCTTTTATCTTCCTCCAATTGACCTATATGTGTTTAGAGATCAGGATTGTATTGCAGCCACTATGGCATTTTGGGGTCATGAGATCTGTGGGGTTTTTTGTTAGAAAGGCTGTACTGATATGTAAAATTACATGGGACCTTTCTTGTTTTAGGAAATATTGTTGGAATGTATGGGAACATTGTAGTAGCAGTAGACTCTTAAGGAGTACAATTGGAGATGATAAATGGTATGTAAGACAAACTCTTTGTAAATGGGATATTATGATTAGTATGATAACTATTATGCGCATAAACTTCTTCTATTTTTTATGGTCTACAATCGAAATGTTCAAGAAGAATTGTCACTGGTCATACATTCACAAATACACAAGAGGTGTCTCTAGAAAGCATAAAAATCTGAAGGCCGAAATTAAAACTACTAAACATAGAAGGCAGGCAATTAAGCAGAAATCTATACTTTGCGCAAGCTTTGTCGGGTTTTTAAGAGATAATGAGGACATGGAAGCGATAGACACAAATAAGCAATATCGTCTATGGATTAAGAGTTTGAATGTAAACTTACAAGGTACTAAGGAAAAGGTTAGCTGTGTAAATGATAGGAACATGGTTGATTGTCTCGTAAGGCTGAGATACAAGCCTTGTTGGCTATCCAAGCAAACTAAATCTATTAAAGAAAGTTCCTTGCTTAAATGGCCACCAATGTATCAAAATATTGGAATAACAGATCCAGTTTATCAAATGAAAAGGTTTCAAACGTCTAAGGAAAAAAAAGTCAAAGTGATTTCAACACAATTACAATATCAAATGATTTTGAATCAGAAAACTAAATGGCCTAGCCCATATGTGTGCTACCAATTGTCTCAAAAAGGTGAAAACTGGATATTTGATCGACATAAAAAACTGTATGACATCACCATAACAAAGAAAACAAACTCTCTGTATGGGCTTGGATATTATAGCCTTTATACAGAATGGGAAAGTGATAAATGAAAGTATGTTTCTGGAATGTACGTGGAATAGGAAAAAGAACGTTCTGGACTGATGCTAATGCTATGAGGATAAACAATCATCTAAATGTCCTGATCATTGCAGAAACAAAGACAGACATTGTTCCAGAAGAATCAGCATGGAGAAGCAGTGGCTTTAATAAGGCAATTTGGTCGCCCGGGGTTGGCCGGTCAGGCGGTTTAGGTGTCTTATGGAACGATTACCACCGGCTAAATGAACAACTATCAGTCAAGATCCATATGCCCAGAATAATTGGGATGGAATATGTTAATCTAGAGAATAACTTTAGAGGGATGATTTTCGCTGCTTATGGTCCACCCCAAGAAAGAGATAAAAATGAGTTCTGGGAAGCACTTACGAGCTGCATAGCACATGAAAAGGCTCCATGCCTAGTGATTGGAGACTTAAATGAAATCGGCCACAGTAGTGAAAAAGAGGGTGGAGGGGTGCCTCTTATAAACAGATTTAATAGACTAAATCAATTCAAAAACTCATGCTACCTAAGTGAAATACCATGGTCAGGAAACAAATTTACATGGAGAAAGAAACAACACGGAGAAGATAATATTCTAGAGAAGCTCGACAGGGTACTAGTCCAGCAACCATTCCTTGATGCATTCCCAAACATAAGTACACTAAATGGTGCATTCTCGACGTCAGACCATTGCCCAATTTTTGTACAGTTAGAATCAAAGGAAGTATTCAAGCCACCCCCGTTCAAAATGGAAAATATCTGGTTCCACAGACCAGATTTTAAGAACATAGTAAAACAGGCTTGGAGAGCCAAAAGCGTCGGATCACATATGTTTCAAATAATGCATAAAACTAAAATCCTCAAAAGGAAGGCAAAAGATTGGAACAAATACACATTTGGAAATATCTTCCGTCAGTTAGCTGAAGTAGAACAAGAATTAATTCGGGTCCAAGCTGATAATAACACTCAAGCTAATAGAGAGACACTAACCAAAGAATCCAACTTAATTCAAAAGAAGGAAAAACTATTGATGTTTCAAAAAGAGTATTGGAGTCAACGAGCTAAATCCAAACACCTAAAACTATCATATACAAATTCAGCCTACTTTCATCGAGTAGCATCCGGGAGACGTAATAGGAAATACATAGGAAATATTACTTCCCAAGAAGGAACCCTAATTGAAGGAGAAGAGAATGTAAAGAGAGAAATTAAGTTGGACTTTGTGAAACGATTCACAAAAGAATCTATTAATCTAAGTCTCATGTCTTCTTATGTGCAATTGCTGCCGAAGTTAATTACGGACGAAGATAACTGTCTCCTTATCTCTCCACCAACAAATGGCGAAATCAAGGAAGCAGTGTTCAACTTGGGATGTAATAAGTCCCCCGGACCAGACGGTATAACGGCAGAATTCTATAAAACCTATTGGAAAATTGTTGGACCAGATATAACTCAGGCAATTAAAGCCTTTTTCCACACTGGGAAAATCTTAAAACAAATAAATCACACATTTATATCTCTACTGCCAAAATGTGATAATCCAACTAAAACAACAGATTACAGGCCCATAAGCCTCTGCTCAACAATTTACAAAATTATATCAAAGATACTTACAAATAGGCTAAAAAAAGTAATGGGAAAACTAATACACCCTTTACAGGGCGCCTTTGTTGCGGATAGAGCCATTCAAGACAACGTTCTAATCGCTCACGAAATTTTCCACTCCTTCAAAAATAGAGTTGGAATGGATGGATGGCTAGCCATCAAGTTAGATATGGAGAAAGCATACGACCGAGTAGACTGGACCTTTACAGAACAAGTGTTAAAACAATACGGGTTTCATGACAAGTTCATTGAATTAATAATGGAATGTATAATTACGGTCTCATTCTCAGTACTGATAAACAATGGCCCAACAGACGTGTTTACTCCAACACGAGGTCTACGACAAGGGGATCCCTTGTCACCTTTTTTGTTTCTCCTTGGGGCGGAAGTTTTGGCTAGAAAACTATCCAATGAGACAAACTTGCCAAACAATGCAGTGGGGTTCTCATTTGGAAAAAATTGTCCGAAAATCCCCTTTCTAGCATTCACTGATGACATAATCATTTTCTCAAAAGGTAACATGACAGCATGTTCAAAAGTCAAAAAGATTATAGATGAATACTGTCAAATTTCTGGTCAAAAAATCAACTATCACAAATCGGCCCTCCAAATTACCAAAGGCATACGAAGAACCCGTATTCCAGAAATTGAAGGATGCCTAGGCATTTCTAAACAAACTAAGCTAGACAGATACCTGGGTTGCCCAATTATAAATGGTAGGGTAAATAAAACAACGTTTGAAGATATAATAACCAACACCTCAAACCAGTTATCAAAATGGCGGGCAAATGCATTATCCCAACAAGGAAGGGCAGTATTAATTAACACAAATTTAGCATCAAAGCCGCTCTATGCCATGCAAAGCTTTATGCTACCCCCAACAATACACAAACACCTGGACCAAATTAATAGATCTTTTTTCTGGAACAAAGATATTAAACATAAACCGCTAATCGGGTGGGATAGAGTATGTAGACCAAAAGGGGCCGGCGGTGTGGGGATTAGAAAGTCTCAAGACATGAATGAGGCAATGCAGCTTAAGTTACTATGGAAAATATTGGCCGAACCGGAAAATATATGGGTTAAAATCATTCATCACAAATACCTAAAAACACAACACATACTCCAATACGAGGGAAGAGGTCCTGCATCGTGGCAATGGTCTCAACTACGGAAATTACTCCCGATTTTCAAAACTGGATTGAGCTGGACAATAGGTAATGGAAAGACGATTAAGTTCTGGCAAGACAGATGGACTAATTTTCAACCACTAATACAACATTGCACACAACCAAACATGATAAACATAAATGAAACAGTGGAGACGTATCTGACCAATGGTAACTGGGATATCCAAAAACTGGGGACAGTTCTTCCTAGTGACATTGTGGAACAAATAGCGCAGACGCATGTTCCGTCAGTATATCTGGAAGACAGACTTTACTGGTGGGCTGATAATAAGGGATGGTTTTCTACATCAAGTGCATATAAATTAATAACAAAAAACACCAACCTAACGGTTGATGACAGCAATTGGATCTGGAAAATCGATGTGGCACCAAAGGTTAAAAACTTCCTATGGAAGGTGGTACAAGAAGGATTACCAACAGCGGCACTACTATCAAAACGTGGTGTGTCCATACCCCCGTATTGTCCAATATGCAATCACCATGAAGAAGATGCGGCACATATTTTCTTGGAATGTAAGTACAATTCCTTCTTTAAGAAACTAGACAGGAAAATTCAAAACTCAATAATGGACATAATGAAATCATCAAGGAAGATTAAACCCATCATAAATAAAATAGCGGAACAACTGAACAGCAGTCAGAAGCAGGAAATGGCGTACAGCTGGTGGGTGGCATGGTACACAAGAAACCAAGTGGTTTTCCGGCAACAAAAACATACATCAATCGACAACCATGAACAAATGGTTAAAATACATATAAGTAACTGGCATAAGGCTACCAGAGAACCGGTAAAGGGAAAAGATAGAGTAAAGGACAAGGACATACGATTGTGCTATGAAAAGCGTAGAAGGAGAATTCAAAAATGGAAAAAACCACCACCAGGCTTTCTGAAGCTAAATTTTGATGGTTCGGCACCAAACAGAAACAATAGTACAGCTGGTTTCATTATTAGAGATTGGGAAGGGGAACCAATTAGAGCAGGGGTAAAAGAAATCGGAAAACAGTCAGCCTTAATGTCAGAAGCCTGGGCATTACTTTTAGGAATAAAATCGGCATATGAGTTATGCACCGACAGAATCATCATCGAAGGAGACTCCTTAATTATTATAAATTATCTAAAACATGGGATGAAATGCCCATGGGAAATTGAAATGATAATGACGGAAATATCTTGTCTACTCCGTAGGTTTCGCGAAGTGAGATTCTTTCATATACTTCGCAAAGGTAATCAAGTGACCGATTTTATCACCCGAATGGCCCGTTCTACCAGAAACCTAGCATTGCTTACTGATCCAGGTCTTCTAGACCTCATCCACAAGGATGCTATCGGATAGCGCTTCGGCGAATCCGAATTCTTACCTAATCAAAAAAAAAATAAAAAATAAAAAAAAATTAAAGATATTTAATTCTACATTTCTAAAAACTTCATTTAAACTTAATTCTAACATTTAGCCTCACATTTGTTGGTGAACTAGTACATGTTACCCATCCTCTTGGACGACATATTATTATTATTATTATTATTATTATTATTATTATTATTATTATTATTATTATTATTATTATTATTATTATTATTATTATTATTATTATTATTATTATATCAACTAGTAATTACATAAAATTGGATGGGAGCCGGCTAACAAGCTGAGCTCCGCAACCCTTCTGAATGCTAAAGGCAATTCTAGTCAAAACATGACACGTATCCCTACTATACCCATGTAGTCCTCTAGCAACCCCACATATCCGCTTGAGAAGTCCCAAGGCCTCATCTCCTAAGTCACCAATAGTAGAAAAGGAAAACGGCAGAAAGTGATAACCCTTGTCTCCACAAACCTTCTCATACTTTTTTCTTTTGTTTTCAGCAGCCACCCTGGCCGCCTTACCCGGGATGAAAACTGAAAGACCAGAATTGCTAAAGATAGAAGTACTCGTGATGTCAACACAAGTGTCTTTTTACTTTTTCCTTTTATTATTATTATTATTATTATTATTATTATTATTATTATTATTATTATTATTATTATTATTATTATTATTATATTCTCACATGATATTTTTTAAAAACAAACTTTAGTGATAAATTTGATATTTATTTTAAATGGAATTAATATTAAATTTAGATTGTTGCTATAAAAGTTATCATAAAATTGGATAAAATATTATTCAAATTTAATCTTATTATTTTCAATTGGTTAATATATATTTTATTATAAATTAGATTGGTGATTGATCATATATGATTAATTAATTAAATTAACTAACTAATAAGGGTTACTTTATAATTTATAAAAATAAAATCATTCCAATATGAGTTATGAGTTCAAGTGAATATTTTTTGAAGTGAAAGTTTTATAGACTAATTTTTTAATGTGAATTTTATAGCATGAAATTGGATGAAGTTAGTTATGCTATTTTATTTATAAAAGTTAAGATAGAATTATGATGTTTTGTTTATCTATCTATATTGATTTAACATAATTAATTTATATATTCAAATCATATCAATTTTTTTAATAATTTTTAAAAATAATTATATTTTTATTACTAATAAATATGAAATTATATTTTTTTTATATTATGGGTGAAAATGTGGGGTTGTTTCATTAAATTTTATATAGGGACAGGTGAACATTAAATTATAGAGATCAACTTTTCTTCCTACAAATTTAGAGATTTTTTCCCTCTCTCCATCCATTTCTCTATTTTAGAGATGGGTTTAGAGAAGCTGTTGGGGTGAAAAATTGTCTTTTTCTCTAAAATCTCTCATTTTTTCTATTTTAGAGAAGCTGTTGGGCTTGCTCTTAGTGGTTAAGAAAAAATTCCCAAAGATATTCCCCCTTTTGCACTTTTATTCCCTCAATGAAAAATATGAAAGAAACTAATTAGAAATAATATCAATTAATTGAAAAGTCAACTAATAGATATTATTCTAACTTTTATTATTCCTAAATAAATATAATGCTTAAATAATAAATTAATTAGGGAAATTCGTCCACACAGTGACAACTGCAAAGATGATGATTTTCGGCCATGCTCGAGGTCGATTCTTGAAAAACCTTCAACGACAAAGTTGTAGATCTCTTCGTCCTCGTTTCAACAAGCTATGACACGATCCAATCCGATAAATATAGACACCGAACGAACCATTTTACTGAGACGTCAAAAAGTTGTCAAACCTTCACGACCGAACCAAAATGTGGACATCCGTTCACCTTGCACCTTTGGACCTTCTCCCATGTTGGAGCCAGTGGCGGATCCACGGGGGGCTTCAATCCTAAAAAAAATTAGTATATATTTTTAAATATCTGTTATATTTATAATATATATCCTTACTATCTTAAAAGCGCCGGTAGATGGACACTATGACTTTGTTTGGAAGGTGGGATTTGGTGGGATTTTTAGGAAGGGAAGTGAGGGGAATATAAAATTGGTGTTTGGGTGGATAATCAAGGGGAAGGGAAAGGATCACAAAGGTGGGTAACTGATCAATCTGATGGGATTTCACACCCATCAAAACGGTGGAATTTGATAGAAAAGTGAAATTCCTTCCCTTCTTTTCTCTTTTCCAATTTCTCACCCCTTCCCTCCCCTAAAAAAACCAAGTGCCAAACACATAGTATCTGGCCGTTCAGTATCAATTGTTAAAAACGGAGATCCGACGGCCGAGAATAGTTGGAGAAAGAGTATCCTTGTTCGTCTGCCCTCGTGGCACTCGCCGTCGTCGTCAGTCGTCACTTGCCGCCTCCTTCTTCTGTTTCCTGTTATCCATCTTCATCCTTATCTCTATCAACTTCTAATCTTCTATCTTATTTCTCCGTCCATCTTCATCATTGTCTCGTCACCTCCTTATGGTTTGTTGCTTTCTTCTCTTACTGTCCATCTTCATCTTTGTTTCTCTCAGCTTCTGTTCGGTTACACTATTCATTTATTTATCAGCCATGGATCTAGGTATGTTCTTGTCGGCTCTGTTTTTCCTTTCTTGTCTTTAATTAGGGTTTTCTGTTTTTTGCTTTCTTGTCATTAATTAGGGTTTTCTACAGCTTCCTCTGTTCATCGCCTCTTCATCTATTCGCATCCTCACCGGCTCCGGTACCAGTCACCATTCCCTTTGTTGTGGCAAGGTATTTCAATTTTTCATCCTCACCGTCTTTTTTTAATTTGGTGGTTTGTTTGGATTGTTCACGGTTGATTCGACCTTAATGTCCCATGGATTTCTTTTAGGTTTCCCCCCCGATTAGTGCTTTGTTCACGATTGATTCAAGCTTAATGTCCCATGGATTTCTTTTAGGGTTCCCTCGATTCGTGCTTGAGTTGAGCAGAATAAAAGTAGCTACGGTTCTTCCCTCGATTAGTGCTTCAGTTGAGCAGAATAAAAGTAGCTAGGACAATCAAGGATTGGGGCCTTGGAATGAAGGCCTAGGACCGTTAAATTGTGGATTGTATTCTTTAAAGTGATGATTGGGGACTTCAAATTGATGTTTATGGCTTGATGTACTATTGAAATCGAGGATTGAGGTCTTGGAATTAAGGGATGTGACCTTTAAATTGAGAATTGAGGACTTTAAATTGAAGTTTATGGACTTGAAACCGAGGATTGAGGACTTTAGATTGGTGTGATTTGAGGATATTACCAAGAACAATCATTTCACTAGAGCTTACGAAAATGAATCAGATTGTGTGAGCATCTTGTGGGAAAGGGTCCGATCATGAGGGAATAGAAACAGTTTATTAGGGCATGTGAAAACAAGTGGGTAAATCTGGAGGATGTTGTTTACAATATTGTACTTAGTGAGGATGCCTGAGTGGACTTAAGATTCAACTCTACATCTTTAAACTACTTGATAGAATTTTATGAGGGTAAAAAAAATCTTATTGATGTAATCCTTTATATTTTAGTCCTCTCTAACAAGACTGCCTCTTCTTGTCCAGATATTTCTCTCTGCTCTTTCAATCCAACACTATGCTGCTTCTGCAACTCCTGTCCGGATCTAGGGTTCGTCGCCTGCGCTTCTTCATCAGATTTTCTCGTGGTTAATTTTTGAGGTATGCTTTGAATTTATTTGTTGTTGTCTAGGTTTTAGTTGGATTTGCGTTATTGCATTTTAAAGAATCATACCGCGGCAAATTATACATATTTTTGTTTGAATCACTGGGAAATCAAGGAAGATCTCTCCATTTCGTTTGGAATTGATACTTAAAATGTTTTGTTTGGATGGTTTCTTGTTGGAAATGTACGACAGTTAGATATCAATTCCCTAATTTTTGAATTACAATAATCCTTAAAATGGATTTTTTGACGTTCAAATCTTTAATTCAATTGCTATAAATTTGTCTATTTTTCAGAACACAGGTTTAGCTTTTATGAGTTGGGGACTTGGGGGTGTGTATTTGTCTTTATAATTGAGTTGGTGTTGTGGATGTAATTGTGAAGTATCCTAATGTTTATATGTTGAAGGTTTCAAATTTTTCATTTTCAAAATTCTCTATATTTGAGATTACTTTCAGTCTTTCACTGTCAAAAGATGCATCCAAAGTGTTCGTTGAAATGTCTATAACAAAATTTCCGCTTATTTGGTGAAAATTCCAAATTCCTTTTTTATTAATTATGATGAATTTTATAGCTCAAATAATTAGCATTGTAGCTGATGTATATGTTTCTTGAGAATCAATATGTGAATGGTTTGTTCAGTCGAAGACAATACTCATTGCCTACTTTGCGATTATATTTTGATTCACAAGTTTGTTCTGCCCTAAGGTCCATCTAGCCAACACCACTTCCATGTTCGTCCAGCTAGCTGACGCTTGTGCCTATCTACTGGCCATGATGCCCTCTGCAAAAGGGATGGTCCTGGAGCGGTGAGCACTTTGTTCTACGCTGAGATCGTCGAATCTGTCGATACATATGTCTTCGTCGGTCCCATGTTTAACAAATGCAACTCAGTGGGATGCTTGTTGTTGCTCGAGAAGGAAAAAACAGACATAGTGCATCCTGACAGAGTGGTGATTGGCAATGGTCTAACTTTCGGGTGTGGTTTGATCGACTTCCTTTAGGCCTTGGCTAATTGGATCAAGAATAACCCGAAGTTGCTCGCTTTATTAACTCCATCCCTGGTTTGTTCTCCCAACTCAATAATGTGATCAATTTCATTATCATGAAAAGAAGAATAATATCCTTCTTAACACAACCTCACACGTGGTAACAAAATATGAAGTACAAATACTGTAAATATTATTTTTTATATTGTAAATATTATTTTTGCATAGATTTTATGGCCTATGATAAAATATTTGTGATTAGAATGGCATAGGATATTGAATCTCTGTCTGTATGCTTTCAGACTCTGATTTTATTGTACAAAACTACAAATACTGAAATACATTTTGAATTCTGCCTGTCGAAAAGAATATGAAGTACTTGTTATATAGTGCCAATTTTCTTTAGCCATAACAGCATTTGCTGAAATATGAAGTAAAAAATGGTTTGTAATGCGTTATTTTTTCGATGCTCAATTAGCACGTTCTTTATCTTCGGGTATACTCCCATATCAAATCCAGATTCCAAAGAATACTTTGATTTATTGGTTAAGGTTTGTCATATTCGACTTAATAACCATTCATCTATATTTGATATTCACCCGCTGATGCATTTAATTGTATATCTTATGATATTCATCCTGAGGGGAAAATGAGCCAACATTTTGCGAAACAGAAAGCTGGGGATGTGCTAGAAGTTAAAGGGTAAACTCTTCCCTATAACTTGTCTTGGCTACTTAACTGAGAGGATAACTTCAAGTCAATCATCAATTTAAATTACTCAAAATATGATCAGGGTTGTATTCTTAAATTGACCATCATATCTTTAAATTAGTTCCTGCAGACCAATTGAGAAGCTTAAATATACTCCAAATATGAAGAAGCTATCATCAATGGAAATCAATGTCAGAAACTAATGTGTTTGCTCTTTAAATTACTTGTGTGATTTCGTGAAATTGCAGTATGAGTGCTCCAGTTCTTACGCTATCATCAATTAACTTGAAAACCGGGCACATAAGCTAGAAAGGAAGCTGAAGGAGCAGTCAAATGAGTTCTCTGGCTCCTTGGCAGCAGCAAAGGAGATGGAAAATCATATCCGCAACCTTGAGGATGAATTGGAAAAACAGGCTCAGGGATTCAAGGTTGAACTGGAGGCTGTTACTCGTGCCCAAGTGGAACAGGAGAAGCACGCTATCCGACCAGAGGAAACTCTTGGATTGGCTAAAATTGAGCTCAAGAATCGGACTGAGAAGCTGGAAGACATGCTTAAGTGTAAGTGTAAAGAATTTTCTGATGCCTTGGCCAGCATAAGAGAGCTAGAAGATGATATTCGTATCCTGGAGGAAAACTAGATAACCAGGCTCATGGATTTGAGTCTGATCTAGAAGCTGTTATGCACGCCAAAGTGGAGCAAGAGCAGCGAGCAAGCTAAGGAATGATGTCTCTAAAATAGCCATGTTGAAATGCACAGTTTAGTTCCATATTCTATACACTTTGCATATTTCGGGTTGGGAATATGTCGAATTTATGTAATATGTGCTTATTTGCAAGAAATGGAGATCTACATAAGTTTCTGTTTAATATTGCAGAATATGGAGCCATTTCGGGAGAAAACCAAGAAGCAAAGACGGAGGCCACACTTTACTCGATATCGAGTATTAGTTCTCGATATCGACAAAGGAGTCCTCGATATAGAGGACCAGCCACTCGACCAAGCCAGGCCAGCAAGTCGATGAACCAAGTCTACTCGATATTGACAAAACTTGTCGATATCGAGGACCCCAGAAGCCAGCATCCGAGCCTTGTCGAGGACCAGCTACCCGACATGCTGAGCCAAGCCAAGTCGACGACATACTTTACTCGATATCGAGGAAATCTTTCCGGAAGCCGCGTACGCGGTTTAAGCTGTCCTACTCGGATTGGGATTCCTTGGGGCCGAAGATTGCCGAGTCTATCCGTGTCTATCAACAACTATCAATGGAGGAGAAGATTTATCCACTTGAAGATATTTTAGGATTTTAGATATAATTTCCCTTTTTGGATTTAATTATGTTATTCCATTTATTTATCTTTAAAGCTTTTAGATATAGATTTAGATATAGATAGAGATTTCTATCCTTGAATAGCAAGGATTAGAAGCCTATAAATAAAGCCTTAGGGGGCTGAGTTTTATACATTCAATTTCAGTAGGAGGAGGAGTAGAGAGAGAGAGAGAGTGAGTGGCCAAGAGGAGTTGGTGAAGCGAGAGCGGAATTGGCTTCCTTTGGTTGTAAGCTCTGTTTGATTTAATGCAAGTTTATTTTCCTTCAAAGATGTCTGCAATTGCGATGAAGTGCGAGTAGTCCACCCACTTCTAGGGTTGGGGCGAGCCCGGCGATAGCCCTGCATGTTTGAGGTAAAGATCCGACTTTTATCATATGTTGAGCATCTACTACTTGTTCTGTGTTTATTACCCATCTAATGGAGGTCCATGCTAACAACTTGGATTATAAACATAAAATCGGTAGAGACAATTAGGGTTTCTTGAAAGAGTTGTCTAATTGTTGGAAAAGGCGAAAGCTTAGTCCTTTGATGCGATTTATCGGATTATCTGTCTTATTCTTGGCTTATGCATGCTTGTTTATCGTTGTTGCAAACCCCAATCTTGGAAGTCTTTCATACATAGTTTTCGAATCCCAAAGCATTTGTTTTTACTTTATTTCGTTTTTTACTTTATGCCCTCATCGATATCGACTAGCACTTGTCGATATCGAGTTACTGATTCTCGATCCAGATCGTTGTAGCTTCTGTGTGCAGGAACTCGACAAAGGAATCATCGACATCTACAACTCTACTCGATATCGAGTAAGGGCTAGTCGATATCGACCAAAATCGCCTGTGACTGCTGCTGCGCTGTTCGACTTGTTCGATCTTTTGTCGACTAACCCTAGTTGAGATCGACAACCTGTGGTCGACTTCTATTCGCGAGATTTCACCGCTGCCTAGGATCCGCTGACACGCTTCCTCGTTGATCGATCCTGACTTCCCACTACTGCATCGGGAGGAAGTCTTGTAATTATTTGCAAGGGACGGAATCTGGTTTGCTTTATTTTAATCGTATTTTCTATTTGTATTCTCGATTTCCTCTTACAACAAATTGGCGCCGTTGTCGGGGAAGCTATCATTCGCGCCTTAGGTAGTTAAATCTCACATCTACTCTGAGTTACTTTACAGGTGTATGTGCCGTTCTGGTCAACCACCTGAGTTTGACGGCTTAGACGATCTAGAACGCCTCTTACACATCCAAGCTAAGCTAAAAAGAGCCATGGCGGCCGCAGAAACACAGGAACAGCTGATACAGAGGCTTACAAGGGAACTGGCCGCTAAAGATGCTGCTATCGCCACTGAGAAAGCAGGAAGGGAACAAGCGGAAGCTGAGCTTGCCCAATACCCAACCACTGCAGAGGATTATATGCACCCGACTCTCGTCGTGCCTGAATTGGCGATTCTAATCCCTGAAAACTCTTTTGAAATTCCCACTCAATTTCTTTGGAAACTCATCGTGCCTGTATCGTCCTCTTGAACATATTACCAATTTTTCTGACATGTGCCGTACACATGCTGAAGGTACAACTCTGGAATATGTCAAGATGAAGGCTTTTCACTGGTCTCTCGCTGGACCTGCACTGAAGTGGCTTTAAGGGCTGAAACCAAGATCCCTCACAACATGGGCCCAAGTAGAGCAAGAGTTTCTGAACAAATTCTTCCCTCCTACCAAGACAGCACTCCTCCGCCAGAAGATTACAGCTTTCAAACAAAAGTCTGGGGAGCCGCTGGCAAAAGCATGGGAACGATACAAAGAACTGCTGCGATCCTGCCCTACTCATGGATAACCACCCTACGTCATTCAAGAGATCTTCTTCAATTCTCTTGACCAAGTCACTAAGGACAGGATCAACCAATATACTCGCTATGAGTATCTGACGATGCCACCAATTGACGCCTAGGGTGTGCTCGACAAGCTCACCAATTATGACAACAAATATGGGTCTACTGCAAACTATGAGGAGAACTCCTATGCCAGGCCAGCACCATCTATGCCTCTCTATGAGCCTGCCAAGGAGATTGACGCAGATGTCAGGGAGCAGTTCTATAGAGACCAGAAGTGCAAGCTCCTCAAGCAAGTCAAGTATCTCTCTGTCAACCAGCCTTGCATCGAATGCGGATCACAGCGGCACACCACTACTGAGTGCCCACACACAGAGCAAGTCAGGATGGCAGAGACACACGAAGAGGTAGCTTACACAGGGGGTCCCAATCGCTATATGGGAGATCAAAGGTTCTATCAACCATAGTGGATCCAAGGTCCTCCTAGGAACCCCCCGCCATACAGAGCTCCAGGACATTCAGAAAGGAATCAAAAGAAGGATGACTTACAGCTCGTCCTAGAAGAGATGCGTCGAAATCATGCACAACAGTAGCAGTCTACAAGCGTCATCAATAACCAGCTTCAGAGCACCACTACAAGATTTGGAGAGCTAGATGTCTGGAAGAGGAACATAGAGACACAGATAAGACAATTCGCTGCACAGATCCCGCGACCATCCGGACAACTCCCTGGGCAAACAGAACCAAATCCTAAGGGGAAGACTGGACACGTCGCAGCTATCAAGCTCAGGAGCGGGCACCAATTACACAAGCCAGAGGTCGGAAAGCACCAAGACAAAGCAGAGCAGCAACTCGACAACGAGCAGCAGCAACTCGATATCGAGGAGCCCCTGCTCGATATCGACCAAAATCTCCTCGACACAAAGGAAAAGCCAGTCTCGGACTCCACTACCCAGCCCAGCCACTCGAGATCGACAAACTTCCTCGATATCGAGGAAGCTCAAGTCGATATCGACAAAAACCTGGCCGATGTCGACGACTCTGGAACACCTCCGACGTCTGATCTGGCTCCAAAGCAGAAAAAGGCATTGCCTTTCCCTTCCAAAGCACTAAAAGATCCCACTGCAGGTAGGTTTAACCGTTTTGTTAATATGCTGCAAGAATTGAATGTCTCTATTCCTTTTACAGAAGCCCTGCAAGAGATGCCTGGATATGTCAAATTTCTGAAGGAAATCCTGAGCAAGGAGCGATCCATCTCAGAGATCGCCGGCGAAAGCAAAGTACTCCACTTCCCTGAAAAGAGACCTGATCCTAGTAAGTTTTCTGTTATTGTGGGATTTGGACAATATAAATATGAGTCCTTATGTGATTTAGGAGCAAGTGTGAGCATCATGCCCTTATCAATCTGGCGGAAGGTGAAGATAAGATGCATAGAGCCTGTGGATGCCAAGCTATACATGGCAAACAATACAGTAGTCATCCCTACAGGTATAGTTGAGAATGTCCCTATCCAGGTTGGTAAATTCTTTGTTCCAGCAGATTTCCTTATTATAGACTGTGCTGAAGATCCTACTAGTCCTATTATTCTTGGTAGACCATTCTTAGCTACTGCAGATGCCAATATCAGTGTCAAACAGCGATCACTCACCTTTACCATAGGCGATGAGGTCTTAGACTTCTCTTTTGGCCCTGCAAAAGAGGAAATTTCATGGCTGGAGGTGAAAAGCATCATCAACCACGGGATCAAGCAATCAACGGAGGAAGGCACCAGCACTGTACTCGATATCGACAACCCTAACTCGATATCGACTAAAGCCCTATTCGATATCGACAAAACCTCATCGACATCGACTTCCTCTGCTGAGCACTAGACATGCCAAGAGCCTAAGTATGGGGTCCCTGTACTCGATATCGACCAATCCTGCCCGATATCGACTAACCCCACGCCCGAAGATTTCTGTTTTGGGTCTGAAAAGGTAAGTTCAGGTATGAATCCTACTCCTCCTCAGTCCATTAAGAAATTTATCAATAATTTAAGGGGAGGTAAGGCCCCGTGGCGAGAGAATCTGTGGAAACTAAGAGCTGGAAAGAAGAAGAAGGGAGAAAAGGGAGATTATGCAAGCAACCACCTGTCAGCTGAGCTTGCATACTACAATCAGGACCTAGATGATCCAAGAGAAGGGCCAAGCACAAGCGGGACCCACATTAATGGTCCTTGAGCATAAAAGAAGAAGTCGGCCTAGCGACTCTAAAATCTAGAGCATGTACATAAAACTTTTTGAATTTTGGGACTTTGGAAATCTTTTGGTTTTGGTTTTTGTTTTTGTTTTAGAATACTTCATGTGGAAGGTCTTGTTTTTGTGTGCAATCTAACACTGTTAGGTCGGAAAACATAAAAGGGTCGCGAAAGGTGGAATAAGAAGTGCCTGAAAAACAGTCAGAATCAACGAAGGCCAACTCGATATCGACCAAGCCAGACGAACCTCCTCGACTTCGGATTCCACTTGACGCAGACGACAGTTACTCGATATCGAGTACAGTACTCGATATCGACAAAAAGTGTACTCGACATGCCCTGTTTTGCCCTCCTCGATGCATTATTCGGTGAGTTTCTTCCTTTACTCTTGTTTTTATTTTGATTTTATACAGTGGGGACACTGTAGAATTTAAGTATGGGGTGGGGGAAGGGCTCATTATCATTATTATATGTTTTAGTCTTGCTTTTGGTTTTACATGGTGAAATTTTATTTTTTATGCTATGCATTCATGTTTAAGGATTTTTGGCTCACCCTATAAATGCACTAGTTATTTTCGTTTCAAAAAAAAAAAGAGATAAGCAAAAGAAGAAAAGTTTGTAATTATGAATAAAGTGCATGAGCCAAATTTACCTTATTTCTTTCATTTTCGCAAGATTCATACTTTGGAGAGGTTAATTAAGTTTGAAAGGTTACGTACTTCATTGGGATAAGTTGGGGAGTTTGGTTGATGCATATGATTGAAAGCTATGGTTTGGTTGAGTTGTGTTGGAGATTTAGGAGTCTTGATTCCCGAATTTTATTAAAGCACCACATGGCCAAATAATTCCATACCCTTTTATTTCTTACCAAGCCCCATTACAACCCCGCCGAATGGAATCTTCTTTGAAGACTTCTATTGAGCGAAGTCCTCCTGATAATTCTTGTTGCATTTACATAATTGGTTGCAATGTGGATTTATATTTAAATTGCAATGTTTATGAGATTGTATATGGAATTGAGTTGAGAGTTGATCTTCATAGCCTAAACACATTTGAGAGTTGACTGAAAACACATTATCCCTGTGAGGTTGGATTTATATTGCCTATGCCCATGGATCGCTCATATATGTGTGATGACGTTAAATTCACTTGTCTTACATTGCTCCTACTTGAGATGTTGCTTTTGACAAAGGCAAAGACTTGAAGAATGTGTTGTAGGTATTGGTTATTGTTTGGTTATTGCTTGAGGACAAGCAAGTCTAAGTATGGGGTGATTTGATGTCTCTAAAATAGCCATGTTGAAATGCACAATTTAGTTCCATATTCTATACACTTTGCATATTTCGGGTTGGGAATATGTTGAATTTATGTAATATGTGCTTATTTGCAAGAAATGGAGATCTACATAAGTTTCTGTTTAATATTGCAGAATATGGAGCCATTCCGGGAGA
The DNA here is from genome assembly GCA_963922045.1 of Persicaria maculosa. Taxonomy (NCBI): domain Eukaryota; kingdom Viridiplantae; phylum Streptophyta; class Magnoliopsida; order Caryophyllales; family Polygonaceae; genus Persicaria; species Persicaria maculosa. The sequence continues at coordinate 21,591,100 of OY998251.1, read as the reverse complement.
AAACCAAGAAGCAAAGACGGAGGCCACACTTTACTCGATATCGAGTATTAGTCCTCGATATCGACAAAGGAGTCCGGGCACACTGATCGAGGACCAGCCACTCGACCAAGCTAGGCCAGCAAGTCGATGAACCAATCTACTCGATATCGACGAAACTTGTCGATATCGAGGACCCCAGAAGCCAGCATCCGAGCCTTGTCAAGGACCAGCTACCCGACATGCCGAGCCAAGCCAAGTCGACGACATACTTTACTCGATATCGAGTAAACTACTCGATATCGAGGAAATCTTTCCGGAAGCCGCGTACGCGGTTTGAGCTGTCCTACTCGGATTGGGATTCCTTGGGGCCGAAGATTGCCGAGTCTATCCGCGTCTATCTACAACTATCCATGGAGGAGAAGATTTATCCACTTGAAGATATTTTAGGATTTTAGATATAATTTCCCTTTTTGGATTTAATTATGTTATTCCATTTATTTATCTTTAAAGCTTTTAGATATAGATTTAGATATAGATAGAGATTTCTATCCTTGAATAGCAAGGATTAGAAGCCTATAAATAAAGCCTTAGGGGGCTGAGTTTTATACATTCAATTTCAGTAGGAGAAGTACTAGAGAGAGAGAGAGAGTGAGTGGCCAAGAGGAGTTGATGAAGCGAGAGCGGAATTGGCTTCCTTTGGTTGTAAGCTCTGTTTGATTTAATGCAAGTTTATTTTCCTTCAAAGATGTCTGCAATTGCGATGAAGCGCGAGTAGTCCACACACTTCTGGGGTTGGGGCGAGCCCGACGATAGCCCTGCGTGTTTGAGGTAAAGATCCGACTTTTATCATATGTTGAGCATCTACTACTTGTTATGTGTTTATTACCCATCTAATGGAGGTCCATGCTAACAACTTGGATTATAAACATAAAATCGGTAGAGACAATTAGGGTTTCTTGAAAGAGTTGTCTAATTGTTGGAAAATGCAAAAGCTTAGTCCTTTGATGCGATTTATCTGATTATCTGTCTTATTCTTGCCTTATGTATGCTTGGTTATCGTTGTTGCAAACCCCAATCTTGGAAGTCTTTCATACATAGTTTTCGAATCCCAAAGCATTTGTTTTTACTTTATTTCGCCTTTTACTTTCTGCCCTCTTCGATATCGACTAGCACTTGTCGATATCGAGTTACTGATTCTCGATCCAGATCGATGTAGCTTCTGTGTGCAGGAACTCGACAAAGGACTCATCGACATCGACAACTCTACTCGATATCGAGTAAGGGCTAGTCGATATCGACCAAAATCGCCTGTGACTGCTGCTGCGTTGTTCGACTTGTCCGATCTTCTGTCAACTAACCCTAGTCGAGATCGACAACCTGTGGTCGACTTCTGTTCGCGAGATTTCACCGCTGCCTAGGATCCGCTTACACGCTTCCTCGTGGATCGATCCTGACTTCCCACTACTGCATTGGGAGGAAGTCTTGTAATTATTTGCAAGGGACGGAATCTGGTTTGCTTTATTTTAATCGTATTTTATATTTGCATTCTCGATTTCCTCTTACAACAAGGAAGCCCTGACACTGACCAAATGGATATATTCCAACACGGCTAGGAGGCTTCAAGACGAATTCAAAAGGCTTTCTATGAAAATGCAGTCAGCATTTCAGGTAAACGAGAGGTTGGCTGCCAAGGCAAAGACGGAAGCCAGTGAGCTTCGACTGATTAATAAACACCTTGAAGATTTGCTGCAACAAGCTAAGGAAGAGCTTGAGTCACTCAAAGATGATTATGAAGCACAAGTGGTTGATCTTCACAATAAGCTAAGCTTGAAGGCAAAACAAATAGATCAGTTGTTGCTGGACATTGAAGAGAAATCCAACCTACTCAATCACGAGGATGAAGTTTGCTAGAGTTTCTCAGTGGAGCTGTTAACACTTAGAGCTGAGGTAGATAGGCTTACGTCAGATACTGCTTCATTCATTGCACAGATGGAACAAGGGACCGATTTGAAAGCCAAGCTTGAGAAAATGAAGAAGTTGGTGAAGGAGTGAGAGTTTCTTGCCTAGAGAGAAAAGCCAAAGAGAGAATCTAGAAAGTGCACTTGATTAAGCAAAGAGAGATGCATAGAAGTTATTAGAGGAGCTCATTTTAATAAGGTGTTTGACGAATGAAAAGGACATGGCCCTTTCGAGTCTGCATAGAAGTTACATTATTGATTGGAGATAGTATTATTTTTCTTCTGTAATGGATACACCTCCTCCTTGCACAATTGATCACCAACTTAAGGAGCTAAAAAATTATAGAAATTCCCACAAGGAAAAACCATCACCAAGGCAAGATCTATATAAATATATTCTGTAAGTTGTCCTCCTTACCTTGAGAAGAACATATCTTACTGGATGCTTACTTATGAATGTAATTGTAACAGGGGTAATTCATTTCATTCGTTGCCCCCTCTACTTATGCTTTATCTTTATGTCTTGTGTATGTAAATGTATATTTAGGGCCAAGAAAAATTTAGATCTAACGGATAAAGACAAAAATGCGTTCGAGGTATGTTCTCTTCAGTCATGTCCATTCAGTTCTTGATCCAGTTGGAGCACTGGATTCGGCTGACGCTGCACTCAAGCACTTTGTCTCTTCTATATGCTATTAGTTCTTGCAATGTCAAGTTTCTTAATGTCTTTATTGATCCATCTAGAGAGACAAAGTAGGCAGATTTGGTATTCTCCGAAGGCCCCTCCAGAAAAGAAGCATTTTTTCACTGGAGGTATTCTGGTTTGGTTTGGTTTTCAAATTCCTAGAACTATAAAATGATTTTCGTTTCTCATTGTCCTTTGTTGGATGTATACTAACTACTAGATTTTGTTAAACATTTGTAAGATTTGGAGGTGGGAGAAATGGATTTGGGAGCAGTGTTTCTAATGTGAAATGCAACACAATGAAGAAGGCAAAATGTGAATACCAAAATAGGTAACATTGATATATGATTAATGTCTCATATAGTTCTGGAGTGTGAAGATGACATGAAAATTTGATTATTCAAAAAAATGTATTTTACCTGAAATATGTATCAACTGGAATTTTATTTGATAATTGGTTCTAAAAGCACCTAACCATCTTTAACTTCTTATGACAGGCGGGAAGTGAAGAATTGCACACCGGTTAGTATTAGAAACCCAATACAAAGGAGGACTGTGTAAAATTCTCTCGGCTTCTAATGCCCAAAGTGTCGCTCACCCCTTTCTGTTTCTCAAGTGTGCATTCTTCTTTTTACATAGTTTCCTCCACAACAAGGCCAGTGTTTAAACATACAAGGTGGGGAGTTCATGGTTTTTGGATTCTTCTTCTGCTCATAGAGATTTGAAGAATCACACAAGCAAGAAGATTACAGTTCTGGAAATTCTTTTGTACAAACACATGATTCCAATGGTATGTTGTAGTATAATTGGGCAGGGATTCAAACTTATCCCACTGTAATATACCTTTATAACTCACCCACTTTTCTTCTTTTTCTATTCCTATTTTTTTTTATGTGTAATAACAGAAAATATCAGCATCAGCATCACTTCTTTCAGTGTCAAAAGTGACGAACAAGAGGAGACGAGAAAAAAAGGTAAACCTGCATGGGTAATTAGTCTTCCTTATCAAACTACACCATTACTTTGTTTTTGGTGTTGTTTGATACAGATATAAATTTATTCTTTCTTCTTCTCAGTTCTTTTCGAAATTGGAAAAGAAAATGCATACTAAGAAAGCTTAGAAGAGTCAAATTCAAGAAAACCCAGTGATTTGTAATCTGCATATGCAGCATATCTAACTATCACTACAGGAAAACAGTGCCATTTTCGACACTTTTTATGACCAATCTCGACGCTTTAAACCGTCGTAAATTTCATTTTCAACGCTTTTAAAAAGCGTCGAAAATTCTTGCGTCACAAATGGCAAGTGCTATTTTCGACGCAGAATTCTGTCGAAGCCAATCTCGACGTCCTAGGGCGTCGAAAATGTCGAAAATGACATGCCAATTTCGACACCCTAAAGCGTCGAAATTGGCATTTTATTTTTCAAAAAAAAAAAAAAAAACGTATTTTTCTTCTTTCATCCCCTTTCATTATACATAAATTCAAATCCTTTAATTAACAAAAAAACATCAACACAAATCCAATAAAGCATTAGTCAAATGAATCAAGATCTTACATGAGTGAATTAAAAATAATATACATGACATCAAATAATTGAAATAACAATTATTGATAATATACATCAAGCCACACTGTCGGATTTCTTAATGCTTTACTGCTAGCATGGAGCTCATTTGCAACTTTTCTCAGTCCAATCCACCTTATTATGATGGGTCCAAAATAAAACTTACCTAAATGGAAACAAGACCCCATTAGAAATGAAGAATGCCTCAAACAACAAACAAATACTTTATGGTACTCATAGCCCTCATTCTCATGGACTGGAAACGTAATGAGCAAAAAGGGTGAAAAGGGAAGAGAAAAGAGTGCACTCGGTTTCATGTTATCTACCTTGACCTTGCTGCATGAATTGATTAACCATGAGACCAAGATATTCCCATCATCCCTCATCGTGGATTTCTTTATTGCATTGCTAGTTCATTTAAAAATGATGTTAAGTCTACTTCTTGAAATGAGATAGACCAAGAGTTCTACCAAGAACATGCATGCATATACTGTCCCATAAGTAAGCAGAGAGGTACATACCCAACTCCTTTAGAACGCCTTGAGTTTCTGTCCATGATCAGCCTCACATCTCTTACCTTTCCCACTTTGGTGAACTCTCAGGCCTATATATCATTAAGAAATGAATCATTTCAAATTCAATTTATTAGAGCTCCAGAACTGGAATTATAAAATAAATGCGGACCACGGAACAAGATTAAAGAAACCATACTAGCAAATTTAATATCATCCATTGACCTCTCTTCAAAGAAGCAAGTTGAGAGAACTACATTATGCTTTCCTTATTGGAATCAAGCAATTTTTATCAACACTCTGGTGCAGAAAATGAGGCAGGGTGAGCTAGTGTATATAGAAAGGAGGTTCAAATTGAAGATATAGAGTTTCTAGTAATCCACCATTAAATGTTGCAAGAGGCGAGCATATGTCCTGCATTTAAAACGCTTCTCAGAATAGTACCAAGTATCATATATATTCCAATGGATTCATTATATTATAAATTTAAGAAAAGTGATTTTGAAGTTTGAGCAATACCTGAGAGAAATAACTCGTCATTTACAATGGAATCAACCAGACTAGCAAAGTAGCTCTTCAAAAAATCAGATGCTCTGCGAACAAATGCAGTCTTCAACTCCATTCCAGCCTTCTTCTCTCTAACCTGTAACATGTTGAAGCACATGTATCAGATGGATTATAGTGATTCAGTTGTTTCACCAATATTCATAGACCAGATAGTTGACGAGTTCTCATTACAGCCTCAAACAAATCTCATATAGTGATATCAATGCTAATCAACAAATAACACCCCTTGTCAAGAAATCATTCCAGCATATCATACTTGAAGAGGGACCACAATATATTCATTATTTATGGCAATAACACAAGTTAATTATGATGAAATGGACAAAAGGGCAAGTGCTTGATAAGTCTCATATTAAGTTATAAAATGTCTGAAACTCTAAAGGCATTCTATTTAATACTGCACAATCCCAGCCCTTCGGTCTACTCTAACCAAAGGGGAACATGCTTACAATGAATCTAGTACAACATAAGCAACTCACTCTCATCGTAGAAAGGTGGGGGCTCCAAGAAAAGTTTCAAGTTCAACAATACCCAATTTGTTCAACCTTTCTTTTCTAGCTCAAATTTAAACATCGGCAGAGCTTCCTTTGATGCAACATTTTATTTGATGCTGCTTCCAATGCTTATCCAATCTTTTAACTGGAATGGGCAGAGGACTACCTTGAGAAGTTAAAATTTAAGAATATGAGCTTGCAATTTCACAAAGGAGCTTCAAAGTGCAAACTGAACAAACAAGTTAATCTACAATCTAAATTTAGCCAATTGAAATATAATTTATTTTTTTAATCGAGGAGTACACTCCACTCGCCAAAAAATTGAGATCCGATTAAGGATTTGGAAAACTAGAGGACCAGACTTCGTTTGGATCTGAAAAATTGGAGAAGAGAGAGGGTGAGAGATGGAGGTCTACACTTGACTAAGCTAATATCTACACTCGAAGCCGAAGAATGACGATTCAAAGCTACTTCAATAATTCAACAAATCAAAACCCTAATTCACCAAAATCAAGCCAAATAAAGACATAGCTCTAAGGATATACCTAATCTCGACTGGATGAACATGAAGTAGGCCTCGCGGCGGCTTCTGTTAGAGGCTTAAGGCGGTCAACGACACTGGTGTCTGCAGATCTAATCAATCAACGGCGCCGGTTGCTATCCTCGAGGCTGGCTACAAGATTCCAGAAGCAAATGTCATATAGAATAATAAACATGGAAAAAGAAATGTAAATCATCTAATAAAATGTCATATAGAATAACTGATTGAGCACACTTTCAGCTGACTCCTTTATAAGTTAAGCCAATTGCCAGCTATTAGAGAAGCGAATCAAATGTTGACTTGCACAAACTAAAAGTGAAATCCAGTAAAACATCTTGTACTATCTATCATGGGAAAAGGTAGGGGCAGATAAGGTGAGCAAGTATCATATACCCATAGCTCAAGCCTTAGATCCTTATTTATCATAATATTAATTCAGATATTGGAACTCTGAAGCTATACTTTGATGAAACTAATGAAAGTGTTCATTAACATTGACTTCAACATATGTAAGATGAAGCAAACCTATTTCAACTCCATTGAAATGTCAAATGTACATATTGAGCTTATTTAGGCTAAAGGAATAAAGATTCACTTGGTGCGATGTGCTGATTGCTTATAAGCTTATCATATATGCTGATGAAGAGTGGATATATATGATATCAGCCAATAAAGAGCTTATAATGTAATGTATAAAGACTGTCAAGCGAATCCAAAAAAACACCGTACAGAAAAGGCATTCATTCGTAGAGGCGAATTACCTTGAAGCTTGCTCACTGTATTTCAATATGGTATGGGAATTGAAAGACCATTTAGAAGGTTGGGACAGTAGCAACAAAACACATTTCAGATAGTAAACATAGTGCAACGGGACAGTTGTTTCATGGGATAAAATCATGCAAAAGTCTATCACGTGAATATTGCCAAGCACTTGTTAGAACTGCCTCTAGGGGTGGGGCAGCTGAAAAAGCTTAGAGGACTTGAAGTATTCCTGGTGGGGGATAACAAAAAAAGAGATGGGAAATTAAAAGGAATTGAACAGTTGAAGGAAATGAACGATCTCAGAAAATCACTTACAGTTGCAGGGCTTGAATGTGTCAAGAGTGAATCGGAGGCTCAAGAGGATGAGTTACAAAAAAAGATCAAATTGGAAACATTGAACCTACAATGGAGTGCTGATTCACCACCTGCAACAGCAAAAGAAGTTTCACCAAGATACCCACTCAACAGTACATAACACTCCAAGAACATACAATTCAACCATCTGCATTGCAACAGTCAAAGATATGAGAAAAATATGGAAAAACTCATCTATTTACAAGCACAACCTGTCTCCGGTTCACACATTCACAATTCACACCCATTTCACAGCAAAATTCATACTCCCTCCGTCCAACAATACATGGACTTTTAGAGGTAAAATTTTGTCCAACAATAGATGGTCTTTTATGTTTTCTAGGTAGGAAGTTATAATGATTTGTATTGGTTTGTGTGCTGTTGACTTTTTAAAATAATTTGATTGGTTAAAATGTGTAGTGGGTGTTAAAAAATAATAAAATTTATGTAAAAGTTAGTGTAATGATGATGTTTTTTTTTTAAAGTAAAGTGTTTTATTAAAACTTGTGCAAAGTGCTAAAAGGCAATGTATTTTAGGACGGAGGGAGTAGTAAACAGCAAACAACCACAAGCTGTGATTATATAGAAAAAATAAGAATGGTCTATTTTCTGTTTCACCAAGATAGATACTTATTACTCAAAGTTATTGATAATTGATAAAGTTGATTCAGAGAATCAATGACTAGAAAACAAAACAAAGCTGGGAACAGGTAAGAAACTAAAAATACTCAATCCAAGCAGTGTAGAAGCAATAACATTCCTTCCCAACTGTTATCCATTTCCAATTTCAGATTCTGAATTTTACTTTTGGAGTAAAAGGAAATTAGCTGCAATGGATTGTATTTTGACTCAAGTTCTACTGTTTTTGTTAGCGCTTCTGTTTAATTGTATGTCTGCAGATATAGATTACAAGTTTGAGAGTCCATTCAGCTTACAGAAAGAAAAGAGTGGCGGCAAACTCCTTCTTTAGCTAGTTGCTATGAACTTATCACCATAATGAATCATAACAATCCCTACTTTGCAAAAAACTACAGCACACTTTCTGAACTTCCTTGAGTATGATAGTGTGTAAAGCACATGCAGTAGTCAAATTTTACCAATTTGGCATACAAGTTTAAATAAACAGTTATTGAAATTCAAAGTTCATAAGAGTAAAACCTAAAATAAAAAAATTCAATTCAGTCTGGGATAAATCAGCAATTAGAAGAGCATAAATAAAGCATTGAGCCTCCTAGCTAGCCAGAATATCTCAACTGGAGAAGGAGAACTTGATCAAACAACTAAATATCTCAACTAAGGTGCTAGCTAATTTACGGAGAGAAATCGCAATTAGGTCAAATTTTACAAAGACAAATCGCGTTCAGTCAGGGATGGAGGGAGAGAGGAACATACCTATGAGACAAACAGAGAGGGAAGACGGGCGTGGATCTCGAATTGCCTCTAATCTCCTGATTTCGCTTCCAAACCCCTGATTTGAATCATATCTCGAATCGCCTCCTATGATTTTAAACCTCCTGATCTCGAATTGCCTCCAAATCTCGGATGTGGATCTCGAACAGAGAGGGAAGACGGATACCTCCTCACCTTCTGATTTCCTGATTTGGATCTAGTCCGAAGAGACGAGCCTCAGTCGATCTCGAACATAGAGGGAAGCCGAAGGGAGAGAAGAGCAAGAAAGGAGAGACAAACCTGCTCAGACGTCTGGTGGCCGTCTCCGGTGGGCGGTGGGTGGCCGTGTCCGATGGGCGCAATTAGGGTTTTTCGCAAGTGTGAAGCAGAGAACGGGAGTCGGGAAGAGTAAAGTGAATGCCGTCTCCTCTCAGTTCGGTTAAATTTTTTTAAGTTAAGCCATTCTCGACGCTTTAGAACGTCGAGATTTTTGTCAATTTCGACACCTACAGCTGTCAAAAAATTTTGACAACTCAGAGCGTCGAAAATTTTCGACGGTTTTAAAAAGCGTCGAAACTAAAGCGTCGAAATTTATCCACTTTTCTAGTAGTGTATGTTGTCATATGTATGTCCATCCATTAAAAGCTTTTCTTAATTGATCAGATTTCATTTATTATTTTTCCCTGATATATTTTCATCTGTTAAATGTTTTTTAATTGATCAGATTCAGTTTTCTGATTGCACTCCTAACGTACCCTTGCATATTTGGTCATGTGCATTTTTTCCATTTTTAATGCTCTTAGCTCCATACTATGATACTATCGAATTTTTATTTTGGGTGTGTGTTATGGGATTTCAATCTTCTTCTTTTTTTCCATGGTTTTATAGGTTTCCTATTTTCCCTGGTTTTACAGGTTCCCAATTCTGATATTCGATAGCTTTTCTGTGCACCTGTGAAAAGGCATCAAAAAAATATTTTAAGAAAGCTTTTGTTGAGCAATGTTGCTTTTTTGTGCTAAAAAAACCGCCAACGCACCTTGTATTCTTATACTTTTATTTGCCCCTACTTTCTGGTTTTTTTTTGGCTTCAGTTTCAATTGTTTTCTGATTTGGATTTAGGTTTTGTCTCATCTGATCTGTTTGACCTATTTATCCTATTTGTTCAATTCTTTCATGGCACTAAATTTTACGAGGTTCTCTCTTCCATGTTACAGCGGAGAGTTGGAGATTTCATATTTGAGTTCATTCTTATTATTATTCTTATTGTGGATGAATGTGTGGGTTGATTTCTTATTATTATTCTTACGAGGTTCAGGATTGAGGATACAATTGAATCGTTTGATGTTTGATTTCATTCTCTCATGAGTTAGTACTGCCTTTCATAATGCATCTTGGTTTTCTCAGCGCCTTAATTAAGTTGCTTTTTAGGTGGCCATTCTGTAGAGAAACACAGTATAAATTGGGAGTCATGAATTACCATTAGAATCTTTACCAACTTCTCTATGTTCAATTTTCTACCATGGTTTTATTGTTAACTTGTGTTTGATTTTTATAACTTGAGTCTTATTATTCCTGTAATCGTAATTTATTCTTTACCTCAATCGACCAAACATATTAAATACTCAAATACCTATACTTCTAATCTACTTTCAGAACTAGAAGTCACACTTTACTCGAGGACTGTATGTTGGTACTTGCAAGCTGAGGCACTGGTAATAAATTATCTGCACATAGTATATTTCATTGCAGTTTGCTCTGAATCCCTTTATTTCTGGTATTCTCTAGATGTAGTTTCCGGTGTTGTGAATCTTCTTTGCTACATAACATACAAACCTATATTGAGGTTATGAAACCTTGGTTTTGAATGCAGCCAGTTGTGGAGGGCTCAATGATTGAAGTGAGGTTTGGGTTGGCAGAGCATATTGATTCCATTTTTTCACTACCTTTGGACAAGGAGGATGTGGGAAGCATCATCCTGGAGGTATCCAGAAAAGGAAAAGACCTCTTGAAGATAATTGGAGACTAGAGACTGGGATGAATACAGTTGTTAGTATTAAAGAACGGCTCTCCCTAATAAGATCTCACAAAACACATGAATGGGCCAATATACAACACAAAATTGCTTCTGTTTGTACTCTCTTCCTCTCCTCTCTCTATGTAATACCCATTTGATCACCACAATCAGAACTATAGAAATCACTAACGGCGCCGTGCGTAGCACGACCCCATAGCTAGTAAATAAAGTAAATGAAAGCCACGAGAGTTGATTTGGCTCAGCGGTGAAGAGATCTAGCGACACGGGAGGGATCTCAGCGAACCAAAGTTCGAATCCCATATATCACTCCCCATTTTTACCATTTTTTTAAAACATCAAAAGCCCTCCTTTTTTTTTACACAGACAGTCAGACACACCGGGATGGAGCCCCTCGAGCGAAAGCGATACCCGAGCTGCCCGAGCCTGGAGTCCCCGAGCCGCCCACTGCCACTACTGCCATCTCCACCTCCGGCCGACCTTGCCAACGACGCATCACCATACCCAGCCCCTCGACAGTTTGTAGTCCTGCACAGCCCCCTCGGCACTCTTCATTGTTCTTCATCTTTACCCCTTCGATCTAGATCGGTCAGTTTTCTTCCTCTTCCTTCTAATTTGATTATTTCTAAGATCAATTGATTGAGATGACAATCAATTTAGATTAGAATTTGTGTATTTGAGAATCAATTTAGGGTAAATTTCGATTAGGGTTTGTGATTTGTGATAAACAAATTTTGTGAAAATAAGGTTTAATTTTGAGAATCAAGTTCAATTGATTGAAATGAGATTCAATTTATATTAGAATTTGTGTATTTGAGAATCACTATGGGGGAAATTTCGATTAGGGTGTGATTTGTGAGAAACTAATTTTGTGAAAATAGGGTTTAATTGTGAGAATCAATTTGGTGAAATTTCGATTAGGCTAATAAATATATATGGTGTTGGTTGAGAGCTTCCAAGACCTATGACATTTGTTCAATTCAGAGGGCCAAAACATACCATGAGTAAAGATGACAGTGAAATAAAACTTTATTTGTTCAATAGAGTAAATATTGGTCGTGCTTGATAATGTATCAATATTAATATATTCATGGGCTTTTGTAGGAATATATAATATGGACAAGTTGATTAGTTGAGGCATTGCGTTTTCAGTTGCTAGAAATGCTAGCGCAATGAAGCAAAGCAAGGCTTTTTACGTTATTGCTTTTTACAAACAAGGCATATTCGAGGTTTTGATGACAAATAGACTTATAGATAGGGGTTGCTCGAGGGGTTTAAACAGACAACTCTTGTGATTTTAAAGACATGGTTTTCCAGCTTCACTTTAAACGGTCATTTCTCTTCAAAAAAATTCAGCCCCCCTTACAAAAATATCTGGATCCGCCACTCGGTGGAGCCTTCTTCTTCCTCTTGAGGAGGACATACTCTTCCTTCAATAGTCCTCGAATCGATCTTGATAGCTCGCCTGGATCAAGGTCATTGTTTGAGCCACATAATTTCATCCTTGATTACATCAGTTGGTGACACTATTTTGGAGACAATTTCAGGTGAGATAAACTAGTCAAACTTTTAAAATTTTATTTGGTGACAATATTTGATGATATATAATGTAGTGATGACATCTTTTTGTTAGCATTAAAGGTTCAAAGTTTTAAAATATGGGTTGATAACAATGCCTCGGTGATATATATAATGTTATGGTGATAATTTTTTAATGTTATGTTACAATATCGTGGTGACAATATATTTTCATCAACCTCGACACTAACAACTTTCACCAACAACTGTCACGAGGAAAATCATCTATTAGTAGAAAAAAATCATTTGTCACCGAGAAAAAATCATTTGTCATCTATTAGTAAAAAAATATTTCACAAAAAAAAAATCCAATTGTCACTAGGAAAAAAAATCTCCCATATGCCACTAGAAAAAAAATGTCACCAAAAAAGTCAATTGTCACCGAAACAATTGTCACCAAAAAAATATAGTCAATTGTCACAGGAAAAATTGTCGCCAAAGACAGGCATTGACCGAAATAGTTAATGTTGACTAGTCAATGTCGAAACTAAAAATGGTCAAAGGGAGAAGGAGGGTTGGGGATAAGGAAGGAATGATAAAAATGTCAAAAATGGACATTCACTTAAGTTATTTAAAAAGTGGACATTTACTTAATCATGCCAATTTTTTTTGGACATCCACTAAATTAAGCCAAAATTCAAAACTATTTTTGAGATTACTCAAGTTTTCTAACTGTTTACGGAAATAGCCAAAAGTGATTGCTTTTGAGTTTTTAATTATATAAGGCTATCTGTATTTAGGCTAAATTACAAATATCATCCGAAATTTCATAGACTTTAAAATATTACCACGAGCTTAATATTGGTTGCTTATAAACGACTTTTGGGGGTACTAACTACCATAATCTACTATCTATATTATAAATATCAATTAAAAACTTAAAGATAGAGAGGTTTGACCGATACCTGAACGTAGTTACACTGGACAGCCGACGTTCCTTTAGCTTCCGGCTTTCTAAAGGTGGCTAACCTTCAACCATGCCTCCCTTAGTTCAAGCACAGCACATATCTGTTTCGTTTCCTACCTTAGACCGTAGACTCTAACTCTCAGTTTTGGTTTTTAGAGGGTGAAAGGATTGAGATCAAGAAAACTAATTATTCAGAACAATAGGGTTCAATTATGTAGCTTTCCCTTTCTTAAAAACAAACTTTTATTGAATCTGGAAAATATTATTACACACAAGCACTCCTAATTTAAAGCTCACAAACATACAAGACTCCCACACCAGAAAGATCCATCGCATGATTCTTGAGTTTTTGAGTGGTGGGGAGCCCATCAACTTAGAACTCAACAATGTTTCTGTTTCTCTTTCTGTATTACAAGATTTCTCTCTTTCTATAAGGTTCTCTCTCTCTCTCTCTCTCTCTCTCTCTCTCTCTCTCTCTCTCTCCCTCCCTCCCTCCCTCCCTCCCTCCCTCCCTCTCCCCAATTCGGTACCCTAAAAAATCAGAAGGGATGCTGTATTTATAGAGCTAGTCGAAGGGCATTGGATGCCTCTTCAACGGCTAAAAGCGAATGGCCGACAAGTTGGCCTATTCAAATCATAAACGTACAAATATTATTGAGTTCACACATGCCAAACAGTAGCAGAAAGGAAAAACAAAGAAAAAGTCAAAGGCTACAGGATTCTTCACGTGATGATTCAGCTGCATTCATCCAGATTCCTGACTCCTTTTTCTCCCATATTGGCTTCTAGGTTACCATCATCATCCAATACCAGATCTTGGAAATTATCAATCTCTAGGTCTTGTTCATTATCCAGATCAAGATAAAGTATTAGACCTTCAGTGTATTCCCGATCCCATGCAATTAGCATATCTATCAGCTTCTCATGGCCTTCCTTTGCTAAGAAGTGTCGACTTCTATCGGTGCTAAATAGAGCTCAATGGACTCTAACCTATTTATGCCTTGTTGCCTCAAAGGCTTGAGTTGTGGGGTTACGATGAAGGTTGTTTTCCCAACTCTGAATATTCCACAGTCAGTGTCCTGATACTTGGTGATGTAATAATAAATATAGAAGAAACCTTTCGCTCTTAGTGTCCATGGATGTCTGGCTGTATTAATCCGGCTTTCCTCTACTGGATCCCTTACGAACCAGTATTCTTCCGAAAATAATATGGAGATCAAATAATGTGGTGACCGGGTTTTTCCCTAGTTAACATCCATACAAGCGCTAATAACTCGACATCCTGCTATCTTCTCCATGTCCTCGAACTTTGTTGCCCAGAGGAAGACCTCCTTTTGGAATTTAGTGAGGTATTTGAAGATAATGCTCTGCTCCTCTTCTTTTGGCCATCATTGTTTGAATTTATAGAGCCCGTTACACATTCCATATTTCCATTCTTTTAAGTGATCTGCATCCTCGTCTGGCAAGATTGGTAATGCTATTCCTCCTACTCTTGCTCGGTTAGTTGTACGAAAGTTGTTAAACCGTTTGTTTTACATTGCTGGCACTCCTCGAAGCCTCTGGGTTACGTACTGTCCCGTAGACATGTCTAAAATCTCTCAAACTCCATCTTCTACAGATATCTTCATGAAGTTCAACAGTTAGTGGATGAACTTTTATTATTATTTCCATAATTAAGAATCGTTCAACCATTATGTGTCTCGTTTCTAAGAGTCCACGATGGAATCAACTTCCAGTAAATATTCCAAAAACAACGAAAATGTAAAAACTTGGTGAGGAAACCCATCCTTGGTACTCTCTAATGTCACTTAAGAGATCACGGTCCCATGGACTGGTTGCCCATCTGGGATCTTCCCCCAAAATCCGATTTCTTTGGTCCATTAGCTAGTTTTCTAGTTAGACTGTCTACTAGAGAATTCTTAGATCCCTGCACATGTTCGACAGTAAAGGTGAATTGGTTAAGGGCTAATTGCTAATGCATGAGTCTCCCATGCGCTTTCATATTATCAAGATTATTATTTATAAAACCTAATATTCTTTTACAATCTCTTCTGAATATAAAAGGTTTTGGGGTTAAGAAGATATTATAAACTATTGGATTCCATGATATATTGCAAGAATCTCCTTTTCCATGACACCCAACTTAATTCTAAACCTCCTTGTTTGTTGAAATGGATTTTGATTCATTTTTAAGGATTTGATTTTCGTCTTGATTCCCACAATTATAATCCCTTTTTTCTTTATATTCTTATCTATGTTAGTAGAAAACTTATTTTTGGATTTTTTTAAATGGATAACTGTATTTAAAAGGATCCCCTTTCTTGATTTCACCTCATGATTTTAGACTTATTTGATGACTAAAAGGATCCCCTTTCTATGTTAGTAGAAAACTAATTTCGTTGATTTTCGTCTTGATTCCCAAGCTTTATCTTTCTATGAATTCCAACAAGCAAAAAAGTGTGAGGAATTATGAGCCTCAAATTTGTAGCAAGTGAAAAGTGATTCCCAACAACAGTGCTTGGAACTTACATGTGGAATCTGAAAATTATTACAGCAGGTAATAGCATTACTGTAACAAGACAATTTAAACAAATAGGGAAAAAAAGATGTTTGCCTTCATACCTTGTGCCAAGGATGAGCTATACATTCAATATAATTCAAGTTCATGCACTTGATTTCCTCTCTTGTTAGAGTACCCAATACCTGCAAGAAATCACCAATGATACAAATATTACAAAACTAAAAAGATATAAAGCACGGGGGAAACTTGAGAATCCAAATTATTGTTGGAAGTTAAAACTATGAATTGCAACGAGTTGTCATCATCCACCAAATTGCATGTGTGGATCTAGACATATTTGGTATATATGAACTCGTAGAGCTATAACCCAAAGTGTTATGTACAACAATTACTAGTTCAAGGTTTTACCTTAATGATCTCAACAAGTTGGTCAACTCCACTTTCGCCAGGGAAGAGTGGCTGAAAACAGAGAAAGAGAATATATTAGATATTTACAATTACAACGCTAAAATAAGAGGGCGAAACAATGAAAATAATTCCAGAAGTACCTGCCCAAGCATCTCTTCGACAAACAAAGAAAGCTAAGAGCCCACCAAGGAAGTTGAGGGTACGAACACAAAAACCATGGGATATCAGAGGACAAATTCTAGTGTTCCATTAAATACATTTTACAATTCTGTATTTCTGATCATTTTGACAATTAATGCGCCAAGTTTGAGAAGAAAGCAAGGGTTGGACATATTTTCAAAATTCAGAAACCAAGCTATACAAAGGTCGATTAGGTAATAATCTAACCCACCATGAATGAACTACTATAATCTCATATATTTTAACAAAAAGAGTAGCCAGACTATTAAAACCAGTCAGCTAGAAGTACACTTTCTACCTTAACTTACATTTTTATAGTGATTAGTTGTCATTCGGTGATCTTATATTTTACCTTAATAAACTTTTGAAAACAAGGAATTTTTAAGCATTAGTAGAACCTCGGGTTTATGATCATATTCTCTCAAAATATTTCAGCGAGCAGATGCTATTCTAGAGGCACATAATTAGATTTAATGGATGAAAAAATAAGGAAATTTCTAATTATTTTTTAGCTTCTTCAAAAATTATTACATCCACTATTGCACGGGATAAACTACACTATCTAGAGGAAATCGTCCAAGTTTTGACTAATTAAGATCCCTAAATAATAGTTGAATGATGAACCATCAAGGACCATAACTTACATCGAACACTTCCTGCAATTATGATGTAACCCACCCAAATCCTACCAACTATCAATACAAAAACAACACATGGCCAACACCGGTTACTACTTACAAGTGTTTGTAAATTGGTATGGTTAGGTAATTTCTATGCTTTTCTTATCATGTGCATTAGAAATCTAGCAGGATAGACAAGAGGCCCTGTATCCCCTTAATTTCGAATAACATATCTCCCCTTCAAGGCATACACTCACTTGTTTTGCTCCAAATAGAAATTAAACAAGCTAATTAAGGATCATCAGAGCGTAAATTACTACAAAAATCATCTCAATTTGAGGCCTTTAACAAGCAAAAGAACGCTACCTCCCCTGTGACATATAAGCATCCCAATCAATCTTCTTTTCTGTCCAAAGCAATAAAACCCTAATAAGTATCATACGTAGGCGATTATGACGAAGATGAGAACTGAAATTGAGAGAGGGGAACAAGCATGATCTCACATGGCACGTATGCGATTATGACGAAGGTGAGAACAAAGTCCCGTAAAAGAAGCACTGAAGCAACTTAATCCTCCAGATCTATGGAATTTTTGTAGGGTTTCGAAAGAGATTGTGAAAACACTTACCTTTGGAGATGCGGCGGCGATGTTTGGTGTGTGCATCCTTTAGCCGAAGAATGGGTTGGGAAGAGATAGGGATTTGTGGAGAGAGGTAAGACAGATAAGGATGTATGGAGAGAGGCGAGGGGGTTGGGATCGATATGGAGAAAGAGCCAGAGAGCCGGAGAGGTGGAGAGGCGAGAGGTCCTTCAATCAATCGCTGACTGCTGAGGAGAGGGATATGGGGAAAGGGGCATGGTTTTAGGGTTTGAAAGAAAGCCTCTTTTTTTTTTCACAAGCCGGGAATTAAACCCGCCCAAACAACAGTAAATTTCTTTTCAATTTTTAACCAAAAAATAAAATACAATAAAATGAAATATTATGTCTCTCTTTCTTTTTGCTCTTTTTATTTCTGTTTTTTAACCAAAAAAAAAAATACTTTATTTAGCCACCGCATCACCGCGCCGTAGCAAATATCATACAACTTTGACAAAATTAGCTACGGGACTACACTACCGTGGCTATTGTGTGTGGCTATTTTATGTTTTTGTTATCCAATGGCCACGGCAAACCCTGCCGTTGCTACTGTGTGTGGCTAATTTGTTTTTTTGTTATCAATTGGCCACGGCAAATCTTTGCCGTTGCTACCATGCGTGGCAAATGTGATTTTTTTTTTGTAGTGTTTGTCGAGTGGCGCACTTCACCACTTTCTTTTACAATTTTAAAGAGCTTACTACTAATATCAATATATAGTTGTTCTAATTTTCTAATTTCTAATTTTAGATCTACAATTTGGTATGAAATGATATTTAAAAGTGCTCCAAAATGCATATACTTTATATCTAATAGACAATTAGTAGACACCTCCAGATTGACTTATAGATAAATATATATTATTTTTAATTAATTTGACTCTAATACCAAATTTCATGATCAAATTAAAAACATAAAAATACTGAATAATATTAAAGCGGAACTTAAAAAGACAATAATACAAACTAAGGATATATCTTAAACTTACTAAAAGGTAGGGTTTATTTTTATAATTTTTTGGTCTTTATGGGAAAAGTTTAGAATTACACAAAAGTGAATAGTAGATTTTTGCTATTCTAATTCGTCAATATCGGACAATGACTAATGTATCGATCTTCTCCGTCGTGAACTATTTTGCCGGTCTGAACATCAACAATACAACCGCCGCAACCAGCAGCCCAAGTTTCATGCTCCCCCTGCAGCTGTTTCCCGCATTTGAATTTCCTGAAGGACCTGAAATAAAATCCGCCCATAATAAGGTTAAGATCTCATTAGAGATCGAGTTTCACATGGTGGAATCTAGTTGAGGTCGATTTAGCCTGGGTTCATTGTTTAAGTACAGTTGCACATGAGGATATATATGCGTGTTAGTTTGAATATCAAATAAAAAGAAAAATCCCGTATCAGGTTCAATTCACTACAACGGTTCATTTGTAAGAAGTGAAATCCCGCGCTTAATTAAGCTTTTCAATTTCAAAACAAGTTCATCCATCCCTACTTTGATTTTCTTGATTTAGACCGTGTAGTTCATCGTCTTAATTAGATGAAGATTTTGAATGTGCACACGGAATTTCTTATTGGGTACCTGTAACAGCCTCAGTTGGGGACTGCGTTGATGGTGATGGTTGGACAGACGGCGTTGGGGATGGCGGCATAAGCGGTGGTTGGACAGATGGCGCCGACGATGGCGCCAACAACGGCGTCAACGATGGCGCCAACGACGGCCCCTGCGTCCCGTTCGGTAACGCATAGAAAGGGCCATCTATGCTATATCTGAACTGGCAAGTCGGAAAGAACACAAACGCCCAATTGCGCCACGACCCGCTAGTATTGTGAATATAGACATACGCAGACTTAAGACACGTCTCGCACTGCGTCCCGTTCAAGCCCGGGATGCACTGCACCAAGCTGTACACTGTCGTGTTAGAAGGCGACACCACCCCCTCCCCCGTCGCGAAATGGAGCGACCCGTTCCCGTAGGCCGACTTTTTTATGATCGGATCCACGGTGTTGTTGAGAATGTCCCCGAATTTCACGGTGTCCGTCACGTTGGTACCGCTGTACCACCATGCTCTCGGATGCTCCTGCTCGAGGCCGGCCATGGACCGGTTCCCGTACTGCAGGGTGCACTCCTGGAACCACATGACCGCGGCCCTGTAGCCGGAGCAGTTTCTGAGGATGGTATCCGCGGCTTGATCGACGCATTCATGGCAGAGGTTTCTGTCAAGGTCGCCGCGGCAGTAGTACTGGCCGTACACCTGATTTTGGCTGCGCCTAGTGGTGGTGGTGCTGTTGCTGGAAGAGAGGGATATGAATGACTGTTTTTTGAGGTGGGAGAGGACGCTTTTGAGGTTTTTTTCATATTTGCTGTTGGCGGAATAGTTGCCGAATGTGGATTGGCAGAACTCGATGAAGTAGGTGGGCTTGGTGGGAGACTGGGCGGAGACAGGCTGTGATTGGAGGGTTGTCAGGAGGGAGAGGAGGAGGATGAGGAGGGAAGGTTTGGAGAGGGTTACTACAAGTTGGTTAAGCATCTTTGCTAGCTCTATTTTGTAGATTCTTACTCCGTATTTGTATATTGATTTCTTTACATATATATAGCTCGGAGATTTGGCTACTTGTCAAGGCTATTCCGAGTGGAAATTAATGCCCATCTGTACTTCACCCCCCAAAAAAAAATGCCCGTTTGTGTAGGGTTAGGAGACTTAGGACTTGGACCAAGTCCAAGTGTTTTTTTAGTCCAATTGATATTGTAAATTAATGCCCATTCCGAGAGAGACTGGTTTGATGTATATAACTTATTCACAACACGCATTTAGATAGTGTTTACATGTGCATTCCGATATATTTAGATAGGATAAAGTGCATAAATTAAAGTAGTTTTCGTATTTAAGTTAATTATATAGAGAGTCGGAATCTATATATGTTTGCACATACTTTCAGACATTGGTGAAGCCAATGGATGACATGGGAATGGCCTAACACCGAACAAGAGTGTAATGATATGTGTTTACTTTCCTAAGTTTTCCTTTGGCATGTAATATTGTTTTATATGTTTGTTTGGACATGTATGTGTGTATGATGCATTATACAGGTATATTATAGTATATATTATGTATATATGTTGCACTATAGGTATGCGTCTCGACTGAGTCGTATTGAGTCTATTTAGACTTGATCCTCTAACGAGTCCATACTATAGCGGAGTTAACATATGTATATAAAACTATACTATATAATATAACTTGTATAAGGTATGGTGGAAGAACAAGATGTAAACTGGTATTGGGCTCTTAGCCCATTACTGGCCCAATGATCTCGGAGCCCGGATGAGCTGGTAGCCCAGCCCAGTGGTGCGGAGCCGAAACCCTACCTCCCTAAGTTAAAGCGCCGCGTTTTGATGTTGGGCGCTTGACCTAGCTATAAAGCGTCGCTTCTTGCCCTGAGAGCCACACACTTCAGCTGCTCTCTTCTCTCTCCTCACAAACGCTCTCTTTTCTCCGATTAGGGTTTCTAGGGTTTGGAGCTTTATCTCCTTCTCTTGCCGTCGGTTCTTGAGCACTCGGAGAAGAAAGGTTGCTGGTGGCTTCTCTGGAAGGTGGATCGAGCTCCGGCGTCCTCCTGGGTGGCCGCTCTCCTCGTCTTCTGAGATCTAGGGTTCTAGAGATCGATTTCTCTATCGATCTTCTGGTTTTATCCCATACAGGGGGATTTCTTCTTCTTCCTTGTACCTCTGATTCACATGCATGTTAGATTAGGGTTGCTTGCTTTCATTGCTTGTATCATCCCTTGTACGAACTCTCTTATAGTGGATTCGGCCAACTCTTGAGGTCCCGTGGAGGTAGGTATTATACCGAACCACGTAAAACTGCTTGAGTGTTCGATTGCTTGTGATTCTTTGTTTGATCTTTCATTATCGCTTTAGATCTATTACGCTTCCGCTATCCAAAAACCGATTTCTAGACGAATCTAGGTTTTACAACGTGGTATCAGAGCTTGGCTGTCGCGTTCTTGATTTCCTGGCTCATTGTTGAGTTCTAGGGATAGGGAACGGGTGTAGGGCCTCGGGCTGACCTAAAAGGCGACATCGCTGGTGCAGCACCCCCCCTGCACGACGTACCACACCCTTGTTTGCTAGATCTAGGTCTTCTGTGCTTGGATCTTGTGTTTTGTGTGCTCCTGATCTTCAAGTATTCTTGTTTTGTGCTTGGCTTGATAGGATCTTTAGTTGCACTATTAGATTCATATTTTCTTGAATCGCTTTTGTGCTCTCTAAGTCATTTACTAACTATTTAGTTGTTCTACAGGTACAATACTACAACTATGGGTGATAAAGGCACTTATCTAAAGCCTTTCAATGGCCACACTGACTTTGCTATGTGGCAATTGAAGATGAAGACTATTCTGATCAAGGAAAAGTGTTGGGTTGCTGTAACCAACAAGTTTCTAGAAGGGACTTCAAAGGAAAAAATCTTTGAAACTGATCAACAAGCTCACAATGAAGTGATGCTTCGCTTAAGTGATGAAGTTGCTCGACAGGTATTGAATTTTGACACAGCTGATAAGCTTTGGGAAGGTCTGGAAAGCTTGTACTTGGTAAAATCTCTTCCTTCTCGTGTTAATTTGTTCCTTGTCTGATAATCTTGATAAATTTCTGACTATTCTTCAAGATTTGCAAAGATGTGGTGATAAAGTTGAGGAAACTCAGCAATGTGTTTTGTTGTTAAATTCCTTGCCTGCTCAATTTGATACTTTTAAAGATGTTGTGCACTACAGTACTGATAAACTGGAAAAGAAAATTATTCTTGAGTCCATCATTCAGAAAAATGATGCTTTAAAGGTCTTTAAGAACAAATATGAGCTTAAAAATGACCATAAACCTGACAATAAGAATGAGGTTCTTGTTGCTAGAGGTAGGTTTAAAGGCAATAAGAATAATAACAACAATAACAATAATAAACCACCTCAAAAAGATTCCAGTAAAACTGAAAATCATCAAAGTGGTAAACCTGATAAATCTCACCTTATGTGTTCTTACTGCTCTAAATCTGGTCACATTGAGAAACACTGCTTTAAGAGGAAGAAAGATGAAAGGCTTGCTGGTAAAAAGCCTAATGTTTCTGCTGTGCTTGAATCTCATCCTTACTATACTCATGAAGTGCTTGCTTTGTTAAATTCTGGTGACTCCAATGCTTGGATTTTAGATTCTGGATGTACTATGCATGCTACCTTCCATAAGTCTTGGTTTTCTGACCTTAAATGCTATGATGTTGGTACTGTCATGCTAGGTGATCATTCTGTGCTTAAAATAAAAGGTGTTGGTTCTGTTGCTTTAAGAATGTTTGACAATGTTGTTAGAGTTATACAGGATGTTAAATGGGTGCCTGACTTAAGAAGAAACTTATTGTCTGAAAGTGCTCTTGAGAAATTAAAATATGATGTGTACAGTTTTAATGGTGTGAGGATTGTTTCTAAGGATAGGGTTCCTGTGATTAAATGCTTAAGAAAAGCTGGTTTATATGAACTGATTGCTACTCCTATTGTGAACTCCTCTGCTACTGCTTTTACTGCCATTGATAAGCCTATGTCTATGCATGATTCTATGTTATGGCATGTCAGGTTAGGTCATATTGGTAATAAAGGTCTTGAGAATCTGTATAAGTCTGGTGTTATTCCTGCTAAACCTTGTTCCATTGAATTATGTGAAAACTGTGTTCTAGGTAAGCATACTAGAAAAAGTTTCAAATCATCTGCATTTGTTTCAACTGCTCCTTTGGATTATATTCATTCTGATCTATGGGGCCCTGCCCAAATATCTACTGTTGGTTTGAAAAGATATTTCATGTCCTTGATTGACCATTATAGTAGAAAAGTTTGGGTGTTTCTGTTGAAAACTAAAGATGAAGCTTTTGAAACTTTTAAACATTGGAAATCTATGGTTGAAAAGGAAACTGGCTTATTTGTTAAGTGCTTAAAAACTGACAATGGTCTTGAGTTTTGTAATTCCTTGTTTGATGCATATTGTAAACAACATGGCATTAAAAGACACTTGACAATACCTGGAACTCCCCAGCAGAATGGTACTGCTGAGAGGATGAACATGACTCTTCTTGAAAAGGCTAGATGCATGCTTATTTCCTCTGGTTTAAAGCATTCTTTGTGGGGTGAAGCTGTTATGACTGCTGCATATTTGATAAATAGAACCCCTTCCTCTGTAATTGATTTTAAGACTCCCTATGAACTGTGGGATAAAAGAAAACCTCAGCTTGATCATCTTAAACCTTTTGGTTGCACTGTATATTCATACATTAACCAAGGCAAGTTGAATCCCAGGTCACAAAAGTGTGTCCTATTGGGATATCCTCAAGGTGTTAAGGGTTATAAATTGTTACTTGTTCAACCTGGAGCTTATAAAACTATTGTGAGTAGGAATGTTATTTTTAATGAGAATGAGTTTCACTTTAAAATGACTTCTGTTCCTACTATACATGATACTAACTTGCAGGAACACAATGGTGATCAGTTCTATGTTCCTAAGAACATTGAAACTGACTATGATGATGAGTTTGATACTGGTTATTCTACCTCCCCTCCTCTTACTCTCTCTTCTGTTTCTACCCCTTCTGATTCTGTGGTTGTGCAACCTCACCAATTGGGTGGGGAAGCTAATGAACCTGTTATTGAACCTACTGTTTTGCCTTCCTCTTCTGTTTCTCCTATTTCTGTGGATGAGGATATTATTATTGAGTCTGTGCCTGCTTCTGGTTCTGGTTCCTCTAGTTCTTCAGTTGCTGAAAGACATGATCTCACTGATTGGCAGTTGACTAGGGATAGGAGTCCTAGGACTGTCATTCCAAATAAAAGGTTCATAAATAACATTGTTGAGTTCGCTTGCCTTGTTTCTGATGTGGTTAAATCTTTTACACCTGAAACTTATGAACAGGCTTTAAAGTGTGCTCACTATAAGAATTGGAAAAAGGCTATGGATGAAGAGATTGAGTCTATGAGGGTTAACCAAACCTGGACTTTAGTTGTTAAACCTGAAAATGCAAGACTTATTGATTGCAAATGGATTTTTAAACTTAAAGATGATGTGTCTAAATCTGATCCACCTAGATATATAGCCAGGCTTGTTGCTAAAGGCTTCACCCAAAGAGAGGGTGAAGACTATAATGAAATCTTTGCTCCTGTGGTTAAGTATAAGACTCTTAGACTCTTACTTGCTATGACTGTTGTGCATGATTTTGAACTTGAGCAAATGGATGTTAAAACTGCTTTCTTGCATGGTGATTTGGATGAGACTATATACATGAGACAGCCTAAGGGCTTTGTTGATTCTGTGCATCCTAACTATGCTTGCCTGCTGAATAAATCTATCTATGGTCTTAAACAGTCTCCTAGACAATGGAACATTAAGTTTGATAGATGTATGAGATTCAGTTTAGGGTTTAAGAGAAGTAAGTTTGATACATGCTTGTATTTTAAAGGTGTTAAAAGACATGGTCCTGCTGCTTATGTGCTTTTATATGTTGATGATATTCTTTTGATTTCTAAATCTAAAGATTGCATCTTAGATATTAAAAAGAACTTGCAGAAGCATTTGGACATGAAAGATTTGGGTCTTGCTAAGAAAATTTTAGGAATGTCCATTCTTAGAGATAGAAAGCATAAGAAGTTATGGTTGCATCAATGTGATTACATTCATAAGGTGCTTGATAGATTTCATATTTCTGGTGACAAAGTGAATAACATTCCTTTAGGTCCTCATCTTGATTTGACTAAGTCTAAAGATGTCTTATCTGCAATTGAGATGAAAAATATGAAGTCCATACCATATGATGCTGCTGTTGGGTCTGTTATGTACTCTATGATCTGTACTAGGCCTGATTTGGCATTTGCTATCAGAACTTTAAGTAGATTCATGTCTAATCCTTCTGAGAAGCACTGGTTATCCATGAAATACTTGTTGAAATACTTGCTTGGCTCTGTTAATCTGTCATTGTTGTATTCTGAGCATACTTCTGCATCTGAATTACATGGCTTTGTTGATGCTGACTATGCTAGTAACAAGGACACTAGAAAATCTATTACTTCCTATGTTTATACATGGGCAGGTAATTGTATTTCCTGGAAGTCCCCAACAATAGCCTATAGTTGCATTATCTTCTACTGAAGCTGAATACATTGCAACAACAAAGGCCTGTAAAGAGGCTATCTGGCTGCAGGGTATTTTGAAAGAAGTGGAATTAAAGCATTATACATCTGTGCTGCATATAGATAGCCAAAGTGCTCTATATTTGTGTAGAGATCCCATGTACCATGAGCGTACTAAACATATTGATGTTAGATACCATTTCATTCGTGAAAAAGTTGAAGATAACATCATTCATGTTAAGAAAATTGATGGTAGACTTAATCCTGCAGATTTTGGCACTAAAATTGTCCCTCGTCATAAATTTGTGTTTTGCAGGAACTTCCTCCACTTGGAGGAACTTGAGTGATCTCTGTGTGTGATGTATGCTTGGGCTGAGGACGGACCTGGCCATGAAGAATCCACTTACATGTTGAGTCTGAGTCTGCCCAGTGCAAGACTTAGAAAAGTAGAGGGGTGTTTGTAATGATATGTGTTTACTTTCCTAAGTTTTCCTTTGGCATGTAATATTGTTTTATATGTTTTTTTCGACATGTATGTGTGTATGATGCATTATACAGGTATATTATAGTATATATTATGTATATATGTTGCACTATAGGTATGCGTCTCGACTGAGTCGTATTGAGTCTATTTAGACTTGATCCTCTAACGAGACCATACTATAGCGGAGTTAACATATGTATATAAAACTATACTATATAATATAACTTGTATAAGGTATGGTGGAAGAACAAGATGTAAACTGGTATTGGGCTCTTAGCCCATTACTGGCCCAATGATCTCTGAGCCAGGATGAGCTGGTAGCCCAGCCCAGTGGCGCGGAGCTGAAACCCTACCTCCTTAAGTTAAAGCGCTGCGTTTTGATGTTGGGTGCTTGACCTAGCTATAAAGCGTCGCTTCTTGCCCTGAGAGCCACACACTTCAGCTGCTCTCTTCTCTCTCCTCACAAACGCTCTCTTTTCTCCGATTAGGGTTTCTAGGGTTTGGAGCTTTCTCTCCTTCTCTTGCCGTCGGTTCTTGAGCGCTCGGAGAAGAAAGGTTGTTGGTGGCTTCTCTGGAAGGTGGATCGAGCTCCGGCGTCCTCCTTGGTGGCCGCTCTCCTCGTCTTCTGAGATCTAGGGTTCTAGAGATCGATTTCTCTATCGATCTTCTGGTTTTATCCCATACAGGGGGATTTCTTCTTCTTCCTTGTACCTCTGATTCACATGCATGTTAGATTAGGGTTGCTTGCTTTCATTGCTTGTATCATCCCTTGTACGAACTCTCTTATAGTGGATTCGGCCAACTCTTGAGGCCCCGTGGACGTAGGTATTATACCGAACCACGTAAAACTGCTTGAGTGTTCGATTGCTTGTGATTCTTCGTTTGATCTTTCATTATCGCTTTAGATCTATTACGCTTCCGCTATCCGAAAACCGATTTCTAGACGAATCTAGGTTTTACAAAGAGGATAAAAAGCAAGAAGAAATCGGAATATTAAGGAGGTAAACATGCAAAGAATTGGAGCTGTCCAGGTTGGCGACGCTGCACTAAAACGGGTCGTTTGAAGGTTGTATTTATGAGATCGGGGCGTACTTATACTTGTTGAAAAGAGGATTCGAAGACCTATACCTTTTGTGTTTACAACTTTTCCAAATATAGCCTTGAAAATAGCCAAATTTGGACTTCAAATGTGGCTGCAGAATACAACTCGGTCCGAGCAACATAACTTGGCCGAGTTCTTTGGTTTCCACCCGAGTTATTCAGCATGTTCAAGCCGAATTGATCCATCTTTTGGGCTGAGTTTAATTGACATTATTATTTTGAGAGAGGACGAAAAATTAGAGATTATTAGGGGTTTGTTAGGTTTTGGTTTTTATCGTTCATCATCAGACATTCATGATACGTTGAAGTGTGGGTTTTAGGTTTTCTCATCAAGCATGAAAAACTAAACTCCTTTGCTTAGGAAGATTAATTAAAGCTTCAGGTTTTCAATTTCATTGTGAGATTTCTAATTCCTTATACTCCTCAATCTCTGAATATTATTGATTCTCTGTGCTTAATGTTTAGGGTTTTGATGAATTTACATTAGCCTGGTCTACGTACTGATGTTTTTTCATGATAATCTATTGCTAGACATAAGTAATTACTAGTTTATGAGTTATCTATGTTATTGAGTAGAAAAGTATAAATCTCTAAAACTGGTTGATTTAGAGATTTGTACATAGAGAATTGATTTGCAATTGAAGCAATAACTGGTTGTGCATGTTGATTGTCTTTGTTAATTTTCATTAGTCTTCATCAATTATTGAATTGAATATTGATAGTTTCAGGATTGTTTGATAATTAGGGTTTTGATGGTCTGATTGTCTTGTTAACTAGATTTGGTAAGGAATTGGATTCAAAAGACTTAGTCTTTCCACAACAAAGTATTCTAGAGGAAGTTATCTATTTGATTTCAATGATCAATAAATAAAACCTGATTGCTGAGATTGGTTGACCTAAGCTATTTCTCTCATATTCATTCACTCAATCTTTTTAGTTTGTGATAACTCCACTCCCTTGATGAAAATCGAAAATGGTCTCAAAGGCTTTGACACATAGCTTGTGTCAAAGGTCTTGAAGCTACATCTGTGTTGATGAAATTCAAACCCTGTATTTTATGTTATTATTATCTTATATTATTTATGTATGGTTTCCGAATATTATTATACACATTTTATACTAACCATACAACAAGAATTTCGAAGATATCTCCTTCCTTAAGCTAAAAGACGTGAAGATCAAATCTGGTGGATTGTGGCTTCGCAGTTTCCCGGAATAGAAGATTGCGAAGATCCTTCCTTGGCCATGATCTGAAGTAGCCGTTGGGCAAAGATTCTTCCTTCAATTGGCACCGATTTGATCAAGTATAAAAGGAGATGAAGAAGAGAGAGAGGACTGACGGACATTTACGAATATCATTGCACAATCAGCCCTCAAGTTTACGATCTCTCTTCAGTGTGTTCTCTCTACTTGTTCTTAAGAGTCTTATATTTTGTTTCAAAGCGTTTGAGAGTTACACAGTGAGCTTATAGGATATATTCTGAGAGAGTATTATACTCGAGAGTTTATAACTCAGGAAGTGAGCACTAGGCGATTGATTCACTAAGTGTAAGAGGATTGTACTAGATAGCTGAGAGAGGTGGGGCTCTTCTAGATTGGTCTAGGACTCCAAGGGAACTTGAGTTGACTAGATTGCAATTGTATAGGAGAGAGGCTTCTCGATGAGCTATTAGGATCCTAAGTCTTGTGAATCAATAAATTCGGTTGAATCCTAGGGCTGTGGAAGAACCCTAGGCAGGGACGTAGGCCAAGTTCGTGCCGAACCTCGTTAACAATTCATTGCGTCCTTTACTTATTGCTTTACCATATTTCCGCACTTGTTTCGAATTGTATAACTCTTTTGTGATTCAGGTTTTCCAGAGGAATGATTAAGTCTAATCTCAAAGGGTTTTGCAAGCGTTTTAAAAGTCTTGAGATTATCAGCGAAAAGTTGGCATACTCTATTCAACCCCCCTTCTAGTGTATCTTTATATTACTTTGTTATACATTATCGAACCTTCAATTGGTATCAGAGTCTTACTCACTACTTTTGATCTAACAATCTTGTGAGTTTTGATCATGTCTGGTGAAGCAAGCGGAGGATCTGCACAAGGAAGGTCTACTCGTATACCACCACTTTTTGTAGGAAACAACTTCGTCCACTGGAGGTCCTTGATGAAAATATTCATTATAGATCAAGATCTTGAACTTTGGAACCTTATAAAGACTGGTCCGAAGGTTCCAGTGAAAGACGGACCAAATGGAACCAAAGTCGCGAAGACCGAGGCTCATTTATATTAGAATCCCGTTCCGGATCTTTAGAATCTTAAGATCCTACGATCCTACCTAGGGGCCCGATCCGGATCTATGCATAGGATCTTTTTTGTGTAGGATCTACAATGGGATCTTTAGAATCTTAATGGATCGATAGGATCTTACGATCCCACGCGATCCTAAAGATCCTATTTTTATTAACAATATGTATTTTTTAAACATTTGTTTTGTTTACTTGGTTGATTTTAGGGTGTTTAAATGTACACATTTATGTAAGGAACGTGAAAAATAGCTTAGAGACAATTGTTTTCGAGTCTTTTAACCAATATGACAATGTCTAAGGTCGTAAATGTAGATTTTTATGTCTTAAAATCAAAATATATTGTGTAACTAACATTTTTTTCCCTCATTCTAGAACTTTAAATTAAGCAACTTTGTTATATATATTTTTATTTTATTATTTAATTATATTTCGAGGATCTTACGATCCGATCCACATACCTTATTGTGATTCGATCCTAGAATCCGGATCCTAATAACCTTGGGAGGCTGAATTCATCCAAGCGGATCTTGAACTCGTCTCCAAGAACTACAAGGCTATTAACTTACTATATTGTGGTCTTAGCACTGATGAGTTTAACCGTATTTCATCTTGTAGGTCGGCTAAAGAGATTCGGGACAAACTGGTTGTCACCTACGAAGGAACTAGTCAAGTGAAGGACACCAAGATCAGCATTTTCCTTCGAAAATATGAACTCTTCAAAATGAAGCGAGATGAGTCTATCAAGGCTATGTTCACACGGTTCACGGAAATCACAAACAACCTTGACTCTCTCGGCAAGACCTTTGAGAATGTTGAGAAAGTGAGGAAGATATTGAGGTGCCTCCCGAAAGACAAATGGGGTCCGAAAGTGACAGCCATAGAAGAAGCCCAGAATCTCACCACTCTACCCCTTGATGACTTGCTTGGGAAGTTGATCACACATGAGATGATTCTCAATGAAGACGATGGAGAAATCTCAACAAGCACTAAGAACTTGACACTTAAGTCTAAGAAGGATGAGCCCAAAGATGCATCTGATTCTGAAGAGGAGGATGATGATGAGGATGATCCCATTGATCTCATTACAAGGGGTCTTTCTCGAATCCTCAAGATGAAGAAGCAATTCAACAACAAAGATGGATCAGAGCCTTCTAAATTTCGAGGTAAGTCTCAATGCAACAAATATGACAAGAAGACTAAACCTTTGTCTTGTTTTGAGTGTGGTGAAATAGACCATCGAGTGACCCTCAAAAGACGAAGAGCCAGTTCAAGAATGGTGATATATGGAAAAAGAAAGCCATGGTAGCAACTTGAAGTGATTCTGACACAGACTTCGATGATGAGAAGGCCAATGTCTGTCTTGTGGCCTCAAGAGATGAATCCCACGATGAGCAGCTTGAGGTAACTGTAAGAGAGCTTATGGCAAGTCCAAAAGAGGTATTATTGGAATTCCTTTCTAATATGATTGCCAATGAAGAGAAACTTATTGCCCAAACCAACACTCTTATTAAGAAAACTGTGGACTAGGAAAGAGCTATTGAGGATCTGTCTATGAGGGTCAAAAGTCTTGAAACTTCTTATTCAGGTCTTGACATTAAAGTCAAGACTCTTGACTCAGAGAAATCTGAACTCAAGCAAGATCTCTCCTCTCTATGAAATGAACATCATGACTTAGAGAACGAGAAGATCTCCCTGAATAAAAAGATTCAAGACCAACATACAACCCTCATAAGTTTTACCAAATCCAAAGGCACTCTTGATAGGATGTTGGGTGAGCAACAAAGTTCTCTAAACAAAAGTGGTATTGGTTACAATCCAAGGTTTTTAAAGAAGCAACACGTTACCACTTTTGTAAAGCCAAAGGAAGCAGAACCTCTCCTATATGTCACCACTGTGCGAGAAAGGGACATGTAAAAGAGACCTGCCCCTATAGAAGAAAGGATCCTCATATTATTCGCAATACATTTCTTGTTCGCTTGAGAAAAGAACGGATAATGCAAGTTTAGGTCCCCAAAGGCACTATTTTACCAAATACTACCTCCATTCCACAATACATATCCTTTTACTTTTCAGCACGTTTTTTAAGGAGCGAAAAACTCTATAAAATATTTTTTTTTAATGAATTTTTTTATATAATTTGATACTTGTTACTAATAAGTATCAAATTATATAAAAAAATTAATTAAAAAATTAATATTTTATAGGGTTTTTCGCTCCTTAAAAAACGTGCTGAAAACCAAATGACCATGTATTGTGGAATGGAGGGAGTATGGTTTATCCCAATAAAGGATCTAAATTTACTCATTGGCCTAGCCACAAAGGTTGATTTTTGTTTTGCAGGAGATCACCAAGGTGAAAGAGCAAAAATGGATTATTGATAGTGGATGCTCTAAACATATGAGTGGGAAGAGGTCTCTCTTCCATGAACTAAAGAAGCAATCCACTGGAACAATCACTCTTGGTGACAAAGGAAAGTGTTACATCGTTGGTATCGGTAATGTTGAGAGTAATCCTAACCATATTATTAAAAATGTTTATCTTGTTAATGGTTTGAAGTATAATTTGCTTAGTGTTTCTCAACTATGTGATAGTGGTAATAATGTTGGATTTAACAAGAAAAGATGTCTAGTGTGCAGAGAAGATACATGTGAAGTAGTTCTAACTGACTATCGTTATAACAACATCTATGCTGTGAATGTTGAGCAAGTGGCACAAGGAAGCTTAACCTGTCTAAAGGCTTTGACAGACGATCCAATGCTCTGGCACAGGAGTCTCGGTAATGTGAGCTCACATACACTACATAAGCTTGTGTATAAAGCACTTGTAAGATGACTACCTGAGATGGACTTCAAAGGTATTGATATGTGCAAAGCATGCACACGAGGTAAACAAACACGTAGCTCTTTAAACCCAAAAAGGTTGTAAGTAATTCTAGACCCCTTGAACTTTTACATATGGATTTATGTGGTCCTATGCGAGTCAAATCTCTCAATGGTAAAAAGTTCATGCTTGTTGTCATATTTGATGAATGCAATGACAGTTTTTTAAGTGAAAGTGTTGCAGATTTAGATCTTAACATTCATACAGAGAACGAGGATGGTGATGATGCTGCTACCAAGAACACAGAGAAGAGGAACATGCAGGATCAGATTCTTAACACTGAAGAATTGGCCGAAGGTGTTGAAGCTCCGTCCAAAGCCCTTGGCGACCAATCCAAAGGTGTTGAGACTTCAGAAACTGTTGTAACTAAACCTAACAGATCCACGGAGTCAGATGTACCACAAATCAATCCTGTTGGTGTGATGAATCAAGGAGCTGATACTAGGAAAAGAAAATTCAAATACTCCTCATCACACTCATTAAAGGATATCATCTCTAACCATACATCTAGTGTTCAAACTCGTTCTAAACTTAAAGATCTTTGTTCTTTTCACGCGTTTGTCTCTCTTATAAAATCAAAGAAGGTAGATGAGGCCCTTCAAGAGCCAGACTAGATCATTGCCATGTAAAGTGAGCTTAACGAATTTGAAAGGAACAAAGTTTGGACCTTGAAGCCTAGGCCAAAGCATCAATCAGTCATTGGCACACGATGGGTATTTCGGAACAAGCTAGATGAGAATGGTAAGATCGTGAGGAACAAAGCAAGGCTTGTTGCTCAAGGCTAAAATCAAGAGGAAGGCATTGACTACGAGGAGACTTTTGCTCCCGTAGCCAGGCTTGAAGCCATTCGCATATTATTAGCATTTGCATCTTTTATGGGCATAAAGTTATATCAAATGGATGTCAAGTGTGTTTTTCTTAATGGTTTCTTAGAGGAAGAAGTCTATGTGGCTCAACCCCCAGGTTTTGAATGTTCAGATTTTCCTAATCATGTTTACAAACT
Source organism: Persicaria maculosa (assembly GCA_963922045.1). Lineage (NCBI taxonomy): Eukaryota > Viridiplantae > Streptophyta > Magnoliopsida > Caryophyllales > Polygonaceae > Persicaria > Persicaria maculosa. The sequence continues at coordinate 21,557,494 of OY998251.1, read as the reverse complement.
AGACAAAGCGCTATATGGTTTGAAACAAGCCCCAAGAGCTTGGTATGAGCTCTTGTCAAAATATCTTTTAGAAAATGATTTTAAAAGGGGGTTGATCGACAAGACTCTTTTTATCAAGACCAAAGGAAAGGACATTTTGGTTATTCAAATATATGTTGATGATATATTGTTTGGAGCTACCAACACATCTTTGTGCAAGGAATTTTCTGACATTATGTGCAGTGAATTTGAGATGAGCTTGATGGGTGAACTTAACTTCTTTTTGGGATTACAAGTTCATCAATCTAAGAAAGGGATCTTTGTCAACCAAAATAAGTACACTAAGGATCACTTGAAGAAGTTCAAGATGGATCAATCCAAAGCAGCCAAGACACCCATGAGCTCAACCTTATCTCTAGATCAAGACAAGACTGGGAAGAATGTCAATCAAAAGGAGTATCGAGGGATGATTGGATCTTTATTATATCTTACAGCTAGTAGACCTGACATCATGTTTAGTGTTTGCATGTGTGCTAGGTTTCAAGCCGATCCTAAAGAATCTCACCTCGTAACTGTGAAGAGGATCTTTCGATATCTCAATGGCACTAAGAAGCTTGGCTTGTGGTACCCAAAGCAAAGAGATTTTACACTAATTGGGTATTCTGATGCAGACTTTGCAGGCTATAAGGTGGATAGGAAGAGCACGTCGGGATGTTGCCAATTCTTAGGAGCATCCTTGATTAGTTGGCACTCAAAGAAACAAAACTCAGTTGCTCTATCCACTGCTGAAGCCGAATAAATAGCAGTTGGAGCATGTGGCTCCCAAATCCTTTGGATAGCTCAACAAATGAGAGATCTTGGCATCAACCTCAAAGACATTCCCATTAAGTGTGACAATACAAGTGCCATCTCCATTACAAAGAATCCTGTTCAGCATTCAAGGACCAAACATATTGATGTAAGGCATCATTTCATTAGAAACCACGTCCAAAAAGGTGATGTGTCTATATCCTTTATTTCAACTGATTATCAATGGGCTGACATTTTTACTAAGCCTTTGGAAGAGGACAGGTTCACCTTCATTAGACGTGAGATCGGAATGTTTAACAGGGATGCACTTTCGTAGGGGGAGCTTTCCCTTTACGAAAGAAAACTTCTACTCAGTGTCAAGACCTTTGAACCTCATCTCAAAGGTTGTGAACTGAACAGTAGAGCACATATAACGGATCATATATTTGGTTGGTGTCTTTTTAGATATTTGATCAAATATTCTTTTAAAGGAATTTTAAATATCTTTACTTTATTGTTACCTATTCGGGGAAATCCTTTTTATTGCATGTTATCCGATTATATTTTTATTTGTGGAATTGGCTTCGATCGGCTGTAAGCTTTGTTTTATTTCATTAATGCAATTTAGTTCCCTTTTATTATTGATTAGTTTTCCCAACTTCTAGGGTCAGGGTGAGCCCGACGATAGTCATGCATGCCTGAGGTAAAGATTCGACATTTATTATATTTTGATCATCTATTATCTTTATTATGTTTATTACCTAATTAATAGAGATTCAGGTTAACCACTTGGATTATAAACATAAAATTGGTAGATATAATTAGGATTATTTGAAAGAGTTCTCTAATTGTTGGAAAAGGCGAAAGCTTGATCCTTGATGTGATTTGCATGATTATTTCTATCTTTCATTATGCATGTTTGGTTATCGTTGTTGCGAACCCCGATCTTGGAAGTCTTCATTCATATATTGTTTATTTCGAAATCTGCAAACCCTGGTTATTGTTTATTACATTATGCAATTCCACTCGACTTCGACCAAACTAGTCGACGTCGACTACTAACACTCGATCAAGAGTACTCTACTCGAGATCGTTGATCGTTTTTGTCTCTGCAGGTACTCGAAGAAGCCAACCTACTCGACGTCGAGTAGATCTTGTCGACATCGACTACTCCAGTACCTTTTGCTTGCTCGAAATCGATTGTACGAGGCCCCTGTCGACTACACCCTAGTCGATGTCGAGTACTCTGAGTTGGTTTATGGACGTGATTCGCCTAGCTATCTGAGATCCGCTGACATGCTTCATCGTGGATCGATCCTGATTTCCTTTTGCTACAACGGGAGGGAGTCTTGTACTTATTTGTGTGGGCACAATCTGATTTGATTTATATTTATATTTATTAAACTCGATATCCTCCTAAAACACTTATCCAACAACAACCTCAATGCATCATCTCTATCCTCTTGTAGAGTGTTTCTTTGACGATTCTCAAATTGTCCCCTTCCTTGATAAGGAACTTGTTGCTGCTGACCTCTGCCGTTGAATCCACTTTAATAATTCGAATTGTAGCCTTGATTGTAACCATTGTTACCAAAGTTGCGCCGAGGACCATAATCCATAGCACTCAAATCAGCGACATCCTCTTGAATCAAAAGACCCTTATCATTCGAATGAGTTGGATCTACATAGACACTAGAAGGTCGAAGCTGCTGAGGTTGATTCATTTGCATATCCATCTTATTCACTATCTCAGTAAGCCTATCTTAATCATCCTTGCGGCCATCTCTAGAATTATCCAACTTATGAACTCCTCTAACTCCTTGGTGTCTCCCATATTGTTGCGATGCATTAGCCATCCCTTCAAAAATCTGCATTGCTTTATAAGGTGTCTTATCCAAAATATCTCCTCCACTAGTAGCATTGATGAAACTCTTGTCGGTGTCAAGCAAGCCCTCATAAAGATATAGCACTAGATTATCCTCAGGTATACCATGTTGCGGACAACTACCCTTAAGCTTCTTGAACCGCTCAACATACCCATAACGACTCTTCGTAGGTGATTACTCAATACTAGATAGCTCTTTCTTCAGTTTGTTGAGGTGAGTCGCAGAAAATTACTTTTGCAGGAAAGCGTTCTTCAATTCAACCCAAGTAGTAATGCTTTCGGGGGTAGGTAATAAAGCCAATCGCTTGTTAAATCCTTCAAGGTAAATGGGAACACTCGCAACATCAATTAGTCATGGGTAAGGACTTGGGGTCTAAGTCTACCACACACACTCATAAAGGTAGCAATGTGTTTGTTTGGTTCCTCCCCAGGCAATCCATGAAAGTGGGATAACATAGTAGACGAATTTGACTTGTACTAAATTTTGAACCCTCGGGGAGATCAGAAAGTCTAATTACAAGTGATTGAGCACTCAAATTATGTTCCTTTAGGTTTCTCATGGTCCTTCTTGGTGGATTAAAAACTTCGTCTCCCATCTCCTTATATGTGCCAAATTCGAGCCTCCTTTTCAACATAAGAGATCTTTCAATCTCGGAATAAAAAGACAAAGGCAATAAATTAGAAGATTGAGTTTGAATCATACAAAGACAAAAAAGACTCAAACAAAAACAAAAACAAAAGAGAATCAATGATAGAAATAAAGTAAAGCAAACTCTTTTCTTCTCCCCGGAAACGACACCAAGAATTTGGTGCGGGACGAACGTCATTGGCGCTTTCTCCCTTTGTCAGATAGTAATAATATCCTAACTCAAAGCTTAAAACCAATAGATTAGTAAACCAATTAATTGATAAACCAAACAAATACTAGTATAGCAATGAAGTCCGGAGTCGAACCCACAGAGAGAAGCGGATTACTATTCAGTATCTCTAACAAAGACTCTTATCACAAAAGCAATGACTTGTGAGAAATTGATAACAAAGTAAAGTAACCAAATTGATGATTGCAAAGTAAATGATAATAAAGTAAAGAAGATATTTCACATGTAATTCTCTGACAATAGTTGAGATTAATGGTCCTAGGATTGATTCATTAATTATTCATAAGCATATGTCTACTTGACTAAAGTTGAAGGATCCACAGGGATACAATCACCTTATTCAATATCATTAATGAATAGTACTAAACACTCAAGCTTTAGACCAATTGGCATATTGATTCAATGCAATTAAGAAAAATAGGCACAAACCATACTCGACTTAATCGACATCTATCAATAGATCAATCGAAATCATCCACTACAAAGCCAAGGAAATATCACTACTTCAATACCTTTGTTTGCTATCAAGAAATTAATAACGAATTCATAGCTAAGATGCAATTCCTAACATGGTGATCAATCATAGAAATGAACACAAATATAATAGATAAACACAAGATGATAAATATACTCATAAATAACTAAATAGAATCAAATCCTCACAATCTATTCAACCATATCTTCGAATCACAGGCGAAAATATGAGTTTAGCAACTCATAAGCAAAAAATCTCTCTTCTCTTTCAAAGCATTCATTGTCTAATTTCTATGCCGCACACAGCTAGAATAATAGAAATTAACCTAATAAAGAGTCATGGAAAACCCTCAAAATATAATAATATTATAATAGGAAATAGAATCTTCGGATCCAAATAGGGATTGCTGAACACGACACCACAGTGGGCGCAGGCGGCGCCCTACGCAGTGACGACTTTCTTCTTCTCTTCAATGTTGTGCTTCCTTGCTTCTTCGTAGCCTCTTCATCAGCCTTCATATGCTCCAAAACATGTCTCGTATGTTCTTCCAAGATCCCATACAAGGTCGGAATGTAAAACTGCAGAACAAACACTAAAAAGGCGTAGATTCCGAACTCGAATACTTCACAAGCAAGATATGAAACTAGACTAAAACACATGCAAAACTCATATCTAAATACAATAAGAAATACCTATAATGTCTATATGAAATATGCATTATCAGTCCATATAATTTTGGGCGACGAACTTTTGTCATCACTTAAATTGCTAAGCTTGACTACTAGGTCGTTGATCATATTCACGCAACGAGTGATTTGTTCATTTCCTGAATGGTATCAAGCGACGAACAAACGTTCTTTCGTCGCCTGAATGATAGAGATACGAGCTTAAAGCAACCAGCATTCAGATGATGACATGTTCGTCACCGGAATGGTCCAGTGACGTCGTGGCCATTTAGATGATGACTTCATGCCCTTCGCTTGAATGGAACCATGGCAGTGTAATAGCTTTTCCGTTGCTAATAAATTGGGCCGAGGTGGAATTTCTATCGTTTATAATTAGGTATCAAATGTTGTTTCGTTTCTTTTCTTGTTTAAGTGTTGATATTGGCCATTGCACGTACCCATAGACGGATCTAGGCGGGGGCAAGCTGGAGCATACGCCCCCCCCTTTCACCCTACGAGTCACCTATATTTGTTCTACGCGTCGATAGCTTCGTTTTTCTTGCAGCGAATTTCTTGTTTAAGTGAATGCATCTCATGATTTCAACTCTTGAAGCGGACAACAGTGTTGAATCAACAACTTCAGAAACCGTGCCCTTTCTCCAACTCCTCCATACCTTTTGACATTCAAATTCAGATCACTTTCGGTTATAAGACTACAATAACATTTGAGGAGACTGTCATTCATCAAAAGAGAAGGAAAGAAGAGAAGGGGCTGAAAGTAACATGTGCCATTCTTACAGAGGTGAACAGGTCGTCCATGGTGTCGTCTTCCATGATAACAGAGTTCTTTTGGCCACATATAATCTTCAAAACCAAAATACCAAAGCTGTACACGTCTGACTTGACAGAGAAGATTCCGCGGTATGCATACTCTGGAGACATGTAACCTCTGCACAAATGACAATACTTCATATTTCTCATATAGAATCTCAAAGTCTTCATCTAATTCCAACCGAGAGTTCATATACTTACAAGGTACCAACAATTTGTTTTGTATCATCATGAGTTTGATCATTCTGAAATAACCTTGCCATGCCAAAATCTGAAATTTTTGGAGTCAAGTGAGCATCAAGCAATATGTTGCTGGCTTTAAGATCACGGTGGATGATCCGATGCCTAGAATCTTCATGCAGGTAGAGAAGACCTCGAGCAATGCCTCTTATGATTTTATAGCGAGTATTCCAATCCAAAGAAACTTGCCTAGTTTTACCTGTACACATAGCCACGATATGATCGATCTTACCATAAGACAGTATCATTAATTCACCATCTATACGGTTAAAAGATAAAACCATACCAGGCAAGAAATGATCAAGGCTTGCTTTGGGAACTAATTCGTATATCAGAAGCCTTTCTTCTCCTTCCAAGCAGAACCCAAGGAGCCTAACCAGATTGCGGTGTTGAAGCTTAGCAAGTAATTGCACCTCGGTCCTGAATTCTATGTTTCCTTGCAGCGAATTTCTTGCTAACCTCTTGCCTGCTATTTCTTGCCCATTCTGTAACACACCCTGCAATTCACAGCATAACAAATTAAATATACTTAATAGCAGTTTCTGCAATTCGGTAAAACACCCTACATGATAGATGGAGGTCGGGATAGTTTTCATGTTATACCTTGTAAACTGTGCCAAATCCACCTTTACCAAGCTTGTTCGCCTCTGCAAAATTCTGTGTTGCATCTTTAATTTCTCCATAAGTGAGTTGTGATGTTTCAACGCTGGTAATTTCATCGTCTAGCCCAAATTCATTGCTGGCTTTATTCCGTTCCCTTCTTTGTTGTCTCAAACGGAACCAAATGACAGTAGTAAGTAATAAACATACAACTATCACAACAACAATAACAATGACAATCTTGGATGCCATGCTCCCCTTTCCTGCAAGAAGAAACATAAAGTCTTTGGGTGAATACAAAAGGCGAAAACATAATTTCTAGCAAAAGCATTTCTTTATAGATTAGACTCACCTCTTGCTGGAGTCGCGAGTGATGTTGGTGGTGGTGATGTTGTTTTTGATGCTGATGATGCAATTGTATCAAATGCATTTGAGAACTTATATACTTCTTAGCGAATACCACAGCTAACTCGGTAAACTCTTGCTCCCTGGTATGGTAGAGTCCAATTACTAACCAAAGATAATGATTTCGAAAGACAAATGCCACAATCAGACGGGGACAAATCTGGAGTGCATTGTGTATAAGCATATAGAGTCAGAGAAGCAGATACATTTGCCTGTCCAATAGCAAATTTTAGGGTAGAGTTCCCCGCTTCTGCCTTATTCTGTAAGCTTCGAAACAAGTCAAAAAGAACGCGAGTGAAATCCTTGAGATCCGGTGCCTTGAACTGATTCCTTATCCAGTACCAAGGGGTATCTTCCATGACCCCAAATATAGATCGGTTTGTATACCTTATCATACAATTATCATACCACCCTATAGCCTGCTTCTGGTTAGTGCACAAGTCATGGATTTCAGATGCCGCATCCATGAGACAACTGTGGCAGTCAGCTAGGGAAACATCACCACGGTACATCCCTGTAGAATCCAAATAAACGAGGAATGGATATGCGGAATGTAAGGAACGGCTTCAGAGTATCATCAACGAGTAATAAGCAAAGGATTCGAAACAAGTAAAGCGAGAAACAGAAAGTAAGACACAAGCAATTGTTTACGCAGTTCGGGTATTTCACCTACATCTGCGGGGCCTCGAGAGTCAGGCCCTAAATCCACTAAATATGAATAAGGAGTTACATCCAGGGGCAATGTCAAGAGGCATACAAACACAAGCAAGCTTACAATCTGCAGAAACACTAAACTAGAACCCTATAAAGAAGAAAAGAAGAGGAACTCCCTTTCCAAGACGATGACGACTTCAGAGAGGAGCTTTGAAGTTGGAGATCCATACAACTCCTTTAGATCCACCAGCAAACGAGCACCCAAATACCAGAAGCTTCATCGACCACCATCAGAAGACCTTGGATGAGTGATGACGAAGCAGTAAATGAAGAAACCCTAGAAGTGGCGTCGGAGAGCAGCTTCCTTTATGTGAAGAGGAGAGCGGCTTTTGGAACGGTGGAACTCATCTAGGGTTTTAGCCTGAAGAGAGTATTTATAATACTCTTTGAAGCCAAAACGCAAAGTATCGTCAGTGACAAGGGCCTCCAGCTAGGGTTAGCGAGATTGGGCTTTAGGCTTACACAAGATAGGGCCCTTTAGGGTTGGATCAAAGCCCAAACCATAAAGACCAGCAGATCTTGGTTTCCTATTTAGCCCATCACACTTATAACCCAAAGTGTTCAGCAAAATTGTACAAGCTGTTAAAACTTATGAAGTACACCGTCTACAATTGCCCCCTGTAATTTCCTAAGTTTACAATGAATAACATGCAAACAATTTAGCAGGATTTAGAGTCTCTGGGTCCGTCCTCGACCCTAACCCATTTAAGGGCTTAAGTCATATCTTTGATATGAAGATAGTCTCTGCAAAACAAAAACTTGTTAGCAGAGACAATTTTGGTGCCAAAGTCAGCTGGGTTCAAGTCCCCAGCAACCTTCTGAATGAGGATGACCTTCTTCTCCACTTTCTTCCTGATGAAGTGGAAACGAACGTCAATGTGTTTGATGCGCTCATGTTACATGGGATCTTTATAGAGATAGATAGCACTTTGGCTGTCTTTGTTCAAGACAGTCTTGTAGTTCTTTCTTTGAATTTCCCTCAAAATTCCCTGTAACCATATGGCTTCCTTGCAAGCTTCAGTGGCAGCTATGTATTCAGCTTCGGTTGAAGATAAGGCCACTATTGGTTGCTGTTGTGATTTCCAAGATATGCAGTTTCCAGCCCAAGTGAAGACATAGGAAGTAGTAGACTTCCTGTTGTCCTTGTTCCCTGCATAATCTGCATCAACAAATCCAAACAGTCTACAACTAGAATCGTGTTTAGAGTACATGAGACCAAGATTTAAAGACCCTGCAATATATTTCAAAAGATATTTCATGGCTACCCAATGCCTTTCAGCAGGGTTAGACATGTGCCTGCTAAGAGCACTCATAGCAAATGAGAGATCTGGCCTTGAGCATATCATTGCAAACATGATGGATCCCGCTGCTGCATCATAGGGGATCCCTTTCATTTTTGCTTCTTCAGAGGCTGACATAGGAGATTTGAGCTTAGAAAGATCAAGGTGAGCTCCAAGTGGAATAGCATTTGGTGTTACCCCCTTCATGTTGAACCTTTCTAGCACCTTTAAAAGGTAATCTGTTTGTGACAGCCAGATAAGTCTCTTGGCTCTATCTCGAGTGATGCTAATGCCTAAGATCTTTTGAGCAGATCCAAGGTCCTTCATATCAAAGTTCTTCTTCAGGTTGGTTTTCAGCTTGTCAATCTTTAAGATTGTCTTGGAAATAAGAAGAAGATCATCTACATAAAGGAGCACAAAGATAGGATCATCAGTTTTGACATCTTTGAAATATAAGAAAGGATCAAAATCACTTCTACAGAAACAGAGGCATTTCATGCATGAATCAAATTTCTTGTTCCACTGCCTAGGGGATTGTTTAAGCCCATAGATATATTTATGCAGTTTACAAACAAAATCAGGATTAGCACGATCAATAAAGCCTTTAGGTTGTCTCATGTAGATAGTTTCATGCAAATCACCATGTAAGAATGCAGTTTTAACATCCATTTGTTCTAATTCATAGTCATAAACTGCAGTCATGGCAAGCAAGAGTCTCATGGTTTTGTACTTTACCACAGGAGCAAAGATATCATGATAATCTTCACCAAATTTTTGAGTAAAGCCTTTTGCAACAGGTCTAGCTTTATACCTAGGAGGTTCCTTAGGATTAGAGCTGTCTTTTAATTTAAATATCCATCTGCAATCAATAGTCCTAGCCCTATCAGGCTTTTTGACAAGAGACCAGGTGTTATTAAGATGCATGGATTCAATTTCTTCTTGCATTGCAAGTTTCCATTCATGAGCATGATGACATTTTATAGCTTGTTCATATAAGTCAGGAACAAATGATTTCACAGCTTCAGAAATAAGCACAGCAAAGTCAACAATGTTACTCTCATACTTTTTGTTTGGTTTCTTAACCCTAGGTGACCTATCCCTAGTGAGTTGATAATGAGTAATGATAGAGTCTATTTTAGTCATGTTATAGGTATAGATTTGCATATTAATTTAGAGCATTTTTATATATTTTATAGCTTAATTTATATTATTTGGTTTTCGGAGTCTACACTAGTGTTTTTATATATTTCAGGTATTTTTGGACTGGATCGTATGAATTTAGAAGTTAATCATAGCTTATGGGATTATTATGCAATTTGGAAGAAAAGACGGACTGCCTATGTGATACCTACCGTATGTGGAGGAGGAGTCCAGGAGATACGGCGTACACGGATTTGCAAGTGCTCCAGTGCTCCATGTTACAATTTTTATTATCATTGTTATAATTAGGTTACATAAGCTATATAGATATATTAGATATATTATTTGTTTAATTTAAGATAGAGTAGGAGATTAGTATTCCACCTACCTGTTATATATATATATATATATATATATATATATATATATATATATATATATATATATATATATATATATATATATATATATATATTCATTCTATTCATACGGAGAGGGCGAGGCCGAACAAAAGGCCGAACATACGGTATACGACAGTGGCCGACTATTGATTTCCTCTTTAACCCTAATTATGTTTTGTCTTATTTTTATGGAGATCTAAACTCTCCCGTTTCGTCTACAATTTGAAGCTTTATTTGGATTGATTGTGAGTTTCTGAATCTTGTTCATTATTTCCTATATTGAATGTTTCGACTTCTTTGTGCTTGATTGTCTATTGTTTTATTCTATCTAGCCCGCGCAACTAGTTAGAATCAATTCAATTGCTAGGGTTTTGTAGATTCCTGGTTGCGAACCTTAACCCAAGTGGCAAACTTGTTCCTTTAGGGCTGGTTGAACTAATTGAATGAGTAGGAAGTTGGATGTGTTGTTAAATCCCTCTTTAGGGACTGCAAATACCTTGGCTAATCTCTGAACTTAAAGCTATCAATTGGGTTAAATCCTTCTTTAGGGACTGTTCGATTGATAAGGGTTGCTAGGACTGGTTGGACTAGTAACTATATTAGGTCGGGACAAGGGCATTCATAGGAAACCTAAAAGGACGAGAAGAAGTTACAAGGATCGTTTCAACCAACTAAAGTGGATAATTGTAGGTGAATCTATTTTATTAATCGTTATCTCCATTAATTTGTTTATAGTTTATTTTAGTTTATTTCTTATTTTCATCACCCAAAAACCCCGTTTCATATTAATTGGTAAATAAACTTAATTTAGGGATAACTTGATTCTCTGTGGGATCGACTCGTGCTTACCACACTACATTAGTTAGGTAGGTTCGGATTTATTTTGATACGGTTTAGGCGACTAAAAATCGTCCATCAAATTGGCGCCGTTGCCGGGGAATCAAAGTTTATTTCTTTGTTTTGTGTGTTTGCCGATTATTGTATATAACTTAACTTTGTTGTGAACCTATCTTACGGTTCACGACACTCTTGCTACTAACTTTTTCAAGATGTTGAGATTAGCGCAGTTTGAAGGTGAGAACTTTCACCAATACTTCACTAGATTGCATGAGTATGTTGACGACCTTGGTTCATGGGGTTATCAATTCAGCATCCGAGATATGATTGTTTGCATACTTGATGGGATGACTGTTGAGACGCGAGCACTTGCTGAGTACATGAGTGACGGAGGCCTGAAACGGTTAGGAGGATTGTCGGGGTTGTGGGATTTTTTCTGTTATATGGATTACCATGTTTCACAAGAAGTCTTGCTCGCTACGTCTTCTCCGCCGATGGAGGACTCTGCTACACACCTGGAGGATCCATTGCACACTCTTACTCAAGTGGTGCAACAATTAGAGGAAAGAAAAATGAGCCGAATCGAAAAATTGGAGGAGCAAATGAGTCGCTGTAAAAACTTGGAGAATCAGATGAGCCAACTCATTCAAATTTTAAGTGCAAAAGGTGAGAAAGAAAGGAGCTTCGAAGAAGAAGAGGAATTGGTTGCAGACAACGATAGTGTCTTCGACGATGGAGGAAAGGGTCTAGTGCTTCCTGACTTGGAATCTCATGAGTCGACGCATGAGGTTACATGTGATGTGTCTCCTACTCTATCTGCACCATCCATTCCGAGCTCGCCCATTGATGAACCAAGTCTAGAGCCATCAACTGAGGCTCAAGAGATAATAAAGGTAAACTTTTGCAATCTTGAAGATAATGATGATTATGTTGATCCTTTTGAATGCTATTTTGAAAAGCTACCAGCGGAACTGTGTTGGTGGTATCATATTCCCTCAGGAGAGAGTCATAGACTCTTTGATAAATTGAAAGAGTTTTTGAATCCCATATTTTATACTTTCAATTTATTATGCTATGATGTTCTGTGTAAGATGTGTGCACAGGAATATGATCGGTTATTGAGGGCTTTAACAATGTCTGAAACGATCTTAGAGATTGTGAGCCAACCAAGGTAATTTTTTTTCTCTTTTTATTTTTAGTTAGGATTAAATTATATATATATATATATATATATATTTATTTCGCTAAAAAAAAGAAAAAATAAAAAAAAAACTGTCCCCCTCATTCTATCCTTTCTCTTTACCCATCTCAAACCTCCTGCGCGCCGCCCCCGCTTCCTCTTTCCTTTCCTCCCTCCGCCGTCCTCTCTGTTCGCCGTCCCTCCACCGCCTCTTCTCTCTCCTGTTCACCTCGACGCTGTCGGGCCAGCCCCATCTCCGACATCGCCATCCCCAACACCCTCCACCAGATCCCGACTTCCAGACCGCCGCCTCTTTATTCCGCCTGGCCGACCACCACTCCGGCGTCTATTCCCCGCTCCGGCAAAGCTCGATCTTCACCTCTACCGCCAGCCTTCCACCGCTGCATCGACGGACCGCTGGGCCACCAGCAACCACCCGCGCCTCCACCATTCAGTGCTGCGGTCCTTCCGCCGATCTCCTGTCGACAATACTCGACCGAAACCTCTACCGGCAGCCACCACTGCAAATCCTGCCGACCACCGCTCCCTCGCGGATCTGCTGTTGCCCGCGCTCTGCTCCAGTCTGACGATTCCTTTCGACGGGACACCAATTTTGGTTGGGTAAGAGCAGGTATATCTACCCCTTAACTAGTTGCTAAGCTGCACTTTTGGAACTGCTGGACTGAACTTATCTGTGACATTGCAAATAATCTGATTTTCAGTTGTGGTGAACTGAGTAAAAAAAAAAAAAAATTCCTGCTTTGTGAGTGTTTGATTTTACTGGCTTTGATGGCATCAACTTGAGTTGAATTGATTTATGTGCTTAAGGTCGTAGCACTATTAGCTAGCTAAGTCATTTGATTAATTTGAGGTTGTTGATTTCTACTGAACTGGTTGTTGTTATTATTTGAGTTTGGATGTATTATTATTATCCTTGGAAAGTTGGACTGCATTGTCTTGTATGTTTTCTTTGCTTTGTGTCTTGGCCAGGACCTTTGATAAAGAAGATGATGCCTATTTTTTTTCCCGACTCCAAGACGGTTCACAATGTCAGTTACATCCAAGAGTTGCTGCTGAACACCCAGGGCTGACATTTCTGATCTTTTATCATATTTTAAGGGTGTTAGTACTTAGGAAGAGTCACCTATCTTGCTGAATTTTCTACTTTTGATATTCCTTTGTTACTAAATTGAATCTGGTGCTGATTTCTATTCTAGTTTTGCTTGTTTTTGTTGTTGGTTGTGGTGTTTGATAGGTCCTATAACTATGAGAAGTGCTGAATTTTATGGTCTTAAGTGTATGAATTGTCTCGAATGCCTGATTACATTGTGAGTTTCCTCTACCTCATAATCTTTCTTTTTATTTACTTTGAGGACAAAGTAAGATATTAAGCATGGGGTGGGGAATTGAAGTGTAGCTCCGTCTTTATATATATGTTAGTTTTCTTTTTTTTTTTTTTTTTCAATTTTTGTTATGCATTTCATTTCATTTAGGTGTTATTAAAGATACCCATCTTGGTTTAGTTTGTCCTCTAATTCATTTTTTATGATCTAATTGCATAAATCCCATAATTTGATTGAATTGCTTGAAAATGATTTTGGAGCATGATTTGAGAATATAATTGAGCAAGTATGGTTCGTAGTTGAGGTTTAATTGAAATCTAAAAAAAAAAATATAACCCTTGTGAGTTTGATTTTGGCCTTATAGGGACTATTCATAATTATTTCCCTTTTGCTTGTATTGTGTGATTATACTCTCCATATGCTGCTTATTTCAATACCGTATTGCACATGTTTGTTGCTTGTGAATTTCAAATGATTGAGGCATGTTTTCTTTAGCCATATTATACCCTATCTACCTTACATATTATCCTTTGCTTGAAGTCCATTTGAGCCTTAAAGCCTATTCTTTTTGATAGCTCCACAAAAATATATCATAGCCAATGATCAGCCTGACCCTATCCGGGAATTAGGAGGAGAATTGGTGAAAAATCTTTATGTTGGAGTTGCTTTGAGTGGAGATGATGTATGTATGGTTGTGTATTGCGAGAGGCATAGCCAAAATAAGGTAACCCTTCTTGCATATGATGACTTGTTACTAGGGGCCTAAGGAGGATAAAATTCACTTAGGAGTAAAAGTCTAGTAAGCTTGGACCTAGGGAGGATAAAATTCACCTAGGGGCAAAAGTAAGCATAAAAGAAAAGAAAAGAAGTCATAATCCCCAGATGAAAAAAATTGCATGAGTGGTATGGTTATTGAAATCGAAAAGTGTTTATTGATGTGTATTGGAGTTTATGTTATTGGAATGGTTTACGAAGTATGGAAGTTTTGGTGTTGTTCTGGTTGAATGTTGTTCCTTTTTCCCGGATTTTTAGCACCACAAGCCTAAATATTTCTCATACCTTATGTTCCTACCAAAGCCCATTACAACCCTATAAAAGTCCTCATGATGTTGTTTGCAAGCGATGACTTTCACGGTGTATAGGGCGTTTTGGATTGAGTTGTGAGTTGTACTTTAAACCCTAAACACATGAGAGCTTGAGTAAAACACATTATCCCGGTGAGGTTGGATCAAAATTTGCCTTTACTATTGGATCGCTCATATACTTGCTAGGAGGTTTGTTCTCTTATTCATGACTCCTATTGCTTAATGTTGCTTTTATAAAATTAAAGCATGAAGATCTTATTTGTGGGGTGATTAATTTTATATTTGTTTTTCATTGCTTGAGGACAAACAAAAGCTTAAGTGTGGGGGAGTTTAATAGCATACATTTAGATAGTCATAATAGGTTGCATTTAGCTTAGTTATAATGCATATCATGCACAGTTTAATTACAAGATGTCTTTGTTTTGTGATAGTTTGCTTGGGGACAAGCAAAAGTCTAAGCATGGGGTAGTTTGATAGAGTCTATTTTAGTCATGTTATAGGTATAGATTTGCATATTAATTTAGAGCATTTTTATATATTTTATAGCTTAATTTATATTATTTGGTTTTCGGAGTCTACACTAGTGTTTTTATATATTTCAGGTATTTTTGGACTGGATCGTATGAATTTAGAAGTTAATCATAGCTTATGGGATTATTATGCAATTTAGAAGAAAAGACGGACTGCCTATGTGATACCTACCGTATGTGGAGGAGGAGTCCAGGAGATACGGCGTACACGGATTTGCAAGTGCTCCAGCGCTCCATGTTACAATTTTTATTATCATTGTTATAATTAGGTTACATAAGCTATATAGATATATTAGATATATTATTTGTTTAATTTAAGATAGAGTAGTAGATTAGTATTCCACCTACCTGCTATATATATATATATATATATATTCATTCTATTCATACGGAGAGGGCGAGGCCGAACATAAGGCCGAACATACGGTATACGACAGTGGCCGACTATTGATTTCCTCTTTAACCATAATTATGTTTTGTCTTATTTTTATGGAGATCTAAACTCTCCCGTTTCGTCTACAATTTGAAGCTTTATTTGGATTGATTGTGAGTTTCTGAATCTTGTTCATTATTTCCTATATTGAATGTTTCGACTTTTTGTGCTTGATTGTCTATTGTTTTATTCTATCTAGCCCGCACAACTAGTTAGAATCAATTCAATTGCTAGGGTTTTGTAGATTCCTGGTTGCGAACCTTAACCCAAGTGGCAAACTTGTTTCTTTAGGGCTGGTTGAACTAATTGAATGAGTATGAAGTTGGATGTGTTGTTAAATCCCTCTTTAGGGACTGCAAATACCTTGGCTAATCTCTGAACTTAAAGCTATCAATTGGGTTAAATCCTTCTTTAGGGACTGTTCGATTGATAAGGGTTGCTAGGACTGGTTGGACTAGTAACTATATTAGGTCGGGACAAGGGCATTCATAGGAAATCTAAAAGGACGAGAAGAAGTTACAAGGATCGTTTCAACCAACTAAAGTGGATAATTGTAGGTGAAACTATTTTATTAATCGTTATCTCCATTAATTTGTTTATAGTTTATTTTAGTTTATTTCTTATTTTCATCACCCAAAAACCCCGTTTCATATTAATTGGTAAATAAACTTAATTTAGGAATAACTTGATTCTCTGTGGGATCGACTCGTGCTTACCACACTACATTAGTTAGGTAGGTTCGGATTTATTTTGATACGGTTTAGGCGACTAAAAATCGTCCATCAAGTAAGGTCAGGAACTTCAGGGATAGAAGAAGCAGACACATCAATATCATTCAGATCAGAAACAGAAGCATGAGAAGAAGAGATATGCGAAGAAGATGAAATGTCAACAGAGGGAGCAGGGGATTGAGAGGAAGAAGAAACTCCCTGATTGTGATCCAGTCCTTGTTGTACTTCTTCTGGTTGATCTCCTTCATTTGGTAACAAGTTGCTGCTGGAAGAGTGACCATTGTCAAACTCAGATTCATGGTCATCATGATCTGATGGCATATAGAAATGAGTTGCACTGCTATCTGATTCAGGTGCCTGCAGGTTAGTGTCAAGGGAAGTGGTTTGCAATTCTCTAAAATAAAAGACATCTTCCTTAAATATAACATCCCTACTAACTATGACTTTGTACCCCCCAGGTTGGATGACCAACAGTTTATACCCCTTAACACCCT
The DNA here is from genome assembly GCA_963922045.1 of Persicaria maculosa. NCBI lineage: Eukaryota > Viridiplantae > Streptophyta > Magnoliopsida > Caryophyllales > Polygonaceae > Persicaria > Persicaria maculosa. The sequence continues at coordinate 21,540,579 of OY998251.1, read as the reverse complement.
CTGGGAAGCCCAATAGCACACATTTTTGGGCTCTCGGGTTGAGCTTGCCATCAGATTTGTGGCTATAGGCCAAACATCCAAAGGGTTTCAGGTAGGCAAGGTTTGTTGGTTTACCTGTCCATTTTTCCTGGGGTGTAACAAAATCAATTGCTGATGAGGGAGTTCTATTAATAAGGTAAGCAGCAGTAGTAATAGCTTCTCCTCATAGGGAATGCCTCATGCCAGCACTGATCAACATGCATCTAGCTTTGTTGAGCAATGTCCTGTTCATTCTTTCTGCTATACCATTATGTTGGGGAGTCCTAGGGATAGTGAGGTGCCTCTTAACACCATGCTGCTTACAGTAGGAGTCAAACTCTGCATTGCAGAACTCCAGACCATTGTCTGTCCTGAAACATTTAAGCACATGACCAGATTCTTTTTCTACCTTTACCTTCCAGCTTTTAAAGTGATCAAAAGCTTCATTCTTTGTCCTCTGCAAGTAAATCCAGACCTTTCTACTGTAATGGTCTACAAGAGATAGGAAGTATCGTTTCCCACCTATAGTATCCACCTGTGCTGGACCCCAGAGGTCTGCATGTACATACTCAAGAGGGAGATTAGCAGAATAAGCAAAAGATTTAAAAGCCAGTTTAGTATGCTTTCCCATAATGCAATTTTCACAGAAATCAATATGAGCAGGCTTAGAATCAAAAACTCCATGTTTATATAACTCAAATAAGCCCTTATTGCCAACATGGCCAAGCCTGTTATGCCAGAGCAAAGTTTGAGCAAGATTCATGAGCTTAGGTTTCTTTTTCTCAGACAAGTAAGCAGATTGAGACTGATCAGATTCAGTTATAACATGATAGAGGCCTTTTCTCTTTATCCCTTTAATAAGAAAACTTCCATTTCTAGAAACAGTTTTCATGCCTTTCTTAACATTTATGTCATAGTTTATATCATCAAACACACTTTCAGAAAGAAGATTTCTCCTTAACTCAGGCACCCATCTAACATTTTGAATAATTCTCACTTTACCATCATGCATCCTAATAAAAACAGACCCTATGCCCTTAATATCCAGTACTGAATGATCCCCAAGCATCACAGTTCCCTCATTAAACAGTTTAAGATCAGAGAAAAAATGCTTATTGGGTGTAGCATGAATAGTGCAGCCAGAGTCAATAATCCAAACATTAGATGCAGACATATCAGATGCAACACATAACAGTTCATGAGAATTGTTAGGATGAGATTCAAGAATAGCAGATACAGCTTTGTTCTTCCTAGCTTCATATTTCTTCCTTTTATAGCAATCTTTTTCTAAATGACCATCTTTGGAACAATATTTGCATTTAAGGGAGCTCTTATCCGATGAGGTTTTATCAGAAGATTCAGGTTTCATGCTGTCAGAGTTGTCATTTTTCTTGTTCTTATTCTGATTTTTGTTCCGATTTTTGAACTTAGCTCTAGCCATCAAAGCTTCACTTCTTACTCCGTGACTCGTATATTGACTTTAGCTTTTAACTTCTTGCTTTGTCTTAAAGACTTTCATGACATCATTTTTCTGCATGATAGCTTCTATGACCTTAGTTTTATCCAAATCCTCCCTACTAAACTGTATAACATCTTTGAAAGTGTCAAATTGAGCAGGTAGAGAATTCAGAATCAAAACAGCTTGATGTAATTCAGTTATTTTATCACCACAGCGTTCAAGGTCTTGTATCATAGTTAGAAACTTATCAAGATTGTCATTCAAAGACATTTGAGCATCCATTTTGAAGTTAAATAGACGACAGAGCAAATTTATGCGGCTAGGGAGAGATCTTACCAAAAAAGTAGCTTCCAGAGCCTCCCAAAGACCTTTGGAAGTTGTCTTGGTAAGCACTTGTCTAGCAACCTCATTTGTGAGTCGAATCATGATCTCACTATGAGCTATTTGGTCCATTTCCTCTCTGTCAGCTTTCTCAAGCTTGTCAGGATACTTGTCAATCACAGCTGACTAACATTTCTCCTTGATGAGGATGGCCTTCATTTTCACCTGCCACATAGCAAAGTCAGAACATCCATCATAGGATTTAATTCGAACAGAAGACTCAGACATAATGTAAAGATAACAAGATACGACAACCAGATCTAAAAAACAGCAAGAGAAAACACAGCAGAAGAGCAAGGTAGGAGTAACCCGCTTGCCCAAAGATCCTTAGTTACAGATCTAAGAACTTGTAGTTCACACGATCTGAAAAGCTTAAGGAGAAACACAGATTATTACTCAGAGAAGACACCCTAAGGAACCAGGGCTCTGATACCAATTGTAGAATCCAAATAAACGAGGAATGGATATGCGGAATGTAAGGAACGGCTTCAGAGTATCATCAACGAGTAATAAGCAAAGGATTCGAAACAAGTAAAACGAGAAACAGAAAGTAAGACACAAGCAATAGTTTACGCAGTTCGGGTATTTCACCTACATCTGCGGGGCCTCGAGAGTCAAGCCCTAAATCCACTAAATATGAATAAGGAGTTACATCCAGGGGCAATGTCAAGAGGCATACAAACACAAGCAAGCTTACAATCTGCAGAAACACTAAACTAGAACCCTATAAAGAAGAAAAGAAGAGGAACTCCCTTTCCAAGACGATGACGACTTCAGAGAGGAGCTTTGAAGTCGGAGATCCACACAACTCCTTTAGATCCACCAGCAAACGAGCACCCAAATACCAGAAGCTTCATCGACCACCATCAGAAGACCTTGGATGAGTGATGACGAAGCAGTAAATGAAGAAACCCTAGAAGTGGCGTCGGAGAGCAGCTTCCTTTATGTGAAGAGGAGAGCGGCTTTTGGAACAGTGGAACTCATCTAGGGTTTTAGCCTGAAGAGAGTATTTATAATACTCTTTGAAGCCAAAACGCAGAGTATCGTCAGTGACAAGGGCCTCCAGCTAGGGTTAGCGAGATTGGGCTTTAGGCTTACACAAGATAGGGCCCTTTAGGGTTGGATCAAAGCCCAAACCATAAAGACCAGCAGATCTTGGTTTCCTATTTAGACCATCACACTTATAACCCAAAGTGTTCAGCAAAATTGTACAAGCTATTAAAACTTATGAAAGTACACCATCTACTGTTCCTTATCCAGTACCAAGGGGTATCTTCCATGACCCCAAATATAGATCAGGTTGTATACCTTATCATACAATTATCATACCACCCTATAGCCTGCTTCTGGTTAGTGCACAAGTCATGGATTTCAGATGCCGCATCCATGAGACAACTGTGGCAGTCAGCTAAGGAAACATCACCACGACACATCCCAATCCCATTGATTCTATCGGTATCAAAACCAGCAAAGAAGTTGTAAAACCCATATGTGATTTGGGCATTGGAAGAAATATTAGTAAGGAGGGTGATGAGATTTTGTTCGTTGGTGCTACCACTAGTGTAATTCCCGTATTTGTTGTCACACTTGTAATGCACAAAGTCGGGTTCGGAAGTAGAGAGGGTAACAAATTGGGATAAAATGAGAAGGACACTCAAAACAGTCACCATAACTTCAACTAATGTAAAAGCTGTGAAACCAATAACAGAAAGATGAGTTTAGAACGCTCCCAAACACCATAGATGGCTTGGCTACTTGCATTTAATTGTGCATATATAGAAGGGCTAGTGTTAAACACTGCAAGTCAATTCCCCTAAACAAGATCAAAGCATGAGACCGAGATTGTGTTTGGCCCGTTTTGGCACTTGACTTAATTTAAACGGAAGAGGACAATGACCCGAAGGAAGAAGATGAATGGATCGTCAACAAACTAACATGCTTCTGCAAGTGGCTCTTTATGGCATTTAAACAAACAAGTGGAGGGCAATGACCGGAAGGAACAAGATCTGATCAACGGACGCTTCAAATGAGTTGATCTTGCTCTGATTTTGCAAGTGGCGGGAAAAACTACATTTTTCCACAAGAAAAAAAAGACCATCTTAGCCATCGGGTCAGCAAAGACTTTGAATCAAGCAACATTAAATACAAGCTCAAAAACGCCAAAAAATGGAGATTCCAAAAAAGTAGAGCAATCCGCGATACCTTTTCCATGATTTCTCATAACTTTCCTTGAAGGTTCTTGACAGTAAAACTCCAGAGCCAAAGGGAGGCTTGTTTGAATGTATAACGAGTACCGATTGATTACCGAATACCGAATGCCGGTGGGTTTGAATATGTGCTTTCAAACGACTTGCGATTTGCGTTCCAGAACAATTTAGGGGTGTGCATCGGTCTAAAACCTAACCGAACCGAACTGAAACTGAAAATCTTAAAATTTTCAAACCGAAAGCCAAACCGAAAGTATTAGGTTCGGTTCGATTATTTGCCGGTTCGATTTGTGTTCGGTTCGGTTTTAACGTAATTAAACCGAATTTCTATAAAAAAAAATTAAAGTGTACAAATATGTATAAAATACAATATAAATACACACATATATATATACATATTCCAATATAAAGTATACAAATATAGTTATATATATATACGATTACAAATACAGTGTATACATTGTAGTTGTATACTTTATAAAGTATACAAGATTAAAATATATATACAATTGCAAATAATATGTATATATGTGTATATACACATTGTGTGTGTGTGTGTGTGTGTGTGTGTGTGTGTGTGTGTGTGTGTGTGTGTGTGTGTGTGTGTGTGTGTGTGTGTGTGTGTGTGTGTGTGTGTGTGTGTGTGTGTGTGTGTGTGTGTGTGTGTGTGTGTGTGTGTGTGTGTGTGTGTGTGTGTGTGTGTGTGTGTGTGTGTGTGTGTGTGTGTGTGTGTGTGTGTGTGTGTGTGTGTGTGTGTGTGTGTGTGTGTGTGTGTGTGTGTGTGTGTGTGTGTGTGTGTGTGTGTGTGTGTGTGTGTGTGTGTGTGTGTGTGTGTGTGTGTGTGTGTGTGTGTGTGTGTGTGTGTGTGAATACCCTTAAAGTGAGAAATAAGAACACATCTAGACCCTACAAATCAAAGAAACCAACGATCAAGATTAATAATAATTTTCTTTTTTTTTTTTGAATGGAAAATTGGGTGGGTTTCTGCTGATCAAAGCCACGCGCTTACCCTTTTTCTTTCTTTCTTTTGTTTTTCGGTTAGGCCGTTTTTACACAACTTTTTTTTTAATTATTATTCCAAACTAACATAACTTATTTTATTTTACTTCAATAGAATTTTACCCATTTATTGAAACATGGTTTGACCAATTAACTGGGTAGGAGTCGGTGATTATTGAACATTTTTGGAGATTATTCATTAAAAATGTCAATATTATTCGTATATACTTATAAGCTTGTAGAATTTGTCAGATACTTTTGAAATGTATCCCATTGCAAAGTATTCGATTTAAATTAGATAGATTATTCGCATGTAATATGATGATTTTTGACGAGTTTTTTATTTTGGTGAGGCTAAAAAATTATTCAACACATTTGTACATTATTCGTTGATCCTACAAAAAATATTCGTATTTAATAGGAAGAATTAGACGGGTTTATTTGTAGATTATTCCTATATAAGAGGAGGATTTTTGACGGATTTATTTGTTTTGGTTAGGTTAAAATATTATTCAACACATTTCTAAATTATTCGGTTAAATTTGAGAGATTATTCGGTTAAATTATAGAGATTATTCGTATGTAAGAAGATGATGATTATTTACATATTTATTGATTTTTGAATGTTAAAATATTAATCAATAAACTTGTACATTATTCGGTAAAATCACAAAGAGTATATTATTCGGTTAAATTATAGAGATTATTCGTATGTAAGAAGATGATTTTTTAGAGATTAATTTTATTATTAAGACAAATGTGTTAAAATTACATTATTCGATTATAGTAGAAAACTTATTCATATTTACCATAATGATTATTCAATTAAATTTAACATATTATTCGGTTAAATTATACTCCGTATAAATTATTCGTATCTAAGAGGACAAGTACGGAGTAGATATTATAGAATTATAGATAATCATTACTTTATTTTAAAAAATCCAAAATTAAATGTATTTGATGGGCCAAATATGCTGTACGACACCTACGAGTGCGGAATTGGTGTAGTACTGACGTTCAATACACGCGCCACATGGTTTGATTGGTAGAGGTTTTTGTACGCCCTGGATGTTTTTTAAATAAAAAAAATTAGAAATTTTAATGTAATCTCTACCCTTGGTTTCAACCAAATCAATGGCCGAGATGTGTTCCTATGTTCTCACCCTAAGGGGTGTTCTCATCCAATCCATATATAGAGGTTAGGTCATGTGTAAACATCCCTTAATGTGTTTTGTGTTAACAAATATAAGTCGTTGATTGATTGGAAATGGAAGGACGAGATTAATTACCGAAATTAATTAATTTTAATATGAAAAGATAAAAACTACCATTTTCTCCTAACACACGCGCGTGATATCCCAACCTCAATCCCCCCTTTTTTTGGACGATTAGAAAACAATCGTCTCTCACCCTCTTCATCGCATCTCATACTAGGGCAATTCCTGCGAAATTAGAGGGCGACTTCGGCGAATAGTGCTCATCCGGGAGTCGCACCTTTGGCTGTAACACCTGTATATTGAACCTAGTCGGCGGAGTCTATAGGCGGCTTGAAGGGACACCACGATGACGCCATTGTAGCGCACCATCGAATTCGCCCCGGGTTAGGGATAAACGCGAATTTTCATTAGAGGGGAGTTGAAAGGGGATTAATTTGATGAATATTTGTTGTCTTGATATGAATATTGTAGAAATTTGAGTCACTGATATGAAATAGGTCATGTTTCATACTCGGGGGACGTGATATGAATATTGGTGAAATGATTCTTGACTTTGATGAATAATTGTGTTACTGTGATGAATACTTCTTAAATTTTGCCGAATATTGATGAATATTTGGGAAATTGTGAATAATTGAGTAACTGTGATGAATATTTGATAAATTTTAACAAAAACTATGATGAATAATTGAGTAATTGTGATGAATATGTGAGTGACTGTGATGAATATTTGAGTGACTGTGATGAATATTTGATAAATTTTAACAAAAACTTTGATGAATAATTGAGTGACTGTGATGAATATTTGATAAAATTTGCCAAATATTGATGACTACTTGGAAAATTATGAAGTTAAAAAACTTTGATGAATCTTCCTCTTCTTCACCGTTCGATTGGATGAAACTGTCACGTATTTTCAAGGATTTTACATACCAGATTAATAGATCATGATCTTGATTTGTATGACCAAAAATCTTTTCAAAAACGAAATTGGAGTAAATTGGCAAAAAAAAATAAAAAATTAAGCGTATCCCACGCTTTTCTCTTTGGAGAATTCAAGCAGTTACATGTGGATCACACGCACTTCCCTTGTGAGATTGGATTAGTTTTCCCCGTGGGTCCCACTTTTTTATTAAATATAAATTACTTAAATTCATGATTAATCACAACCTTTGATTTTGATTCGATCAACGGCCTATATTTGTTAACACAAAACACAATAAGACTTGTAAACATTTGATCCATCCTCTATATATATATATATAGGGTTTACTTCAAATGTAAAAACTCCTTAACGTGTAAAATTTGCTTATCGCGTAAAATTTGTTAATGGGCCTAATTTAATTACTAATGGGCCTAATTTAATTACTAATGGGCCTAATTTCATTAGTAGAATATCTGTCCCCCTTGCCCATGCGTGTGCCCCCCCTTGCCCCTCCTTCTCGGACCCGATTTTTTTATTTTTTTATTTATTTTTTTTTATTTTATTTTTTTTTGGCCCAGAATTTTTTTTCGTGGTAACATTTCTGCTGTGCAAGTATAACTTGCTTTTGTGCACATATAACATCTTATTGTGCAAATATAAGTTTATTTTGTGCAGACAAAATAATTTATTATGGGGTACATAGGTAAATGTGCCTATTTCAATTATAAAAATTTATAATTGAAATGTGTTTAATTTATGGGTAAATTGGTAAATATGTCTAATTTTATGGGTAAATGCACTTTTTCCCGTTTTCGATACCTTTTGTGCAACTGTGAAGTGCATTTGTGGAACTGTGAAGTGCATTTGTGCAACTGTGAAGTGCATTTGTGCAACTGTAAAGTGCATTTGTGCAACTTTAATTGTGCAATTGTGCAAATTTAAACTACAATTGTGCAAAAGTAAGATAGAATTGTGTAGATTTAGAATACAATTGTGCAAATTAATGTATGATCATAATGTGCATGAATAAGACAAAAGATATGCTTTTGAAATCGATGTTTTAATTTTGTTTTTTTTTTTTACTTTTGAGAGTTTGGGTTCACCTCTCGGGTAATTTAGGTTGATAGATGTGAGTTTGAAATCGATTTTTTTACGTATAAGCTTTTAAAATTAAAGTGCATAAATAAGATTAAAATGTGCATAATTAAGGTTAAAAAGTGCATAACTAAGATTATAATGTGCATGATTAGCAATTTGCGATTGCTGCGCTCTTCTCTATTATGTAACATATGTGGGATTTGAACCCACATCTTTGTGCAAACGCACATTGCTATACCAATTGAGCTAATAGGCTAAATTATGATTTTCATGCTAAAATGGAAGAACTTAATCGACCTAAAACATATCGAAATAAAATTCTAAAATCCAATTAGCTGATGATTCACAAACAAATTGACAATGTTATGAACATGAAATTAGCTCCAAATCAACCCAACATCACAACCATATCATCATTTTCAATCAATTTGGATGTTGGCAAAAAAAAACCCAAATTCTAAAATATATCGCAATAAAATTCTAAAATCCAATTAGATCATGACCCATAAACAATTTGACAATGCTATGAACATGAAATTAGCTCCAAATCAACCCAAAAACACAACCATATCATCAATTTTAGTCAATTTGGCTTTTGGCAAAAAAAACCCAAATTCTAAAACATATTGCACTACATTTCTAAAATCCAATTAGCTCATTATCCATAAACAATTTGACAATGCTATGAAAATGAAATTAGCTCAAAATCAACCCAACAACACAACCATATCATCAATTTCAATCAATTTGGCTTTTGGCAAAAAAACCCCAAATTCCGCTCCTAAATCAAACCCTAGGTTTTCAATCTCAATCTAAATCATTCAAACACTATTTTGTGCAAATTTAATTTTAAGTTGTGCAAATATAATATTTTGTTGTGCGTTTATAAACAACGGAATAATTTTGTAATTTATTAAATTTAGATAAGGGCATATTTGGGAAGAAAGGGAAAATAATGGGTCAAAATTGTAATTTCATCATCATCTTCCTCGCATCGCCTGTAACCCTCCGATTAGAAACGGCGGTTACACCGGTGGACTTCGGCAAGCTCCCGGTGCCAGGCTAGGGCACGGCAGCGCAAGGGGAGGACAGATACGAGACCGTGGGGGCGTTACGAGTCCGTTGGTGGCAATCGTTGGTGGCTTCGGTGGCGGCAAGGCAGTGGTCGAAGGCGGCGAAGGGAGCTCCGGTGTTGTTGGGCAAGGAGGAAATTGTTCGCGATTTCGACGATTTCGATGAGGAATCCGGTGATTGCGAGGAGGAGAAGCCGGATCCACACCCACCTTGTCGAATTGACCAATGCTAAATGCTCGATTCCGGCGATTGCAATGATGCCGACGATTGCGACGGAGGAGTTCGATTCTGATGATTTCGAGGATTTCGACGAGGAATATTCCGGCGATTGATACCGCCCAGTCCGATGCTCGATGGCCTGCCTCCTGCCATGCTTGATGCTCGGCGATTGAGACTTCGCCCAGGCCATGGCGCCATGCCCGCTTCTGATTTTTTGCGCAGAGGGAGGAAGGAGATGACGGTTCAATTTTTTTTAAACAAACCGGTTCGGTTTTTTTAAAAAGGGCACGGGTCCGGTTTTCTAAAATTTTACACGTTAAGCCAATTTTACACGTTAAGGACTTTTTACATTTTAAAGCTTCCCTATATATATATATATATATATATATATATATATATATATATATATATATATATATATATATATATATATATGTATGTATGTATATATGTATATACAGTAAGTATGTGTGTATATATAAAGTATACAAATATATATATACAATGTATTTATGTAGTGTTTGAAAAAAATTCGGTTTAACACAAACCGAACCTAAACCGAACACAAACTGAACTGAAACCAAAAAATGGAAATTCTCGAACCGAAAGCCGACTCGAAAAATTTCGGTTAGGCTCGGTTTGTGTTGGTTCGGCCCAAAAATTCGGTTTGGACCAAATCATGCACACCCCTACAGAAGATAGTTCTAACTGCCCTACTATATCACATTTTCAAATTATTTTTTTGCTCTAACTGCCGTACAATATCTATCACATTTTTATTTTATTGATTAACTAGTATAATTCCCTCGCCATGGCGCGTTTGCATAAAAAATCATATCTTATTGTCCATTGTAGTAGATACAATTAGCATTAACAAATAAGATTAACTATGATCCAATAGAGAAACGCTCCCAACAAAAAACCCCTCTGAAAACCTCTCCCCAAAAAAACCCTATTATAGCCACCGCCGCCACCTCCATGTGAGCAGCTCCAACTCCACCCCCGGCTGGCGTCCAGCCGGCCTCGATCCACAACCAAATATCACAACCTCCGCTAAAAATCCCGACCCACAAAACCTAAACTGTCGCCGCTCTCCTACAGGTCTCCGGTGGCCTTCCCTAGTGGCCCTGACCCACAACCCTCGGCCGGTCCTAGTCTGGCCTCCCCCTCTCGGGTCATGGCGGTGGTTCTTGCGGCGCTGGAGAGCCACCTTCCCTCGCCCTCCTGGCTGCCCGTAAGCCCTTGCCGACGTCCTGTAGTTGGGCGGCTCCCGGTAGTGCCGGCCTCCTCCGCCACCTCGTTGTGGGTGTTGCCTCCTCTCCTCGCGGGCTGCCCCTCTCTCCAACCAATCCCTCTCATCCCCTCTGAGCCTGTTGCTTGTCGGTGTTGGTCGGCTTCCGACCTCGCTGGTTCCATCCCTTCCTCGTCGATTCCACAGCAAACACGCCCAGCATTCACCTCTCCCACCTAGAAACCCCAAATCACAAAATCAAACACCCGATTCAACCAGCAGTATCAACATGCAAGCCCAAATCTTTCCCACAAAATATGATTTTATTCCCTCGATCCATTAAGTCGAACCCAAATCTGTTCTTATTCCCCACCTCCTCCCTTCTTCCAAATTTGATAAACCCTTTAAAAATCAAAACCCACAAAATTGAAATACCCAATTTAGCCAATTGATGGGTGCTCTGATTTACGACCTTGGGTCTCTAGAGTCTAGATCTGGCATCTCCACCACCTTGACAGATGACTTCGATTGTGCAACTTCAGATCTCAAGTTTTCGAGTACCAGTCATCACATGCAACAATTTTAATGAGTGAGTTTGGTCGCTGCTTTACCTTGATCCATATTCGGAATCATCGCCTCAACCAACACCGCTTTCCGTTCAGGCTCAAATTAGTGATACGAACAAATATGGATTTTAATTTTCTAGTTATTTTTAATTTAAATTTTAAATCCTTGTAATTGTAGTCTTAGATAATTTTTCTTTTTTGACTGTCGACCCTCTGCGTAGGGTCATTCAAGTCATCTGTTGATGGCTTCAAGATCGCATTGTTGATCTGCTTCTTGCCCACTGTTAAAAAAAAAAACAAATAAGAATAACTATGAAAAAAACTACATTAATCAATCCATCAAATATTTATTGAAGTTAACCACACTTATTTAGATTGGAGATAAATTTAAACTGAAACGGAATGAATGAAACCATTGTCTTAACAGTTTCTATTCTTCGAAAGTGGTGTTGTGAAAGAAACCAAAAAATAAATAACAAAAATATATGACATAAAATACCAAATTATATAAAATAAGATAAACATTTATCGGATGTCTGCTTCGATTCACATCCCTATAGTAGAGAACAAATGTAATTATATCAAATGAAATAAAAAGGACATAATGGATTTAAATTTTTTAATTAAATAAAAAATTAAGTGCAATTAGATCTATAGATCAATTGGTTGTTATGTGATAAGAGATGAAAGGAAAGAAAGAAAAAAGGAAAGGAACAACAATTTTTTTTTTAAAAAAAAAAGAAAGAAAGAGGCAATTGGTTAAAATCTCTAAATTGAAGCTAAGAATGACACATCATCACAAACTCTTCTGTTATAAGAGTTTATATAGAATATAGATATAGATATCATCTTCTTGTCAAAATATTTTTTTTTTACAATAGGCAAAAGATAAGAGGATTCTACGTTTTAACGTAGAATCCATCCATGATCATCCTGAAGAATGATGGATTACAATTCCTTGTTATAAGGAATAGTCGTTCTATTACAAATGATGTCATGTTTGGCTATATAATCAGCTACTCTATTGGCTTCTCTAAAGTAGTGGTAGAACTCTACAGATTCGAAGAACTTTGTGAATTCTTTGATCTTTTCCACTTGATGCATGATTTCCCAATGGGTACTTGCTTCCTCCTTTATCGCCTTAATTAACATTTGGTTGTCAAAATGTTTGTTAATCGATGTTATTAAGTGAAGAATGAGAGTGAATTGAGAATTCAACGTTTTTTTCAATTAGGTAAAAATTCGAGTTTAGACATACCTGAACCTCGAAGGTCGACAAGTCAGCAGATGGATAACTGTCGAAACAAACATGGTAGTCTCAATGGTTTTGGAGGCCCGGTGCGAGATTAAAATTAGGCCCTATTTTTTTTTCCACATTTTATATGATCATAAATTTATATTTATATTTATAAACTACCATATACGATAGAGTAAAAAAATGAACTGTTTGATATTTACATGAAAATAATATATTATATTTTTTTTGTATTACTAGATGCATGTTTTTCATTTTGATTATAAAAAATATGAAATTCAAATGATGAAGATGGCAACAAAAATAAGAGATTTTGCAAAAAATTGTTCAAAATTATAAATAATTATATATTGTAGCTCAGTGGTAGAGCGGTCGGCTGTTAACTGACTAGTCATAGGTTCGAATGTTTTGAATTTTTTTATTCATAACACATCTTATACTTCAAAATATTAAATTCTTAATTTATGTATAGAACAAAGTTTCCTTATATCATAAATAAAACTCGCCACATAAAAATAAGGTAATAATATATTCAATATGAAAAATTAAGAGAAAATAAAGTTTGGAAAAAATATGAAAAATAAAATTTGAAAACCGAGGTGATAGTAGCTCGGAAGAACAGAGGGTTGGAAAAAAATGTTCTTCGGCTGCCTCTCCGCTGGTCTTCTTTTCTGAGATCATTTGTATTCGGGTTTTTCCTTTTTGTTTTTGTCTGTCTGGTTGTATAATGACGCATTGCCTGTCTATTGAGTTCCCTCGGCCTCTCATTTTCCCAAATTTTAGTTGCCGTTTTGAAAAATTGAACTCTAAGTCCCCATTCTCGTCTTTATTACACTAAAATAAACCAATACACCACCAAATCGGTGAGATCATTAGGGATTCCGAAGCAGCACCGCAGGCCAGTGGTACATCAGGAGTCTCCTGTGGGGATCGAATGTAGCCTTCAAAGGCGAGGCCGGGCAGTGAAGAGGTACCTCCAAGGAAACAGTCTTCCCGAGAAAAGGAGATGCCTCGAGAAAGAAAGCAACAGTAACCCTAATGGGATTTTAGCCAACCCTTCCGGGATTTAATACACGTCATTTCGAGAAAGATTTGATGCCCTTGCGGCATTTTAGGCTCAATTAATATTTATAGAAAAATATATAGAAAACTTAATTACTTCGTGAATTTTTTTAATACTTAATTCTTTGCCAAACTTGGCGTGCAAAGAGCAAATACAACCTTGCACACCAAGCCACTCCATACAGCACCCCGACGGCAGCGGACGGCGGAAGGCGGAGGCCCGCACGCCCGGAAGAGGCGATGAACGGAAGCAAGAGGTTGGCGACGCCAATATCACAACCCTAGGTGTGTTATCAACGACGACCGAAAGGACCAAGGTGTTGGCGACGCGACCTTTACAGACCACAGACTCGCAGAGCACCGCAGCCGAAGCCGCAATGAGTCAGACAACAGATTTTTCCATCCAATCTCTCAGCCGGACTCGAAAAAAAGAACCGACGTCGAAGGATTTTTGAAACACCAAGGGGTATTTTGGGTGGTGCAAATGCAGATTTGAGATCCCAAGTGCCCAATTTTGAGAATGGACACAAGCTAGGGTTTTGAAATAGGGAGTCGAAAGAGGAAAAAGAAACCATTGGTTCATCTGGATGGATGATAATGCATATTTTATGTGGTCATTTATAGGTGGTCTTAGGTACATTAGAGAGTCGTATGGCATGTTTAATAAGCTTATTCATATTATTGGTCATTTGGTATTCGAAGTGCAGAATCTACGGTTTCTAGTGCTTTTTTTATAGGTTATAAGATCTGACCTCGAAAAGTGGAGAAAGAATGGAGCAAAATGGACAAAGAAGAGCTAAGGAACAAGAGCGGAAATGGAGAATATGGAGAAATCCCATCTTTAAGGTTCTGAGATGTTGGATTTGGCTTTTTAAGTCTTCATGAGAATCGTAGTGCTTGGAAAGATCTTTCCAACACATATTCATATGTGTCAATCGGACAAAGGATTACTACAGAAAGCGCGTTACAAGTTCAGTCTGCCGAAGCTGTCAGCATTGTAGGGACGGCGCCCACCGCCATTTCCACGGCGCCCGCCGCCTCGTCAGATCCCGGATTTGCGATACGCGACCCAATCTATCTTTATGGAAACTCTTATCTATCTTTCATAGGGTTTTGGCCGATGCCTTTGAGCCCTATATTAGACATATTTCCAGCATTCTTTCAATCAACTAACATTTTATTCCCCATAATCTCAAAGAGAGATGAGGGGATTTAAGTTTAGGGATTTGAGGCACGTTATGTTTGCCTAGAATTCTTGTGGTTTTTCTATGATTCAAGACTTGGTTGATTGATTGTGAGACTTGATTTCTATAGTATTCCTGAGTTTATTTATCATCTTGTTCTTCATGTTATGTTTGTGTTCCTTTTTGTGACTGGCCATCTAGGTAGGAATTGCATCTATGCTATGAATCAGTTGTTGGTTTCTCGATAGCAAACAAAGTCTTTGATTTAGTGATATTTCTATGACTTTGTAGTGGATGATAACAATTCATCTATGTTGTGTAGATTCAATTAGGGTTGAGTTCGGTTTGCGCCTATCTGTCTTAATTGCATTGAATCAATGTGCCAATTGGTCTAATTAATTGAGTTCTTAATGCTATTCTTTAGTGATAGATGAGTGAATCTCTGTGGATCTCTCAATCTTAGTCAAGTCGACATAGGCTTAGGAATAATATTGATATCAACTCAAGGATCAAGCAATCAACCAATGTTGCGAATTGTATGCGAAACCTTATGCTCTATTCTTTTATCTTTGATTCGCTCTTGCTAACTTCTTTATCTTAGTTTATTTGCCTTGTTTACCTTCATTCGTGTTCCTAGATCTTTGTTAGTGTCATAATTGATTAACACATATTCCATTGAAGTACTTGTTTCTTTGTGGGCTCGACCCCTTACTTATCCGCTATACTAGGTTGCTAGTTTAGTTTATTTGATTGGGTTATTTTTTTGGAGAGGTGAAACACACGACATTTCATCCAACCAAATTTTGGCGTTGTTGCCGGGGAAGCAAGTTTATTTCTTTGTTTTGTGTGTTTATTGATTTTTGTGTCTTTTGTTTTGTTTTGTTTCTTTCAAAAATTTTTTAAAAAAATGTTGAGGTTATATCAAAATCAGGGAGAATATTTTCACCATTATCTAGAAAGAGTGCTAAATCTAGTGAGTGAGCGCAAATCACAGGGTTTCAATGATAGTGAGTTAGCTAAGGTGTTTTGTGTTATGGAGGGTGCGCTACCTGAAATAAGGAAACTTATTGACGATGGAGAGTGTAGCCCAGGACTAGGAATATGGGATCTTTTCCAACACGTAGCCCTTGATTGTGAGTTAAAAGAAACATGGGGGAAATAATGCAAGAAAATGGCCGAGCTACTTAAAGAGGAGTCGCCACTGCACATCACGACGCTCACCGTCCCACACACGGCGCCCGCCGTCTCTACAAACAACCCAAAGGTAAGGATCCTAACCGACCAAGAATATTGGGAAACGCATGGCATCTTTGATGATGACTAGGATGAAGAAGAGGATCTAGTACTTCTTGAAACGGAGTCTCAGGAGTCGACACGTGAGGTTTCATCTATTATGCCTTCTTTTCCATTATCTTTTATGCCATCTCCTATTATGTCTTTTATCCATCACCCGGTGAAGTGGAAAGCCCAATGCCTATTGAAATAGAATCTCATGAGTGCACGCATCAGGATCTATATGTTTTGGCTCCTGATTCATCGGAAGAACTCATCTCAATTGCGCCGATCCCATAACAAATCCCTGAGCCAATTTCTGTAGCTCCGGAGCAAGGTAATGAACTTTCTATCACTTTTGTGGATTATGGTGAATATTTGGATCCCTGGGAGCACTAATTCTACAAGACGCCAGCGAAACTCTGTTGGTGGTCTTACATTCCCTCTGTAGATGATCGAGCCAAGGTAAGTAGGAAAGTGTCAAAGCTTCTCTACAAGGTATCCTTAATTGTGATGTTTTTCATGTTTGGTGTCCATTCAAATCTTGGTTGGGCACAAAAATTTGATTTGCTTTTAAGGGCCTTAACAATGTCTGAATGAGTCTTAAGGTAAGGACACAATAAACCGTCGAGTCTATGACGTTAACCAAGGACGCTTCTTGGGAGGCAAACCGTGATTTGTTTTCTAGTTTGCAAGTTTTTCAATTCCTAGTTAGGTATTTAGTCTTTCAAATTCAATAAAATGATAGAGTTCCATTTAGATATGTGTTTTTGGAGGAGTCTTATGTTAACCATGAAATTTGCTTGATTGAATGTTGGAATGACGTTCTGCACAACCGGCGCTCGCCATCCCATCCATGGCGCCCGCCGCCAGTGTTCACCGACACACTTCAGGATTTTGGTAACATTGGACGGGAGTATTTTCTATCCTTTTATTATTTTCGATTCTTAGGTTAGTTTATACTTTCTATCTTATTTAGGATTAGATATTTTCTATTTTCCATTTTAGGAGTAGATTTTATTCTATCTATCTTTAGGATTAGATATCTTTTTATTTTAGGTTAGTTTTATTTATCTCCTTTCTATTTTATCTATCTTAGGGTTAGATTGTTCTATCTAATATTAGATTCCATTTATCTTAGGACTAGATTTTATCTTTTTATTTATTTTTTATATTTTCTATCTATTTCTAATATTTCTTTTTTCTTTTTTCTTTTTGATAGATGATCCTTTCCTTTTTAAATTTACCATATATCCCAATTTCCAAATTTGATCATTCAAACCTTTGTCTCCAAGCCACACAAGAACCCAAATTTCTCCACTTGAATCTAAATTCCAAAACTTAAGCCTTGTCTTTTAATCAAAAGCCTTTCTTTTTCTCATCCATCATCCACATCCATCAATACCCTTCATCCATCAAATTCGATTCTTTTCATACCATCACCATCCCTACCACAAAAGAAAGACTTTGAAACCAAGTCTTGATCTTCAAAGAGCAATTTGGAAGGAGTTTGGACGTCGGAACATTGACGTTTAAACTCAGATTCATGGTTCTACATATACGGCGCCCTCCGCCCTTTCACACGGCGCCCGCCGCCACCCTAGTGCTCCAATGTTTGTTAATGATTATATCAACCACCATTACCATGAACAAGTAGGATGATTATATCAACCACCCTAGTGCTCCAATGTTTGAAGTGAATTAGTTAGGTTAGGTTAGTTCATGCTTGAATTTTTGTTATTTCTTTTATGTTATATAAAATGTCAAAAATGAAAAAAAAAAGATAAATGTCAAAAATCCAAAAAATATCATGCATTGCATAAATATGTGTTATTCAACTACCCATCTTGCAATGTTTGTCCTCTATTATATATTATAGCATGATCATATAAATCCCATAGAATGTTTGGATTGTTTTAGTCTTGTCCTATAAAATTTGGTTTTCATGTGAAACATGTTAGGTAGATTTAATTGAGCATATATGATTTAAGTTCCTAGGCATGATTGAATCCAACAAATATTTGTCCTGGTGAGATATATTTTCGGCCTTATAGGGATCACATCTATATTCTCTCTTCTTTTGTTGTGTGATTTACTCATCTTATGCAATTACCTCTTAGTATTGACATGGTTATCTATTTTTGAGACCTATTATATACATTGTTCATTTCTTATAAGTTTCAAGTGATAGAGGCACATTTTAGCCACATTTTATCCATATCTACCCTACATCATATCTTTGCTTGAAGCCAATTTGAGCATTTAGCCTATTTCTTTGAAACTCCGCAAAATTCATGTTTCCTAGCCTATGATAAGCCTGACCCATCCGGGAATGAGGATTTGAGTTGGTTATGGATGTTATTTTGAGTTGAGAGAGAAATGATATGGTTTGTGCTTATGTTGAGAGGCTTTGAGAGAGATGTAATGTTATATGCTTATTTTTCTCATATTGTATTTCATGCATTTTGGCTCAAAGAAAAAATAAGAATCAAAAGATGTGACCTAGGAAGGATAAAATTCACATAGGGGCAAAAGTATGCAAGAAAAAAAGAGCAATTGAAAAAAAAAAAGAAAAAAAATGCCGAAAAAAAAAGAAAAAGGGGGGGGGGGATTCGAAAAAAAAAAGAAAAAAAAGAGCCTTGTTATTTATTGCATATGAGAGTTGGATAAATGTTTGGTTGGAAGTTTGAAATTGAGAGTTATCGTCTTTTGAGTGTTTTGAGAGTCTTATTTTATTTTGAGAGATGATACTTATGTTATGAGAGCTTATTGTTATGCATTGGAGTTTTTGTTATAGGAATGGTTTGCGAAGTATGGAGGTGTGGGTGCTGTTTTTGGTTGTTTGCTAACCGTTTTTCCCGAATTTTTAGCACCAAGAGCCTATATGTTTCCAATGCCTTATGTTCCTACCAAAAGCCCCAGTACAACCCCGCCGAATGGAGTCTTCTTTGAAGGTTTTCATTGAGTGAAAGTCCTCTTGATGTTGCTTATTTTCTTTGACGTATTTGGTGGAGAATTTGTGATATAAATGTCAATGCTTATGTAGCTTTTTGTATAATGAATGAGTTGAGAGTTGTTCTTTAAAGCCTAAACACATGAGAGCATGAGTGAAACACATTTATCCCTGTGAGGTTGGATGGATAGGCATGCGGGCTACTTGGTCAGTTATATACATGCTTTGATGTTTGTCTACCTTTTTTATGTTTCCACACATTTGAGATGTTGCTTTTGATGACGCGAATGCATGATAAATATGTTTGTGGGATGGTTGGTTATTGCTATGTTCTTCATTGCTTGAGGACAAACAAAGGCTTAAGTGTGGAGGAGTTGGAGTTATGACAATTTGCTTGCTTCTTTCTTGTTTAATTTGCACTTTTTATGCTATATAAAATTTTTGGAAATTTCACGAGGTACCCCTGAGGTAAGACATAATTCACGGGGTGTACAACTATTTGGTATATTTCACGTGGTACCCTTGAGGTTGTAAATTTTTTCGCCTCGTGCCCTTTGTAGTTAAAGTTAACGGCTTCCGTTAGGGTGTTTAAAAAAAACTCAGTAAGAAAGCTCAACTGGTTACGATAGAGAGGAGAAGCCGACATTTCACAGGGTGGAGAAGGCTCGACTGGAGGCAACTCGCACAAACGTCGGTTCTGATGAGGTACTGGTGCCACCGTTGTGGCTATGATGGGATCGACGATGGGCGACAATAGGTACTTCTCAGCTCCCTTTTCCCCTTTTGCGAAGATTAGGGTTTAGATATCATGATTTTTTTTTGCGAAAATTTGTGTGAATTGTTGCACTACCTTGATGATTTGGTGTTGTTTAGGGGGATTTTTGGCTCTGTTTGGGATCGATTTGTACTATGTGATCATAAATTGGGTTTGTGTAAAATTGTAGAGCTTTGGAACACACTGTCGAGACCTTTTGTTAGTAAAGGGGTCAAAGGTTTGGTAATTTTAAAGCTCTCAGCCATTGGGAGGCGTTGCAAAAATACAAGGGTTAAAGGATTAGATTCAAATGTAGCAAAGAAAAGATATCACATTTTGCTTGCTCATTTGATCCCAATGTGTCTACTCAATACATCAATACTTTTAATCTTTTTGTGCATTTACTTAAATAGTTAAATGTGAGATCTTTTGAATGTGTCAATAGAGTAATCATTTTTGTGCATTTATTTGGAGTGATGAACACACTGCCGAATCGCTTCAATTGCTGAATTTTTTAGTGATAATAATTTATCACTCAAAAGTCAAAACCATGTTGGCAAGTGACAAAGCTTCTTTAGAGATGGATGTTACAAGTTTCCTATAAGTTTTTTTTCGCTTTTGGAGCATTCTTTCCAGCTTAAGTGACAAAACTTCATTAGAGATGGATGTTCAAAGTTATGAACAAAAAAGGATATGTTTGTAATTAGGAACAACAAAAATGTGCATAACCAAAAAGAAAATGCATTATGATTCAAAGTTAAGGATCAGTTTAAATACAACATGCAGTTTTCCAGTTCAAATATTGAACACAGAAAATGCATATATGTCAAAAACTCAAAATGAAAACAATTCTAACATGAAACACAAGGCAAAAGATCATAAATAGTAAACCTGATAGGTGATGACACGTTTCCATCTGGCATGTATTTCTAGGGTGATACTCTGAAATTTGGTGCATCATTGCGACGTAAAGCAAAACCTAGTTCATCCATAACATACCTACAAGGCATTTAAGTAAAGCATAATTTTTTGGCAAGACATTTAGAATACACTTATAAAAATAATGTCATCTAAGCATGTAACACAATGAGTTGGCATTTAGTATATTTAGTCTCTAAATAAGTTGAGCATATTGTAGAAAGAATTCCAAGTGTGTAGTTACCAGTTTACCACTTACCAAATTAACAGAAAAACATGCTTATCTTTGATCTAATTTGTCATCAAACTTTTTTAGGCTATAATTAGCTCAAATTGAAGAGCAATGTACTCTTGTACAAAGATGTGGGTTCAAATCCCACATAGGCTTATTGAATTGAATTCATGAACCATTTAAAGTACTTTAAGGGCATGTCTAACCATTTATTTCCATACCAACCATTTATTTTTGAAAACCTCAAACAAATTATCCAATTTCCATACCTCAAGGAGCATAAATAACATGTAGATTATGAATAGCATATGTGAGATTTGAACCCACATTTTTGTGTATAGGCACATTGCTCTTCTATTTGAGCTAATAGGCTATATATACACATAAATAACATTACAACATCAATAAAACATATTCTATCTCATAATTTTTAGTGAGAGTCTAAAAATTACCAAGTCTTCTACTATGATATCAATCTTTCCTAGAGCTTTGAAAATGGAGTCAAATACAGGAGGAAACCAATACTTACATATTCTTTCTTGCTTTCATGAATTTGCAATAAAGCAGAAAGATGGTGACCTTTCAAAGATTCAGGCCACTGATTCCAACTGAATGAATTCATGGTATCATCAATTATAGCAAAACAGGCAGCATCTTCCAGCCAGCCTAAACATGGGATTGTGGTACAAAAATTATAGAACTGCATGTGTAAATGCAAAGAGTCGCAGAAATCAAATCAATTTTTTTTTGAATGAATATCCATGTATTCTAACACATTTAGAATAAGAGAAAAATTATGAACACAGATGATTGAAAAACTCATTCATTATATCTGGATCTCTGTAGAAATCCTCAAATTGATCTCTAAGTTCCCCTTCACATTTAATTAGCCTTTCTGCAGCCTAAGAAAAACAACACAACTGTAAGTCTGTAAAATCCTACAATGTAAGGATCAATCACACCACGAGTAAGGAAATTATTCATATACAACGCAGTCAGAATACAATCCCTAAATAGGTAAGTGACTGCGAATTGAATCAAGTAATAGATTCGTTAACTGAATTCAAATTGAAAAGTAGAAATCATGTAATCTAATAAACAAAGTAAAATTGTAACATCAATGGTGGAAATCGACTTCAGTTATGCAAATGAACCTAAAATTTCATAACAACAGTGTTGGATTGTGCCTCATTCTCTAAAATTTATGTTATTCTTTGCAAAGTTACAAAACATCAGCTTAAAAAATCAATTCTGGAAACTTTTAGCATATAAGTGTCGGGGATTTCATATCTAATAAAACCTAATTTCGCAAAAGGGGCAAAATTGGAGAGAAGTACCTCATTACCGATCAGCCAATCCAAATTCTCTTCGTCGAATTGCGCCTCCAAGCAGCACCGATGAAATCTTCGCCGAACAAATGCCTCCTCGTCGCCGAACTGTCGGCTTCTCCACTGTGTGTTGTGTCGCCCACTCGCCCTCTTTCATCTATTACGTCGCCGAATAGTCGCCCTCGTTCATTGTTTTACTCTGCTACATTGTGTTTTAATTAATTGATTTCCTTTTTTTTAAACACCCTAATGGAAGTTGTTAGCTTTAACCACAAAGGGAAAGAGGAAAAAAATTTTACAACCTCAGGGATACCACGTGAAATAAACCAAACAATTGTACACCCCGTGAATTACGCATTACCTCAGGGGTACCTAGTGAAATTTCCGTAAAATTTTTGTTCAGACATGAAGAAGTCTCCATCTCTATGCTATAATCTAGTTCGCTAGAGGACTAGCGAAGCTTAAGTGTGGTGGAGTTTCATAATGCATATTTTATATGGTCATTTATAGGTGGTCTTAGGTACATTAGAGAGTCGTATTGCATGTTTAATAAGCTTATTCATATTCTTGGTCATTTGGTATTTGAAGTGCGGAATCTACGGTTTATAGTGTTTATTTTATAGGTTATAAGATCCGTCCTAGAAAGGTGGAGAAAGAATGCAGCCAAATGGACAAAGAAGAGCTAAGGAACAAGAGCGGAAATGGAGAACATGGAGAAATTCCATCTTTAAGGTTCTATGATTTTGGAGTTAGCTTCTGAGGTCTTCATGAGAATCGTAGTGCTTAGAAAGAGCTTTCCAACTCATATTCATATGTGTCAATCGGACAAAGGATGACTCCAGAAAGTGCGTTACAAGTTCAGTCTGCCAAAGCTGTCAAAACGGCAGGGACGACGCCCGCCGCCACGTCAGATCCTGGATTTGCGATACGCGGCCCAATCTACCTCTATGGAAACTCTTATCTATCTTTCCTAGGATTTTGGCCGATGCCTTTGAGCCCTATATTAGACATATTTCCAGCATTCTTTCAATCAACTAACATTCTATTCCCCATAAACTCAAAGAGAGATGAGAAGATTTAAGTTTAGGGATTTGAGGCACGTTATGCTTGCCTAGAATTCTTGTGGGTTTACTATGATTCAAGACTTGGTTGATTGATTGTGAGACTTGATTTCTATATTATTCCTGAGTTTATTTATCATCTTGTTCTTCAAGTTATATTTGTGTTCCTTTCCGTGTCTAGCCATCTAGTTAGGAATTGCATCTATGCTATGAATCCGTTGTTGGTTTCTCGATAGAAAACAAAGTCTTTGATTTAGTGATATTTCTATGCCTTTGTAGTGGATGATAACAATTGATCCATGTCGCGTAGATTCAATTAGGGTTGAGTTCGGTTTGCGCCTATTTGTCTTAATTGCATTGAATCAATGTGCCAATTAGTCTAAGTACTTGAGTTCTTAATGCTATTCTTTAGTGATATGAAATAAGATGAGTAAATCTCTATGGATCTCTCAACCTTAGTCAAGTCGACATAGGCTTAGGAATAATATTGATATCAACTCAAGGATCAAGCAATCAACCAATGTTACGAATTGTATGCGAAACCATATGCTCTATTCTTTTATCTTTGATTCGCTCTTGCTAACATTTTTATCTTAGTTTAATTGCCTTGTTTACCTTCATTCGTGTTCCTAGTCCTTTGTTAGTGTGATAATTGATAAACACATATTTCATTGAAGTACTTGTTTCTCTGTGTGTTCGACCCCTTACTTATCCGCTCTACTAGGTTGCTAGTTTAGTTTATTTGTTTAGGTTATTTATTTGGCAAGGTGAAACACACGACATTTCATCTCACCAACGGAGCTCGGAAGCAACCTGTCATGGTAGATAAAACAACATGTAGAACTGGATTAAAGATCTACATGCAGCTGATTTGGGGTGAAGATGGGTAAAGAAATCGATGGTTGATGAGTGCGGAAATTTAGGAGCGCGTGAGGTTACCCCAAGCGCGTTCTTTTAGTCTCAAAAGAGGCTAGGGGTTTTGAGAATTCAACGTGTATCTTCAATTGATGAGTATAAGAGTATAAATATGAAAATCATTTTACCTAATATGGAAAGATAATATTCTAATTCTAAAAGATAAAGTATATACTATATACTAATAAGGTAGGAAAGATGAAAATGATAGAATAATGGATAGGAGATTATTCAATTTCCTTAGCACACCCCCGCAAGATGGACGACGATGAGCAGAGACCAATCTTGAGAAGGAGATAGTTCAGACGCCGACGAGATAAAGGTTTGTAAGAGCATCGACAAGTTAGTTGTTGGAGTTGATGTGGGAGACTCGTAGAGTGCCAATTTGAACAGGTTTTTGTATGAAATGATAGTCGAGCGCTAGATGCTTCATCCGGGCCAGGAATGGAAAACTGGATTTGTAGAGAGATGAGTTGCCTCAATGTTGGCACAATAGATGACATGGGTAAGACTGGTTTTGATGTCGAGTTTATGAAGTAGGGACTTGAGCCAGCTGGGTTCAACAGTTGTATTAGCGACAGTGCGGTACTCAGCTCTAGTAAATGACCTTGCAATCGTTCGTTGCTTTTTAGAGGTCCATGAAATTGGGGTTGAACCCATGTAAATGATGTATGCACAAGTTGTGAGCCAATCTTGTATGTCCCTTGCCGAATCAGAGTCAGAGAAGGCGTGAAGTTTTGTGGGGGAGTGTTTGTGAATGAGAAGGCAATGCGCAGTGGTGCCAGCAAGGTATTGAAGGAGACGTTTAACTACATTTCAATGAAGATCAGTTGTTTTGTTCATAAATTGATTAAGTTTGTTGACGGTGTAGGCTATGTCAGGGTGTGTGAGTGAGAGGTATATCGGAGATCACCAACAACCTAACAGTATGGCAGTGGGTCTGGAAGGGTGTTACCAGCGGAAAGGGTAAGGTTTGTGTCAGTGGCGTGGGGGCTGATTTCGCAGCAGCCATGTGATGTTTCTCAAGGAGATCAATGATGTACTTGTGTTGGTTAATTAAGGAAAAGGCCTTGATTGGACGGAATGACCTCCACCCCGAGGGAGTAATGTAGCACATCGAGGTCTTTGAGGGAGAAATGAGAGGTAATTTGCTGGATGAATAGTTGGACAACTTGCGGGTTTGAGCCGGTGATGATGATGTCATCTAAATAGACAAGGAAATAAACGACGTAGCCAAGGTGCCTGCAATAAAATTAACTATGGTAAGAATTTGTGTTTGTGAAACCTCTGTGGAGGAGGTCATTTCAGAGTTCTTGATACCAAGCTTGAGGAGCTTTTTTCAACTAGTAGATTGCCTTTCTTAACCTGCAAACATGGGAAGGGTTAGATCTATCAATAAAGCCAGGTGGTTGAGTCATGAACACAAATTCGGATAGTGCCCTTGGAGGAAGACATTGTTGATGTCGAGTTGGCGATGTGGCCAATTTTGGGTGACAGCCAGAGTGAGAATAAGGCGAACTGTAGTGGGTTTTATAATGGGACTAACAGTTTCGATGTAGTCAAGCTGACCTTTGATGAAAGCCTTTGGCAATAAGGTGAGCTCTGTGTTTGGATATGGTACTATATTTAGTGCGAAAAACTCATTTGCAACCATCGATGTTGGGTGCAGATTGCGCGGGGATAAGGTCCCAAGTGTTATTGGCAATGAGAGCATTGTATTGATCGTTCATGGAATTGTGCCAAGTTGGATGTTTGAGTGCATGAGCCACGGTCTTTGAGAGAGTGGGGTTTAGTTGAGCTTGGAGATTCAACTTTTGAATAGGTTTCCTAATGTTTTGTTGTGAGAACGAGCAATGATGGTTTGAGTGCATGAGCCACAGTCTTTGAGGGGGTGGGGTTCAGTTGAGCTTGGAGATTCGACTTTTGAATAGGTTTCCGAATGTTTTATTGTGAGAACGAGCAATGATGGTTTGAGGAGGATGAGGTGGTGAAGGGAGTGGGATAACAATTTTTGGAGTAGGTTGAGGTGGAGAAGAAGGTAATGGAATCAAGGGTGGAGGTGGTGAGGGAGTTGATTTTGCAGGTTGTGGGGGGATGGGAAGGTGAATTGTACACCACTGATCAAGAGAGTGGTTGGCGTGATCTCGCCAAGGCCATATGTGTCATCTCCTATGGTGATTTCGTCAAGGCCATCGTAATGTTGTTGAAGCGATAGGTTGGAGAGATCCACTGTCACATGATGAGACGCTCCTAAGTCAAGAAGCCAATTGGATGAAGACGGTGGAGCAAGGGCTGTTGCAGCATGTGCTTGTGGGAGATAGGACTTGGAAGCTGGGCTAGGTAAGACATGAACTGTGGGATGTTGTTTTAAGACAGAGAAACACTGCGTTGACCTGTGCCCTTTGATATTGCACCATTGAGATTTGCCAAGAAAAGGCTTAGTCGATTGCTGTGGAGAGTTGGCGGATTGTATGAGCGAGTTGGGGACCTATTGAGAGTTGGAACGAGGTTGCTGATGTTGAGTCTTGTATACCGGTTGGCAATAACATGGAATTGTGTTATGGGTTGTTTGTTGAGAAGAGTTAACTTCTTGTTGAGAAGCTTTTCATGGAGTTCTTCAAAATGAGATCGGAATATCCCGAGCATGAATGACATCAATGACCGATTGATATTCAGTGTCAAGGCCATCAAGTACACGATTTGTGATATCTTTGAGGTCCATGGGTTTGTCAAGGAGGGTGAGTGCTTCGAGAACACGTTTCCCATCCTGGATGTACTCAGAGATGGTTTTGGTGCCTTTGGAGAGGTGGAAAAGTTGATCCTTCAATTGTTTGACATGACTACAAGATGGGTTAGCATAGGTTTTGATGAGGAGATCCTACGCCTAATTGGAGGATGTGGTCGTGGCCACGACAACACTTTGAGTTGAGGATAAAGTGTCAACAAGAGCTTCGAAGATGAGTTTATCTTGGAGAAGTCTAGTGAGATAATCCGAATTAGAAGAGGCTTTTCCATCAACGGCGATTGTGGAGAGGGGCTTTTTCTATGACCCATCGAGAAATTTGAAGAGATTGTAGCTAACAGAATGGCTTCGATTTGGTCCTTCCAAGCTAGAAAGTTGGTATCATCAAGTTTAGTGGCATTGAAGGCAACAACTACGAGAGGGTGGGAGGGATCACTATCATTAGGGATGGTGTTTGGGTTGGATCGTCGCTCTGATATCATGAGATTGTAGCTAACAGAATGGCTTCATGGAGTGATTTGAGAATTCAATGTGTATCTTCTATTAATGAGTACATAAGTATAAATACGAAATCATTTTACATTAAATGGAAAGATAATATTATGATGCTAAAAAATGAAAGTGATAGAATAATGAATAGGAGATTATTTAGTTTCCTTAACAATTAGACCATTCCAACTTCTTTAAAAAACTTCTACGCTCGGTATAGGAAAAGAACTTAAATAGAAAAAGATCTAATGCGAAAAAAATAGTGGATCCAAGAAATTTAATTAAGAGAAAAACTAAAGTAAATAAAATTTAAAGAATAATTCTAAATTATGGTTCTTATCATATACCCCAAATTGACAAACTGAATATTTTTTTTAAATATTCATCAAAAAATAAATATTTACCAAATTATTAACACTTTCAAATTATTTACAACAATATTCATTATTGTCGGATTCGGAAGGGAAAAGTGATTTCAGGCCGCGTCTTATTTGCAAAATTCTAAATTTGAAATTGAAAAAAAAAATAAACGAAAGAAACGCGGCTTGAAATCGCGCTTTACTAAAAATTTCGAATAAAATGCACATTAATAGCGCATTTTTCCTTTTTTATTTATAAATTAAAAAATAATAACTAAATCGCGGCTTCAAGTCGCGCTTTACGTTATAAAAAAGGGGAAAAAAAAGAGGAGCCCTTAGGGCTCATGCTCAGCTTCCATTTTCAAGTCTTCAACACTACAACCCACCACCCACGTCTCTCCCTTGCTGTCCAACATCCACCACCACCATCGCCTGCTCCGATGTCCACCACCGCCGCCGTGACCACATCCACCAAGAAATCAGTCAATGGAGCGCGTCCTTTCCAGTGCTGAGTTCGTTGTCATCAAAGCCGGCGATGACAAACCAACATTCCTGGTGATGCCTTCTGTCCTCACAGCTGTGACTCCCATTGCCAGAGGAGCGAAATATATAGTCTAATTGATTGCTAGCCGATTCAATTTCTTGATTAGTTGATTTTGTCTTCCTCTTATGAGTTAAAGAGGATTCAATTTTGTGACCAGGAGCATGTTATTGAGGAGAGATTAGCGTACGTCGAAGATGCGCTCATGGTGGTGGTGGTGCCTTGGTGGACAGGGGAGCAGGCGATGGTGGTGGTGAGTGGTGGGCGGTGAGGGAGAGACGTGGGTGGTGGATTATAGATCGAGATGAAGAGAGAGGCTGAGGGTTCCTTTTTAAAAAAATAAAGCAAGGCTTGAACCCGCGCTTTAATTTTTTGTTTTAATATAGAAATAAAAAAATGTAATAAACACGCAGTTTAATCTACAATTTATTAAAAATTATAAATAAAGCGCGATTTCATACCACATTTCTTTCAAATTTTTTTTTTTCCAGTTTCAGATATAGGATTGGGCAAATAAGACGCGGCTTCGAATCACATTTCTTTGTCGAATTTGACATTAATGAATATTTGGTAAATAGTTTGAATGTGTGAATATTTTATTAAATTTTTTTTTATATGAATATTTAGAAAAAAAAATTTCAATTGTTGTAGGAGATCCCTATTCCCCAAAAAAGATATCTTTCCTAGCTTTTATTGGTCAGTAAAGCTTTTATATGGTAGAAGAAAAAGTTTACTATTAGCTGCAGTATACTCCTTTATGAAGATTTTGTAGAGTAGAAAAGTTGATTTTCAACTATGAAAATGTGCGGTTTATTTAGTTTTTTTTTTTACTATGAATGAACAATAGGTGGACTTTACACAAGATGTAGAGTGCCCCTTGATCATCCCTCCGAAAAAGGGAGATTGTACAAATTACAGATAGATCTATCTCTAGCTATGAAGTCAGCTGCTTGATTTGCCTCTCAATAGCAGTGTTTGAATTCGATTTCGTCGAAAGATCATGTGAGAATGGTAATCTTCTCCACGTGCCTCATAATTTTCCACTTGGCCTGGGTTTCCTTCTTTATTGTTTTGATGACTTCTAAGTCGTCGACTTCTATTGTAACCCATCGTAATCCTTTAGCTATGGCGAATTCCATACCAGTATAGATAGCAATTGTCTCAGTTTGGAGAGTTGTACCTATACAAGTCTCCTGTTGAAAAATATCAACAACCCTTCCATTTGAGTCCCTGATGACTTCCCCCACCTGGCAGTGGCCCGTGGTGCTAATCGAGCCATCAACATTAATCTTATAGGTAGAGTTTGTCGGATTTTCCATTTAGAGTTTCGGCTCCTTCTTTTAGACCAATTTCTTTTATTGTCAATAGGGTTATATGTGGTTTTGATTTGTTTCCAGTTTTTGATATTGTTAATGATTTTATTTACCGTTTCATCTATAGGATCTTTTTTTTGGAGATAACGTTGTTTCTTTTTTCCCGAATGGATTGCCAGATAAAACATAGGTCGTTCAGTTGATTATTTTGAGATCTAAAGGTTTGTAGATCGTCCAGATTTATATTATTTTGTCTCGAGTTGAATATTTTAACCCCTGATTTATTTTCATAGGATGCAATAACCCTCGTGGTAAATCTACAGTCTACGAATAGATGTTGCGCGTCCTCATTTTCTTGCTCACATAAACTACATGTTAAGGGGTCCTTGTTCACGTATCTGCTTATCTTTTCTGTAGTTGGTATCCCATCAATGGTTATCTTCCAAACAAGGTTTTGGATTCCGGGTGGAGCGTTTAGTTTCCAAACCCATTTAGTGTCTATATCTCTACTATTGTTTCAATCTTCCATATCAATAGGTTATTTAGTCGAAAATTTTTTGTTTGGATTATGCCTCCATATATGTTTATCCCTTTCTTCCCAATATGGGATTTGGATATTCGGAATATTTTTAACAATATCGGGCGGGAAAATCTCACTTAATCGATTAGTGTTCCATTGTTTTTCCGAGTTAATAAAGTGTGAGATGCACATGTTCGGGTCATGTTGGTTTAGGAAAGGGAGTAGATTCATCTCTGGGATCCAATTGTCAAACCAGACATTGACCGAACTTCCATTGTCTAAGAGCCAGAACAATCCCGAATGGAATTTGCTTATTAGGGTTAGGAGTCTGCCGAATTATCAAGAGGTGTTGAGACTAGATCTTTGTGTTATGGAAGTTGTTTGCAAATATTTTTCCTTGATAAATCTGGTCCATATATAAGTTGTTTTCCTCTGGGTAAAGTTTCAATAATAGTTTCATTTGTAGGCTACTATTGATGTCTTCAGCTTTTCGTATACCTAATCCTCCATTGGTTTTTGGTTTACAAATGTTGTCCCAGCTAATGTGCGGAGTGTACCTCTGAGTGGTTAGCTTATTCAAGAAGAATTTTTTGTTTATTTGATCAATTTGATTGAGGATTCCTTTTGGAAGAAGGAAGTTTTGCATTAAGTAATTTGTTTTAGAGTTGAGATTTGCTTTTATTAGTATTGTTCTACCTGCTTGAGATAGAGTAGATGATAGTCCTTCCATTTTGATAAATGTTTTTTTACGCTTTGGATTGCTTCTTCAAACACACTGTTTTTAACTCTTCCTTGAATGATTAGAATGCCTAGATATTTTTCCAGGGTTTTTGTGATTGTGATATTCATTTGTTGCGCCAATGATCTGGCTAGGTTATTGTTAACATTCTTTGATACTTGCAAGGAGCTTTTGTTATAGTTGATGGTGAATCCTGAAAGATTAGAAAAATTATTGATCATATTTGGATAGTGTTTAGACTAGTGTGGACTACTTTTGCAAAGATTATGGTATAATCTGCGAAGGTAAGGAAAGGTATGGGAGTACCATTGTTCGCAAGTTTAATTCCTATTAGGGCATCTTCCAATACTGCTTTTGCCTGGATTTCACGAGCTAGGTTTTCCATAACTATAAAAAATATATATGGAGCTAATGGATCGCCATGTCTTATACCTCTGCTTGGTTTGAATTGTCTTTCTGGATGGTTATTTACTAATATTGAGAAGGTGGTTGTGGTAATGCATTCCATGATCCAATTAATCCATCTAGGATGAAACCCAAATTTAGTTAATACAACTTTTATATAATTCCAATTAATCTTGTCATATGCCTTCTCCATGTCTAGTTTTAGGGCCATCCACCCTTGCTTTCCATTTTTCTTGAGGAAACTGTGAAATATTCCATAGGCTATTAGTGTGTTGTCGTTAATTGATCTTTCTTCAACAAAGGCACCTTGAAAAGGGTTAATAATTCGTGGGAGGATCGGTTTTTATTCGTTGGCTAGTATTTTTGCGATTATTTTGTAGATTGTGTTACAGAGACTAATGAGTCTGTAATGGTTTATAGTGCTACGATTCTCAATTTTCGGGATTAAAGCTATGAATGTTTGGTTAATATCCTTTAGCAGTTTACTTGTGTGGAAAAAAGCTCTGACAGTTTTGCACATTAAGATTCTGATTGTACTCCAATATTTGATGTAAAATTCTAGTGGGTATCCATCCGGACCCGACGTTTTGTCTTCAACCATACTACTAATGGAATTTTTTGTTTCTATGTTAGAGGGTTTTCTTATTAAGGCCATATTTTCTTCTCTCGTAATTTGAGGTTGGATATGGGTAATTTCGTCTTGTGTGATTACCCTCTGATTTTTAGATATGAAACTTTCTCCCATTTCATTTGTTATTTGTTCTGCTATTTGATCTTCCTCCCTTATTATCTCTCCCTTTTTTTCTTGCGAAGGAGGCAATTAATTTTTTAAAAATTTTAATTCTAACTATAGTCTAATAATATTTTGTGTGCCGATCTGTTGCGCTTAAGTGTTTTATTTTTGCTCTTTGCTTCCAAAATCTATAATTAAATTCCAGCAGTTGGAATTTTTTGTTTTAGGCTTTCTTGTTTTCATATGGCGCCCCATGGTAATTTGCCTCGTAGTTCTGCAATTTGTTTATCTACATTCAATAATTGTCTGGAAATATTATTATTATGAAGTTTACACCATGTTTTTATGTGTTTTTTTAATAGCTTTTGTGTAACGGCCCCGAATTATGATTCTCGGGTTACGTTTCGAGGGATGAAACCCCTCGTTAGGATCTTGCACCCCGAGTACAGGTTGAATGTTTGAAATCAACAATTTCGCTTTGAAAGTGGGATTTCACACCCAAAAATCGAGAGGGGTCGTTGGAATCCCCGGGGTAATTCCCCTGTACCTGCCTTATGACCTAAGCCGTGAAATTCGCTTATTATGCAAATCGGCGAAATTCTAAAAACATACAATAGGTTGCCACGACAGAGCCGGGTCAAAATGTAATACAAATATTCAAATCTAACCATTAATAATTTAGTGAAGTCAAAGTCTCACTCTCTCTTTCCGCCATGTCAAAACCCGCGATCATGGAGTCAAATCAGCATCATTACACATATATGACATATCTAAAAAAAATAATACAGGGCGTGGGATCAGACTGAGGCCAACCCACAAGACTAGGTCCTACTGTAATCATACCATATACGTTATTCCTGATGCTTCTAGATGCAAGGGGGAATATTAACACACTAGCATGCCCCTAATGTGAAGTGCATAATAATAATAATAATAAGGCCTTAACATAGAATACCAAATGATATATCCCTCTTCTTACCACTGCCCCCTTCTCGATAGGCGGAGAATGGCTAGCCTTGTGAATGCATTTCATGCTTCTTATCCAATCATGAATGTGGACTTAAAAAAGAAAAAAGAATAATATAATGCGAAAGATAAAATAAATTAGAGCGGTCAGTAAAGTGGTAATTACGACTTGACGACTCATGACGAACCCAATGAGACTGGGCCATCCTATGACCCTAGCAAAGACTCTAGATACTTAAGAGATAACGGCCATTCTGTTTACATGCGCATAAAGAATTAGAATGCTCAACGGTCAATGCACCCTAGCATGGTACTACATGGCAAGCTCTTATGCATATGCAACACCTAGTATATTTTATGATTACATGCACATGGGAATCAATCTGAGTAAGCTTTAGGAACTTACCTGGCAGTGTATAACAACAAGACAAGCATTATGATAGATTAAAGATCACCTAGATACATTTCAGAACACATATATCAGTCTACGTCTAATCATTCAAGCACGCAAAGCATACATCATTCAACGAGAATAACAACCATATCGCAATCGTCGTACCATCAAGCTCAACTATTTACCACATTGCCAGATTCTGTAAGACCAAACCATTCCCATCGTTCCACTCAGCCACATTTATATATTTGCCATAATAAATCCGCAATAATAAATCCGCATAGCCATTTATCTCAAAGTTATCATATTCATCATATCTCATAAGACATAAGTCACTGGTACATAACTTTAACATCTCATCATGTTATTAGTCATCCAATCCTGCTATTAGTCAATCAATCATATCATCATGCTAGTTAGTCATCGATCACATAATTCCCAAGTTAGTCCCGAAACTATTTCAAAATCTGAATTAACTAGTTAGAAATTCCGACCATGAAAATTTTTAGACAATTCCTTTTTCGATTTAAATTCCGATAATAACTTTTCAAATCTCCAAGTCTCATAATATTATATTTTCTTCTAATCACCGTAATATTATATCTTTAATGTTAAAATAATGTTTTATATTTTAAATCTCACATAATATAATAATATATAATATTTTTAATAACATTTTCTTTTAATAATTTTCATAAAATATTTTCAAATCCTTTAAAAATCCCATCCATTTTTGTTTAGTAAAATCATGCCTTTATATATTACCAAAACCTCCCTTATATTTGCAAAATTCCAAACCGATCCCCTTTATTTTGGATTATACAAAACCGAACCCCTTTATTTAAACCCAATTCATTTTGTTTTCTGGAAAATAAAAGGCCCAATTCATTTCTTTGGTTAAAATAGAACATCCGGCCCAAATCTTGATTTTATTTTGAAGAAAAGGCCCAACAATCTAGTCTACCATTCAAAATTGAATTCCGGATTAGGAAAGGAAGAAAAGAAGCAGGTGGGTCCCACGCTAATGTGGCATGGAGGGACCCACGGGTCTCCTTCTTCCCTTCTTCTTCCTCTGGCATTTCGAAAAGGAAAACAGAGAGGGAGCCCCCGGCGGCTGTTCGAAAGCAATGGAAGAAGAGGGAAGGAAGGAGGCTCCCCAGAGAATATTTCGAGCTCCGGCCACCCAATCCCGACACCAAGGCACGAAATCAGACAGGAAGAAGAAGAGAGAGAGGTTTCTCACTGATGGGTCTTCGACTCGCTGGAGAATGAAGCTCGGGGCTGTGGTGGCGGAAGCCAAGCGGGTTTAGCCTAGGTCGGAGATAGAAGGTCAAAAGGTGCGACTTTATGGTGGTTTAGAGAGAAAGAAGGGGGCAGAACCTTACCAGAGGAGGAGTAGTTATCCCGGCTATTGTCGGTGTTGGTGGTTCCGGGGCTGCTCGCTCGGGCTCAGCTTCGTCTTCAGACGATCACCGGAAAACTGCTTCCAGGCAGTGGATTCGTGAGAGCATCCGCCAATTGCGCCTTGGTTGAGACATGACGAAGTTCAATTAACCCCTCGAGAACCTTTTTTCTAACAAAGTGATAGTCCAGCTCCACATGTGTTGTCCTATCATGGAAGACAGGGTTCTTCGCGATATGAATCGCAGCTTGGTTGTCGCATCAGACTGGAATAGGAAGCATACTTAAAACACTCAATTCGGACAGTAATCGAGTTAACCAAGCAATCTCGGTACACACCCGTCTTATAGACCTATATTCTGCTTCTGCAGATGAGAGGGAAACTGTTACCTGTTTCTTTGACTTCCAAGCTATGAGACTGCCTCCTAAGAACACCACATACCCACTTACAGATCGGCGTGTGAGAGGACATGAAGCCCAATCTGTGTCACAATACGCCCGAAGCTCGAATCAAGGAGTGCGGTTTAGGAACAAGGATATGTGCAGGGTGCCTTTTAGATACCTCAAAGTCCTGATTGCTGCATCAAAGTGGCGTTGGCGAGGAGCTTTCACAAACTGACTCAAGAATTGCACATCAAAACTGATGTCTGGTCTTGTGTGTGTCATGAAATTCAACTTGCCAACAAGTTTCCTGTATTATGTTGACATGCTCATCAAATCTCCTCCATCCACAACTATCCTTGTGTCAGTTGTTAAAGGGCTTGAAGCTTCCCTTGCATCATCACACTTGAATTCCATAAGGGTATCTTGTGTGAAGCGCTTCTGACTGACATAGATCCGCTCTTCAGTGTGCACAAACTCCATCCCCAAGAATAAGCTAAGCTGACCTAGATTCTTAATCTTGAACTCATAATCAAGGAATGCCGGAATGCTATCCATTTCACCAAGATCACTCCCTATGATCAGAATATCATCAACATAGATTGCCAAATAAGTCACCAAATCGCCAGACCACTTGTCAAAGAGAGAGTGATCATTTAGTGACTGAGAATAGCCTTTGAACTGCAAGGCATGAGACAGTTTAGCATACAACTGTCTCGAGGCTTGTTTCAAGCCATAGAGGGACTTTTTAAGTAAACAAACATGGCCTGGAGGTGCTATCATCCCAGGAGGTATGGTCATGAACACCTGCTCATGAAGATCCCCATGCAAAAAAAGCATTGTTGACGTCTAGCTGTTGTAATGACCACCCTTGTTTAGCAGCTACAGCAACAAGTGCCCGAACTGTGGTCTTTCACCACTGGGGAGAACGTCTCAGTGTAATCAACCCTTTCTCGTTGAGTGAATCCTTTCACCACCAACCTGGCCTTGTACCTCTCAGTTGATCCATCAACTTTCCTCTTGACCTTATAGACCCATTTACAACCAATGGGTCTGGCACCTCTAGGTAAAGGTACCACCTCCCATGTCTTATTGACATCCAAAACATCAAATTCATCCATCATGGCTTTGTCCCATACTTCAAACTGACAAGCCTCCTTGTAACTGAAAGGTTCAATCTCTGGCTTGACTGGAGACGAAAGAACCTTGCCAAGCTTGACATCACTGGTGACAGTGTGACAACACAACTTAGCTGCACAGTCATGATCAAGTGTAGCAGCATGATGACACACATAATCCTGGAGGTATATAGGTGGAGCAACATTCTTAGTTGACCTTATAACATCAGTGACGCCAGATGGTATCTGGGAGGTAGTGGGAGCAAAAGAGGAATCAGGAGGAGAGGATTGATAAGACTGGTGTGGTAACTCTATTGTAGGATCATCATCAAAACATTGAAGATGACTTGGGAGTGTAGGCACAGGCTTCCAGATGGTGTTGATGATGCTTCAAACTTGTCCTTGTATGGGAAGTGTTCTTCATAAAACACTACATCCCTCGATACTAGGACCTTATGAGTCTCCAAGTTCAACACCTTATATCCCTTAGTTCCTATAGGATATCCTAGGAATACACAAGGACTAGCTCTAGGCAGGAACTTGTGCCTTCCTTGTTTGAGAGTGGAGTTAAAGCACAAACAACCAAAGCTTCTCAACTCATCATATTTGGGTTTCCTCCCATAGAGTACCTCTAAAGGACTCTTACCAAGTAGTGATTGACTGAGCACTCTATTAATGATGTGAGTGGCTGTCAACACAGCTTCGCCCCAATATTTGAGGGGCAACCTTGATTGAAACATCAGGGCTCTTGCAACCTCCAATATGTGCTTGTGCTTCTTCTCCACCACCCCGTTCTGTTGAGGTGTGGCAACACATGAGGTATGATGCAAAATTACCTTGGACTTAAAATACTCAGAGGAGTCATGGTTGAGACCAAGCTCTTGAGCATTGTCAGTTCTTATTGTTTAAACACAACAATCAGATTGAGTCTGTGCCAATTCAACAAACATCTTGATCACAGACAAAGCTCCTACTTTGAAGCTCAACAAACTCAACCATGTAGTTCTGCTAAAATCACCAACAACCATTAAAAAATACCTGTAATCATTATAGGTTTGAACATGAAAGGGTCCCCATACATCCATATGGAGCAACTGAAAAGGTATAACAGTAGTGATCTCACTCCTGGGAAATGAGAGCCTCTGCTGCCTTGCCTTGGCACACACCACAGAGGGCGACACCTTGGCTTTGTCATCAACTGAAGGTAACAAACTATGCAACTTTGAAAATGGTAAATGCCCGAACCTAACATGCCATGTTTGAGGGCTTATTATAGCAAAGCTCACTAAGCAATTAGTATTACCAAGCAAAGACAGAGAATTCTTCAATTCAGCAACCCTATCCTCCCGCAAGTATAAGCTTCGGCTACATCTTCCAAGAAGAAAATTCTTCCTCAGTTGTGTACCATGCATAATGTACATTTAAGGAGTAAAGAGAACTGAACACCCAGTGTCCTTGACCAATCTCCCAATTGAAAGAAGGTTGCACTTGAAGTAAGGCACATACATCACTTGCATCAAAATCAGACCTCCCATCAATCTGACACTCCCCATTGTATCCATAGTCATAGTGAATCCAGTAGGTAGCAATATGGAAATAGGATTTCTAATAGAAACTCGATTAACAAGCATGGATTTGTCTGTACACATGTGACTGTTCGCATCTGTGTCCAGAATCCAGACTTGCATCTGAGCAACACATTCTGAAGAGTTACCTGTATAACCAGCAAATCCCTGACTAGTGCTTGCCATTGCATCTCTTGTGTTTGAGTCCCTAACATTCAAGAGATCGAGGAGTTGTGCATACTGAGCAGCTGTCTGTTCAGGAGCTACACTACTTGGGGCTTCCTCATTCACTTGCGTTACTATCTTCTTTCCTTTCCCATTTTTCATTGGGAAACCATGGATAAAGTAGCACTTATCCACCGCATGATTTGTCTTCTTGCAGTGAGTGCAAAAGAGACCGGCCTTCTTGTTTGATGACTGGTTCTGCACTTCTCCCTTCTTCATATCAACATTAAAAGAAGTGGTGAGATCCGTGTACACGCGAAGCTGAGATTTCAGATCCTGTTGAGTCTCTTCTTGAGAGATCATGGAGAAAGCAACACTAATAGATGGAAGTGGTTGCATCATCAAAATAGTTCCCCTAGTAGCAGTGTATTTATCATCTAATCCCATAAGAAACTGCAATAATTTCTGTTCTTCAACGAGCTTAAGATTCTCCTTCGCAGCTCCACAAGTACATGGATGCACCTTCCTCAAACTACCTATTTCATCCCAAAGCCACTTCAGCTTAGTAAAATAAGCAGAGATAGTGAGTGACCCTTGTGTGAGCGAGCTTAATTCCCTTAGGAGCGAGAACATCTGCGCGCCATTGACTTGACCATATCTCGCTTCGAGTTCTTCCCAAATTTCCTTAGCAGTGTTGTCGTAGATCACATGCTGCGTATCTTCGAGCTGATCGAGTTCAAAATCCAGGAGATCACCATGTCGTTGCATCTCTCCCAGATCTGAGCCCTAGGATCTTCGTCCTCCTGTCTTGAAAGCTTTCCGCTAACGAAGCCGAACTTGTCTTAGCGTTGAGTGAAATCTTCACGAACCTCTTCCATTCTCCAAAATTCTTACCATCAAACACTCATGACACTATTGCAAGACCAGGATGATCACTAAAATGGAGAAATAGGGGGTCAGTTGGCTCAATTGTGAGCTTGGGAGCTGCATTTATCGCTATTGCTGATCAATCGAACAGTAAAATCAATGAGGAGTTAAACACACAAAGATCTGAGTCATAGAAACACAGATCTAAAACGAAATCAGTGCTTAAGCTCTGATACCATGTGCGGAATCAAGAAAACCGGTGGAATAACCAGTGAACTTGATGAAGAAGAAAGAGGGAAAACAAAAAACCTCTCTTTCCTGATGTGTATTGAATGTATGTTGTATGAATTACAAATGTACGAAATACAACATATATTATGAGAATGAACGGGTCTAAATGTGACAAAAACTGGGCTAAGCCCATTACAATAAAAATAGGCCCACATATGATTTAAAAATCCGAGCCATTATATCATCCACCTCTAAATACAAGTCTCGTCTCCGAGACTTAAACCAAAACAAGGTAGGGAATGAAGTTGAAAGTAGCTGAGTCCAAAGACCATTCCATTGATCCCGTAAGTGCCCCATAAGTGCCCCTATGAGGTTCTCACATTATCGTCGTCATGATCATAATATCCCCAACAGGTCATAGAGAGAATCCAATATGGGCCTTTACCACATCCTTACTCTGACTTCTCGGTTATATTATAACATGAAAAGCATCATAGCGTCTCCACTAGGTCTTAGCAAGTACTCTATAAGGGCCCCTATAAAATGCTCGTATCCACTTCGTGGAGCCTCATAATGCAGGCTCGGTCAGAAAGTTCCAAAAGGGTTATTCGGTTTGAAAAGGTTTGGTCCCAAAATCATTGAAGTTCTCGATCGCGTTCAATTTCTCAAAATCCAAGTTAGTCATTTTTAAACACCATTCAAAATCCCTTAATCGGATGTTAGTCAAGCAAGTTTCAATCTCAAGAGGTGGAATTATCCACCTCTAAGAGCTAATCCCATATTCTCTTCCTAGGTTCCAGGACATAATCAAAATTCATCAATTCAACCTTATCATTCTACAATTCCAATTCAAGGCATCATGTAGCATAGCAGTCATTCAACATAGCAATCACATCATGCATTCATAACCAGATCATATTCACGTCAAGGATATCCATATATGATATACCATAACAGATCTAGCATAGTATCACACGTAGTGGGATTGATCATATCATACCACAGAAGTTACACATCATATCAATTAGATATGCACATCATACTTACGCTAATTACCAAGCATCATAACATTTGAGGCAACAAGTACTTCTGCACACTAGCCTTTCATCAAATTCAGGGGATAACTATGTTAGTACTAACAATTCACTAATGTCTATGGCAAAATATCAGAGAATTACCATAGTTTATAGCATAGGATCTGCACAACATTCAACCCCCAAGTAACACATGCACTAGATCACATCCTCAAGAGAATCTGCCTACAACTACCTATCATGACACGACATGACCACTAGTCACTGTCCCTCTCATCAACATCAACCTCACCTAGGTCTACCAACTCAATCCGATACTAGTTCCAAATACCACTACATCTGTTGTAAGAGGAAATCAAGTTCAAAATATAATAAAATAAATCAAACCAGATTTGTGCCCACACAAATAAATACAAGACTTCCTCCCGATGTAGCAACAGGAAGTCAGGATCGATCCTCGAGAAAGCGTGTCAGCGGATCTCAGGCAGTAGGCGAATCTCACGTCGGATTTCGAATTCAAGAGATTTACTCGATATCGACCAGTAGGCAGTCGAATTCGACCAGTCATTCGATTTCTGGCAATTCTGCAAACGTCAACAAATTTTGACCAAAAAGTGGTCTATATCGACCAGTCAGGTATATACCGACCAATTCCTTCGACTTCACATGTACCTGCAGAAACAAAAACAAGAAGAAGTCGATATGGACCAAGTGCAACTAAATATCGACCAAATCAGTACCCAATATCAACCGGCTCAAAAGACTGCCGGTCGACCAGAAAACTCGATATCGACCTGTTTAAGTCGATTTCGAGTGCTTTTGCAGAAAACGTAACGGAAGCAAAAAATCGCAGATTTCGAAATAAACAACTACATGAAAGGAAACTTCCAAGACCGGGGTTTGCAACAACGACAACCAAACATGCATAAGGCAAGATAAAGAGAAATAATCATGTAAATCACATCAAAGGAACAAGCTTTCGCCTCTTCCAGCAATTAGACAACTCTTTCAAGAAACCCTAATTGTATCTACCAATTTTATGTTTATAATCCAAGTTGTTAACCTGAATCTCTATTAAATAGGTGATAAACATATAAAAGGCAGTGGATGCTCAAAACATAATAAAAGTCGAATCTTTACCTCGAACACGCTTTGCTATCGTAGGGCTCGCCCCGACCCTAGAAGTAGGTGGACTACTCGCTCTTCATCATAAGGAAAATCATCAATAATAAAAGGGAAATACCCACTTGCATTAATGAAATCAAATAAAGCTTACAACCAATTTAAGCCAAATTGCTCTCGCTCTCCAACTCCTCTCGGCCTCCACTCTCTCTCTCTCTACTTGTGTTCTCTCTAGCTTGGAATTAATAAAAACTAGCCCTATGGGCTTTATTTATAGGCATTAATCCTTGCTAATCAAGGTAAGGAATATCTATCATCTATCTAAATCTCTATCTAAATAAAAGATATAATTCTACTTGAAAGGAAATAAATCAAATATGGTAAAAAAGATAAATCATATAGAGTAATTAAATGTTCCATCCTTAGGATAGATAAAAAAAGTAAAAAGATAAAATCTCTCTCAAGTCTTCATGTGCAAGGAATCTTCTCTTGGAATATCTTCTCACTCGGAATCAGGATAGAACTCGGAATGTACATGTTTCCGACGCTGGAAGTTAGTCGATATCGACCAAAGTAGGTCGATATCGAGTGCTCTGCTCGACTTCGTCTTCTGCTCAATCAATATTGGCTCTGGCAGGATTATCGAGTCGATTCTGGTCGATATCGACTAACACTGGTCGATATTGAGCTGTCTTCATGATTTCTGGTTAATTCGAGTCGATCTAGAAATTTCGACCTGAATAGGTCGATATCGACCAACTTAGGTCTATATTGACCACTCTTCAATGTCTCGTTATGTGCTCAACTTTGCTCGATGTCAGGCACTCTTCCGCCGATTTTCGAGTTCATTCAGTAGACATCAAGTGTATTTCCACTGCTTCTTTGTTTTGCTCCGATTTAGCTCCATTTTCTTCAATATTAAATAGAAACTTATGCAGGCTTCTATTTCTGGCAAATAAACATATACTACACAAATTCGCTATATTCCCAGTCCAGAATATATAAAATCATAAAATAAGGAGCTGAAATAAGTATAAAAACATGGCACAAATCATGGACATCAACATCCCGCTTACAATACAGTCTCTCTAGCCTCATAACTATCCGCAATTCAAGGCCTACATCCCAAGCCAGTTACTAGGTATCCCAACTCCTATTCCATCAAGCCATCTTAGAACCAGCCCACTTCGACATCCCGACCTCAAATCCTACTCTACCACCTAAAACCATATCTCGGAGTTCCCAGTTGCGTAATTTCCTTATTCCGACAAGCTTATCAACTCGATTGACTACCAAGACTCTCTATAAAGCACACCCTCGTCCTAGGGGTCCTCTACCTGTCCCAGCTTTACCTTCTGAGAGAAATCCCAAGTCCAATACTAAACCGCTCTCACGATCGAACTAGACGCTTCTCAACAATCTCGTTGACTCTTCCTAGGCTTTCAAGACTCCGCCTGACCATCATCTCCCAAAGGGACATCTCAACTCACCTTGCTAACCTGATCATACTCCCCACACCACTAACCACTCTCACTAACCATCCACCTCTAAGAACCTAACTCATATCGACCATCTCATACCTGACACTCCCATCCAATCCTCGACGTTACCAACAAGGTTCACTCCCTAAGCCACTCTCGTACCCCAACCAGAACAAGCATCCTACCTTGCTAGAATCCACTCATCCACCTAGTCTCGACAAATCAAACGTAGAAAACCAATCTAGCACTACTCCCAACCCCGAATCACGAAGTCCCTCATTACCAGCGCCTATCCTCAAAGACCAATCACTAATTCTACCCACTCATCCCATTCTGAATCTCACGAAACTGGAATCAATCACGACAACTCAAGCCGACCTACTCTAGATCCTCTTATCAGCATATTCCCAAATTTTCTCATTTTTGCACATTCCCAAATTGCCTTAGATAACACTTCCTTCAACCTCGAAATCTCACCACTTAAACCCTTTTGTACGATCATCATTTCAACAGAATCCCTATGACTTCCTCATCCGAATTCCCCACGTACTGCAACTGCGCCAACCTTCTGAAATCCCTTCTCCCCCCAAGGTTCTCAATGCCTTCTGTCTTGCCTAGTTCCTAATGCCATGCTCAGAATCTCTAGGTCTCAACCTCAAGCCCATATTCTTACTAGGAATCTCAACGAAATTCTTACCTAACTACCAACCTTCCCTCGAAGACTCATCTCACGTCCTTAAATATCTCAATAGCCACAATAACCTCCACTTAGAAATCCCGATTCATTCCCTACGCT
Organism: Persicaria maculosa; assembly: GCA_963922045.1. Lineage (NCBI taxonomy): Eukaryota > Viridiplantae > Streptophyta > Magnoliopsida > Caryophyllales > Polygonaceae > Persicaria > Persicaria maculosa. The sequence goes on along the minus strand of OY998251.1, from coordinate 21,496,885 downwards.
AAAATCCTCCAACAACGCATCTAAAATAATTCAATTACAACTTCGTCAAGCATTACCAATCCTATCTAAGCAACTCTAAATACTCATCACACATACAAATTGATATGAACAACCTAATATCCAAGATTGATGATTTACCAAGCAACCTTATACTACTCTTCCTTAGCAGTTGCCAAAACCGCTCCCAATCATGGTACATAGAACCTAGTCCAAATTCTACGATTCCCTACACATTCCTTAGCCGATGATCCTCAACACCGCCCACAATTTGCCCTTAGACTATCTAGACACTCTCTCCCGACACACTAATCCGTCTATCAACACATCTCCTCAAGAATCCCTCCGATCCACTCTTAACTCACCCATCCACTTCTAGAACCTCACTACCCGCACACGTTATTGTTGTGCGCCTAATTTGCTATGTTTTATATTGACTTTTATAACGATTTTTGTATGCATTTCATACATTTGGGTTAGAATAGTATAGAATCTGTGTATTTTATGCTTATTTTCCAATTGTGGAGATCTACACTAGTTCTTGTTTAATTTCGCAGAAATCGGACGCACTTTAGAGTTTAAAGGAAAGTCATGAAGAAGCTAAGGATGGTACAGCTGGAGAAAAGCCCACTTTTCGCCTTTAATCATTCTTGATCAAGTTCTGATGTCTTCACGAGGGTTGTAGCCCTCGAAAAAACCTTTCCAACGCATAGTCATATGCGTCAATCTGACAAACGAGACCTCGGAAAAGTGCGTTTCAAGAACGGAGCAGAATGCTAAAAGCTGACAATTCTACTCGACGTCGAGTACTTTAGACGATGTCGAGTACATCCATGTCGAAATCACCAAGTCGGGCACGAGCAGAGCATCCACTCGAGAATGCAAAGTTCACTCGACGTCGAGGAGTTCTAGTCGACGTCGTGTACACATGTCGAGTACTATCCAGACCTAATCCGAGTCGAGATCGAGTGGGGTCTGAGCATTGTGGGTTCATTGCAAGTGAAGGCACGTGACATTCTATCCAATCAAGTGAAGATCTATCAATTTCAAGGAAGATTTATGCACATTAGATATTTCCCTTGTTTAATTATTAGATTTATTTTCTTTATTTATCAAGTTTTATCTAAAGCTTTTAGATAGATAGTTTTAAATTGATATAGATTGTTCCTTCCTAGTTTAGCTAGATGGAGCACTATAAATAAAGCCATAGGGGGCTGATTTTCATTCATTCAAGGAAAACCGTCTTTGGACGCAATAAGGTAGGAAAGAGAGAGGACATAGAGAGAGAGAGAGAGAGAGAGAGAGAGAGAGAGAGAGAGAGAGAGAGAGAGAGAGAGAGAGAGAGAGATAGACAGAGAGATAGATAGATAGAGAGAGAGAGAGAGAGAGAGAGCCGAGTGGGTGAGAAGAAGAAAGAGATTGGAAGGTTTTGTAAGTTTTAGTTTGATTTTGATGGTAAAGTTAGTTTCTTTTATTATGTTTTGTTTCTAGTTCCCCCTTCTATGGCCGGGGTGAGCCTGATGATAGCCATGCACACTTGAGGTAAAGTTTTGATATTTATTATGTTTTGATCATCCACTGCCTTTTATATGTTTACTGCCTACTCGAAAGAATAGAGATTCATGTTAAGAACTTGAATTATAAACATAAAGTTGGTAGATACAATTAGGGTTACTTGAAAGGGTTGTCTAATTGTTGGAATAGGCAAAAGCTTACTCATTTGATGTGATTACATAACTATTCTATCTTATCTTTTGTGTGTTTGATTATCGTTGCGGTGATCCCTTACCTTGGAAGTTTGCACCTTCATTACTTTATTTCTTTATTTACATTCTGCACAGATTTTATCCGACACCAACCACCATTCCCTATCCATCCCTCTACATCGACCCATTCTTAGCCGACGTCGACATCAACCCTCATCACATTTTCCCGCTATTCCCAAACCCTGAAACCAACTAAACCTAGAATCGCTGACTTCTTTCCTGAGGACGAACCTGACTCCACTATCCTATAGCGGGGTCTTGACTATAAATTTATTTGTTCGAGAAACCCTCTCGTCAAATTGGCGCCGTTGCCGGGGAGATATCAATCGCGCCTAGCTTAGTTGTGTTTAAAGTTTAGGAATATATAGCCCATCCCTTTTTCTTATCCTACCTATCACATACCCTACCATCACCTACCTCATCGGTACCAACTGGGTGCCGAGGCCCTTTGCTATTTAATTTGTGTGTTCTTGTTGTGATCTATAGGTACAATGCAAGACGGATATGATATGGAGGCCAAGATAGCGGAGCTTCACAAACGGATAGCGGACATACAACAAGAGAAGGCAGAAATAACCTGTCGAGCGGATGCCGATGCCAACGAAAACCTCCGGCTCAAGGAACAATTGGACGCCTGACATAGATGGGAACATCAGACCGAATCGCCCGAAACAACGATGACAATTTGGTTCGACAACGTCCCCTTCTATAAGACAATCGACATCGACTACCTAGACTCGACATATACACCATCTGGAGGAACTGATCCAGAAACGGCAACCGAAATCGACTGTACCGCGAAACCCAGGTACGTCCTTCCTCTATTTCGATTTCTACTTCGCTATCTATCTTTGAATAATCATTTGAAGGATCCCAAGAGGAATAAGAGCTACTAATGCAAAAGTCGAATGTCGTTGCCCATGGTGCTTCAAGGTCGCTTTTACCTTACAAGGTGAAGGCTATCCCCGATGATTTTGAGCAACCGATGTTCATATTTAAGTACGGGGTCCTAGCAAAGTGGCAAGAAGCTTCGCAGGATGAGGAGGAAATATCCCTTCCCACTCCACCGTTCTGTTGTGGTGGAGATACACAACCAAGTCAACCTATGAAGTGGAAGAGAGACAATTATGAGGTATGTGAATTTTCTTTATATCTCCCTTTATACATGCTAGCTGGAGCCAGGGAAGATGAATGGGTGGAGCCATGGAGCGTTCACTCTGGGAGGTTTAAGCTTCTTCACATGATGCGCCGAATGACATTCCATGCTTTCCACCAGATCCACATATACCTCAAGACAAAGATGAGCCAGACTAATGCTTAAAGGGAAGTAGGTCAAGCTAAAGACATAAATGTTATTTTTGGATTTTTCTATTATGGATTATTGGCTTTCTAACAAATCTTGCAGGTACAAACGAGTTGTAGAAGTACTCGACGTCGAGTAACCTACTCGGCTTCGACTACCCATAATGAGAAGAAACGTCTGTGGTCGAGGAAAGATCACCCTGGAGGCTTTCACTGTACTCTAGATCGAGCGGTCTAGTCAACATCGACTACTCTTCTCGAAATCGACCACTTCTGCAGCAACTACAGCACTCGATTCCGACGTTCTGCACACCTGTCTACTGAGTCTTTTTCTTTACGCTTGTTCTTATACAGTGAGGACACTGTAATGTTTAAGTATGGGGTGGGAGAAGGGCTTACTTTGTGCATATTTGACTATATTTGACCATATGTACATATTTATGATTTATTTCTAGAATTGCTTATACATGGATACTTTGGAATTATCATTGATGTCTATATGCTTATATGTTGTTTTCCAAAGTTTATAAAAATCATCCCCATTGAAAATTTTGAAATAGTGTCATGGAAGTTTTATTGAACTCGATGATACAAAATTGGATTCATTAGAGATATAGCATGAAATTGCCTAGTAAAGAGAAGTCACAATAAAGTGCATTCATTTCTTGAAAATCATGAAAGGAAGTAAATTTGAAATTGTTTTTGACATGTTGCACAATAAGAGGATAGAGGACTTTATATTTTCATATAATGCTCATATTTTTATATTCCAAGCCATACCTATGCTTATGCATCACAAAATCCATATTGAGCCTTATTTCATATTTTGCTCCACATGATCTAAATATTGCCCATTCTTTACCTTGTTTCCTTATCCGGGGATTATCTTGAAAATGGAAATCATTTATGGAAATATTATATGGTATTTGTGTTGTTATATATCATATATGGAGTTTGGCAGGAAATTTTCAAATTTATGGAAAATTTAATGAGTGAAAGAAAATTCGGTCACCTCAGGAGATAAAGGTAGATCGACCCTGCCTGCATTGAGATAATAGTTCTGCAGGATGGGACACCAAGGTGAGGAGTCCGGAGCACTAAGTATCCGGGGCCATTCATGACACCCATGTTTACGACTCGCGAGAAGGCAGTGTTGAGGTTAGAGGGGTAAAAGCATAATATTGAAAAAAGCATTGAGCGAATGAGTGAAAGGCGAGAAATATCAAAGGAAGAAGGAATGTGGTATGAAAGTTTGGAAAGTACTCCATTTCTCCGGATTATTAGCACCACATTGCCAAAAATTGCCCACTTTAAGCGTTTTACCAATGTACTCCTTATTGAGCTTAATTAATTAAAGTCCTCTTGATTATTAATGATTTGTCGTATGAATTGTTTTTGCATACCCCTCCTTTTCTGTATAGATGTTGCTTTTATTCACATTCATGGATTTGGTAACATTAGTACCTTTTCAAGGAAGGTAATTGATTACAAGGTTATATGAGAATGAATCTATGATGTTGAGAGCTTGAATTCTTCCCCTATATGATCATTAAAAGTATTGCTTGAGGACAAGCAAGCTTAAGTATGGGGTGTTTGTTGTGCGCCTAATTTGCCATGTTTTATATTAACTCTTATAATGATTTTTGTATGCATTTCATATATTTGGGTTAGAATAGTACATAATCTACATAATTTATGCTTATTTGCCAATTATGGAGATCTACACTAGTTCTTGTTTAATTTCGAAGAAATCGTACGCATTTTAGAGCTTAAAGGAAAGTCATGAAGAAGCTAAGGATGGTGCAGCTGGAGAAAAGCCCACTTTTCGCCATTCATCATTCTTAATCAAGTTCTGATGTCTTCGTGAGGGTTGTATCCCTCAAAAAGAGCTTTTCAACACATAGTCAAATGCGTCAATCCGACAAGCGAGGACTCAGAAAAGTGCGTTTCAATAATGGAGCAGAATGCTGAAAGCTGACAATTCTACTCAACGTCGAGTACTTTAGACTATGTCGAGTACATCCAAGTCGAAATCACCAAGTCGAGCACGAGCAGAGCATCCACTCGAGAAGGCAAAGTTCACTCAACGTCGGGGAGTTCTAGTCAACGTCGAGTACACATGTCGAGTACCATCCAGAACCAATCCGAGTCGAGATCGAGTGGGGTCCGAGCATTCTGGGTTACATGCAAGTGAAGGCACCTGATATTTTATACAATCAAGTGAAGAGCTATCAAGTTCAAGGAAGGTTTATCTACATTAGATATTTCCCTTGTTTAATTATTAGATTTATTTTCTTTATTTATCAAGTTTTATCTTAAGCTTTTAGATAGATAGTTTTAGATAGAGATAGATTGTTCCTTCCAAGAATAGGTAGATGGAGCACTATAAATAAAGCCCTAGGGGGATGATTTTCATTCGTTCAAGCTAAGCCGTCTTCGGACGCAATAAGGTAGGAAGGAGAGAGAGAGAGAGAGAGAGAGAGAGCCGAGTGGGTGAGAAGGAGGATGAGATTGGAAGGTTTTGTAAGTTTTAGTTTGATTTTAATGTTAAAGTTAGTTTCTTTTATTATGTTTTGTTTCTAGTTCCCCGCTTCTAGGGTCGGGGTGGGCCCGAAGATAGTCATGCACATTTGAGGTAAAGTTTTGATATTTATTATGTTTTGATCATCCACTGCCTTTTCTATGTTTATTGCCTACTCGAAAGAATAGAGATTCAAGTTAACAACTTGAATTATAAACATAAAATTGGTAGATACAACTAGGGTTACTTGAAAGAGTTATCTAATTGTTGGAAAAGGCGAAAGCTTGCTACTTTGATGTGATTACATAACTATTCTATTTTATCTTTTGTGTTTTTGATTATTGTTGCGGTGATCCCTTACCTTGGAAGTTTGCACCTTCATTACTTTATTTCTTTATTTACATTCTGCACAGATTTTACCCGACACCAACCACCATTCCCTATCTATCCCTCGATATCGACCCATTCTTAGCCGACGTCGACATCAACCCTCATCACATTTTCCCGCTATTCCCAAACCCCGAAATCAACTAAACCTAGAACCGCTGGTTTCTCTCCCGAGGATGAACTTGACTCCACTATCCTTTAGCGGGGTCTTGACTATAAATTTATTTGGTCGAGAAACCCTCTCGTCAGCTATTGCCCCACACTACCTCTAACACGAAGATCTTTCCCTCGGAATCTCGCCATACTTCTCTATTCCTCACCTATAACCTCCTTGGAAGCTCAACTATACTTACTGACCACTATCCCCAACAAGTCCTAACTCACTCGGCTCTACTAAAGCTAACGCATCCTTCCTGCACCCCATCTCACACAACCAATGATCCAACTCGAAGACTTCAATCTATCTGCCACTTTCCGACCCGTCTAACCAAGGAATCACTCGACTCATGCCCAAGGCGGAAACACCACCACCTATATAACTCATAACCGATTTACTAGCAGGTTACTACACTCAATCATCAAGGCACATCATCGCAAGCACAAGTTTGTCAGGCAATCATTTACTACTAGTTCAACATATCACGTATTAATACACAAATTTAAGTCAGTTCTAGGCCCATCGCACTACGCCAATTCCAATTGGTCTCTTCACATTTCATTCTCTCAACACGCCCCCGCACGTGCAACTAGGGTCGAGAGTCGGGCCGTTTGGCTTTTCGGCTCTGATACCATAATAAAGTCCGTTGGGACTCGGGATCGGGGGTCGTGTGCACACATGCACCCATGCGCTAATAGCCTAGCACATAAGCCGAGTGGGGTTCCATCCTAAAACCAATTGACAATAGGAGGAATAACCCACTAGCTTATATACTAAGGCTTCTTTTTTCATATTATCATTGTGGGACTCTTTTTGGTCTCTTCACATTTCATTCTCTCAATGGGGTAAGATGTGGGTGTAGGGGTGTGAAAGTTGGAAATCAATTAGTGAAAGAGAGGGGCATCTGATTTGGGAAGGCAGTGGTTTGGAAAAGAAATCCCGAGTAGGATAGTGTTTCAAGTCTTTGAAGAGGGAAGGTAAGCTGGTCTTTCTCTAATTTCTAATGACTGATTGCAAAGAGCAATGCAGTAGCAACAATTTTCTTTGTTTTCCAAAATAGGGGAATCAAGAAGGGAGGGGGTGAAAGAAGGGGATAAGATTTACTCAAAATGAAGAAGACGAGTTGGAATTGGTCAAACATGGGGACTTAGTGTAAAGATTGGATAAGAATAGGTGATAGGAGACGGAATTGATCTTTAAAGTTAAAATTTGGCCGGGATTTGCTTTAAGAGTTCAAAAATTCGAGTTAGCGAGTTTTCCGTTAAATTCCGCTTCTAAATTCATTTTGATTTTTTTTCTTTTTCCGAAAAATTAGGATTTAAAAATCCGAGCCTTTACATTTTATTTGTTCATGAGCTGGAAACCGAACGAGCCCTGGAGCTTGTTCTGCCATACCTGTTTTTACCATTTTCTCATATATAGGATCTATTGTCCAAGCCATTTCAAATCTAAAGGGTGTTCCCTTTCTTAGATTGGAAATTCCAATTTCAATTGAGATTGGGCAATGATCTGAAGAAGAAAACGGATGGTGTGTTACTACAATATTCTTGAATCTTGTGGAAATATCTTGATGAATAAGGACTCTGTCTAGTCTCTCGTATATATTGTTTTCACTTTCTTTGCTTTTCCTCCATGTGAAGGGTGAGCCTTTGAATGGTAATGTATGAAGGTTTAGTTCCGATTTAACAAATCTTAGTCTTCTAAATCTCATAAGAGATGGTGTATTGCCTCTAGTTTTTTCATTATCATTTTCTATATCATTAAGGTATCCTATCAGAATTACAGGGAGATTATGCTTGTTTGTAGTTTGGAAAATGTTATCCCAGAATTCTGTTTTCTCATTCTCTATCATCGGGGCGTATACAAATAGAATTGATAATTCCAAGTTCTCTATACTTCTATGTATCCTAATATATCTATGATTTTGTTCTATGATTCTGGCATGGTCTAAGGCTTTGTGTTATTTTGTAAGGAGCCATAGCCCACCCTTTTGACCTATGGCATCGATACAAACACTTTTTGGAAACCGAAAGTTCTCATTTGTGCTAGAGTTGGAGCTTTTGTTGCTTTGGTTTCTGCTAAGATAAGCATGTCTATCTTGTTTGATTGTCTTAAATGGCAAATTTCTTGCCATATGAGAGGGCGTTTAGACCCTCTTATGTTCCAATATGCGATATTTAATCATTTATTTTTGTTTTGTGATATGTTGGCTTTGTCTTTAACATGTTGGCCATATGATTTTTTTATAGTTTGAGTACTTGTTTAGATCTGCTTATGGTTATGAGAGTAGTACAGGGATTAGAGTATAAACCAATTATGTTTTCTTGAGTTTTCTGGTAGTCTCGAGCATTGCGTCTTCTCCTATAGTTACATTCTATAGCTTGGAGCAGGTGGTAATGAAGATTGCTAAGACTTTTCAAACCATGATGTTTGATAATACAAGGTTTTGTATAAGTTTTTATTTGAACATGTTGTTGAGTAAGGTTGTTGCAGCCTTCCACCATTACAAACCATAGACTTGTAATGAGGATCAACTGAAGTTTTTGAGAAAAGGCTTAGTGCATACCTGATTTCTTGCCTCCCATGAGGCCATTGAGTTGGCTATGATCTAGGATCATATGTATAGTACGTCTTCTGAAGAAAGAAGGAGCAATCACTTACCTTTTAACAACAATATAAACAGAGTACCAGCAAAGGATTGGAAACCAACTAAAATTAATCAAGAGAAGCATTGGACAATATAACTGAAACTTAAAGCAAGCCGAGACAAGATGGATCCTAACAACAAGGGAAAACAGAAGGATCCAATCCTTGCAAACCGAAATACTGTTCAGAAACTAAAAAAACAACATAGGACAGAAAACAACTGTAGCAAAAGAACATAACAGCAACTTGTGACCATTGACATGATGGATCTTACTGAGCTTAGGGGCTGTGAAAGACTCGAGACTCGACAAGTACTTGGGGCTTCTGTTCATGACTAGTTCTTCTTTTTTCTAGACTTCTTGATAGTCGGGGATGATGCTTCATTGTGTTCTTCTTCTTTTCTCCTTTTGGACTGCTCAAAGCTCGTCATCTCTATGGATTCCTCAGTGGGTCTGATCACTATACCTCCCATTTTTCTTATAACCAGGCTATTAGATTTGAGAGGGAGATGGGATTCCACAGATTTGACACCAGTGTCCACCATTTTGCCTTTGAGTTGAGTCGTAATCATGTCGTCCAGGTTACCATCAATAGGAGGATTGTTGTTGCGGGCTGTTTGGTTGCCTGAGGCCATGATGATATGGGGGATAGATGGGGGGGGGGGGGGGGGGCTATAGAAAAGGGAGAGAAAAAGCTCTCTGTTACTAACTTGGAGGCATGAGCATTGTTGAGAGATATGAGGTGATTGATGAGTTCATTAGGGTAACTGGGGCTGGATAAAGGACCATGGGACATTGTGTGGATAGGTTTTGATAACTCCTCTCCCTTGATGAAAATCGGAATTAGTTTCAAAGGCTTTGATACACTGTTTGTGTCAAAGGTCTTGAAGCTACAACTGTGTTGATGAAACACAAAACCTGTACTTTATTATATTATGTCCGAATATTATTATATATGCACTAACATTTCAGGAAGCTTTTTGAATTATATCTCCTTCCTTGAGCTGAATAATGTGGAGAATAAAATCGGAGATTATGGCTTCAGAATTTCCAAGAATAGAAGATCTCAAAGATCCACCCGCAAGCCATAATCCATGTTAGCCGTTGGGGAAGATTCCTTCCTCAAATGGCACCGATGATCTTCACAACATAAAGGAGATGAAGAAGAGAGAGAGGACGAACGTACATTCACGAATATCGTTGCACAATCAGCCCTCAAGTTTACGATCTCTCTTCAGCGTGTTCTCTCTGCTTGTTCTTAAGAGTCTTATATTTTGTTTTAAAGCATTTGAGAGTTACACAGTGAGCTTATAGAATATATTCTGAGAGAGTGTTATACTCGAGAGTTTTTGTAACTCAGGAAGTGGACACTAGGCGATTGATTCACTAAGTGTAAGAGGATTGTAGTAGATAGCTGAGAGAGGTGGGGCTCTTCTAGATTGGTCCAGGACTCCAAGGGAACGTGAGTTAACTAGATTGCAATTGTATAGGAGAGAGGCTTCTCGGTGAGCTATTAGGATCCTAAGTCTTGTGAATCAATAAAAGTTGGTTGAATCCTAGGATTGTGGAAGAACCCTAGGCGGGGACGTAGGCCAAGTTCGTGCCGAACCTCGTAAATAATTCATTGAGTCCTTTAGTTACTGCTTTACCTTATTTCCGCACTTGTTCGATTTGTTTAACTTTGTGATTCAGGTTTGCCAGAAGAAGTATTACGCCTAATCTCAAAGGGTTTTGCAACAACCTCAAAAGTCTTGAGATTATCTGCGAAAAAATGGCATACTCTATTCAACCCCCCTTCTAGAGTATTTCTATATTACTTTGTTTTACTTTATCGAACCTTCAATTGGTATTAGAGCCTTACTCACTGCTTTCGATCTAACAATCTTGTGAGTTTTTTATCATGTATGGTGAAGCAAGCGGAGGATTTGCACAGGGAAGTTCTACTAGTAGACCAGCACTCTTTGTTGGAAACAACTTTGTCCACTGGAGATCGTTGATGAATATGTTCATTATAGATCAAGATCTAGAACTTTGGAACATTATAGAGAATGGTCCAAAGGTTCCAGAGAAAGACGGACCAAATGGAATCAAAATTGCGAAGAAGAAGTCTGAATACATCCAAGCGAATCTTGAACTCATCTCCAAAAACTACAGGGCTATTAACTTACTTTATTGTGGCCTTAGCATTGATGAGTTTAACCGTATTTCATCTTGTAGGTCAGCTAAAGAGATTTGGGACAAGCTGGTCGTCACCTATGAAGGAACCAGCCAAGTAAAGGACACCAAGATCAGTATCTTCCTTCGAAAGTATGAGCTTTTCAAAATGAAGTCTGATGAGTCTATCAAGGCCATGTTCACACGATTCACGGAAATCACCAACAACCTTGACTCTCTTGGCAAGAGCTTTACGAATGTTGATAAAGTGAGGAAGATATTGAGTTGCCTCCCAAAAGAAAAATGGGTTCCTAAGGTAACAGCCATAGAGGAAGCCCAAGACCTCACCACTCTGCCCCTTGATGACCTGCTTGGGAAGCTGATCACTCATGAGATGATCCTTAATGAAGACGATGGAGAACTTCCAGCAAACACTAAGAACTTGGCGCTCAAGTCTAAAAAGGATGAGCCCAAAGATGGATCTGATTCCAAAGATGAGGATGACGATGAGGATGATCCTTTTGCTCTTATCACAAGAGGCCTTTCTCGAATCCTCAAAATGAAGAAACAATTCAACAACAAGGATGGATCAGAGTCTTCTAAATTTCGAGGTATGTCTCAATACAATAATTATGATAAGAAGAGTAAACCTTTGTCTTGTTTTGAATGTGGTGAAACAGATCATCTTGTAAAAGAATACCCTCAAAAGACGAAGAGCCAGTCAAAGAAGTGTGATAGATGGAAAAAGAAAGACATGGTGGCAACTTGGAGCGATTCTGACTCTGACTCCGATGATGAGAAGGCCAACGTCTGTCTTATGGCCTCAGGAGATGAATCCCATGATGAGAAGCTTGAGGTAACTGTAAGAGAACTTATGGCAAGTCCAAAAGAGGTATTATCGGAATTCCTTTCTAATATGATTGCCAATGAAGAGAAACTTATTGCCCAGATTAACATTCTTATTAAGAAAACTATGGACTAGGAAAGAACTATTGAGGATCTGTCTATGAGGGTCAAAAGTCTTGAAGCTTCTTATTCAGGTCTTGACATTAAAGTCAAGACTCTTGACTCAGAGAAATCTGAACTCAAGCAAGATCTCTCGTCTTTGAGAAGTGAACATCATGACTTAGAGAACGACAAGATCTCCCTGAATAATAAGATTCAAGACCAATAGACAGCCCTCATAAGTTTTTACCAAATCCAAAGGTACTCTTGATAGAATGTTGGGTGAGCAACAAAGTTCTCTAAACAGAAGTGGTATTGGTTACAACCCGAGGTTTTTAAAGAAGCAGCACATTACCACTTTTGTAAAGGCAAAAGGAAGCAGAACCTCTCTTATATGTCACCACTGTGCTAGAAAGGGACATGTAAAAGAGACATGTCCCTATAGAAGAAAGGATCCACATATCATTCGCAATATATTTCCTGTTCATTTGAAAAAAGAACGGATAACGCAAGTTTGGGTCCCCAAAGGCACTATTTTACCAAATATGGTTTATCCCAACAATGGATCTAAATTTGCTTATTGGTCTAGCCACAAAGGTTGATGTTTGTTTTGCAGGAGATCACCAAGGTGAAAGAGCAAAAATGGATTATTGATAGTGGATGCTCGAGGCATATGAGTGGAAGGAGTTCTCTCTTTTATGATCTAAAGAAGCAATCCACTGGAACAATCACTCTTGGTGACAAAGGAAAGTGTGACATCGTTAGTATTGGTAGTGTTGGGAGTGATTCCAACCATAGTATTAAAGATGTTTATCTTGTTAACGGTTTGAAGTATAATTTGCTTAGTGTTTCGCAATTATGTGATAGTGGCAATGATGTCAGATTTAACAAGAAAAGATGTCTAGTATGCAGAGAAGATACAGGTGAAGTTGCTTGACTGGATACCGTTACAACAATATATATACCGTAAATGCTGAGCAAGTGGCACAAGGAAGCTTAACCTGTCTAAAGGCTTTGACGGACGATCCAAAACTCTGGCACAGGAGACTCGGTCATGTGAGTCCACATACACTACAGAAGCTTGTGTCCAAAGGGCTTGTAAGAGGACTACCTGAGATGGACTTCAAAGGTATTGATATGTGCAAAGCATGCACACGAGGTAAACAAACACGTAGCTCTTTCAAACCCAAAAAGGTTGTAAGTTCTTCTAGACCCCTTGAACTTTTACATATGGATTTATGTGGTCCTATGCGAGTCATATCTCCCAATAGTTGAAGAAAGTATACATGTTATATTTGATGAATGCAATGACGATTCTTTGAGTGAAAGTGTTGCAGATCTAGATCTTAACATCCATACATAGATTGAGGATGGTGATGATGTTGCTATCAAGAACACAGAAAAGAGGAACATGTAGGATCAGATTCTCAACACTGAAAAATTGGCCCAAGGTGTTAAAGATTCATCCAAAGCCCTTGGTGTCCAATCCAACAGTGTTGAAACGTCAGAAACTACTATAACTGAACCTAACAGGTCCACGGAGTCAGATGTATCACAAATCAATCCTGCTGGTGTGACGAATCAAGGAGCTGAGACTAGCAAAAGAAAATTCAAATACTCCTCATCACACTCATTAAAGGATACCATTTCTGACCCTACATCTAGTGTTCAAACTTGTTCTAAACTTAAAGATCTTTGTGCTTTTCACGCGTTTGTTTCTCTTATAGAACCAAAGAAGGTAGATGAGGCTCTTCAAGAGCCAGACTGAAGCCTAGGCGAAAGCATCAATCAGTCATTGGCACACGATGGGTATTTGGAAACAAGCTTGACGAGAATGGTAAGACCGTGAGGAACAAAGCAAGGCTTGTTGCTCAAGGCTACAATCAAGAGGAAGGTATTAACTACGAGGAGACCTTTGCTCCCGTAGCCAGGCTTGAAGCCATTCGCATTTTATTAGCATTTGAATCCTTTATGAGCATAAAGTTATATCAAATGGATGTCAAGTGTGCCTTTCTTAATGGCTTCTTAGAGGAAGAAGTCTATGTGGCTCAACCTCCAGGTTTTGAAAGTTCAGAATTTCCTAATCATGTTTACAAACTAGACAAAGCGCTTCATGGTTTGAAGCAAGCCCCAAGAGCTTGGTACGAGCGCTTGTCAAAATATCTTTTAGAAAATGATTTTAAAAGGGGGTTGATCGACAAGACTCTTTTTATCAAGACCAAAGGAAAGGATATCTTGGTTATTCAAATATATATTGATGATATATTGTTTGGTGCTACTAACACATCTTTGTGCAAGGAATTTTCTTACATCATGTGCAGTGAATTTGAGATGAGCTTGATGGGTGAACTCAACTTCTTTTTGGGATTACAAGTTCATCAATCCAAGAAAGGGATCTTTGTCAACCAAAGCAAGTACACTAAGGATCTCTTGAAGAAGTTCAAGATGGATCAATCCAAAGCAGCCAAGACACCCGTGAGCTCAACATTTTCTGTAGATCAAGACAAGACTGGGAGAGTGTCAATCAAAAGAAGTATCGAGGAATGATTGGATCTTTACTATATCTTACAGCTAGTAGACCTGACATCGTGTTTAGTGTTTGCATGTGTGCTAGGTTTCAAGCTGATCCTGAAGAATCTCACCTCGTGGCTATGAAGAGGATCTTTCGATATCTCAATGGCACTAAGGAGCTTGGCTTGTGGTACCCAAAGCAAAAAGATTTTACATTAATCGGGTATTCTGATGCAGATATTGCAGGCTATAAGGTGGATAGAAAGAGCACGTCAGAATGTTGCAAATTCTTAGGAGCGTCCATGATTAGTTGGCACTAAAAGAAAAAAAACTCAGTTGCTCTATCCATTGCCGAAGCCGAATACATAGCAGCTGGAGCATATTGCTCCCAAATCCTTTAGATAGCTCAACAAATGAGAGATCTTGGCATCAACCTCAAAGGCATTCCCATTAAGTGCGACAATATAAGTGCCATCTCCATTATAAAGAATCCTGTTCAGCATTCAAGGACCAAACATATTGATGTAAGGCATCATTTCATTAGAGACCATGTCGAAAAAGGTGATGTGTCCATATCCTTTATTTCAACTGATTATCAATGGGCTGCCATTTTTACTAAGCCTTTGGCAGAGGACAGGTTCACCTTCATTAGACGTGGGATCGGAATGCTTAACAGGGATGCACTTTCGTAGGGGGAGCTTTCCCTTTACGAAAGATATATTTCTACTCAGTGTCAAGATCCTTGAACCTCTTTTCAAAGGTTGTGAACTGAACAGTAGAGCACATATAACGGATCATATATTTGGTTGGTATCTTTTTAGATATTTGATCAAATATTTTTTTAAAAAGGAATTTTAAATATCTTTACTTTGTTGTTACCTTTTCGGGAAAATCTTTTTTAAATATCTTTACTTTGTTGTTACCTTTTCGTGGAAATCTTTTAAATCGGATAAACATCTCTTGCCTTAATCGTTATGTTTCGAACAGCTCTTGGTTTAAATTTTGAAATTGTTTTGGTGACTGTTTTTATTCTCCTCCCTTTGTTGAAAGACAAAAAGGGGGAGATTATTTGATGATGGTTTAGACTTTAAAACTGATGTGAACCAAGGGTGTTGGAAGACCTTGTTTTGTTTTACCTTGTTGGATGTTTCTCGTTGACTTTAAAAACTTATGATCCAACATTTGTCTAACCCATGCAGGTACTTAGTCCGATTTTTCTTATGATATATCTGTTTGACTAAGTTGCAGGGATGCACAGGTTTTGTCTTTCATCAAGGGGGAGATTGATAACTCCTCTCCCTTGATGAAAATCGGAATTAGTTTCAAAGGCTTTGATACACTGTTTGTGTCAAAGGTCTTGAAGCTACAACTGTGTTGATGAAACACAAAACCTGTACTTTATTATATTATGTCCGAATATTATTATATGTTATTATATGCTTCCGCATATTATTATATATGCACTAACATTTCAGGAAGCTTTTTGAATTATATCTCCTTCCTTGACCAACCCTCTTCTTCCTCGACTCCTCCATCTTCGACGAGCAACCCACCCGAGCCAGAAAAGTACTCGACGTCGACCAGACGCATGGGTCCCCGACTTGCCTTCCTCGACGAGAAGTCCACTAGACGCGGCGATCTACTCGACGTCGAGTACCTGTACTCGAAGTCGACCGGATTTCGAGCTTCCTAATTCCAATTCTGCGAAGGTAAGCAAAGGTATTGACATTTCATCTCCTATTTCAATTAAAGATTTATCTATACATGGGAGAGTTTTGCCTTGGTATGTGCGATTATGCAGGGTTTCTAACGACGATCCTAAGGAATATGAAGTAGGTGACAAAGTCTATGTCGCCAAATCAAAGGATCATTGGTTTCCCAACAAATTCCCCAAGATGAAAATGGGACCATTCACGGTGAACAAGATCCATTCAAGAGGACTGCAGCTGATGGACAAGAATGGAGTCATGTTCGAAGCCCAAGCTACATGGGCCCTGCAGATGCCACCTTGAGTTTAAACGGAGAAAGTCGGCCTTGCGACTATAAAGTCTAGAGCTTGTAAATATACAATTAGTTTTTTGGATTTTTGGACATTGTTGTTTTTTTTCTTGGACATTGTTTTCTAGTTTTTCTATTGTGGATATTTTCCGTCTAACAAAGTTTTGAAGGTACGAAGAAGCTGCAGGAGTACTCGACCTCGAATAAGGTACTCGACGTCGACCACACATGTAGAGCAAAACGAACCTGAGGTCGAGGAGAAGGCCATCCTGAGGTTCAATACTACTCGATGTCGAGGAGTACTGGACGAAGTCGACCACTCTCCTCGATGTTGACCACCCTCCTCGATGTTGACCACTTCTGAAGCAACATTGCACTCGATTTCCGACGATCAGCACACCTGTGTAGTATGTTTCTTTCTTTACCCTTGTTTTTATACAGTGAGGACACTGTAATGTTTATGAATGTGTGTTGCAGAAGGAAATCGAGTTCAAAATATAATAAAATAAATCAAACCGGATTATGCCCACACAAATAATTACAGGACCTCCTCCTGATGTAACAGCGGGAAGTAAGGATCGATCCTCGAGGAAGCGTGTCAGCAGATCCTAGGCAGCGGAAGAATCTCACAAGTAGTTGTCGACCACAGTGTACTCGACCTCGACTAGGGTTAGTCGACAGGGGTCAAGCACAACCGTATCCGAGCAAGGCAAAGTCACTGTTTTTGGTCGGTCTTGAGTAGGATTTGGTCGTAGTCGAGTAAGCTGGTTGAAATCAAGTTAACTGCAGAGGCACAAGCAACAACGATCTTTGCTCGATCGAAAGTCAGAAGTCGACGTCGACCAAGGGGTGGTCGAAGTCGAGCAGAAACAGTAAAATAAAATAAAGAACAAAGCTTTCGGATTCGGAATAAACTATGTGAAAAAGACTTCCAAGATCGGGGTTTGCAACAACGATAACCAAACATGCATAAGGGAAGATAAATAACGATAATCATGCAAATCGCATCAAAGGATCAAGCTTTCGCCTTTTCCAACAGTTAGAGAACTCTTTCAAGAAACCCTAATTGTATCTACCGATTTTATTTTTATAATCCAAGTTGTTAACATGGATCTCTATTAAATAGGTAATAAACACATAAAAGGTAGTAGATGCTCAAAATATAATAAAGGTCGGATCTTTTACCTCAAACACGCTTGGCTATCGCTGGGCTCGCCCCAACCCTAGAAGTGGGTGGATTACTCGCTCTTCATCGCAAGGAAAGACATTAATAATAAAAGAAAACTAAATTGCATTAATAATAAAATAGAGCTTACAACCAAACGAAGCCAATTCCGCTCTTGCTTCACAACTTCTCTTGGCCTCCACACACTCTCTCTCTCTCTCTCTCTCTCTCTCTCTCTCTCTCTCTCTCTCTCTACTTCTCCTCTCTAGCTTGGAATGAATAAAAACTAGCCCCATGGTCTTTATTTATAGGCTTCCAATCCTTGCTAATCAAGGAAAGGAAATTCTATCTATATCTAAAGATAAAACTCTTCTTGGAAATAAATCTATCTAAATAAGTAAAACTAGATAAATCCTAGTGTAATTAATTGTTCAACCCTTAGGATAGATAAAAAGATAAAAAGATAAAAATATCTAAATCTTCATGTGTTGGGAATCTTCTCTCGAAAATATCTCCATTGGATTCGGGATAGAACCTTAACAAGACTCGGACTAGCTCGAAATCGGCCACTGGTGGTCAACTCGATATCGAGTAGGCTTACTCGATATCGACCAACATTTCTTCCGTCTCCGCTCTGCTAGTCGATCTTGGTCTTTAGGGATGAACATCGACCAATGTTACTCGATATCAACTAGTCTAGGTCGATATCGAGTGGCATCTTCTTGGCTCCACTTCTTTGGTCGATTCTGGGACCCTAACTCGATATAGGCTTGGTCGACTTCGACCAGAATGGTCGACGTCGAGGAAAGTTGGCTTGTCCTTGTCTTCTCGAGCAGCCTCTCCTTTCTCGATCAAGCTCTGCTCTCAAGTTTAGTAGATGTCGAGGAAGCTTGCTCGAGATCAAGTAAAATACAGCTCTTATCCTCTCTTCTTCGTTTCGTCCCGGAATGGCTCCAAATTCTGTAATACTAAACGAAAACTTATGTAGACCTCTATTTCTTGCAAATAAACATATACTACATAAATTGAACATATTGCCAGCCCGAAATATGCAAAGTATATAAAATAAGGAGCTAAATGTATATAAAAACATGGTCACTTTAGTGGACATCAAATCACCCCATACTTAAGCTTGCTTGTCCTCAAGCAATAACTTGGATGGTCATTCAGGGGAAGAATTCAAAACTCTCAACATCATAGATTCATTCTTATATGTCCCTGCAGTCAATTACCGTCATAGAAAAAGTACTTGTGCCACAAAGCCATACAC
Organism: Persicaria maculosa; assembly: GCA_963922045.1. NCBI lineage: Eukaryota > Viridiplantae > Streptophyta > Magnoliopsida > Caryophyllales > Polygonaceae > Persicaria > Persicaria maculosa. The sequence continues at coordinate 21,478,067 of OY998251.1, read as the reverse complement.
GTGCAATCAAAAGCAACATCTACTCACAAAAGGAGGGTTATGCAAAACAATTCATATGACAAAGCATTAATAATCAAGAGGACTTTAATTAAGCTCAATAAGGAGTAGATTGGTAAAAGGCTAAAGGTGGACAATTTTCGGCCCTGTGGTGCTAATGATCCGGGGAAATGGAGTAATTTCCAAACTTTCATACCACATTCCTTCTTCCTTTTATTTCTCACCTTTCGCTCATTCGCTCAATGCTTTTTTTTTTTCAATATGATGCTTTTACCTCTCTAACCTCAGTATTGCCTTCTCGAGAGTCGCAAAGATGGGTGTCATGAATGGCCTCGGATACTTAGTGCTTTGAACTGCTCACCTTTGTGTCCCATCTCGCCAAACTATTATCTCAGCGAGAAGGGTCGATCTTTGATCGGATTTTCTTTCACTCATTTAATTTTCCATATAATTTGAAACTTTCCTGCCAAACTCCAATGATGATAATGATATAACACAAATACCATATAAAAATCTCCATAATGTAACATCATTCTCAACATAATCCCCGGATAGAAAATAAGGTAAAGAATGGCAATATTTAGAATATGTGGAGCAATAATTGAAATAAGACATATTATGGCTTTTGTGTAATGCATAAACATAGGTAAAGGCTAGTATATAAACATATGAGCATTATATGGAAATATAAAGTCCTCCATCCTCTTATCATGCAACATGTCAAAAGCAATTTCAAATTTTACATCCTTTCATAGTTTTCAAGAAAAATATGTACTTCATTGTGACTTCCCTTTACTAGGCAATTTCATGCTATATCTTTAATGAATCCATTTTTGCATTGTTGAGTTCAATATAAGCTTTCATGAATCTAATCTTTAGACAATTTACAAGCTTAGGAGATGTCTCTTAGAACTTTGAGTTTTAGCAATGAAGCATAAAATTTAAAAATTCACCAAAAATTCACCATGTTAAACTAAAAGTGAAAATAAAACATAAATAAATAATATTAAGTTCTTCCCCCACCCCATACTTAAAATATACAGTGTCCCCACTTTAAAAATAAATGTAAAACAAGGGTAAAGGAAGGAACTCACCGAATAATGCGTCGAGTAGGCAAAACATGGGTTGTCGAGGAAATTGTGTTGGTCGACGTCGAGGAGTGCTGGTCGACGTCGAGCAAACTGGCAATTTATCGAGTGGAATGGTGAAGTCGAGGAAGCTTCTTGGTTTATCGACGTCGAGTAGCTAGGTCGACGTCGAGTAGAACTTTGTGCTCGATGTTCCTCTTGGTCGATCTCGACATGGCCTAGTCGATTTCGACTGACTGTCAGGGACTTCTTCTTCCACTCTTTGCGATCCTTTTATCCTTCTCGACCTAAAAATGTTAGATATTGCACAAAGACAAGACCTTCCACATGAAGATTTCAAAACTAAAAACAAAGAAAACCAAAACCAAAAGTTTCAAAGTCCCAAAATTCAAAAATTTTATGTACATGCTCTAGATTTTAGAGTCGCTAGGCCGACTTCTCCGTTTGTGCTCAAGGACCCTTAATATGGGGCCCCCTTGTGCTTGGCCCTTCTCCCGGATCATCCAGGTCCTGATTGTAGTATGCAAGCTCAGCTGATAGGTGGTTGCTTGCATAGTATCCCTTTCCTTCCTTCTTCTTCTTTCCAGCTCTCATTCTTCGCAGATTAGCTCGCCATGGGGCCTTACCTCCCCTTAAATATTTATTAAATTTATTAATGGATAGAAGAGGGGTTGAAATCATACTGGACTTACCTTTTCATGCCCAAAACAGAAATCTTTGGGCTTAGGGTTGGTCGACGTCGAGTAGATCTGGTCGACGTCGAGTACAGGGACCCCATACTTAGACTCTTGGCAAGTCGGGTGCTAAGCAGAGGAATGAAATACCCCAAATTATTTTTGGGCTATTTCTTATTTTTATTTAATTAAATAAATAGATATTATATTCAAACTATAGTATATATCTTGTGAATTTGGTCCTATAATAAATTCACCTAAGATATATGGTATGAATTAGAGTAATTAAATTATTCTAAAGTGTATAATATATGATGGATTTACTTACATAAATCCTCTAAATACCCTTATTATTTAATTTATAAAGATGGATTAAATAATACTTCTTTCCGCTAATATATATATATATATATATATATATATATATATATATATATATATATATATATATATATATATATATATATATATATATATATATATATATATATATATATATATATATATATACCCATATATATGTATAATATATATATAATCAAATACATATGGGATTTTCTACAAATAGCAACCCAATAAAGAAGCCCACCTATTTTCCTCTTCATAGACTACGGTAAAAAGAGAATATGAGATTTTACCCCTTTCTTTTTACCTTTTTTCTTATTCTCCAAGTTTTATTATTTCAAATGAACTTACGGGAGTTTATCCCAATCCTAACCAATTAGCCGATCTCAATTGACCTAATCATCCTTTTCCTCTACCCTTTTATGTAACCTAATTAAACCGTATAGATACACGTCTAATCCTAGGTTCCACAAACCAATTCAACATCACCCGCCATCACCGTCTCTCCTCCTCTCCCATTACACCCGTCTCGCCGTGAGCCGTGACCCCATCCCTCCTGGGAATCGCCACCGGACTCGCAGTCGCTGCCCATCCCAAGCCGGAGAACGCCCATCCTTGTCGATCCCATCACCGCTGGACATTGCCCTTTCCCGGAGACGCGCCACCAGCCAAGCCGTAGCCTCCGCCCTTGTTCGCCGCCGCAGGTAGGAGCCATTGTCGTCGTCGCTTCCGATTGCCGCAGACCATCACTGCCTTGCCGCTGCCAATTCACTGCCTGAGCAGCCAATGCCGCTGCAGTTGCAGCCTTGCCGGAAAACAGAAGGTCGAGCACGCCCAGCGCCGCCTCCCATCACTGTCGTTGCCGCTGCCCATCGCGCCGATCGTTGTCTTCGTTTGCGATTGCCGCTGCCTTGCCGCCGCCCCGATCGTCGCCGTCACCGGTAGCCCATCGAAGTCGTCGGAGGAGGAGCCACACCGATCGAAGTTCCGTCGTTCCTCTATACGTGAGTTCAAAGAGAAAGAAACGGGGTTTTCAATCTCTTTTGAACAAATTACAAAAACTTCCTTTATTTTTATTCTATTCTTGTTTCTGGTCCTAATTTAATTATTTATTAAGTTAAGCGGCCAATATTTCTAAACTATTCAATTCTTGCCCGTTTCAGCGACACCAAGAAATATCAAAGCACCCACGCCGGATCCCGCTTCCCGAGGAATTCATATTGGTATAGATATTTAACTTTATAGAATTAATTCAATTTCAAATTGAGTTAAGTAAAGTTAATTTTATAAAATATCAATATTAATTGTTCCTATTTTCCGTTGGATTCAATAGGTGCTAAAATCTCGCCTTGTTGTCATCAGCTGATTATCGAAGGTTAAGGCAAGGGATTTCGTTCAAACGCCCTTTGCGTGTTTCGTGATTCTTTTGTTGTGCCTTTTAAATTCTTCTGTGTCGAATGCGGCCCTGTGGCCAATTTCCTTGCCAATTTCGATAAATTGCATACCCGTCTGCTTGATGTAATTTATCTTTTTAATCTTAAATTGGCATGAGTTAAATTAATGGCCAATTATTATTAAAGTAATTATAGTGATATAGTATTAAATGTGATTTGTTTGTTTATAACTCGAGATAAGTAAAGGTTGCCTATTTTCTTCTTCCTAAAGTGCATGATATTCTGCTTGTTCTTTCATGCAAACTAGTGGCATGTGATAGTAAGGCCCTTTGAATTATCCATGCTTGTCCCTGTTTGATTTAATGTCGTTATTATGATCACCTAGTATAAATTGTTTATATATGATAAGATAGGCACCATGTGATGCTTAGTTGTGATATGTTAAAATGTGCACCACGTGATGCGAGTGGCTTTATGCCTTTGGCAAGTTATGCAGTAGACTGACTTCCAGGTTGTGGTTCGTTAAGCCACCGCCTAACAAGGTTTCATGAAACACCATCCCGTAATGCATTCTCTGCGGGGTGATAAAACAACGATCTGATGTAGGTCGTGGTCCTTTTTAAAGGCCCGACCGGTACCACGTATTATTATTATTATTATCGTTATCTTTATTATCGATTGTTAAATAGGTGATCATTTCAGCTATTATACTTATCTGCCTCAAGTATAATTCCTGTTCTTATCTTATAATCGATCGTTATGATCATCCGAGTCATGTCGTGAATTTTTATCCTTTTTGTTCAGTTTCCACTATTAAATATTCGTGTCATTCCCTTAAAGTCTGAACATTTTCCCTATCATTTGCTAGTCTTAATTGTACTAACCATCCTATTTATTGGATGGCTGGTGTCCTTCGTTCTCACGAAACACCAGACCATATTCCACAGGTCTAGTGCAAGCAGCGGAGCAGGAGAGAGTTGAAGAGCGGACTATCATTTATTGAATCTATTTACTACAAGTTTTAAACCTCTAAAGTTTCCGCATCGCTACTTTAATTTCAGCTATTTTGAAAGTTATTCATATCTTATGGTTTCGGTATTTTAATTATGTTCTTGTGATTGGATATTTCAAACTATGATATTTATTGAACTTCCGCATTATTATTTTATTCGACTGCTTGAGTACTGTCTTTTTTATGGGAGCATGGTTGCATGTCCGTGGATTCACTGGCGCTGTAACGCTCCGTTGGGATTTAAAAGGGGGTGTTACAAAAGGTGGTATCAGAGCTGTAGGTTTTAAAACGTTTTCATTTGTATGTTAAAATGATTTCTGAAGTGAATTTCAAAAAGGCTTTTATCAAAACTAAGTTTCTACTTACAAAAGTAAACAATTTTGGAAATAATTTCAAAATACTTGTCCGATAGTCCTGCTCAAGCTCCTGCACCTGCCTTAGACTAATCTTAGATTCTTTATTCTTGTTTCCTCTAAATCTTGTTTGCTGGGATTATCTCGCTCGAGTACTGCTAACTCCTCGCCCTCCTCGATATAAGTCTAACGTTCGCAAGACTTCAGAACTGCACGCGATGGATTACCTCCAATGCCCTGACCTCACCTGTGACGTTGAGTTTGACTTAAGCACAAAGGTGGAGGTGGTGGAGAAAGTGACAGTGGAGCTATTCAAGGGAAAGAATGTCTTGGTCAACCCTCCTGAAGGAGTTGCAGCCATAGAATATGGCAAGAAGCTCATCCGTGAGTGGTACAAGGAACATAATTTGGGGAGTCATCGATTCTATAGCGAGGAAAAGACAACAAGGGGAAAGAGAGTCATGCTAACTCCTCTGGACGACAATAGGAGAAAGTACCTCCAGGACCTCGTCCGAGTGTTCGGCTTAGAACCACCCTAAAACCTCAGTGAGTAGGAGTCAAAGAAGAGATCCTTTTTGGAACCCCTAGCAGATGAGAAAACATTCCAGGCTTTGCAAGAAAGGAGAGCAAGGTAGAGGCTCTGTGTGAGGAAGACTGGGGAAATATACAAGAATAAGGAACGAATTGTGAATGAGATGGAAAAACGTTGTGATCAGGCTAGAGATGAGATCAAAAAGAGATGTGTGAGCATGTTGAGTCAAAGAAAGATGCAGCATCACAAAAACATAGCTCGGAATTAGAAAAACTCGTCGAGCTATATGTCTTTGCAAAAGACGACTAGGATTAAGATCTCATCAGCAGCAACACATTTTGCAATAGTACCAGCAGAATACCCAGATTCCTGCAGGTTCACAGTCGACTGTGAACAAAAGGAAGAATGTCGTCGGGCCATCTCAGCAGGGTCCGCGACTATATTAAATGTGTAGGATGTACGACACTACTTCTCCTATGGCTCAAGGTATTATCTATCTCCGGGCCGAGCCAATTAATATTCTTTTTATCCAGGTGCTTCTCATTCTTTTCTAGCCGAGCAAACTGTTGAAAGACTCGGATTAGAATCTGTGACTCTAGATGATTCCTTTATTGTGAAATTCCCTAGTGGGGTTAGAGTTCGAGGTAGGAAAATGTTATTCCGCTTCCCCATCGCGATAGGTGGAGATGAGTACCTTACCGATCTTGTTCTGCTTCCGATCCTTCCTCAGAACATCATTCTCGGTATGGATTGACTTACTCGCTATATTGCAATCATTGATTGTTGACGGAGAATCGTGATCATTTCGTCGGATGGTAGGGTTGTGTGCAGATTTCGTGGGCGCATCCTTGAGGAGGATGGCCGTGTTATTGTTGTAATGCAGGCAGCCAAATTGTTACGTCAAGGTGGTGCCGGATTCTTATATTATCTGTAGGATCAGCCATCCGACCTGGTCTATATCTCCGATATTCCTGTAGTTCGGGATTTCCCTGATGTTTCCCGACAAGATTCCTGGTTTACCTCCAAAGCGGTTCATTGAGTTCATCATCGACTTAGAGCCAGGAACCGCTCCCATTTCCAAAGCTCCGTGTCGCATGGCTCTAGCGGAGATGCAAGAATTGAAGAGTCAGCTTGAAGAGCTGTTAAAGAAGGGTTATTTACAACCCAGTGCTTCACCTTGGGGTGCTCCCGTGCTGTTTGTGAAGAAGAAGACGACTCTTTTTGTCTATGTGTTGATTATTGGGAGTTGAACAAGGTGACAATCAAGAATAAGTATCCACTACCACACATCGATGATTTGTTAGAACAACTTCAGGGAGCAAAGGTGTTCTCCAAGATTGACCTTCTATCGGGTTACCATCAACTCCGAGTTCAGGACGAGGATATTCAAAAGACTGCTTTTAGGACACGTTATGGGCACTATGAGTTCGTGGTGATGCCTTTTGGCTTAACAAATGCCCCATCAGTCTTCCTGGATTCGATGAACCGTTGTTTTCACCAGTATTTGGACAAGTTCGTCGTAGTCTTCATCGACGACATCCTGATCTACTCGCTGAGTGAGGATGCTCACTTCGAACACTTGAAAATTATTTTGATGACACTGCGAGAGCATCAGCTGTACGCAAAGCTGTCTAAGTGTGACTTTTGGAGGAAGTAGATGGCATTCCTAGGCCACATCATCTCGGAGAAAGGGGTAATGGTCGACCCCTAAAAGATAGCAGGTGTAGAGAAGTGGAATTTGTCGAAGAACGTCAAGGAGATCCGGAGTTTTTTGGGACTAGCAGGTTACTACAGGAGGTTAATGGAAGGGTTTTCCAAATTGGTCCAACCACCGACCTTACTTCTGCGTAACTCCCAGAAATTCGTCTGGAATGACAAGTGCAAAGCGAGCTTCTAGGAGCTCAAGAAGCGGTTGACCACAGAACCTATTCTGACACTTCCTAAGGAGTCAGAGAATTATATGATCTACAGTTATGCTTCCAATCAAGGTTTGAGTTGTGTATTGATGCAGGATGGGAAGGTGATAGTCTATGCATCATGACAGTTGAGGCCGTATGAGGAGGACTACCAAGTGCATGATCTGGAACTAGCTGACGTGGTATTTGCTCTAAAAATCTGACGCCATTAGCTTTATGGTGTTCGTTGTTAGATATACACCGACCACAAAAACCTCAAGTATGTGTTCATTGAGAAGGAGTTGAACATGAGACGGAGACGCTGGCTAAAGTGGATCAAGGACTATGACATTAAACTTCTCCATCATCCTGGTAAGGCTAATGTCGTAGCCGATGCTTTGAGCCGCAAATCTCAACACGAGGCTATGATTAGTTGTTGGACAACAAGTCCTATTCTGCAGAGGGATCTGCTGAAGTTAGAGGTTGAAGTTTGGTTTGAAAGGAACTGAGGATAGTTGTGTATGATGTAGGTTTAATCAGATTTGTAGGAGAGATAAAGGCGAAGCAGGCAGAGGATGTTGTGTTACTGCAGACCGCCGTTGACTTCTTCGATGGTAAAGCCCCAGACTTTTTCGTAAGGGATGATGGATCCTTATGGTTTGGGAATCGCATCTGCTTTCCCAATGTCCATGATCCGACAGACCATCCTTGAGGAAGCTCATGCATCCAGCTATTCGGTGAATCCTGGATTCCTGGAGCGATTAAGATGTATAAGAATCTGAGACAGAACTACTGGTGGTCTGGTATGAAGAATGAAGTGACCGAGTATGTGGCCAGATGCTTGGTATGCCAACAGGTCAAGATGGAGCACTAGGGACCTGGTGGGAAGCTCCAACCACTTCCAGTACCCACATGGAAGTGGGAACATATCTCGATGGATTTTGTTATGGGGCTCCCTAAGGGTCAGGGGAAGAAGGATGCCATTTGGGTGATAGTTGATCGACTCACTAAATGTGCACACTTTATTGTTATTAGGTCTAACTGGAAGCCGGCAAAGCTAGCAGAATTGTACCTTCAGCACATCGTCCGCCTTCACGGTATTCTTTCATCCATTGTCTCTGATCGCGATGGATGATTTATCTCAGAGTTCTGGAAGAAGCTGGATGAGGGACTTGGTACTCAGCTGAATTTCAGTACCGCTTTTCACCCCTAGACAGATGGTCAGTTAGAGAGGACCATTCAGACACTATATGATATTCTAAGAGCCTGTGTCTTGGATAGACCGACAGATTGGGAAAGCAGTTTTAGTCGGATCGAGATCACCTACAACAACAGCGGGCATGCATCCATAAAGATGGCTCCTTTTAAAGCCCTCTATGGACGGAAGTGTCGATCGCCAGTATGTTGGGATGATGCGACTGATTCCATCCATATAGGTCCGGAGCTGTTAGAGAAGATAGCTGAAGAAGTTGCGATGATCAGGCAACGAATGTTGATCGCTCGGAGTCGTCAAAAGTCTTTTGCCGACCCTAGGCGTAAAGAGGTCAACTTTGAGGTGGGCGATAAGGTGTTCGTGAAAGTGTCACCCACGAAGGGAGTCTTCCGATTCGGAAAGCGAGGGAAGCTGAACCCTCGATATGTCGGGTCATTTGATGTTCTGCAATGTGTAGGCAATGTTGCCTACCGCCTTGCCCTGCCTCCGTCAGCTGATCCAGTACATGATGTCTTTCATGTATCACTGCTACGGAAGTACGTGCCCGACCCGACCCACATCTTAAGCTATTAGGACATTTAGGTCCGCCCCACCGGAACCTACGAGGAAGAACCGGTGCGGATTCTAGAGCGACAAGAGAAGCAACTTTGCACCAAAGTAGTTCCGCTCGTCAAGGTGTTTTGGTCAAAGCGCGGGATTGAGGAGGTGACTTGGGAAACTAAGGAAGAAATGCGGAAACGCTCTCCTCAGTTGTTTTCTACTTAGTGCAAGTCGTATAGTGATTCAATTACCTCATTTATTCGGATATTAATAAATAAGGAAAGTTTGTCAGTGACCATTTGTCAAAATTCCTTTGGTTAATGTTTTGGATTCATCTTTACAACCGCACAAGTTCGAGTCAAAGTGGGGAATTGGTGTGCGAATTGGAAATATTCTGACATTGAATACCATATAAGCTATAAACGCTTCCCTACTAGTGTTTCTTTCACTTTATACAGTCGGTTCTAGTATGTTGATACTTTTGATTCCATATCAAGCTGGTCAATCCGTGTTTTTATAGACATCAGAAAAGAGTCGGAAAATGCTCCCTATAGACTCTGGAAAGGCTCCTCTATTTCACTTTTGTATAAGCAGGAATAATACCCGCATGTGAAATCAGTGATTAATGATCAATATGTCATACGTAAGGTCCTTCAGGAGGATAATTAGTAACTCTTTATGCAGGTAGGTTCACCTTTCCTAAATCTTGATAGAATTAAACGATCATGGGTTACATATTTCATCTCTCCTTTCCATGATCGAGCAACCGAACTCTCATTGGTAAAAAGCTTGAGAATAGTATATAGATATACACGTTTTATGTTTATGAAGAAGACATGGACGCAAGGATGGATGTGCTAAGGAATCGGACAACATTCGTGTCGATAAACCAAAAGACAAAGACTCACAACTCATCTCATATGAATAAGGCTGGCTAGTTTTGTCACAATGGTTGCCTTCAAAGCCACCCGGGCCATTTGGCAACCTGGAAAAGGAAGCCAGATGGGGCTAAGACGAAAGTCAGTGACAAGCTAGTTAACCCTGTTTCTTAGGGGATGCTAGTTCACTTACCTCGAGCAACGAGAGTGAATATCAAAAGACGACTTTCAAAATTTTATCATCCTTGTTTTAGATATTTATAACAATAGAGATACACTGTTTCCATAGGATTAAAATTTTCAAACTTTACCATTGAGGAGTTCGGAAAACAATGAGTTACTTTAGATGTAATTCTCATCGCTCACGTATTCGATAAGTACATTAAGCGAATCATGCTTAAATTCTACCCATCCGGGAACCATTGATAGATACACCTAGCTCTGCATTGATCAATCTATATCATCTCATCTATTTCGAGGTTAGTATCCTATCTTCAATTCATTTCTCGTTTCTTTTCTAAGTTTCGGGATGAAACTTATTTTTAGTGGGAAGGTATGAAATACCCCAAATTATTTTTGGGCTATTTCTTATTTTTATTTAATTAAATAAATCGATATTATATTCAAACTATAGTATATATCTTGTGAATTTGGTCCTATAATAAATTCACCTAAGATATATGGTATGAATTAGAGTAATTAAATTATTCTATAGTGTATAATATATGATGGATTTACTTACATAAATCCTCTAAATACCCTTATTATTTAATTTATAAAGATGAATTAAATAATACTTCTTTCCGCTAATATATATAATATATATATACCCATATATATGTATAATATATATAATCAAATACATATGGGATTTTCTACAAATAGCAACCCAATAAAGAAGCCCACCTATTTTCCTCTTCATAGACTACGGTAAAAAGGGAATATGAGATTTTACCCCTTTCTTTTTACCTTTTTCCTTATTCTCCATGTTTTATTACTTCAAATGAACTTACAGGAGTTTATCCCAATCCTAACCAATTAGCCGATCTCAATTGACCTAATCATCCTTTTCCTCTACCCTTTTATTTAACCTAATTAAACCGTATAGATACACGTCTAATCCTAGGTTCCACAAACCAATTCAACGTCACCCGCCATCACCGTCTCTCCTCCTCTCCCATTACACCCGTCTCGCCGTGAGCTGTGACCCCATCCCTCCTGGGAATCGCCACCGGACTTGCAGTCACTGCCCATCCCAAGCCGGAGAACGCCCATCCTTGTCGATCCCATCACCGCTGGACATCGCCCTTTCCCGGAGACGCACCACCAGCCAAGCCGTAGCCTCCGCCCTTGTTCGCCGCAACCGCAGGTAGGAGCCATTGTCGTCGTCGCTTCCGATTGCCGCAGACCATCACTGCCTTGCCGCTGCCAATTCACTACCTGAGCAGCCACTGCCGCTGCAGTTGCAGTCTTGCCGGAAAACAGAAGGTCGAGCACGCCCAGCGCCGCCTCCCATCACTGCCGTTGCCGCTGCCCATCGCGCCGATCGTTGTCTTCGTTCGCGATTGCCGCTGCCTTGCCGCCGCCCCGATCGTCGCCGTCACCGGTAGCCCATCGAAGTCGTCGGAGGAGGAGTCGCACCGATCGAAGTTCCGTCATTCCTCTGTACGTGAGTTCAAAGAGAAAGAAACGTGGTTTTCAATCTCTTTTGAACAATATACAAAAACTTCCTTTATTTTTATTCTATTCTTGTTTCTGGTCCTAATTTAATTATTTATTAAGTTAAGCGGCCAATATTTCTAAACTATTCAATTCTTGCCCGTTTCAGCGACACCAAGAAATATCAAAGCACCCACGCCGGATCCCGCTTCCCGAGGAATTCATATTGGTATAGATATTTAACTTTATAGAATTAATTCAATTTCAAATTGAGTTAAGTAAAGTTAATTTTATAAAATATCAATATTAATTGTTCCTTGTTTCCGTTGGATTCAATAGGTGCTAAAATCTCGCCCTGTTGTCATCAGCTGATTATCGAAGGTTAAGGCAAGTGATTTCGTTCAAACGCCCTTTGCGTGTTTCGTGATTCTTTTGTTGTGCCTTTTAAATTCTTCCGTGTCGAATGCGGCCATGTGGCCAATTTCCTTGCCAATTTCGATAAATTGCATACCCGTCTGCTTGATGTAATTTATCTTTTTAATCATAAATTGGCATGAGTTAAATTAATGGGCAATTATTATTAAAGTAATTATAGTGATATAGTATTAAATGTGATTTGTTTGTTTATAACTCGAGATAAGTAAAGGTTGCCCATTTTCTTCTTCCTAAAGTGCATGATATTCTGCTTGTTCTTTCATGCAAACTAGTGGCATGTGATAGTAAGACCCTTTGAATTATCCATGCAAGTTATGCAGTAGACTGACTTGCAGGTTGTGGTTCGTTAAGCCACCGCCTTACAAGGTTTCATGAAACACCATCCCGGAATGCATTCTCTGCGGGGTGATAAAAGAACGATCTGATGTAGGTCGTGGTCCTTTTTAAAGGCCCGACCGGTACCCCGTATTATTATTATTATTATTATTATTATTATTATCGTTATCTTTATTATCGATTGTTAAATAGGTGATCATTTCAGCTATTATACTTATCTGCCTCAAGTATAATTCCTGTTCTTATCTTATAATTGATCGTTATGATCATCCGAGTCATGTCGTGAATTTTTATCCTTTTTGTTCAGTTTCCACTATTAAATATTCGTGTCATTCCCTTAACCTGAGACATACCGTTTTATGGTCACTGTAAGGTTAAAGTCTGAACATTTTCCCTATCATTTGCTAGTCTTAATTGTACTAAACATCCTATTTATTGGATGGCTAGTGTCCTTCGTTCTCACGAAACACCAGACCATATTCCACAGGTCTAGTGCAAGCAGCGGAGCAGGAGAGAGTTGAAGAGCGGACTATCATTTATTGAATCTATTTACTACAAGTTTTGAACCTCTAAAGTTTCCGCATCGCTACTTTAATTTCAGCTATTTTGAAAGTTATTCATATCTTATGGTTTCGGTATTTTAATTATGTTCTTGTGATTGGATATTTCAAACTATGATATTTATTGAACTTCCGCATTATTATTTTATTCGACTGCTTGAGTACTGTCTTGTTTATGGGAGCATGGTTGCATGTCCCTATAAGCCTCAGGTAAATTCAAAGACATTAAAGTCTGCGGATTCACTGGCGCTGTAACGCTCCCTTGGGATTTAAAAGGGGGTGGTACAAGAAAGTCGACTTCGACTAGGCTTGCTCGATGCCGAGTTGTTTGGTCGACGTCGAGTAGACCTATTGGACGTCGAGTAGCTTTCTGGTGTTTTCCTCCCTTGTTTGCTCGATCCCGTGGTTGCTGATGCTCTTCACCTCCAGCCATGGAACTTCCTCTTTTGCAGGTCCAAAAGAGAAATCTAAGATCTCGTCGCCTATCGTGAAGGTGAGCAATCGCTTCTTTACGCTGATTTTAGCATCTGCATTAGCTAGGAATTGTCTACCAAGAATAATAGGGCTAGTAGGATCTTCAGCACAATCTATAATAAGGAATCAGTGGGGACATAGAACTTACCAATCTGGACAGGGACATTATTGACAATACCTGTTGTTGGTAGGAGGAAATTGAGTTCAAAATATAACAAAATAAATCAAACCAGATTCGTGCCCGCGCAAATGATTACAAGACTTCCTCCCGATGTAGCAACAGTAAGTCAGGATCGATCCTCGAGGAAGCGTGTCAGCGGATCCTAGGCAGCAGCAAATCTCACGAGCAGAAGTCGACCACAGAGATTACTCGACGTCGAGTAAGGTACTCGATGTCGACCACTCAGTCGAGTAAAATCTGCAAAACAGAAGCAAGCGCAGAAACATAAAATATGCTCGAAGTCGACCAAACCTACTTGACTTCGACCACTGTAGCCGTCGACTATGAGTACCTCTAGTCGATCTCGAGTACGAACAGAAACTAAAAAATCTCAAATTGCAACGAAACAAACACAAAATATGTGAAACTAACTCAATAAGATAAAAGACTTCCAAGATCGGGGGTTGCAACAACGATAACCAAACATGCATAAGGCAAGATAAATAACGATAATCATGCAATTACATCTAAGGATCAAGCTTTCGCCTTTTCCAACAATTAGACAACTCTTTCAAGAAACCCTAATTGTATCTACCGATTTTATGTTTATAATCCAAGTTGTTAACCTGAATCTCTATTAAATAGGTAATAAACATATAACAGGTAGTAGATGCTCAAAACACAATAAAAGTCAAATCTTTACCTCAAACACACTTGGCCATCGTCGGACTCGTCCCAACCCTAGAAGTGGGTGGACTACTCGCTCTTCATCGCAAAAAAAGACATCCATAATAAAAGAAAACTAAATTGCATTAATAAAATAAACTAGAGCTTAGAACCAATCGATGCCAACTTGCTCTCGCTCCTTAACTTCTCTCTACCTCTTCTCCTATTAAATTGAATGAATAAAAACTAGCCCCATGGGCTTTATTTATAAGCTTCCAATCATTGCTAATCAAGGAAGGAAACTCTATCTAATTTATAAAGATAAAACTTTAAATAAAAAGAACATTTATCTAAAAAGGAAAGTAATTAAATATCATCATTAGGTGAACAAATCCTTCTTCCATAGATAGATCTTGATAGAATAGGATGGATACAGCCTTGCTTCGTGTCCAAGTAGTCCACTTATGCTCGGAATGGCCCAACAGTCTCGCGGCCCAAAACATTGTAGTCGACAGTGTGGTCGACTTCGAGTAGGTCGTACTTGACTTCGAGTACATGTCACAGTTTCTCAATCAGCTTCTCTTCCTCGAGCTTGGGTATGGTTCAGTTCTGGTCGACGTCGAGTAAGGTGTACTCGACGTCGAGTACGGCTCGTGCTCGAGTTGTCCTCTTCTTCTATCCTCGATCAAGTTTGCTTCTGCTGTAGTCGACTTCGAGTAAGGCCTGGTTGAAGTTGAGTAGAATCCTGTCCTTTGGTTTCGTCCTGGAATGGCTCCAAATTCTGTAATATTAAACCAAAACTTATGTATACCTCTATTTCTTGCAAATAAACATATACTACATAAATTTGACATATTCCCAGCCCGAAATATGAAAAGTACTTAGAATAAGGAGCTAAAATGTATATGAAAACATGGTCACTTTAGTGGACATCACCTGTAGGGATGACCACTGTATTGTTTGCCATGTATAGTTTGGTATCCACAGGCTCTATAGATCCTATCTTTACCTTTTTTCAGATTGATAAGGGCATGATGCTTACACTTGCTCCTAAATCACACAAGGCATCATAGTTAAATTTTCCAAATCCCACAGTAATGGAAAACTTACTAGGGTCAGGTCTCTTCTTATGGAAGTCCATCCTTTTGCATTCGCTGGCGATTTCTAAGATTGATCGCTTGTTGCTAAGGATTTCCTTGAGGAACTTGACATAAGTAGGCATCTCTTGAAGATCTTCTGTAAAAAGAATTGAAGCATTTAGTTCTTGAAGCATCTTAACAAACCTTTTATACCTACCTGCAGTGGGATCTTTCAGCGCCTTGGAAGGGAAAGGTAGCACCTTTTTCTGTTTCGGAGCCAGAACAGATGTCGGAGGTGTTGCAGAGTCCTCGACGTTGACTTGATTCTCATCGATGTCGACTTGATGTTCCTCGACATCGACTAAAGGAGTCGACTTGTAGTTCTGTTGATGCGCAGAAGCTTCCTCGTCGACGTGGAGTTGGTCGACTTCGGGTACCTCTGCTCGATGTCTAGTAGTCTGGTCGACATCGACTTGACTCTGCTCGATGTCCAGTAGCTTCTCAGCTCCGTCTTATTGCTTTCCGACCTCTGGCTCGTGTAGTTGGTGCCCGCTCCTGAGCTTTACAGTCGCGACGTGTCCGGTCTCCCCCTAGGATTTGGTTCTGTCTGCCAAGGGAGTTGCTCGGTCGGTCATAGAATTTGCGCTGCAAATTGACCCATCTGGGTCTCAGTGTTCCTCTTCCAGATGTCTAGCTCCCCAAATCTTGTATTGATGTTCTGGAGCTGATTGTTGATGACGCTTGTAGACTGCTGCTGTTGTGCCTGATTCCTCCTCATCTCGTCGAGGATCATCTGTAGATCATCCTTCCGCTGGTCCCTCTCTGGATGTCCTGGAGCTCTGTATGGCGGGGGGTTCCTATGGGCACCGTGGTTCCACTGTGGTTGATGGAATCTTTGGTCCCCAATATAGCGGTTGCGACTCCCTGCGTAACCTACCTCTTCGTGACTTTCTGCCATCCTGACTTGCTTCGTGTGTGGGCACTCAGTAGTGATGTGCCGCTGTGAACCACATTCAATGCAAGGTTGGTTAATAGATAAAAAATTAACTTGGTTTAGTAGCTTACGATTTTGATCTCTGTAGTACTGCTCCTTGACATCTGGATCAATCTCCTTAGGAGGCTCATAGAGGGGCATGGATGGGACTGGCCTTGCATAGGCATTCTCGTCATAGTCTGTCGGAGCCCCATACTTATTGTCGAAGTTGGTGAGCTTGTCGAGGGTGGCCCAAGCGTCAGCTGGTGGCATTGTCAAATACTCATAATGAGTATAATGGTTGATCATATCCTTAGCGGGCAGATAAAGAGAATTGTATAAGATCTCCTGAACGACATAGGGAGGCAGTCCATGCGTAGGGCATGACCGCAGTAGATCCTTGTATCATTCCCACGCTTTTGCTAGCGGCTCCCAGGCTTCTGCTTGAAAGTTGTAATCTTCTGGTGGAGGAGCGCTATCTTGGCAGGAGGAAAAAATTTATTAAGAAATTCCTGCCATACCTCGGCCCATGTTGTGAGGGATCGTGGAGTCAGTCCTTCAAGCCACTTCAATGCTGGACCGGCAAGAGACCAACGAAAAGCTTTCATGTTGACATATTTCAGAGTAGTACCTTCAACAAGAGTATGACACAAATCAGAAAAATTGGTAATATGTTCAAGAGGACATTCATTAAACCTCCCATAAAAAGCATTATTTTTAATCTCAATCAGGAAAGCAGTGCGAATTTCGAAGTTATTTTCAGGGATTAGAATGGCCGATTTAGGCACAAAAAGAGTCGGGTGCATGTAATCCTCTGCAGTGGTAGGGAATTGGGCAAGCTCAGCTTCCACCTGCCTCCTTCGCTCAGCTTCCTGCTCAGTGCGTGCTCTCTCAGCAGTTAGAGTAGTATTTTTTGGCTTCTAACTCCGTTTGAAGCCTCTCTATCAGCTATGCTTGTGTTTCTGCGGCCGCCATGGCTCTTTTCAATTTAGCGTGGGCGTGTATAAGGCGCTCTGGATCGTCTAAGGCGTCAAACTCAAGTGATTGACCAGAATAGCACATACACCTGCAAAGTAACTCAAGGAAAACGAGAGATCTAACTACCTAAGGCGCGAATGATTGTTTCCCCGGCAACGGCGCCAATTTGTTGTAGGAGGAAATCGAGTTCAAAATATAATAAAATAAATCAAACCGAATTATGCCCACGCAAATAATTACAAGACCGACCTCCTCCTGATGTAACAGTGGGAAGTCAGGATCGATCCTCGAGGAAGCGTGTCAGCGGATCCTAGGCAGCGGAAGAATCTCACAAGTAGTTGTCGACCACAGTGTACTCGACCTCGACTAGGGTTAGTCGACAGCGGTCAAGCACAGTCGAATCCGAGCAAGGCAAAGTCACTGCTTTTGGTCGATCTCGAGGAGGCAACTCGACGTCGAGTAGGATTTGGTCATAGTCGAGTAAGCTGGTCAAAATCAAGTTAACTGCAGAGACACGAGCAACAACGATCATTGCTCGATCGAATGTCAGAAGTCGACGTCGACCAAGGGGTGGTCGAAGTCGAGCAGAAACAGTAAAATAAAATAAAGAACAAAGCTTTTCGGATTCGGAATAAACTATGTGAAAAAGACTTCTAAGATCGGGGTTTGCAGCAACAACAACCAAACATGCATAAGGGAAGATAAATAACGATAATCATGTAAATTGCATCGAAGGATCAAGTTTTTGCCTTTTCCAACAATTAGAGAATTCTTTCAAGAAACCCTAATTGTGTGTACCGATTTTATGTTTATAATCAAATTTGTTAACATGGATCTCTATTAAATAGGTAATAAACACATAAAAGGTAGTAGATGCTCAAAACATAATAAGGGTCGGATCTTTTACCTCAAACACGCTTGGCTATCGCTGGGCTCATCCCAACCCTAGAAGTGGGTGGACTACTCGCTCTTCATCGCAAGGAAAGACAATAATAATAAAAGAAAACTAAATTGCATTAATAATAAAATAGAGCTTACAACCAAACGAAGCCAATTCCACTCTCGCTTCACAACTTCTCTTGGCCTCCACTCTCTCTCTCTCTCTCTCTCTCTCTCTCTCTCTCTCTCTCTCTCTCTCTCTCTACTTCTCCTCTCTAGCTTGGAATGAATAAAAACTAGCCCCATGGGATTTATTTATAGGCTTCCAATCCTTGCTAATCAAGGAACGGAAATTCTATCTATATCTAAAGATAAAACTCTACTTGGAAATAAATCTATCTAAATAAGTAAAACTAGATAAATCCTAGGGTAATTAATTGTTCAACCCTTAGGATAGATAAAAAGATAAAAATATCTAAATCTTCATGTGTTGGGAATCTTCTCCCGAAAATATCTCCATTGGATTCGGGATAGAACCTTAACAAGCCTCTGACTAGCTCGAAATCGGCCACTGGTGGTCAACTCCATATCGAGTAGGCTTACTCGATATCGACCAACATTTCTTCTGTCTCAGCTCAGCTAGTCGATATCGGTCTTTAGGGACAAACATCGACCAATGTTACTCGATATCGACTAGTCTAAGTCGATATCGACTGGCATCTTCTTGGCTCCACTTCTTTGGTCGATTCTGGGACCCTGACTCAATATAGGCTTGGTCGACTTCGACCAGAATGGTTGACGTCGAGGAAAGTTGGCTTGTCCTTGTCTTCTAGAGCAGACTCTCCTTTCTCGATCAAGCTCTGCTCTCAAGTTTAGTCGATGTCGAAGAACCTTGCTCGAGATCGAGTAAAATACAGATCTTATCCTCTCTTCTTGGTTTCATCCTGGAATGGCTCCAAATTCTGTAATATTAAACCAAAACTTATGTAGACCTCTATTTCTTGCAAATAAACATATACTACATAAATTCAACATATTCCCAACCCGAAATATGCAAAGTATATAAAATAAGGAGCTAAAATGTATATAAAAACATGGTCACTTTAGTGGACATCAATGGGGTGGGGGAAGGGCTTACTTTATGCATATTTTGCTTTATTTGACATTATGTGTGCATTTTTTTAAGTTTATTTCTTGAATTGCTTATGCATGGCTACTTTGGATTTCATATTTGATTTATATGCTTATATGCATGTTTTCCAAAGTCTATAAAAAATCACCCCCATTGAAAATTTTGATTAGTGTCATGGAAGCTTATAATTGAACTCGACGATGCAAAATTGGATTCATTAGAGATATAGCATGAAATTGCCTAGTAAAGAGAAGTCACAATGAAGTGCGTATTTTATGAAAACCATAAAAGGAGGTAAAATTTGAAGTGGCTTTTGACATGTTGCATGATGAGAGGATGGAGTGCTTTATATTTTCCATATAATGCTCATATTTTAATATTCCAAGCCATATCTATACTTATGCATCACAAAATCCATATTGAGCCTTATTTCATATTATGCTCCACATGGTCTAAATATTGCCCATTCTTTAGCTTATTTCCATCTGGGGATTATGTTGAGAATGATGTACCTTATGGAGATTACAATATGGTGTTGTGTTGTTATATATCATTATTTGGATTTTGGCAGAAATTGAAAAGTTTATGGAAAATTTAATGAGCCAAAGAAAATTCGGTCACCTCAGGAGATAAAGGTAGATCGACCCTACCTGCGTTGAGCTAATAGTTTCGCAAGATGGGACACCAAGGTAAGGAGTAAGAAGCACTAAGTATCCGGGGCCATTCATGACACCCATGTTTGCGACTCGCGAGAAGACAGTGCTGAGGTTAGAGAGGTCAAAGCATAATATTGAAAAAAAGCATTGAGCAAATGAGAGAAAGGTGAGAAATCAAAAGAAGAAAGAATGTGGTATGAAAGTTTGAAACATACTCCATTTCCTCGGATCATTAGCACCCCATATGAATTGTTTTGCATAACCCTCCTTTTGTGAGTAGATGTTGCATTTTCAAATTGCACATGTATGGATTTGTGACAATAGTACCTTTTCAAAGATGGTAATTGATTGCAGGGTTATATGAGAACGAATCTAATATGTTGAGAGTTTTAATTTCTTCCCCTTTATGACCAATAAAAGTATTGCATGAGGACAAGATCGAGTTTTAGTATGTTGAGAGTTTTAATCTAATATGTTGAGAGTTTTAGTATGGGGAGTTTGTTGTGAGCCTATTTTGCCATGCTTTACACTTACTTTTATATCGATTTTTGTATACATTTCATACATTGGGGTTAGAATAGCATAGATTCTTTGTAGTTTACACTTATTTGTCAAATTATGGAGTCTACACTAGTTTCTGTTTAATTTCGCAGAAATCGAGGCAAATTATAGCAATTCAGAGAAAGGATGGAAAGCTTGAAGTCAACTACAGAAAGTACAAGGTCAAGGAGCAGCGGAACCAGGACAAATTGAGCAGAAACAAGGAAAGAGCAATTCGACACAGTCTGGTCGATATCGACCACTTATAGTCAATATCGAGTATAACAAGTCGAAATCCAAAAAAAGTCGAGCAGAGTCACTCGAGGAGCCGAAAGCTAGTCGACGTCGAGTAGCCTTACTCGATGTCGAGTACACCACGTCGAGTCCAGAACCTGCTCCAGCTCGAGTGCAACCCCGGAGGAAAAATCCTACTCGACGTCGAGGAGTTTGGTCGAGGTCGAGGACAATCCAGTGCGCAGTCCGAGTACGAGATCGAGTTGAATCCAAGCATGAGGAGTTACTTGCAAGCCAAGGCACGGCAAATCTATCAACACATCAAGACCTATCAAATCAAGAAGGGATCTATCCACATTAATCCTAGTTTCCTTTAGAGATTTATTTCCTTATTCATTTATGTTTTATCTCAATGTTTTAGATAGAAAGTTTTAGATTTAGATATAGTTAGTCCTTCCTAGAATAGCTACATGGAACACTATAAATAAGGCTTTAGGGGTTGGATTTTAGGATCATCCAACCCAAGCCACAAGAGAACACATAGAGAGAGAGATAGCGAGTATGAGAGAGAGAGACTTGGAGCCAAGTGGAGTTTGTGAAGCGAGAGCGGAGTTGGCTTTATTCAATTGTAAGTCTTATTTGATTTTATTAATGCAATTTAGTTCCTTTTTGTTATTGATGATTTTATTCATGATGAAGAGCGAGTAGTCACCCAACTTCTAGGGTCGGGGTGAGCCAACGGTAGCCATGTAAGGTAATGCGAAAAGGTACAATCTTTTGATGCGATTTCGTCTTCTATCCCTATGGGCATGATTCTTTTGCGAAAGTTGAAAGTGATCCCTGTTTGTGTTATGGAAGCGAAAGTGATCTTAATACAACTTGGACTAATTATGTGGAAAAGGGTTAGCAACAATTAGGGTTTATGCGAAAGCCTCTATATTCCTACTTGTTAATAACGAAAGTTATTTGATGAAAAGCATGATCTTTTATGCCTTTATGTGTTCTTTTGCATGTTTATCGTTGTGGTGTTGAAACCCTAATCTTGGAAGTCTTTAGTTTATTGATTTATTTCCCATCGATTTTGTGTTCTGTCTTGCGAAAGTTACGAATTTTGTTCTGCTGTGTACTCGACATCGACGAGATCTGGTCGACATCGGGTAAGTTTTGGTCGACCTCGAGTACTGTTCACTCGATATCGAGTACTTTACTTTCGTTTTACGTTCTGTCTGCTTCTGTTTACAGTTTCTGATCGACCGTGTGGTCGACGTCGAGGACACTAGTCGATGTCGAGGACACTTCTGGTCGAGATCGTGCTGAGATTCGGAAATTGAAAAGGCGGGCGCTAAAACGCTTCCTTGTGGATCGATCCTGACTGCCTTCTACTACAACGGGATGAATTCTTGTATTTATTTGCTTAGACAGGGAGTCAGTTTGTTTCATATTTTATTTATATTTCATACTTGACACATCCTCCTACAACAATAGAGGGCTTCTACAAAGGAAGAATGTTGATCCATATTAAGCAGGTAGATAGAAGACGAGAAGTTGAAGAGAGAGGAGGGATGTGGGAGTTACACGCATGATCCTCATTCATATTTATAGACAGATAAGTGTTCTTATTGATGTTGCATGCACAATGTTGTATGAAATTATGAAGAGGGGAGGCTATAATCCTATGATAATTGTAGTGAATAGAGGTAATCATACCTTTACCGCCTTCATTATTGAAAAACCTTACGGTTGGCTCAAAGAAAAAGTCAAAATTCATCCTTTCTTTGTGCTCTTCCTTGTTGAGATGCTTAAACCTTGCAACTTTTCGATCTTTAATGTATTGAGAGTATGTTTTTGGGTTATTACTGGATAATCAGTGGTCGATCAGCCTCCTTGCCGCCACCAGCTCATCAATCCTATGCACTGCATTGTGATTATTACTTTGAGGAGGATTAATACACAAGTTAAAGTTAGCGTGGTTAGAGTTAATACAATTATATTTAGTGTTTAAAGTGTTTTGGAAAGGTTTGAAATGTAAATGTTGTTGGAGCAATCAAACAAACCCCAGAAAGCATACATTCTGTATGTTTTTTTTACATGCATTAAATTTTCCTTGATGTTTAATGAGGGTAAAGTTCCTTTCCCGATTCCAACACAAGAGGTGAGGAATGCTGAGGATCGGAGTCTGGTAGTGTAGATAGATCTCTGTGCATGGGTTAATTGGTGTTTGGGATAGAACTTTTTGTGGATATTTCCTTTAGGCTTGTTTTCCATGGTTGTTTTGGATTGTAGTTTGGGATAGGTTTACATGTAGAAGGAGATGATAAGGTGTCAGCTTCCTATGGAAGCTAGAGGAAGAGACGGCATGTGCAGAAAGCAGGAGGCCAATAGAGAGCAAGGAAAGCAAGAAGAGAGTTTTTTCTCGATGAGAGGCGAAGGTCGGTCTAGAAGTGAATGATATAAAGTGAGGATGGATGACTTGTTGTCGTGCAATTTATTTAGTTGATTACACTCTTTACTACATAATATTGCTTGCATCATATTTTCTTGAAATAACGCAGCTTCAATACTTCATTAGATGGCCAGATGTTCACCTGGGGCTGGGGTGGCTCATATGGTACATTTTCTTCTGATGGTCAGTCTTCTGCTGGACAATTGGTTTGTTTTTATGTTTGCCTTTTAAGTATGCAACATTATATTTATTTATTGTATATAAACTATGTAGTTTTGACCTTTTATTATATATGTAAATTTTGTATAGTTAATGAAATTTTATTATATATATAAATTTTGTATTATTTATTTACTTATTTATGTAAAATATTAGACTTTTTAGCCCATATCTAGCTTAAGATGCTGGGCTTAAAAGCAGTATTTTTTTACTTTACACCCACCCTTAGCTACCACAGCTTGCCATGTCTTTCATCAGGAGTCACTTCGTTGTCGCTATCTTTCTTTCCATGACTATTTGTCGAAGATACAAAATTTTGCCACCCCAAAATCGCCACGCCTTCATTAGCCCTTTGACAAAAGGAAAAACCTGTCGTTGATTCGTCAAAATAAACTCGAACCTATAATTAGTACAACAATAAGTAAGAGGTCGATCCACAGGGAGATTTGTTGCTCAAGTATGACTAAAGTGCCGATTAAAGTAACCGAATGGGGGGTTTTAAGAGTGTAAAAGATCCACCTTTTCTCAAAGCGGATTGATGAAAGCAAGAATAAACGGTTGTGTTTCAAACAATTGTGAGAAGCAGTTCTACCTACAATTTTCCACTCTATTTGGTTGAAACGATCCCTGTAACTTCTTCTCGTCTTATTAAGTTTCCTATGAATGCCGTTGTCCCGACTTAATATAGTTACTAGTCCAAACAGTCTTATAAACCCTTATCAATCGAACAGTCCCTAAAGAAAGATTTAACCTAATTGATAGCTTTAAGTTCATAGATTAGCCAAGGTATTTGCAGTCCCTAAAGAGGGATTTAACAACATATCCAACATCCTACTTATCCAATTAGTTCAATCAGCCCTAAAGGGACAAGTTTGCTAGTTGGGTTAAGGTTCACAATCAGGAATCTACAGAACCCTAGCAATTGAATTGATCTAACAAGTTGGCCAGACAAGATGGAACAAAACAATAAACAATCAAGCACAAAGAAGTTGAAGCATTCAAATATAGGAAACAAGGAACGAGAATTAGAAACTGACAATCAATCCAAATAAAGCTTCAAACTATAGGCAGAACAGATGAGTTTAGTTCCTCATGGAAAACATCGCTCAATCTCTAATTGTCTGATAGAACGTAGAATAGAATCGAAGTCCCAAAAAAACTAGTAATATTCGGCCTTAAAAACTCCAACTCGGCCAAAGTCTCATAGAAAACTAGGTTAACTTAATGAAACGACGCGTCTGATCGCTGGCGAAAAATGTGGCAGTCGCGGCAGCAGCATATAGATGCGCCTGCCGCATATGGTTGCGCCCGCTGCATCATGTGCTTACAAAAATTCAAGTCGAATGATCTCTTGACATCCAAAGGAAAGTTGTAGCACTCTGAAAGAGCTTTTCAACGCATGGTCATAATAGTCAATCAGACAACCTAGGCCTCCAGAAAGTGCAAAACAAATTTAGCATGTCTGGGGACAACTTCTGTAGACTTGTTCTTCATTTAGGTTCGCTTTTTCTTCTCAGGACCTCTTGAGATCTTCATGTAAGCTTCTTCGATCAAATAGACATTCTCATCCAATGCGTTATCAACCCATGTCTCCACCTCGGATCCACGATTACCTGATGATAACTCCCTCCCTTGATGAAAATTGGAATAAATGTTTCAAAGGCTTTGATAGGTTGTTTGTGTCAAAGGCCTTGGAGCATTAACAGTTGATGAAATACAAAACCTGTCTTATTTGTCCGAATATTATTTAATCTTAATATATACTTCCTTTATATTATATATATATATATATGTTTGACTAACCTTTTCAGGAAGTATTTCGAGATTATATCTTTCCTTTAGTACATTTTGAGGAGATCATATTCAAAATAGATCATGGCTTCGGAGTATCCATAAATAGAAGATTCAAGATCAAGTCATGATTCGAAAGAGCCGTTGATGAAGATCTAGTGTTGAAGACCCTCACGCTCCATGCTCTTATATAAAGGAAAGGAAGAAGAAGACAGAGATACACAAGTGCTACACGAGCTTTCATTCATTCAAGCGAGATCTGTCTTCCAAAGTGTCTCTCTGCTAAGCGCTCAAGAGTTTGTTGTTTATTTCAAAGCCTTTGAGAGTCACTGTGAGCTTACCGGATATATTCATTTATAGTGTTACTCGAAAGTTTATAACTCAGGAAGTTGCACTAGGCTATTGATTTGTGAGAGTAAGAGGATTGTACTAGATAGCTGAGAGAGGTGGGGCTCTTTTAGATTGGTCTAGGACTCCAAGGGAACGTGAGTTGACTAGATTGCAATTGTATAGAAGAGAGGCTTCTCGGTGAGCTATTAGGATCCTAAGCTAAGCGAATCAATAAAGCCTTTTGAATCCTAGGGTTGTGGAAGAACCCTAGGCGGCGACGTAGGCCAAGTTCGTGCTGAACCTCGTAAACAATTACTCGTGTCCTTTACTTATTGCTTTACCTTATTTCCGCACTTGGTTCGATTGTCTAACTTTGTGATTCAGGTTTAATCTCAAAGGTTTTGGTACAAGCTCCAAAAGTCTTGAGACTTTCTGCGAAAAACGGGCATACTCTATTCAACCCCCCTTCTAGAGTATCTTTATATTACTTTGTTTTACATTATCGAATCTTCAATTGGTATCAGAGCCTTACTCACTGTTTTTGATCTAACAATCTTGTGAGTTTTCGATCATGTCTGGTGAAGCAAGTGGAGGATTTGCACAGGGAAGGTCCACAAGCAGACCGCCACTCTTTGTAGGAAACAACTTTGTCCACTGGAGATCTTTGATGAAGATGTTCATCATAGACCAAGATCTAGAGCTTTGGAACATTATAGAGAATGGTCCGAAGATTCCAGAGAAAGATGGACCAAATGATACCAAAGTTGCAAAGAAGGAGTCTGAATACAACCAAGCAGATCTTGAAACCATCTCCAAAAACTACAGGGCTATTAACTTACTTTATTGTGGTCTTAGCACTGATGAGTTTAACCGTATTTCATCTTGTAGGTCAGCTAAAGAGATTTGGGACAAATTGGTCGTCACCTATGAAGGAACAAGCCAAGTGAAATACACCAAGATCAGCATCTTCCTTCGAAAGTATGAGCTCTTCAAGATGAAGTCTGATGAGTCACTCAAGGCCATGTTCACACGATTCACAGAAATCACCAACAACCTTGACTCTCTCGGCAAGAGTTTTACCAACGTTGAGAAAGTGAGGAAGATACTGAGGTGCCTTCCAAAGGAGAAATGGGGTCCAAAAGTAACAGCTATAGAGGAAGCCCAGGACCTCACCACTCTACCCCTTGATGACCTTCTTGGGAAGCTGATCACGCATGAGATGATTCTTAATGAAGACGATGGAGAACTTCCAGCTAGCACTAAGAACTTTACACTCAAGTCTAAGAAGGATGAGCCCAAGGATGGATCTGATTCCGAAGATGAAGATGACGATGAGGATGATCCTTTTGCTCTTATCACAAGAGGCCTTGCTAGAATTCTCAAAATGAAGAATCAATTCAACAACAAGGATGGATCAGAGTCTTCAAAATTTCGAGGTAAGCCTCAATACAACAAGTATGAAAAGAAGACTAAGTCGTTGTCTTGTTTTGAATGTGGTGAAACAGATCATCTTGTGAAGGACTGCCCTCAAAAGACAAAGAGCCAGCCTAAGAAAGGTGACAAATGGAAGAAGAAAGCCATGGTGGCAACTTGGAGTGATTCCGACTCTGACTCAGACGATGAGAAGGCCAACATTTGTCTTATGGCCTCAGAAGATGGATCCCTCGATGAAAAGCTTGAAGCTACTGTAAGAGAACTTTTGGAAAGTCCAAAAGAGGAGATCACCAAGGTGAAAGATCACAAATGGATTATTGATAGTGGATGCTCGAGGCATATGAGTGGGAAGAGTTCTCTCTTTCATGATCTAAAGGAGCAATCCACGGGAACAATCACTCTTGGTGACAAAGGAAAATGTGACATCGTTGGTATTGGTAGTGTTGGAAGTGATTCCAGCCATAGTATTAAAAATGTCTATCTTGTTAATGGTTTAAAGTATAATTTGCTTAGTGCCTCTCAATTATGTGATAGTGGCAACAATGTCAGATTTAACAAGAAAAGATGTATAGTGTGCAGAGATGATACATGTGAAGTTATATTAACTGCATATCGTTACAACAACATATACGCCGTAAATGCTGATCAAGTGGCACAAGGAAGCTTAACCTGTCTAAAGGCTTTGACGGACGATCCAAAGCTTTGGCAAAGGAGACTCGGTCATGTGAGTCCACATACACTACAGAAGCTTGTGTCGAAAGGGCTTGTAAGAGGGCTACCTGAGATGGACTTCAAAGGTATTGACATGTGCAATGCATGCACACGAGGTAAACAAACACGTAGCTCTTTCAAACCCAAAAAGGTTGTAAGTTCTTCTAGACCCCTTGAGCTTTTACATATGGATTTATGTGGTCCCATGCGAGTCAAATCTCCCAATGGTAAAAAGTACATGCTAGTTGTTGTCGATGATTTTTCAAGATATACTTGGGTTGCATTTTTGAAAGAAAAATCAGAGGCTTTATTTGAGTTTTCAAAACTTTGTAAGGAGTTGCAAACTTTAAGAAACGAGCCCATAGTGTCTATTCGGAGTGATCATGGTAGGGAGTTTGATCAACTTCAGTTTGATTTGTTTTGTGCTAAATATGGCATCTCCCACAACCTTTCTGCTCCTCGGACACCTCAACAAAACGGGGTTGTGGAACGCAAGAACCGCACCTTAGAGGATATGGCCAGGACTATGCTTTTAGAAAATGCATTACCTAAAACCTATTGGGCTGAAGCTGTTAACACAGCTAATTACATTTTGAATCGTTGTCTTATCCGTTCCATCTTAAAGAAAACTCCTTATGAACTTTTCAAAGGCCGCAAACCTCTTATATCTTACTTTAAACCCTTTGGCTGTACTTGTTTTGTTCATAACAATGGAAAAGATAACCTTGGGAAATTTGATGCGCGTAGTGATGAAGGTATATTTCTTGGCTACTCCACGAGTAGCAAAGCTTATAGAATCTTCAATAAAAGGACCCAAGTAGTTGAAGAAAGTATACATGTTATTTTTGATGAATGCAATGACAGTGCTTTGAGTGAAAGTGTTGCAGATATAGATCTTAACATCCATGAAGAGAACGAGGAAGGTGATGTTGCTGTTACCAAGAACACAGAGAAGAGAAACATGCAGGAACCGATTCTTAACACTGAAGAATTGGCCCAAGGTGTTGAAGATTCGTCCAAAGCCCTTGGTGTCCAATCCAACAGTGTTGAGACGTCAGAAACTGCTGTAATTGAACCTAACAGGACCACGGAGTCAGATGTACTACAAGTCAATCCTACAAGTGTGACGAATCAAGGAGCTGAGACTAGCAAAAGGAAATTCAAATACTCCTCATCACACTCTTTAAAGGATATCATTTCTGACCCTACTTCTAGTGTTCAAACTTGTTCTAAACTTAAAGATCTTTGTGCTTTTCACGCGTTTGTTTCTCTTATTGAACCAAAGAAGGTAGATGAGGCACTTCAGGAGCCAGACTGGATCATTGCTATGCAAAGTGAGCTTAACGAATTTGAAAGAAACAAAGTCTGGACCTTGAAGCCTAGGCCAAAGCATCAATCAGTCATGGTACACGATGGGTATTTCGAAACAAGCTGGATGAGAATGGTAAGATTGTGAGGAACAAGGCAAGGCTTGTTGCTCAAGGCTACAATCAAGAGGAAAGTATTGACTACGAGGAGACCTTTGCTCCCGTAGCCAGGCTTGAAGCCATTCGCATTTTATTAGCATTTGCATCTTTTATGAGCATAAAGCTATATCAAATGGATGTCAAGTGTGCTTTTCTTAATGGTTTCTTAGAGAAAGAAGTATATGTGGCTCAACCCCCAGGTTTTGAAAGTTCAGAATTTCCCAATCATGTTTATAAACTTGACAAAGCGCTTTATGGTTTGAAACAAGCCCCAAGAGCTTGGTATGAGCGCTTGTCAAAATATCTTTTAGAAAATGATTTTGAAAGGGGGTTGATCGACAAGACTCTTTTTATCAAAACCAAAGGAAAGGACATTTTGGTTATTCAAATTTATGTTGATGATATATTATTTGGTGCTACTAACACATCTTTGTGCAAGGAATTTTCTGACATCATGTGCAGTGAATTTGAGATGAGCTTGATGGGTGAACTCAACTTCTTTTTGGGACTACAAGTTCATCAATCCAAGAAAGGGATTTTTGTCAACCAAAGCAAGTACACTAAGGATCTCTTGAAGAAGTTCAAGATGGATCAATCCAAGGCAGCCAAGACTCCCATGAGCTCAACATTGTCTCTAGATCAAGACAAGACTGGAACAAGTGTCAATCAAAAGGAGTATCGAGGAATGATTGGATCTTTACTATATCTCACGGCTAGTAGACCTGACATCATGTTTAGTGTTTGCATGTATGCTAGGTTTCAAGCTGATCCTAAAGAATCTCACCTCGTGGTTGTGAAGAGGATCTTTCGATATCTCAATGGCACTAAGGAGCTTGGACTATGGTACCCAAAGCAAAAGGATTTCACTTTAATTGGATATTCTGATGCAGATTTTACAGGCTATAAGGTGGATAGGAAGAGCACATCAGGATGCTGCCAATTCTTAGGAGCATCTTTGATCAGTTGGCACTCAAAGAAGCAAAACTCAGTTGCTCTATCCACTGCAGAAGCCGAATACATTGCAGCTGGAGCCTGTTGCTCCCAAATCCTTTGGATAGCTCAACAAATGCGAGATCTTGGCATCAACCTCAAAGGTATCCCAATTAAGTGTGACAATACAAGTGCCATATCCATCACTAAGAATCCTGTTCAGCATTCAAGGACCAAACATATTGATGTGAGACATCATTTCATTAGAGACCATGTTGAAAAAGGTGATGTGTCCATATCCTTTATTTCTACTGACTATCAATGGGCTGACATTTTTACTAAGCCTTTGGCAGAGGACAGGTTCACCTTCATAAGACGAGAGATTGGGATGCTTAACAAGGATGCACTTTCGTAGGGGGAGCTTTCCCTTTACGAAAGATAAATTCTACTTAGTGTCAAGACCCTTGAGAACCATGTCAAGGTGTGTGAACTAAATGGTGGATTACATATATCGGATCATATATTTTTGGTTAATATCTTTTTAGATATTTAATCAATTATATTTGTTTTAATCGGATTTCAAAAATTGCCCTTTTAGTGATTTTCTTAACCGTTAAAAATAATTTATTTTTGGAACTAGATTTTTGGTTATTCAGTCCGATTTTTATGGGAACATTTGAATTTTGAATTGGAAATTTTTTCAAATTGGCAATGTGATGATTTCTTTCCTTGGAACTCTAAACCCGTCCCATCACTCCCTCTACTTAAACCCAATTCTGTACCCGATTACAACCCACACTCGGAACTGATCCAAACCCCTTCACCTTCTCCTTCTTCAACCTCCCATCTGTTCTAAGAAAACCCTACCCAATTTTCTCCATGGCACCCAAAACCAAGAAAGTTGTCACACCCAAAAGACTTGGCGCCACCCCCAAGGGACGTCAGGCCACCGCTACCTCTCCCACACCTAAACCCGCTCCTCAAGCCATCGTCCCAACTGTCGTCCAGAGCACCATCGCTGAGAGCATGGCCATTGTAAGGGATCTCAAAAGCGCTCTGCTAAGAAGCCGATCAGTGCTAAACAGAAAGGAAAGAGGAAGATTTTGGCTGAGGAAGTGGACGAGGAAGAGGAGGAAGAAGATCTCGACGCCCTTCTGGAAAGGGATGCTGCCAAAGAAGCCGAGGAGGAAGCCTTGAGAAAGAAAAAGGCCGATGAGGAGGCCGAGCTTGCTAGGAAACTGGCAGAGGAGGAAGCTGAGCGGATTCGGAAGGAAGCCAAAGCCGAGGAGGTTCCATCCGAGGAGGAACCTGAGGAAGAAGAAGAAGAGCAAGAGGGATCTGGGGAAGACGAGGAAGCCGAAGGAGATGAAGCGGGGTCCGGTGAGGACTCGGGGTCTGAGGAAGAGGAGGAAGAATCTCCCTCTCCTTCTCCTCCTCCTCCCCCGTCTCCAAAGAAGCGGAAAGCCCCTGCTGTTGTCAAGCCTTCATCCCCCAAGCGTACCGGGAAGGGCACTGTCAAGAGTCTTGTAGCGCATGTCAAGAGAGCTGCACCAACAGTTGCTCGCAGAAAGAATGCAGACCCCCCGGCCTATATCCAGGTAAATCAATCCTTTCCCTCCTCTTGGTTTCAAGATGACGAGTTTAGAACTCGTAAGATTAGCTGTTCTGATTTTTTGGATTTTGAGTTCTTCGAAGCTTTGAAGTTACCATGCATTCAGCTCCTCAAAAAATCTCCAGCCTGGACCCTTCTTAACCTTGAAACTGTCTACTACCCCCAGCTTATCCGTCTGTTTTACATTAACCTAAAAGCCAAAAACGACACCAATGGTTGGTCTTTGGAGTCTGTTGTCAAAGGGGTTAGAATCTCTCTCAACTCCAATGATTTTGCAGATTTCCTTGGCTTACCTACCCCTGTTCCACCCGCTGACATACACCCCTCAAAAGAGAATTGCATCATCCTTGCCCGAGCCAAGT
The DNA here is from genome assembly GCA_963922045.1 of Persicaria maculosa. Lineage (NCBI taxonomy): Eukaryota > Viridiplantae > Streptophyta > Magnoliopsida > Caryophyllales > Polygonaceae > Persicaria > Persicaria maculosa. The sequence continues at coordinate 21,446,087 of OY998251.1, read as the reverse complement.
ATCTCCTACCCGAAGCATCCAACAGTACCTCAAAGCAACTCACCCACTCATCCCTAACCCTTGAGGCAAAAATAACTTTTAACATCATTGTTCGATGCCTCTTACCCTGTCTTAACTCTGGCTCACTCCTTACCGACAATGCTATGGTCCTGCTCTACCACATCTTAAATGGCCTTGATCTTGATCTGGCCAACACTATCCTTGAAACCATGGCTCATGCCAGAAAAGCTAGAAAAGGCTCTCCCCTCCCCTTTGCTACCCTTTTGACCCCTATCTTCAAAGCTTCTGGAATTGATGTCAAAAATGAAGAACAGCTGCGTCATACGGGTAAGTTCGACTCTAAGGGCCTTGAAAAGATTGGCATCACTCGGTCTCCCCAAGGGACCTTGAGTCTTGCCACTCCTTCAAAAGCCTTTCCCACTGCTCCAGCTTTCGATGAACGCATGGACAACCTAGAGTTGGGCTTGGAGGAAGTTTGCCTGGATATTAAGGAGCTGCAGAAGGAGATGATGACGGAGATGAGCGGGATTTCCAAGATGCTGGAAGGACTGTGGACGAGGCTCACTGATGATGCTCCGGATGACTAAGCCTAAACCCTAACCCACCCTATCCCACCCCTGAAACTTATTACATTGCTGGTTTTTGGAAACGTTTTCCAAACATTTTGTGACTATTTTGGTGACTGTTTTACCTCCTCCATTTGTTGAAAGACAAAAAGGGGGAGATGATCTGTGGTGTTTAGACTTTGAAAACCTCTGTTAAAGGTCTTGGAAGACCTTGGTTTTTGATTTATGGTTTTCGGTTGGATGGCTTTTGCATGCTTTAAAAATTTGATCCAACATTTGTCTAACCCTTGCAGGTACTTAGTCCGATTTCTATTTTATTACCTATGCTTGACTAAGTTGTAGGGATGCACAGGTTTTGTCTTTCATCAAGGGGGAGATTGATAACTCCCTCCCTTGACTATACTACACGAGCTTTCATTCATTCAAGCGAGATCTGTCTTCCAAAGTGTCTCTCTGCTAAGCGCTCAAGAGTTTGTTGTTTATTTCAAAGCCTTTGAGAGTCACTGTGAGCTTATAGGATATATTCATTTATAGTGTTACTCGAGAGTTTATAACTCGGGAAGTTGCACTAGGCTATTGATTTGTGAGAGTAAGAGGATTGTACTAGATAGCTGAGAGAGGTGGGGCTCTTCTAGATTGGTCTAGGATTCCAAGGGAACGTGAGTTGACTAGATTGCAATTGTATAGGAGAGAGGCTTCTCGGTGAGCTATTAGGATCCTAAGCTAAGCGAATCAATAAAGCCTTTTGAATCCTAGGGTTGTGGAAGAACCCTAGGCGGGGACGTAGGCCAAGTTCGTGCCGAACCTCGTAAACAATTACTCGTGTCCTTTACTTATTGCTTTACCTTATTTCCGCACTTGGTTCGATTGTCTAACTTTGTGATTCAGGTTTAACCTCAAAGGTTTTGGTACAAGCTCCAAAAGTCTTGAGACTTTCTGCGAAAAACGGGCATACTCTATTCAACCCCCCTTCTAGAGTATCTTTATATTACTTTGTTTTACATTATCGAACCTTCACCTGAAATAATCAATAAAAGTGTGTAGATTCCGACTCCACCAACATAGAGAGCAAATATGCAAATTTTACTTAATTCATGCATGATATGCATCTTAACTAAGCAAAATGCAACATATTATGACCATCTAAATGCATGCTATCAAACTCCCCCACACTTAAGCTTCGTTAGTCCTCCAGTGAACAATATAAAAGCAACCTATACCTACACTTTCCTCCTTCATGCATTAGCCATGATCAAAAGCAACATCAATTTTGAATGAACACAAGACCAAGTGAATAAACATCATAGCATTTATTTAGCGATCAAAGCATAGAAGTAGAAATCATTCATCCTCACAAGGAATATGTGTTTCACTCATGCTCTCATGTGTTTAGGCTTTAATGTTCAACTCTCAACTCAATCCAACATGCACTAAGCTCATAGAGATTGACAACAATATCACCAAATCTCCACCGAAATGCCATCACTTGCGGGTTGCGGGACACAATAAAGAAAATAAGCACAATTTGACTCTTTTTTTTCTTTTTTCTTTTTTCCTTTTCTATTTATTTTCTTGTCTTGGTGCTTTCCTGACACGAGGCGCAAACATGGGTGTCATGAATGGCCCCGGTCTATCAATACCTCAACGTACTAAAACGAAGTCCACTTGAACATCTTTTGGCGCAAGTTGCAAACATGAGTGTCATGAATGAACCTGGTTACTCAATGATCAAGCTTTCTTTCCTAGTGGATAGTTTCCAAAACTGTTTTGCGTGAATCATACCCATGGGTGTCATGCGTAGACCCGATTTCATCAACCATTTCCACCTTATGTCACTGCGCAAGCAACAAACATGTGAGTTGGTCTTAAAAAAATAGATACTGAAGTCAATGCCCCAAGAGGAAGCAACACAAGGAGAGAACATCACACAATTGAGCAAAAGAATTATAAATGATTTTAAATAAGGCCAAACATTCTCACAAGTGTCATGTTCATAGGATTTCAATCATACTTTAGCTCAATCATACATGCTCAATTACATCACAAAATCATGCTTCATAAGAAAACATTTTAAGGCGATTAGGCTAAGCAATTCAAATTCCTCGTAGGATTTACAAGCCCATGCAATAAGAATGTAGAGTTTCGCTAACTAAGATGGGTATTTGAACCTATATGCAATGCATGATATTTTTGTATTTTTGACATTTTCTATTTTTTTCTTTGATTTTCTAATTCATAAATAAAAATAAAAATACAACTGAAATTGAAACATGACCTAACTAGATGCACTAAATCCCTCCCCCACACTTGAACCTTTCATTGTCCTCAGTGAAACATAAAATACAACCAAAATAACAAAATAGAACAAGGTGAGGGAGAAGGAAGACTAACCACTTGCTGAGGAACATCATAATGGGGCAAAAAGGCTCGGGGAAAAGGGAAACATGACCTTGCATAGGTTGCAGCACGTTGGGGCAGCGGCCGCGGCATAAGGCGGCGCTCGCCGCTTACACAGTAGCGGGTCCTTCTTTTCCTTGACGTCCAATTCCACCCGCTCATCTTTCTTGTTAGTCATTGAACCTAAACAAAGCAATTGCAAAACAAAACAAAACCTAACTAAGGAAATCCAAATGAAAGAGAAAGACAACTTACCTCGGGTTTCCTCCCGAGAAGCGCCTTGTTTCATGTCGTTGGCTCGACGTAATCTTGAAGCTCAAGACACTAATCAGACATAGTCAAAGCTCTCATCAACCTGTCAAACTCTTTTGCACAACTAACAAACAAACATGACTACATACAAATAAATTGAAACTAAATATTAATACATTTAAGAACCGTTTTTGACCTATTGTATTCATGAGCTTGACTATGACGAGAGGGTTTCTCGACCATATAAATTTGTAGTAAAGACCCCCGCTATAGTATAGGGGAGTCAGGTTCGTCCTCATAAGAGAAGTCAGCGGTTCTAGGTTTAATGTGTTTTTGGTTTCAGGGATAGTGAGAAGAGGTGATGAGGGTGGCTGTCGACAAAGAATAAAGGGGTGGATGTCGATGGATGGAGAGGGAATGGTGGTTGGTGTCGAGTAGAATCTGTGTCGAATAAAAATAATAAAATATAACAAATAAAGATGCGAACTTACAAGGTTAGGGATCACCACAACAATAAATATATGTGTAGATCATAAATCACATAAAGATGCATGCTTTATATCAAAGAATCGACTTTCGCAAATTCCAACAGTTTAAGTGATAGAGGCTATCGCATAAAAACCTAATGTGTTTCTACCTTTTCTTAATTATGATTAGTCGGCTTTCGCAAATACACCCTAATTACTATCCAAATTCATAATGAATTCACTTTCGGTTCATAATTGCAAATAAGGAATTGTCCTCGACTGTCGCAAAGGATTAAGCACATTGGTAGATGATGATAAAGACATACAAAATCATGAATTCATAAATCAAACACACATATCTATGTTGGCATCATCCCAACCCTAGAAGAGGAAAATTAAAAACAAAACATGATGAAAGAAACTAACTTTAACATTAAACTAAAACTAAAACTTACAAAACCTTCCAAACGTTCATCCTCCTCTCTCTCTCCTCCTCCTTGCGTCGTAAGACGAGTTGGCTTCAATGTTTGAAAATCAGCCCCCTAGGGCCTTATTTATAGTATTCAATCCCCGCTATCCAAGGAAAGAATATCCTATCTATATCTAAAACTATCTATCTAAAGTTTTTATGATAAAATTTGGAAATAAAATAAATAAATCTCTAAAGGGAAAATAACTAATGTGGATAGATCTTCCTTCCACTTGATATATCTTCTTGTCAAGTTGATAGAATTCACGTGCCTTAGCTTCCAAGTAAGCTCTATACTCGGATCTCCACTCGGATTCAACTTGGATTGGCCCAGAAGAGTACTCGACATCGACTAAAGTACTCGACGTCGAGTAACATTTCTTCTTCTCGGATTGCACTCGAGCTCGGCTACATGGTGGACGCGACATGAGTACTCGACATCGAGTAATCTACTCGACATCGAGTAGTTCTCTTCGTCTCGAGTGGTTGTTGCTTGATTCGTGCTCGACTTGGATCAAAGAGTACTCGACATCGACCAAAGTGGTCGACGTCGACCTACCTTTATCTCAACGAGCAGGGTCGATCTACCTTTATCTCCTGAGGTGACCGGATTTTCTTTCAATCGTTAAATTTTCCATATATTTGAAACTTTCCTGCCAAACTCCATTAATGATAATAACAACACAACAACCATATAATAATCTCCATAATGTGACATCATTCTAAACATAATCCCCGGATGGAAATAAGGTAAAGAATGGGCAACATTTAGATCATGTGGAGCAATATAATGTAAGGCTCGATATGGATTTTGTGATGCATAAGCATAGGTAAGTCCTTCATCCTCTTATCATGCAACATGTCAAAAGCAACATCAAATTTACCTCCTTTCATGGTTTCCAAGAAAATGATGCACTTCATTGTGACTTCTCTTTACTAGGCAATTTCATGCTATATCTCTAATGAATCTAATTTTGCATCATCGAGTTCAATTAAACTTTCCATGACAATTATTCAAAAAATTTCAATGGGGGTGATAAAAATAAACTTTGGAAAAGATGCATATAGTCACATAAATAAAATATGAAATCCAAAGTAGCCTTGTATAAGCAATTCGAGAAATAAACTTAAAAGTATGCACACATATGGTCAAATATAGTCAAATATTCATCAAGTAAGCCCTTCCCCCACTCTATATTCAAATATTACAGTGTCCTCACTGTATAAAAAAACAAGGGTAAAGAAAGAGACTCATTCGACAGGTGTGCAGAACGTCAGAATCGATTGCTGAAGAAGCTGCAGAAGTGGTCGATTTCGAGCAGAGTAGTCGACGTCAACTAGACTGCTCGATCTTGAGTACAGAGAAAGCCTCCAAGGTGATCCTTCCTTAACCACATGCGTTTTCGCTCGTTCTGGGTTGTCGACGTCGAGTAGATTACTCGACGTAAAGTAATTCTGCAACTGCTCCTCTATACCTGCAAGATTTGTTAGAAAGACAATAATCCACAATAGAAAAATCCAAAAATAATATTTAAAACAAAAACCAACAGTATCTAAAACCTTAAGAAATAAGAAATAGCGGGTTGCCTCCCATAAGCGCTAAATGTTAAGTTTTTAGCTTGACCTACTTCCCTTTAAGCATTATCTGGGCTCATCTTTGTCCGTAGGTATAGGTGGGTCTGGTGGTTCCTGCGGTGGTGGGAAGCGTGGGATGTCATTCGGGGGCATCGTGTGGAGAAGTTTAAATCTCCCCGAGTGAACGCTCCATGACTTTACCCATTCGTCTTCCTGAGCCCCAGTTGGCCTGCATAAGGGAAGACATAAAGGAAAGATACATACCTTGTTATCATACCTCTTCCGCTTCATAGGTTGACTTGGTTGTGTATCTTCACCACAGCAGAACGGTGGAGCGGGCAGAGATATTTCCTCCTCATTTGACAAGAACTTACTCGATTTCGGCTACCTGTTGTCGATGTCGAGTACACAACGGAACAAAATTCATAACTTTTGCAAGCCCGAACACGAAACGGATAGGAAATAAATCAATAAACTAAAGACTTCTAAGATCAGGGTTTCAACACCACAACGATAACCATACAAAATAATGCATAAGGTATAAAAGATCATGTCTTTTCATCAAATAACTTTCGTTATTAACAAGTAGGAAGATAGAGGCTTACACATAAACCCTAATTGTTACTAACCCTTTTTCACATAATTAATCCAAGTTGCATTAAGATCACTTTCGCTTCAATAACAAAAAAAAGGATAACCTTCAACTTTCGCAAAAGAATCATGCTCGTAGGGATAGAAGACGAAATCGCATCAAAAGATTGTACATTTATCGGATTACCTTACATGGCTACCGCCGGGCTCACCCCGACCCTAGAAGTCGGGTGACTACTCGCTTCTCATCATAACAAACATCATCAATAATTTCAAGAAAATAAATTGCATTAATGAAAGAAAACAAAGCTTACAACTGATCGTAGCCAACTCCGCTCTCGCCAAATACAACTCCTCTCGGCTCCAAGCTCTCTCTCCTAACTCTCCGACTCGCTATGCTTGCGTTTTGGCTTGTCTTGAATGATTCTAAAATCCAACCCCTAAAGCCTTATTTATAGTGTTCTACCTAGCTAATCTTGGGAAGAACAACTATATCTATATCTAAAACTTTCTATCTAAAAACACAAGATAAAACATTAATGATAAAGGAAATAAATTTATTAGGAAACTAGGACTAATGTGGATAGATCCCTCTTGGACTTGATAGATCTTCATGTGGATGGATAGAATTCCACATATCTTCACTTGAAAGCACTCTATCTTCTGTTCTCCACTCGATCTCGGACTCGGATTCGTCACTAGAACGTATTCGACTTCGACTAGAGTTAGTCGACGTCGACTGGAACTTTTCCTCCTGGGTTGCACTCGAGCTCGGGCATCATCTGGACTCGACGGGTGTACTCGACTTCAAGTAAAACTACTCGACATCGAGTAACTCTGGGCTTCTCGAGTGATTTGCTCGACTCCGTGTGACTTTCTGGCTCGGGAGTACTCAACTTCGACTAGATGTAGTCGACATCGTGTAGAACTGTCAGCTTTCAACATTCCACTCCGTTCTTGAAGCACACTTTCCCGAGTTCTCGTTCGTTCGATTGACGCATATGAGCATGCGTTGGAAAGCTCTTTTTGAGGGATCCAACTCTCATGAAGACATTAGAACTTGATTCAGAATGATGAATGGTGAAAAGTGGGCTTTTCTCCCGCTGCACCATCCTTAGCTTCTTCATCACTTTCCTTTAAGCTCCAAAGTGCGTCCGATTTCTTCGAAATTAAATAGAAACTAGTGTAGACTCCATAATTTGGCAAATAAACATAAACTACATAGATTATGTACTATGCTAACCCAAATGCCTGAAATGTATACAGAAATCGATATAAAAGTCAATGTAAAACATGGCGAATTAGGCTCACAACAAACACCCCATACTTAAACTTGCTTGTCCTCAAGCAATACTTTTAATGGTCATACAGGGGAAGAAAACAAACTCTCAACATCATAGATTCATTCTCATATATCACTGCAATCAATTTCCATCCTCAAAAAGGTACTAATGTCACAAATCCATACATGTGCAATAAAAGCAACATCTACTCACAAAAGGAGGGTTATGCAAAAACAATTCACAAGTGGCAAAGCATTGATAATCAAGAGGACTTTAATTTAAGCTCATGGTGAAGAAAAGGTAAAAGGTAAAGTGGTGGGCTATATTTGAGCAATGTGGTGCTAAATCAAGGGAGAATTTCTTCAAACTTTGCTTTGTTGCTTTGATGCACTTTCTCCTTCATAATTTCCACATCACTCATCCTCTCTTAAATCACTCTTTGCTTTTTTCACTTATATGCTTTTACCTTTATAACCTCAGCACTGCCTTCTCACGAGTCACAAACATGGGTGTCATGAATGACCCCGGATACTTAGTGCTTCGGACTCCTCACCTTGGTGTCCCATCCTGAAGAACTATTATTTCGACGCATGCAGAGTCAATCTATCTTTATCTCTTGAGGTGACCGGATTTTCTTTCACTCATTAAATTTTCAATATATTTTTCAATTTTCCTGCCAAACTCCAATAATGATAGTATTAACACAAATACCATATATCATCTCCATAATGTGACATCATTCTCAACATAATCCCGAGATGAAAATAGGTAAAGAATGGGCAATATTTAGATCATGTGGAGAAATATATGAAATAAGGCATATTATGGCTTTTGTGATGCATAAGCATAGGTATAGGCTAGGATATAGCAATATGAGCATGTATGGAAAATATAAAGTCCTCCATCCTCTTATCATGCAATATGTCAAAAGCAAGTTCAAATTTTACCTAGTTCCATGGTTTTCAAGAAAAATATGAACTTCATTATGACTTCCCTTTACTAGGCAATTTTATGCTATATCTCTAATGAATCCAATTTTGCATCGTGGGGTTCAATTTAAGCTTCCATGACACTTATCAAAAAAAATTCAATGGGGGTGATTTTTCAAACTTCGGAAAACATGCATATAGGCACATAAATCAAATATGAAATCCAAAGTAGCCATGTATAAGCAATTCAAGAAATAAACCTTAAATATGCACACATAATGTCAAATAAACATCAAATATGCACAAATTAAGCCCTTCCCCAACACCATACTTAAACATTACAGTGTCCTCACTGTATAAAAACAAGGGTAAAGAAAGAGACTCACTAGACAGGTGTGCAGATCGTCGGAATCGAGTGCTATACTATTGCAGAAGTGGTCGACATCGAGGAGATGTGGTCGACTTCGACTACAGTTACTCAACTTCGAGTATAGTGAAGCCTTAGGGTGGTCCTTCCTCGATCACAGACCGTTTTGCTCGATGGGGGTAGTCGACGTACTTCTGCAACTTTCTTTGTACCTGCAAGATTTTTTAGACAGAAAATATCCACAATAGAAAATTTTAAAAACAATGTCCAAAAACCAAAAACCAAAAACCAATGTCCGAAAAAATCAAAAACTAATTGTCTTATTTACAAGCTCTAGACTTTATAGTCGCTAGGTCGACTTTCTCCGTTTGAGCTCAAGGTGGCATTTGCAGGGCCCATGTAGCTTGAGCTTCGAACATGACTCCATTCTTGTCCATCAGCTGTAGTCCTCCTGAATTGATCTTGTTCACCGTGAAAGGTCCCATTTTCTTCTTGTTGAACTTGTTGGGAAACCAATGATCCTTTGACTTGGCGACATAGACCTTTTCCCCAACTTCATATTCCTTAGGCACATCATTGGAAACCCTGCACAATCGCATATACCAAGGAAAACCTCACCCATGTATAGATAAATCTTTTATTGAAATAGGAGAAGAGATGTCCATACCTTGGCTTACCGTTGCAAAATCAGCTTTTGGGACTTCAGATTCTACTCGACTTCGAGTTTCGTTATTCACAAATAGGAATATAGAGGCTTTCGCATAAACCCCAATTGTTACTAACCTTTTTCACATAATTAATCCAAGTTGTATTAAGATCACTTTCGCTTCAATAACACAAACAATGATCACCTTCAACTTTCGCAAAAGAATCATGCTCGTAGGGATAGAAGACGAAATCGCATCAAAAGACCGTACCTTTGTCGCATTGCCTTACATGGCTACCGTCGGGCTCACCCCGACCCTAGAAATTGGGTGACTAATCGCTCTTCATCATCAAGAAACTCGTCAATAGCAAAAGAAAACTAACTTGCATTAATAAAATCAAATAAAGCTTACAACCAATCGAAGCCAAATCCGCTATCGCCAAACAAAACCTCTCTCGGCTCCAAGCTCTCTCTCTCTACTCTCTAACTATTATGTTGTGTGTAAAGTGAAATTGGAATGATTAAAACTCAGCCCCTAGGGCTTTATTTATAGTGTTCCATGTAGCTAATCTAGGAAAGAACAACTATATCTATATCTAAAACTTTCTATCTGAAAACATAAGATAAAACTAAATTGATAAAACAATTAAATCTATTAGTAAACTAGAACTAATGTGGATAGATCCCTTCCATCTTGATAGAATATCCTTTCCTTCATGTGGAAGATATCCAGCTCGGAATTCGGACTCGGACTACTCGAAATCGGCTTCTAGGGGTTAATCGATATCGACCAAAGGTAAGTTGATATCGACCTTTCTTCTCAGCTTCACTCGATCTCGGCTTCTGGAGTGGATTTCGACCATGTGTTGACCCTAGTCAATATCGACCTCCTCGGTGTTTCTCGAGTTACTCTGGTCGATTTATGGCATTTATGGTTGATTTTCTCCACTCGACATCGACCAAGTAAGGTCGATATCGACCCTCTTGACAGTTCTCCGCATTCTGCAGCCATCTTGAAACGCACTTTCCCGAGTCCTCGTTTGTTTGATTGGCGCATATGAACATGCGTTGGAAAGCTCTTCTCAAGGGCTACAACTTTCATGAAGACGTCAAAATTGGATTCAGAATGATGAATGGCGAAAAGTGGGCTTTCCTCCGGCTGCACCATCCTGTGCTCTTCCTTAGCTTCTTCATGACTTTCCTTTAAGCTTCAAAGTGCGTCCAATTTCTGCGAAATTAAACAGAAACTAGTGTAGACTCCATAATTTGGCAAATAAGTGTAAACTACATAGAATCTGTACTATTCTAACCCAAATGCATAAAAGACATACAGAAATCGACATAAATGTTAATGCAAAATATGGCGAATTAGGCTCACAACAGACTACCCACAGAGGGTATATAATACCACCAATTTAGTTCTATTGGTGGCTTGTCAAATAGTAGTCAAATGCATCAACGTATCCACCAATATTCTCTCCAGTGCAGGAGACAAACTTTCTCTACAGCCTCAGCAATAAGCTATACACCTAATTTATCAATGGGGTATCTAGGGATGATCTCGTCAGATGGAGTGTGGTCTTCCTCTACCTTCTCAGTGTGATTTTCCACAATGACCTCAAGAGGTGCAACAGAGGTCTCAACGATCTGAGATATTGAAGGAAGTGACTCGTTCTGCGCACATTGATAATCCATATAGCAGAAAAATTCCCACATCTCTGAGAGTCCCATATCTAATAAACCTCCATCACTCAAGCGCTCGGCAAGGCTCCGTGTCTCAGAAGTCATGCCATTAAAGATGCATAGAAGAACTTCCCTTATACTATCCTGATATCACCATGAATAGACATCATTAAAATACTCCTACAGTCTGATGAAGTATTGATGAAAACTCTCTCTGTCTAACTGCAATAACCTCACCTTCAACATATGTTAGTATGCGGCCCATGTAAGTGGTCCACGCCAAAAATGAGCACCAAAAACACACAAGAATCAATAAATTTCCCCGGCAACGGCGCCAAATTTGACGGAGGGAAAAACTTGTCGTTGATCCGTCAAAGTAAAACTCGAACCTATAACTAGTATAGTAATAAGTAAGAGGTCGATCCATGGGGAGAATTGTTGCTCATGTATGATTAAAGTGCTGATTAAAGTAACCGAATGGAGGGTTATAAGAGTGTAAGAGATCCGCCTTTTCTCAAAGCGGATTGATGAAAGCAAGAATAATATAGTTACTACTTTAATCAGTCCTAGAAACCCTTATCAATCGAACATTCCCTAAAGAAGGATTTAACCCAATTGATAGCTTTAAGTTCGGAGATTAGCCAATGTATTTGCAGTCCCTAAAGAGAGATTTAACAACACATCCAACTTCCTACTTATCCAATTAGTTCAATCAGCCCTAAAGGGACAAGTTTGCTACTTGGGTTAAGGTTCACAATAAGGAATCTACAGAACCCTAGCAATTGAATTGATCTAACATGTTGGCCAGACAAGATAGAACAAAACAATAAACAATCAAGCACAAAGAAGTTGAAGCATTCAAGTATAGGAAACAAGGAACGACAATTAGAAACTCATAATCAATCCAAATAAAGGTTCAAACTGTAGGCAGAGCATATGAGTTTAGTTCCTCATGGAAAACATCACTCAATCTCTAATTGTCTTATATAACGTACAATAGAATCGATGTCCCCCAAAAACTAGTAATATTCGGCCTTAAAAACTCAAAGTTGGGCAAAGTCTCATAGAAAACTAGGTTAACTTAATGAAATGACGCATCTGATCGCTGGCGAACAATACGGCGGCCGCGGCTGCGCCGCCATATGCGCCCATAGCATATGGCGGCGCCCACTGCATCATGCTTTTATAGAAAATTCAAATCGAATGAGATCTTGACGTCTACAGGAAAGTTGTAGCTCTCTGAAAGAGCTTTCCAACGCATGGTCATAATAGTCAATCGGACATTCGAGGCATCCAGAAAAGTGCAAAACAAGTTCAGCATGTCTGGCGATAACTTTTGTAGACTTGTTCTTCATTTAAGTTTGCTTCTTCTTCTCAAGACCTCTTGAGATCTTCATTGTAAGAGGGGAAATCCCAAAATCACGATGCAGGGGCGGTTTCGTCTTTTATCAATTACCGCTTATTCTATTGTGATGACCCACATAAATGCATCAACCGTTTCCTGTATTTAATGTCTCGGTCGACATCAATACAGTAACGGTTTCTTTTATTAAATATCAAAACCGTTTCAATTCCTTGAATTGAATGCCTTGACCGTTTCATTTATGCTCGACTAATATAAATACGAGAAGAAAATTCTTTATAATGGACGACGACTGACTTGAGCGTCGGAGGGTCCTAGGGGGTAGACAAGCCCCGCCCCGACCTCGTTTGTTCTTCTTTTGCAGGCTACAGTTCGAGTTGAGTCGATAGTCGAAATCGATCTCCTTCAATAACTATGATGAACATTTTATGCATCGCATTTGGCGTCGTCTGTGGGAAACGATCAAAAAACACTATGATCAGAACCTTAATGAACCAAATCGAAGAATCCTACCGTCGCCGAGGGCTAGGGGCATGGCAATCGTGCTTGCCGCCACAAATTTGTGGCTCTCTTTTGCAGGATTTACATAATTTGTGGTGGAAAGACGGTTTTGTTGAGGACTATGTTCTTATACATTTGCAGTTCTCTTCAAATAATTGGACAACGGCTAAATCCCCTTGTTTTGAGTGGGGGGTTATTAACAACGGAACATCACCCTTGTTACATTCATGGCGATCTACAAAATCTTCTATGTTGTGGATATGCAAAAATTCGTTGCTCTCTTCCTCCTTTTTCTTACCTTTTGATTTTGAACATCAACACTTTATTATTGATTATAATTGTTGGATTTTGATAGTTTTAATGACTTTAATCAACCAGTGCAGAAGCCTTCGTCGTGCCGGCCACAGTCGCCATCGCTACAACCCGCAAGGACCCCTCTTTGGGTGTCTCCGTCGACTGGCCTCCTCTCGCCATGGCCCACAAACCCTAACAGCGGCAATAGCCGCCGGTTCCGACCGCCATCTCTCTGTGCGACTTCGAATGGATCCGGTTGGGGGGATTACACCATGGTCGCCGCTCTCTACAAGACCGCAGGACCACGCCGAGACCACCTCCAACTTGATTCATTCACCGTTTCCGCCTCTCCGGACGGGCGCACGGTACACTGCGCCGCTGTGAAGCACCGCCCCTCCTACGGTTTGCAACGTCCACGCCATCGCCGCTATCCGTCGAGCCTTTATCGGTTTACGCTTTGCGTCGAAACAATAGGCACGCCCGCAGAAGCCTTCGCCGCCGCCGTTGTCTGCGATTCTGAAATATGAACGAGGAAGATGCACAATTAGGGCTAACTATGAAACCGACCCGAAGTTTTCAAGATTTGCCAAATTAGCCTAAACTTTCCAAGTAATTACCACGAACGGTCCAGAGTTTCAAGGTTGCATATGTTCGTCCCTGCAGCCTTCTATTTCCGATGGATTCAAAAAGAAGATGACAAGGAGCAAGATAGCATAGCATTAAAGTCGGGTGTTTCGAAATCAGGAAATGCTCAAAACTCTTTGCTCCCTCTTAATAAATATGATTTTTAATACATAATGTTTTATGCTTCCTATATTTACTTGATTAGTTTAACACGTATTATTCTTCGTTAGTGACTAACTTTTGTATAATGTTGGTGCTTTCAAGTGGGCGCAAAGGAGAAAGAAATGTCATGAATAGCACGGGTTAGACACCTGATGTCAATAAGGAAAAAACAATCGCCACTTACGGCCACCAGAAATCGCCACTTACGGCCACCAGAAATCGCCATTTACGGCAACCGAAAATCGCCACTTAAGGCCAACGGAAATCGCCACTTACGGCCAACAACCACTTACGGCCACCGGAAATTGCCACTTAAGGCCACCGAAAATCACCATTTACGGCCACCGGAAATCGCCACTTATGGCCACCGGAAATCGCCACTTACGGCCACCGGAAATCGCCACTTACGGCCACCGGAAATCGCCACTTACGGCTACCGAAAATCGCCACTTACGGCCAATAGCCACTTACGGCTAACGATAGCCTCTCTTGAGGCCAAAACAGCCGCTCAAGGCCAATAAGTCGTCATTTACGGCCAATGAATCACCGATTTTTTGGGCTTCTTTCATCATTGAGACATGATGAGGAAACCCGAGGGGCAATTGTAAGAAGGGAAATCCCGAAATCACGATGTAGGGTCGGTTCCATCTTTTATCAATTACCGCTTATTCTATTGTGATGACCCACATAAATGCCTCGATCGTTTCCTATATTTAATGCCTCGGCTGACATCAATACGGTAACAGTTTTTTTTTATTAAATATCAAAACTGTTTCAATTCCTTGAACTAAATGCCTTGACAGTTTCATTTATGCTCGACTAATATAAATATGAGATGAAAATTCTTTCTAACGGACGACGACTGACTTGAGCGTCGGAGGGTCCTACGGGGGAGACAAGCCTCGCCCCGACCTCGTTTGTCCTTTTTTTACAAGCTACGGTTCGAGTTGAGTGGATAGTCGAGATCGATCTCCTTCAACAACTATGATGTAGATTTTATGCATCACATTCGTGTAAGCTTCTTCGATCAACTAGACATTCTCATCCAATGCGTTATCAACCCATCTCTCCTCCTCGGATCCATGATTACTAGAAATAATCAATAAAAGTTTGCAGATTCCAACTCCACCAACATAGAGAGCAAATGTGCAAATTCTAATTAAACCATCCATGATATGCATCATAACTAAACTAAATGCAACCTATTATGACCATCTAAATGCATTCTATCACCATTGCTTAGTTAAAGCTAGCCACCTTTTGCCACATCGTATCTTACACTGTCCCAAAAAAAAATGTAACCCACTACAACCATGAATCAGTAAAAGAAATGACAAATGTCCATAACTCCATATGTAAGATAATGTCACCAAATAATATAATTAAATCACATCAAAGAAAATTATTTTAACACAAAAACTACTGTCATCAAATAACAAGAAGAACATCATATATCGGTAGAAAACATGTAACTGATTATAACCAAGCATCAGTGATAGAAACGACAAATGTTCCCAAATGTAATAGTCGAAATGAAATCGGTTCAAGGAATAAACAATGTATAATAGCACGAACCGATAAACATTCTATCCTATATAATATAAAATAAAAAACATACTAATGGCAGGAGAAAACTATCGTTGTTCCTATCAAAATATAGCTCAAATCTACAAACTAATATACTAAGCAAGTAAGTGATCAATCCCACAAAGAATCAAATATTCCTATTAACGTATATTTACCGATTAACAGAAAGAGGGGGCTTTGTGTGATGAAATTAGAAAGAAAACAAAGTAAATTATAAACAAATTAATGGAGATAATAGTTAAGAAAATAGTTTCATCTACAAATATCTAGTTTAGTTTGGTTATTTGATCATCAATTCTTTATGAAGTTCTTTTCTTTTCCTTTCCTATGAAAGTCCTTATCCCGATCTAATATAGTTACTAGTCCAACGAGTCCTAGAAACTCTTATTTCTCAAGCTACCCTTACACAGACGAAGGCTTTCACCCAAGTACTAGCTTGAAAACCAGAGATTAACCAAGGTATCTACAACCCTTACATGGACGGAGGATTGCACACACAATCAACTTCATATCTAATTAGTTCAACGACCCTGTTGATAGGAGGAAATCGAGTATGCAAATTAAAATAGAAATAAATCACAGCAAACCAGATTCCGTCCCTTGCAAATAATTACAAGACTTCCTCCCGATGCAGCAGTGGGAAGTCAGGATCGATCCACGAGGAAGCGTGTCAGCGGATCCTAGGCAGCGGTGAAATCTCACGGAAGTCGACTACAGGGGTCCTAGATCTCGAGCACAGCAACTCGACAGAAGATCGGACAGTCGAACAACGTAGCAGTGGCAGGCGATGGCTACTCGATCTCGACAAGGGGCTACTCGAGATCGAGTAGGGTCTTGGTCGACTTCGGTTTGTCTCGTCGAGTACCTGCAAACAGAAGCTACAGCGACCTTGGTCGAAAATCAGTAGTCGAGATCGACGAGTGCTATTCGATCTCGAGTAAGAGCAGAAACTAAAACGAAAAGAAATAAAAACAAATGCTTTAGGATCTCGAAAAAAACTGTATGTAAAAGACTTCCAAGATTGGGGTTTGCAACAACCATAACCACGCATGCATAAGGCACAGATAAAACAGATAATCATGTAAATCGCATCAAAGGACAAGCTTTCGCCTTTTCCAACAATTAGACAACTCTTTCAAGAAACCCTAATTGTCTCTACTGATTTTATGTTTAAAATCCAAGTTGTTATCATGGACCTCCATTAGATGGGTAATAAACACATAAACAAGTAGTAGATGCTCAAAACTTGATAAAAGTCGGATCTTTACCACAATTATGCATGGCTATCGTCGGGCTCGCCCCAACCCTAGAAGTGGGTGGACTACTCGCGCTTCATCGCAACCTCAGACATCATCGATTGAATGAAAACTAATTGCATTAAAATAAACCAAAGTTTACAACCGCTTGAAGCCAATTCCGATCTTGCTTCACAACTCCAATCGGCCGCTTACTCTCTCTCTCTACTTCTCCTACTTACTTCTCTCTGGAATTGAATGAATAGAAATCAGCCCCCTGGGTTTTATTTATAGGCTTCTAAACCTTGCTACTCAAGGATAGAAATCTTTATCTATATCTAAAACTATATCTAAAAGCATTAAAGATAAATAAAAGCAACAACATAATTAAATCTAAATAAGGAAAATATATCTAAAAGTCTTTAAAGTGGATAGATCTCTCTCTTCCTTGATGTATCTTGATAGATCGGATAGAATCGGCAAACTTCGAGACCAAGGAATCCCAATCCGAGTAGAACTGATCAAAATGCGTAACGCGTCTTCTGGAGGTCTACTCGATCTCGACAAAGGTCTACTCGATCTCGAGTAGAATTGTCGGTCGACTGGGCTTGACTCGGCGTCTCGGCTAGCTGGTCCTCGATGTGGCTCGGTCATGGATCCTAGCCTTCGTCTATCTCGAGGAGAGCTTCTCGATCTCGAGTTGGGGTGGATCATCAACTTGGCCGACTTGGTGCATCGGGTAGCCTCTTGTCGACATGCTCGGACACAGGTTCCTAGGGTTCCTCGATCTCGACGACAGTCTTGTCGATCTCGAGTAGGTTGTCATGCTTCTTGGTCAGGTCGGGTAACTTTTCTTCGACTCCGGGTTGTCTCCGAGGCCTTGTCGATCTCGAGTAGCCTAACTCGATCTCAACAAGCTTCGGGAGTCGGGTTCTTCGTCTTCAGCTTCTCGACATAGGCTCCTCGATCCTGGAAGGTGTCTAGGCATGGCTTGTCGAGATCGACTAAGCCTTGTCGATGTCGAGTAGATTTGAGCTTCGGTTCTTGCTTCTTGGTTTTCTTCCGAAATGGTTCCATATTCTGCGATATTAAACAGAAACTTATGTAGATCTCCATTTTTGACAAATAAGCATATACTACATAAATCCGACATATTCCCAACTCGAAATATGCAAAATGTAGAGAATATGGAACTAAAATATGCATAAAGACATGGCTACTTTGGAGACATCAAATCACCCCATACTTAGACTTGCTTATCCTCAAGCAATAACCAAACAATAACCAAGACCTACAACACATCCTTCAAGTCTTCGCCTTTGTCAAAAGCAACTTCTCAAGTAGTAGCAATGTAAGACAAGTGAATTTAACGTCATCACACATATATGAGCGATCCATAGGCATAGGCAGTATAAATTCAACCTCACAGGTATAATGTGTTTACACTCAACTCTCAAATGTGTTTAGGCTATGAAGATCAACTCTCAACTCAATTCCATACACAATCTCATAAACATTGCAATTTAAACATAATCTACTTCGCAACCAATTATGAAAATGCAACAAGAATTATCAGGAGGACTTCGCTCAATAGAAGTCTTCAAAGAAGATTTCATTCGGCGGGGTTGTAATGGGGCTTGGTAAGAAATAATAAGGAATGGAATTATTTGGCCATGTGCTGCTTAATAAAATTCGGGAATCAAGACTCCTAAATCTCCAACACAACCAAACCATAACTTCTCAATCATATGCCTCCACCAAACTCTCCAATTTATCTCAATGAAGTATGTAACCTTTCAAACTTTCTCACCCTCTCCAAAATATGTATCTTGCAAATAATGAAAGAAAATAAGGTAAATTTGGCTCATGCACTTTATTCACAATTGTAAACTATATTTTTTTCTTTTGCTTTTCTCTTTTTTCGATTTTTTTTTTCGAAAATAAAAACCAAATAACACTAATAGTGCATTTATAATGTGAGCAAAAAATCCTTTTACATAATATGCATAGCAAGATAAAAATTTAAAACCAACCCATATCTCAATAATTTCAACAATCCTTCCTTCTTGAAATGCAACATAAGCTCATTCTTTCCACAAATCATCATTCCAACCAACTCTAAGTCTTAATTCCCAAATGGGGGTCAGGCTCAATTTGGCTAAGGATATTTTTGTGGAGTTCACAATAAAAGTCTCAGGCTAATGTTCTGGCTTTAAGCAGGGATAATGCAGGGTAGGTAAAGAGAGGATAAAATTGGCTTAAAAGGTGCCTCCATCATTTAATTCTCATCAACATAAACATATAAATGTATTGGTTTTGAATAACTATCACAACATTTAGAGACGCATAGGAAGAGTAAATACACTCAAGAAATCAGAGGGATTTTTATTCACAATTATAAGGCCAAAATTTCTCACTGGGACAATTTTTGTTGGATTTTAACCTTTAGCTTAGGATCATATGTGCTCAATTTCATCACAAGTTCACAATCCACATAAAAAAAACAATTTCGAGGACTTAGGCTAAACCTTCCAAACACGCCATAGGATTTATATGATCAAGTCAGTCATTATTTATCATCATAGGACATCTAAGTTAGGGTATAAAAACTAAAACAATGCAAAAATTAAACATGCATATTTTTTTTCTTTTTTTTTCGACATTTTTTATTTTTTATTTTTTATTTTTTATTTTTTATTTTTTATTTATTATTTTTTGTAAAAAGAAACAAGACTAAAGTATGACAAAAACTTTAAAATGCATAAAATTTAAACATGAATGCATAACATAAAAATTAAAATTTCACCATGTAAAACCAAAAGCAAGACTAAAACATATGATAATGATAATGGCAAGACTTCCTCCCAATGCAGCAGTGGGAAGTCAGGATCGATCCACGAGGAAGCGTGTCAGCGGATCCTAGGCAGCGGTGAAATCTCACGGAAGTCGACTACAGGGGTCCTAGATCTCGAGCACAGCAATTCGACAGAAGATCGGACAGTCGTACAACGTAGGAGTGGCAAGCGATGGCTACTCGATCTCGACAAGGGGCTACTCGAGATCGAGTAGGGTCTTGGTCGACAGCGACCTTGGTCGAAAATCAGTAGTCGAGATCGACGAGTGCTATTCGATCTCGAGTAAGGGCAGAAACTAAAACGAAAAGAAATAAAAACAAATGCTTTGGGATCTCGAAATAAACTGTGTGTAAAAGACTTCCAAGATTGGGGTTTGCAACAACGATAACCAAGCATGCATAAGGCAGAGATAAAACAGATAATCATGTAAATCACATCAAAGGACAAGCTTTCGCCTTTTCCAACAGTTAGACAACTCTTTCAAGAAACCCTAATTGTCTCTACTGATTTTATGTTTACAATCCAAGTTGTTATCATGGACCTCCATTAGATGGGTAATAAACACATAAACAAGTAGTAGATGCTCAAAACTTGATAAAAGTCGGATCTTTACCTCAATTATGCATGGCTATCGTCGGGCTCGCCCCAACCCTAGAAGTGGGTGGACTACTCGCGCTTCATCGCAACCTCAGACATCATCGATTGAAAGAAAACTAATTGCATTAAAATAAACCAAAGTTTACAACCGCTTGAAGCCAATTCCGCTCTCGCTTCACAACTCCAATCGGTCGCTTACTCTCTCTCTCTACTTCTCCTACTTACTTCTCTCTGGAATTGAATGAATAGAAATCAGCCCCATGGGCTTTATTTATAGGCTTCTAAACCTTGCTACTCAAGGATAGAAATCTTTATCTATATCTAAAACTATATCTAAAAGCATTAAAGATAAATAAAAGCAACAACATAATTAAATCTAAATAAGGAAAATATATCTAAAAGTCTATAAAGTGGATAGATCTCTCTCTTCCTTGATGTATCTTGATAGATCGGATAGAATCGGCAAACTTCGAGCCCAAGGAATCCCAATCCGAGTAGAACTGATCAAACCGCGTAACGCGTCTTCTGTAGGTCTACTCGATCTCGACAAAGGTCTACTCGATCTCGAGTAGAATTGTCGGTCGACTGGGCTTGACTCGGCGTCTTGGCTAGCTGGTCCTCGATGTGGCTCGGTCATGGATCCTGGCCTTCGTCAATCTCGAGGAGAGCTTCTCGATCTCGAGTTGGGGTGGATCATCGACTTGGCCGGCTTGGTGCATCCGGTAGCCTCTTGTCGACATGCTCGGACACAGGTTCCTAGGGTTCCTCGATCTCGACGACAGTCTTGTCGATCTCGAGTAGGTTGTCCGGCTTCTTGGTCAGGTCGGGTAACTTTTCTTCGACTCCGGGTTGTCTCCGAGGCCTTGTCGATCTCGAGTAGCCTAACTCGATATCGACGAAGCTTCGGGAGTCGGGTTCTTCGTCTTCAGCTTCTCGACATAGGCTCCTCGATCATGGCAGGTGTCTAGGCATGGCTTGTCGAGATCGACTAAGCCTTGTCGACGTCGAGTAGATTTGAGCTCCGGTTCTTGCTTCTTGGTTTTCTTCCGAAATGGTTCCATATTCTGCGATATTAAACAGAAACTTATGTAGATCTCCATTTTTGGCAAATAAGCATATACTACATAAATCCGACATATTCCCAACCCGAAATATGCAAAATATAGAGAATATGGAACTAAAATATGCATAAAGACATGGCTACTTTGGAGACATCAGACCCATACAGGGATAAGTTTACCACTTATATTAAGGTCCACTACGAGAAATCTAGAGAACCCTAACAATTGAATGAATCTACTCTAACTAGTTGATCAGGCTAGAGAGAATAAAAAACATCCAAAGAATTAAGCGCAAAGAAGTCAAAACATTCAATATAAGAATAAGAACAAGAATAAAAATCACATGGCTTTATTCAAGACTAAAGCTTCAATCTGCACACGAAACGAAATATTTTATCTCTCAATGTAAAATTCTTCAAGTGCTTATGATTATTGAAAACCCTAAGAAAATACCTTAAATAGAAAAACAAAACCGTGTCTTTTGCTAAATGATAGGATAAAACTAGCTGGGTCTCGGTGACGGCCTCTGGCTGCAGTCGTGGCAAACTCTTATCGGCCTTGTATTAATACAATCGCAAAAAACCCTCTATAGTCCCATTTTGCCATCTGAATTTGGGATCAACGTCAACGAGAAAGTTGTAGCTCTCCAAAAGAGATTTCCAACGCATACAACCGAGGCCTCAAGAAAGTGCGAAACAAATTCAGCTTTTCGAGTGACAACGTCTGTTGACTTCTTCTTTGCTTAGGATACCTTCTTCTTTTTAAGACCTCTATAGATCATTATTAAGCTCCTTAGATCAACTTGAATTTCTCGACTAATGAAATATCAACCCATGTGTCCTCATTGGATCCACATTTGCATGAAATAATAAATAAAAGCGTGTAGATGGATTAAAACACGCGAACCAAATTAAAGTCGGGATAAAAATGCACACAAGAAATTGCAAGAGAAAAAAAAACCGAATTCGTTTGTAGGAATATTGAAAGAATACATGTTCAAGAAGCCATGAGAAGAAGAAAATTGATCATACAACTGAAGTGGGAGAGAAATGTAGGAAAACTGAAAGAGTTGCAACGTTGAACGATCACATAGCTAGAGAGAGGAAGATTGTAGCGAAACCAGAGGATGATCACAGGGAGAGAGAGATGTTGGAATATTTAGCCAGAAAACCAAAAGAGATGTAAAGGTGAAAATTGGGATTCCAGAGCCGTAGATGAATCTACTGCACTTGAGCGAAAAACCGCATAAACATCGGTGCATATCATACAAGACGGCTTACTCTAGGGTTAACTCTGCCCTCAATCACTAGGTGCACTCCCATCAATTGAGGTGGAACTCTATGCCTTTTCTTGTGTTTGAAACCAAGAAGGAGAAGCAGAAACCACGTTCTCTGCACACCTTTCCTAAAAAACCCAATAACCACCATTATATAGTCAAAATAACCATAAGGGATAATCTTAAGGACCAGTGCAAGTAGTTGAGAAAATTGGGCCTTAAATATAAAACAAAATGAAATAAACAAATTATTTTAAAACATTTTTCCCAACAATCCCCCACATGTTTCAAAATCATTTGATCGAACAAGATTTTTGAAATACCTAATGTTGATTTCCAACGACTTGAATCAACACCAACACACGAAAATCGACAAAGAGTTCCACGATCTATCAAGCGCGTTATAAGGCCCTACGCTTCGACCCTGCATCATGAGTGTCCTAAGGAGCTTTTCAAAGACTTCTCTAGTAGGCGACCTAACCTTAACACTCACTTAGGTGACTCATCAAGTGTGAGTTGTCTCACACCCCCATACAGGAATAAGTCATTAAGAGACCAATTGTCTCAACCTTCCAACTGACAACATACACGAGACTTTATCAACATCAGATATCACTCGCACCTTCGTTTGACCACATTGAACCAAAAATTGACCATTTCTGGAATTTCTGGTTGGGTATCCAGAACGACTTACCCGATAAGGCAGTACAGTCTCATATCCATGATTTTGTCCAAGGATCAATTTCCTCCACAATTCAATTTGTATCTAGGGACCAAATTCCCCCACAATCCACATATTGTGTCAATGGCCAACTTTCTTCACAACTTTGCGTCAGAAAGTCGGCTAAAAGCCTCTTCAACCTCGGAATATCTCTACTGTGATTCATATTGTTTTCAGACATACATGATAGAGAGAGCAACACAAGCCTGCAAAAATCAAACTTTCATAAGTTCTGTACGGGCTTATTTTTGCCCTATCAATTTCCCCTCGGGTTTCCTCTTCACGATCTAGTGATGAGGAAAGACGAATAACTTGATACTCTTCACTTGTTATGATCAAAGATCACTAGTGATGCTTGCCCCCTGTCTTCATTGTATCCTACAAGCTTTAGCATTCTCAACCGAATAACACAATATAGTGCAGTGGGTGCGCTGTTAACTGATCAACTGAAAGTTACTGCTCAAAATGATTAGACGATTTTTTGCCATAAATGAGAGACGGTGTCAGTTGTTGACGTTCTCGTTTGAATTTTATTTATGAATGACAATTCGATGGTTTTCATTAGGGTTGAGCATTTCGCTTTAAATGACATTCTTATTGTTTGATTTTGACTTGGGTTGGCCCTTAACGGCGTTATTATGGCTTAGAATTGGCTTTAGGTAGTCTTAAGTGACGATTCTTTAGCCATAAGTGGTAATTCTTTGGCCTTGAGTGGCGTTCTATTGGCCTGAAATCGGCTTTCTTTTGGCCTTGAGTGGCGTTCTATTGGCCTGAAATCGGCTTTCTGTTGGCCTTAAGTGGCGTTCTCGTGGCCTGAAATCGGCTTTCTTTTGACCTTAAGTGGCGTTCTCGTGGCCTGAAATCGGCTTTCTTTTGGCCTTAAGTGGCGTTCTCGTGGCCTGAAATCGGCTCTCTTTTGGCCTTAAGTTGCGTTCTCGTGGCTTGAAATCGGCTTTCTTTTGGCCTTAAGTGGTGTTCTCGTGGCCTGAAATCGGCTTTCTTTTGGCCTTGAGTGGCTAAGTTGGCCTTGATCGGCTATTGATGGCCGTGATTTGCTATTGTGGCCGTAATTGGCTATTAATTTTTCTCTTGGCTCAGTCACGCGTGAGTCGGCCGATGGCGTCTCAACCATTTAGGATAACCTCAATTATCTTGGGTTTGTTGTGTCTGGTGTTGCTTCATATCCCTAGATTGTCCACGAAGACTGAATCATGCCCAGTGCTGATCGATTGTTACCTATGTAAGAACCCAAAAAGAGCAACGCACTAGACCAAAAGAGGGTGGGACATGTTCCACTGTCCAAGCGATGAGAACGAGGGAAAAGTGACCATGATCTCTCATGTATATCAAAGTTAATGAAATAAGTGTACATATTAGTGCAATCAAAGTTCACCTATGCAAAATAAAACCACCTTGCAGTTTGCACCATTATTTAAATAAAGAACGAAGGTACGTCTCAATTTTGGGCATAAATTTAGTTGATCATGCGCTTCATGAACAAAACAAAAGAGGACAACATATAAATCATGTAGTCAAACAATTTCTTATCCAATCACGAGTGTTGGCTCTATGCCTTTCAAAAATCTAGTGGAAACAAACAATCTCAAAGTTCAAGCATATGTACGTGATTCTCCAAATGTAAAGACCAAATCGGTGAAAGATGGGAGCATTAAACAATGTAGAAGAATAAAGATGTTACGCTCATGCTTGAGAAGCCAAGGCAATTAAGGTTTGGTGTGATGAAAATGGTTACCTGATCTGCCGGCAACGATACGTTGGTCTTCCTAGTGGCATCTTGCCTTCTGGAAGTTAGGCCTCTTCTTTTTTTGTAATAATCTTACATGTATAGGCCAAGTTGCGATTTCTTAAAACTTTGGGTTAATTTTGTAATTAATCCAAATTTAACTAACCCGTCGTCTGCTTCCTCGTAGGGTTTACATAGATCGGCAGTGTGACAACCTCCAGCGGCATCCTTGGCCATTGTACCGCCTCCGACCTGGACCTCGACGACGGCGAGGGATCTTTCGGAACGATGCTGCCCGAGAGCGATAGAATCGGTCGATCCCGGCCTCCCCCAACGCTGTCGGTGTGTTAATCCCGGGTTCAGATCCTCGAGCTTGACTTTCGAAGACACCAAGGTCGATCTGCAATGGTAGCGTGGCTGGGCTGTAGATCCGACACCGACGAAAACCGCCGCCACCCTACCGCCGATGGACGGACAAGGCTGATTGGAGGCGTCACGTATGTAGATCGATGTGCTCCTCATGGTGCCGCAGAGCACAAGCTAATCTCCCATGGCTGATTCCTTTGGTCAGCCGTCGATCTCCCTTCGATCTGATGAGCCGCGGTGCCCCTACCATATGGTCCGAGGCCAGCGGCGCCCTCTCTTAGGGTTTGTCGGCGAAGGTTGAGCATCCACCGCCTCGCGTCCCCATCAACAACAGTTTTTTTTTGCTTCGTAGATTGGGAGATCCGATCTCATGGCTTTTCGATCGAATCCCCACGGACGGCGCCAAATGTAATACATCAAATCCGCATCGATCCTTCAGAAGGAGAAGAAGAGGCGGGGCTCGCTCCCTCGGAGGAGCCTCCGACGCTCGAGTCAGAGAGTGTGTTGGCTGATTGAGAAGCCCCCCTAAACCCTAGTTCATCACCCATATCTATATAATGGAAATTAGGGTTGAAATAAATGCTACCTGGTAAAAGACAGTTGTGCCCTCAAGTTCTGTACGGGCTTATTTTCGCCCTATCAGTTAGCTAGCTCCTCTATCATTTAATTATAGCTCAATGTCATTAACTATAAGATGTAATAACCACCATCAGGCTTTAGAAGCTTATGCACATTTTTCCAATGCACCAATACCGACAAACCTGTAAGCTGAAAACAACAACTTAGATTTCACAAATCATAATATCAAAGTATACCAAGTGCCAATTAATGCAAAAATGCATTTTCTCTTCATTACATGGTTCGTACATTTTTTGCCCTTGCAATTGCAACATCAAAATCACATCCAATGTGAATGTTAGACTTGCATTAGCGGGGTGCCAACCAATAGATTTTTGCAACAATGAGCTTCTTGACCTGCCAACAACTAGTACAACTGGTGCAACTATAACAATAATAAAGAAGCACAATTATATTTTGCAAGCTCCCATTAATAATCCAACTCATTTGCCTATTTTTCAATCATATATATATATATATATATATATATATATATATATATATATATGAATGCTATATAGCTATATATCAAACCAGGTTTGGCTCTCCGATATTAGCTAGACCTGCTATATATCTCAAAGGAAATTGATTAGATTCCATATATAAACCTTTAATGATCGAATACAGAAAAACATATATGTCTCAAAAGCACTTAATTGACATCAGTTCCCTTCATGGTTCACTAGGAGCAGATTCCAAGCAAAGTAAGAACACAATTAACAAAAAGAATGCATGGATAGCAGAAATTAATATAAGAACTCAAGGGTTCAAAACTTTTTCCTCTCATCACAAAGAGCTATTGTCATTTACTTTAATCCAATCATTTATGATCTCGATCATCATGACTATTTAATGATAATGAAACGAACATAACCAAAATATACAGTGATATGAATACTCCCACACATTTCCTTGATCTGAAATAAATGCATAGCCAAAGACTAATTAAGAGATTCACATGCCCAGATTGATCCAGAAATTGTAGCGGATCAGTGCCAACTCAATCGATCAAACCAACCAAAACCCTTGCACCCTCCACAACCGCCGCCTGTGTTCCACCCTTTCTTTCACCCTTAGACAACTACACCAATGATGCCTTGGCTGCAACGGTCATCAACGACCTCGCCGGTACTAGAGGCGCCTCCAAGCCTTAGGACAAGGAAGAGTAGCAGCGTACGTAAGAACTCCACACATCGTAGAGGGAGTCCGTACGGTTAGGTTGAGGTGGTGATCCACTAGAGATTGTCTTGGAGGGTCGATCGGGTTCACCGTCCCCACTGCAACTACGACCAGCACTACCATCTGCTGTCTTTTTAACCAAGCCTTCCAAGCTTTCAACCCAATTTAAACACACAAATTGTTAAATGTTAGTGTGTAATTCACGGTTTAGGCCATGTGTTACTGAAGTGTTTGTAGATGTCGAGCAGGAGCTGGTAAGGTAGTTGAGGTCGAGTGACAGTTAATCACATAAGTCAGTTAGAGTCACAAGTTAGTTGAGTTGCTTTCTAGGAATTGTGTTAGTGGGGAAGTGGTGGACGGTTTTACTTGTTGCAGTTACTATATTTTGTAATGTTGCAGTTACTATATTTTGTAAATCACATGAGAACCTATGGTGAAGAGGTTAGTAATGAGAAGATTATGAGCAAAGTGCTAAGGAGTCTCACAAACAAGTTTGACCATGTTGTGGCTGCTATAGAAGAGTCTAAGGACCTATCTGTGTATAGGTTTGAAGAACTACCAAGCTCTCTTCAAGGACATGAAGAAAGATTGAGCAGGACCAGTGAGGTCAAGGATGAGAAACATGTTCAAGTTAAAGAAGACAGTTCAAAGAGCAAGTGTGATGGCTCATCAAGAAGGGGAGGTTACAGAGGTGGCCAAAGAGGTAGAGGTGGTCATAGAGGTGGTTATAGAGGCCGTGGAGGAAGAGGTTAAGGCCGAGGGTCTTTTGGTGGCCAAGGAAGGGGCCAAAGTAGTGAAGCCGGGAGAGATCAGTGGAAGGAGTCATCTAGAGGCAATCACAGTGAGTCAAGGTCTTATAAGAGTAACATTAAGTGCTACTACTGTAAGAGGTTTGGACATAAAGAAGCTCAGTGTTGGGATAAGCAGGAAAATGAAAGCAAGGGAGCAAATTTCTGAGAAAATGTAGAGAAAGAAGAGAAGTTGTTTATGGCCCTTACTTCCACTGCTGAAGATAGGACTGCCATGTGGTATCTTGATAGTGGTTGTTCAAATCACATGTCAAGCTCAAGGAGACTATTCAAGGAACTTGATGAGACTAAGAGAAGCAAAGTGAGACTTGGGGATGACAAAGTGCTGCAAGTTGAAGGAAAAGGTACAGTTGCAATTGCTAGTGTGCAAGGAGGAGAGAAAACATTAAGTGGTGTTTAGTTTGTGCCTGGGACAGCTCATAATCTATTGAGTGTTGGTCAGTTGCAGCGAAGTGGCTTCTCTTTGCTATTTGATGATGATGCATGTGTAATTAAAGAGAAAAAGACGGGCCATATTGTGGTGAATGTACCTATGACTGCAAATAGGATGTTTCCTCTTGATTTAGCTTCTAGTGTGAGCAAAGCTATGGCAGCCAAAGGTGTTGAAGAATCTGAGTTGTGGCATCAAAGGTATGGGCATTTAAATACGCAGAGCTTGAAGTTGTTAAGTGCAAAGTAAATGGTCCAAGGTTTGCCCAAGATCAGTGATCTAGAGTTTTCTGAAGGGTGTGTTTATGGCGAGCAATTAGGGGGTTCATTTCCCAGTGGATCAGCTTGGAGAGCAACACAATATCTTGAGTTGTTTCCTGCATATTGTTAGTAGGACGAAATCAAGATTGCAAATAGAATGTAAATAAAATAAGCAAACCGATTCAGTTCCCAGCAAATAATGTTCAAGACTTCCTCCCGATGTAGCAAGAGAAAGTCAGGTTCGATCCTCGAGGAAGCTGGTCAACGGATCTCGCGCAGCGGAGAAATCTCACGCCGATTTCGACTCAGGGGATCAACTCGATATCGACCTAGGGGAGTCGATATCGACCTGTTCCAGTCGATTCCGGGGTTCGGCAGACGTCAGGCTAAAGTCGACTAGGCTAACTCGATATCGACTTTGGGTACTCGATATCGACTTGTTTTGCTCAAAATCGACCTGTTCACTGCAGAAACACAAACGAGCAGCGATCTTTCTTGATCGAAAACTAGAAGTCGATATCGACCAGTGGGTGGTCAATATCGAGTGGGGGACAGTAGAAAATAAAAGAACCAAGCTTTGTAGATTTCGAAATAAACTATGTATGAAAGAAAAATTCCAAGACCGGGGTTTGCAACAACGATAACCAAACATGCATAAGGCAAGATAAATAATGATAATTATGCAAATCGCATCGAAGGATCAAGCTTTCACCTTTTCCCACAATTAGACAACTCTTTCAAGAAACCCTAATTGTATCTACCGATTTTATGTTTATAATCCAAGTTGGTAACCTGAATCTCTATTGAATAGGTAATAAACATATAAAATGTAGTGGATGCTCAAAACATAACAAAGGTCGAATCTTTACCTCAAACATGCATGGCTATCGTCGGGCTCACCCCGACCCTAGATGTGGGTGGACTACTCGCTCTTCATCGCAATTGCAGACATCATCGATGGAACAGAAACAACTTGCATTAAAATAAACCAAAGCTTACAACCGATCGAAGCCAAATTGCTCTCGCTCTCTTGCTCCTACTCTTCCACTCTCTCTCTCTACTTACCACCTCTTCTCCTTCTCTAGAATTCAATGAATAAAAACCTGTCGTATACGCTTTATTTATAGGCCTTAATCCTTGCTAATCAAGGTAAGGAATATCTATCCTATATCTGAAGATATATTTCTACCAGGAAATAAATAAATCTAAATAAGTAAAACTAGATAAATCTTAAAGGGTAATTAAATGTTCCACCCTTAGGATAGATAAAAAGATAAAAAGATAAATATCTAAAATCTTCATGTGTGAGAATCTTCTCTCGGAAATATCTCCATTGGAATCGGGATAGAACTTTAAGTAGAACTCGGACTAGCTCGAAATCGGCCACTGTGTGTTCACTCGATATCGACTTTGGCCTCTCGATATCGACCTGGCTTTTCTTCCTTTTTCAGTTTCTGACTCGATCTCGGCTCCCATAAGTGAAAATCGACCAATGTTTACTCGATATCGACTTGTGATGGTCGATATCGACCTGCATCTTTCTTCTTCCAGCTACTCGGGTCGATTCCTGGGTCTCAGCTCGGTTTGGGTTACTCGATATCGACTTGCTGTAGTCAATATCGACCTCTGTTCTTCCTCTTCCTCGATTCTTGCTCTTCTGGGTGGAAATCGGCTAACGTGACTCGATATCGACTTGCATACTTGATATTGACCTGTGTGTGTCGAGTTGACTTCATTGTTTCCAGCTCGATTTGTCCTGGTTCCGCTACTCCTTGACCTCGGACTTTCTATAGTTAACTTCGAGCTTTTCCTCCTTTCTCTGGACTGCTGTAAATTGCCTCGATTTCTGCGAAATTAAACAGAAACTGGTGTAGATTCCATAATTTGGTAAATAAGCATAGAATACATAGATTATGAACTATTATAGCCCAAATGCATGAAATGTATGCAGAAAACGATATAAAAGTAAGTATAAAAGATGGCAAATTAGGCTCACAACACATATCTTTGTGGACCTATGCAAATTGAGTCCATGGGAGGAAGCAAGTATTTCTTGTTGGTGACAAACGACTATAGCAGAATAAGGTGGGTGTTTTTTCAGAAGCACAAATCAGAAACCTTCCTCGATTTCAAGAGATTCAAGGTGATGATTGAGAACCAGTTAGAGAGGAGGATCAAGGCTCTTAGAACTGATAGAGGAGATGAATTCTTGTCAAATAAGTTTAATGAGTTTTGCTATGAGAATGGAATCAAGAGAGATTTGACAGCGCCAAATACTCCTGAGCAAAATGGAGCAGTAGAAAGGAAGAATAGGATTGTTGTGGAAATGGATAGGAGTATGATGAAGGCCAAGGAGGTTCCAAACAGATCCTGGTGTGAAGCAGTAGTAACTGCAGTGTATTTGCTAAACATCTCTCTAACAAAAGTTATGTTGAATAGAACTCCATATGAAGTTATGAGAGGCAAGAAGCTTGGTGTTGATCATTTGAAGGTGTTTGGGTGTGTAGCTTATGCCTTAGTCAATTTGAGGCAGAAGCTAGATGACAAGGCAGAGAAATGTATGTTTATTGGGTATGCTTCACAATCAAAAGCATACAAATTGTTCAATCCTGCAAATGGGAGAGTGATCATTAGCAGAAATGTGGTCTTCAATGAAGACAGTAAATCGGATTGGAAGCAAACTGAGAAGGTAAATCGGTTGCAAGAACTCATTCCCTTGGACAACACAGATGAAGAAACTGATAATGGTGAGTCAGGTGACAGTGATGGCTCAAATCCAAGCACACCTTCAACACCATCAGATCTTGCTAGTTCATCAAGTAGTCACAGTGGATATCCTTTAAGTGTGTCAGGTGATTCTCCTCCTAGAAAGTTCAGGTCACAGGCGGAGATTTATAGTAGCTGTCGGTTTGCACTTGTTGTTTCTGATCCAAGCAGTTTTGATGAGGCAAAAAGTGAGAGCAGTTGGCAGGTGTTTATGAATGAAGATATGAAAGCCATCAGAAAGAATGATACTTGGGAACTGATGGAGTTGCCTAATGTGAGCCTAATCTCCCATGTTTTATAGTTACTTTTATATCGATTTTTGCATGCATTTCATACATTTAGGTTAGAAAAATACATAATTTGTGTAGTTTATGTTTATTTGTAATATATGGAGGTCTACACAAGTTTTTGTTATATTTCGCAGAAATCGGACGCACTTTGGAGCTTAAAGGAAACTCATGGAGAAGCTAAGAATGGTGCAGCTGGAGAAAAGGCCATTTTTCACCATTCTTCATTCTGAATCAAGCTTTTATGTCTTCATGAGAGTTGTAGCCCTAGAAAAGAGCTTTCCAACGCATGGTCATATGCGTCAATCTGACGAACGAGGACTCGGGAAAGTGCGTTTCAAGAACAGAGCAGAAGGCTGAGAGATCTACTCGATATCGGGGACCTTTACTCGATATCGACCAAAGCCCAGGATCGAGTAGAGAACCCAGAAATCGACAAGTGAAGCTGGGGAGCTGGAGCAGGTTAGTCTATATCGACAAGAATTGGTCGATATCGAGTAAGCACCCAACTCGATTTCCATGTCCAAAGCCGAGATCGACGAAGCTGAGCACTGGGAAGCCGAACATGTTACTCGATATCGAGGAACTTACTCGATATCGAGGACAACCCAAGTCGACATGTGTTCTGTTGGCCGACATGGAGTTGCTGAGCACAAGACAAAGAAAATGCTAGTCGATATCGAGGACTCCTACTCGATATCGAGAACGTCTCAGTGGCGGATTCCGAGCTATCCGAATTTCTTGTTAAGTTTCTATCCCGAAGCCGATGGTGATATTTTGGAGACCAAATTCTATCCACATCTATCAAGAGCTATCAAGTCAAGGAAAAAGACATTTTATCCACATTAGATATAGTCCTAGTTGATTTAATTATTTATTTCCATGTTTTATCTTAATGTTATTAGATAGATAAAATTAGATATAGATATAGTTTCTTTCCTAGAATAGCTAGGGAATGAAGCCTATAAATAAAGCCCTAGAGGGCTGATTTTCATGGATTCAAGTCAAGTCGTCTTAGGGCGCATGGAGAGAGGAGAGAGGAGGAGGAGAGAGAGAGAAGGCGAGAGAGGAGAGAGAGAGAGGAGGAGGAGGAGGAAGGAGACGAACGGTTGTAAGTTTTAGTTTATTTTATGTTAAAGTTAATTTCTTTCATTATAGTTTGTTTCTAATTTCCTTCTTCTAGGGTTAGGGTGATCCCAACATAGATATGTGTGTTTGATTTATAAATCCATGAATTTATATGTCTTTATCATCATCTACCTATGTGCTTAATCCTTTGCGAGAGTTGAGGAAATTCCTTGTTAATGATATTGAAGCGAAAGTGATCTTATTATGAATTGGACAGTAATTAGGGTTTATTTGCGAGAGCTGACTAATCCTAATTAAAGAAAAGGTAGAAACAAATTAGGTTTTTATGCGAGAGCCTCTATCACCTAAATTGTTGAAATTTGCGAAAGTCGATTCTTTGATATAAATCATGAATCTTTATGTGATTTATGATCTGCACATATGTTTATTGTTGTGGTGATCCCTAACCTTGGAAGTGTGCATCTTTATTTGTTTTATTTTATTATTTTTATTTGGCACATATTCTACTCGATATCAAACCACCATTCTCTTTCCATCCATCGACATCGACCAAGTCTTAGTCGACATCGACAGCAACCTCCCCACCTTTTCCCGCTATCCCTGAACCCCAAAACACACTAAACCTAGAACCGTTGACTTCTCTCCTGAGGACGAACCTGACTCCCCTATACTATAGTGGGGGTCTTGACTACAAATTTATTTGGCCGGGAAACCCTCTCGTCATTGCCCGAGGGAAGAATGTTATTGGTCTTAAGTGGGTATTTAGGACCAAGTATAATACAAATGGAAGTATTCAAAAGCACAAGGCAAGGCTTGTAGCTAAGGGATACTCGCAGCAAGAAGGTATAGATTATGAAGAAACATTTTCACCTATGGCAAGACTTGAAACAGTGAGACTGGTGTTGGCATTGGCAGCTCAGTGGAAGTTGCCTATCTTTCAACTTGATGTGAAGTCTGCTTTTCTGAATGGTGAGTTGCAAGAGGAGGTGTTTGTGGAGAAGCCTCTAGTTTTTGTGAAAAAGGGTGATGAAAGTAAGGTGTATAAGTTGATGAAGGCACTGTACGGGGTTAAACAAGCTCCAAGAGCTTGGTACAGCAAAATTGATGATTTCTTTCTAAGAAATCAGTTTGTCAGGAGTGAAAATGAGCCAACCTTGTATGTTAAGAAGGGAAGCAAGGGTTAGTTCATTATTGTTTGTTTGTATGTAGATGATATCATCTATCTCAGTAACTCACAAGTGATGCTAGATGATGTGCGCTCAATTAACTATTTTTTTCGCTTACATTCGCATCGATTTCTGTCTGAATTTCATAATTCTGGGTTTGATTTATAGAGAATATGTGTAGTTTATGTACATCCAATCGAAATCAGGAAGTCGAGCACGAGCAGAGCCACAATCGAGGGGAAGAGAACTACTCGACGTCGAGTAAGTTAGTCGACGTCGAGTACTCATGTTGAGTCCACCATGTAGCCGGGCTCGAGTGCAATCCGATGAGAAGAAAAACTACTCGACGTCGAGTACTTTACTCGACGTCGATTACTATCCAGAACCAATCCGAGTCGAGATCGAGTGGAGTCCGAGCATTGTGGGTTACTTGCAAGTTAAGGCACGTGATATTCTATCCAATCAAGTGAAGATCTATCAAGTTAAAGGAAGATTTATCCACATTAGATATTTTCCTTTTTTAATTATTAGATTTATTTCCTTCATTTATTAAGTTTTATCTTAACCTTTTAGATGGATAGTTTTAGATAGAAATAGATTGTTCTTTCCTAGAATAGCTAGATGGAGCACTATAAATAAAGCCTAAGGGGCTGATTTTCAGACATTCAAGCAAAGCCGTCTTGGGATGCAATAAGGTAGGAAGGAGAGAGAGAGAGAGAGAGAGAGAGAGAGAGAGAGAGCCGAGTGGGTGAGAAGGAGGAAGAGATTGGAAGGTTTTGTAAGATTTAGTTTGATTTTAATGTTGAAGTTAGTTTCTTTTATTATGTTTTGTTTCTTGTTCCCCCCTTTTAGGGTCGGGGTGAGCCCGACGATAATGATGCACACTTGAGGTAAAGTTTTGATATTTATTATGTTTTGATCATCCACTGCCTTTTATATGTTTATTGCCTACTCGAAAGAATAGAGATTCATGTTAGCAACTTGAATTATAAACATAAAATTGGTAGATATAATTAGGGTTACTTGAAAGGGTTATCTAATTGTTGGAAAAGGCGAAAGCTTGCTCCTATAAACCTTGGAAGTTTGCACCTTTATTACTTTATTTCTTTATTTATATTCTGCACAAATTTTACCCGACACCAACCACCATTCCCTATCCATCCCTCGACATCGACCCATTCTTAGCCGACGTCGACAGCAACCCTCATCACATTTTCCCGCTATTCCCAAACCCCGAAACCAACTAAACCTAGAACCGCTGACTTCTCTCATGGGGATGAACCTGACTCCACTATCCTATAGCGGGGTCTTGACTATAAATTTATTTGGTCGAGAAACCCTCTCGTCACTAGGTCAGTTTAAGAGTGTCGTGATGAGAAAATTTGAGATGACTGATTTGGGTGTGTTGCAGTATATTCTTGGCTTAGATGTGAATCAAGGAGGAGAAGGCATTTTTCTATGCCAAGAGAAGTATGCAAGGGATATTCTGAAGAAGTTTCAAATGGAGAATTGTGAGACTACTCAGACTCCTATGAACATTAATGAGAAGCTGCAAAGAGTTGATGGCACTGAGAAAGCAGATGAGAAGGTTTATAGAAGCTTGGTAGGAGGACTGAATTATCTCACTCAAACAAGGCCTGACATAGCCTATTGTGTGAGTGTGGTGTCTCGTTATATGCATGACCCAACCAAGCAACACATGGGAGCTGCCTAGGGGATATTGAGATATGTAGCAGGAACCTTAAAGCTTGGAATTTGGTATGGAAAATGTGAACGATTTCAGGGTAACAAGTTACACAGACAGTGATTGGACAAGGTGTATAGATGATAGGAAGAGTACATCCAGGTCTGTGTTTGGGTTTGGATCAGGTGCCATTACATGGAGCTCCAAGAAGCAAGACATTGTCCCTCTATCATCCTATGAGATAGAGTATGTAGCAGCAGGAGCAGCTGCAAGGCAAGCCTTATGGCTAGAGAAGTTAATGTCTTATTTTGGATGCAACCAAAGTGGAGCTGTGGAGATTTGGTGTGACAACAAATCGGCCATACTTATGACTAAGAACCCAGCTTTTCATGCTAGGACAAAGCACATCTATGTGCAACATCATTTCATTTGAGAATTTGTGGCAAAATAGAGAGTTGTGTTGAGATTTTGTGGCACAAATGAACAAGATGCTGATCTGTTCACTAAGGCACGGAGTGGAGCAGAGCATCAGTATTTTGTGGAGAATATTGGCATGAGAAACCTTGAATTAAGGGAAGGTATTAAATGTTAGTGTGTAATTCAAGGTTTAGGCAATGTGTTAGTGTAGTGTTAGTAGATGTCGAGTAGCAGCTGGTAAGGTAGTCGAGGTCGAGTGACAGTTATCACAGAAGTCAGTTAGAGTCACAAGTTAGTTGAGTTAGTTTCTTTTGTAATGGATCACTTCCTAGGAATTGAGTTAGTGGGGAAGTGGTGGATGGTTTTACTTGTTGCAGTTACTATATTTTGTATTGGTTTTAGTAGGAGGTTATGTAATTAATGAAGGGGTAAGGCGCGCAATTGAAAGAAACTGTCGTGTGTGTGCTTTGTGTTCTTCCTCAAGTTCTGTCCTCTGTATATGTGTAGTTGTGTTGTGTGATCCACCAGTTGAACTCCAAGACAAGTCACAAATTTCATGTTTCATAACTCAATTTCATCCTCATTAGGGTTTTAGGTTTTCATATGTCAATTTCAAACAAATTAAAGGCACAAGAAGCACATGAAATTTCTACATCTACATGATTAATTAATCTCAAACAAAAAAGTTAATTAATCAAAACAAAACAAACCAAGCAACCACACGTCCGCACCCGTCTACCCAATTGAAGGTGTAAAACTTCTCCGTAGACGGTAGCCCGGGACTACAAGATCTTCTCTGTTGTTTTGGTGAGACCAACAAGTATTTTTCCGCTAAAGATTGTTGGAATATTTAGTGAGAAAACCAAAAGAGATGTAATGGTGCAAATTGGGATTGCAGAGCTGTAGATGAATCTACTGCACTTGAGCGAAAAATTGCCTAAACACCGGTGCATATCATACAAAACGGCTCACTCCAGGGTTAACTCTGCCCTCAATTGATCGGTGCACTCCCATACCATCAATTGAGGTGGAACTCTATCCATTTTCATGTGTTTGAAACCAAGAAGGAGAAGTAGAAACCACGTTTTCTACACACCTTTCCCAAAAAACCCAATAACAACCATTATATTGTCAAAATAACCATAAGGGAGAATCTTAAGGACCAGTGCAAGTAGTTGAGAAAATTGGGCTTTAAATATAAAATAAAATGAAACAATCGAATTATTTTAAAACATTTTTCCCGAGAGAATGAAAACCGAACACGGCATGAATGGGAAGAACGAAAACCGCAAGTGAACGGCACATGATGAATAGAAACAAAGGCAGGAGTATAATCTGGATTATGAAAATTTTTAGGATATTTACCCAAAACAGTTAAAAAGGGAGATTTGCATAAATCAATGATAGAAGTGGATATTCATCATATTCTGTCAAATATATATCTTTTAAATTTATTACAGTAAATCGGATCTTAATTAATCCTCCAATATCCTTCAAAAAAATATCCCCCCGTTTAAAGAAAATCTCAGTGGACTGAGTCGGTCAGCGCAAGTCAATTTATCTGATATGTGATACTTGCCCACTGAATTATTTGCTCGAAATTTACCACCGAAACTAGGTTCCTCGTTCATACAAAAGCAAAAAGGAATTTATTTCTTTAGGCGTGACCCGGCCCCTGTCCAAAATATGAAATATTCATATGAGAATATAATTTGTGCGGCGTAATGATTTAAATACTACGACACACACGTTTAGTGCTATAACAATTAACTGCTTCACACGTCTATACGACATTACGAATTTACGGCATTGTTGAGGGATTTTATCATTTTGTCTTTACCACAATAATTTCAAGTTTACAACTCACTCTCTCCTTCCATTTTTGCTACTTTTTCCCCCCTTATCCGGCCACCTGAATTTAATGCTAGGAAGGAATATGACGTGCATACCTCCTATCGTCCTGTTGATCCAATTCCTAGCCAGCCTGTTTACACAACATATCACCGCGCAGCCACCAACCCAACCCACCTTTGTCGGCTACGCTTCTAACCTGAAACCCAGCCTGGTGGGATTCCAAGAGCAAGCAGTGACTGCCTCCTACTACAACACCAGCGCCGGAACAGGCACGGACAAGGTGTACGTCCAGTACTATTGCCGCGGTGACATCAACATCCCCCTCTGCAGCCAATGCATTCGAGAAGCATCCCTCGAGATTATGAACAATTTCAACTGCTCCACTGCCAAATCCTCCGTTGTCTGGTACTTGGAGTGCACGCTGCGCTATGACAATCAGTCGGTGAAAAAATATGGGAAGAAGAATCGAAAATGATAGATGAAAGCAGAGCTAGAGGATGAGCTCAAAAGGAGAGGAAAACATTGCAAATTGTTCTTCCGATTTCATCTGTAATTGGATCAGTACTATTACATTGTTCTAGAGAGTTTATATAGGACAAATTCTGTTATATGAGCTAAGATCCTATACAGTAAGGACTACCATAATACTATGTAACCTCACTCCATATGCACATGATCAAAATCTGGAAATGTATATCTCAACACCCGCCCTCAAACTTGGGGTGGTGACAACCCAAGTTTGGATAAAAGATGGTTCTGTTGGTGAGAAGGAAGGACCTTAGTGAGAACATCAGCTAGCTGTGAAGCTGTAGGAATGTGACACAGATCAATGAGGCCTTCAACTACTTTCTCTCGAGTAAAATGACAATCTATCTCAATATGCTTTGAACGTTCATGGAACACAGGATTTTTGGCCAATTGAATAGCTGATTGACTGTCACAGAATAATGTAATAGGCTTGATAGGAGCCACGTTGAGCTCTTCCAAGATACGAACTAACCAAGTGATTTCCGCAGCTGTCTGTGTCATAGCCCTATATTCAGCTTCTGTTGAACTACGAGAGACAACCCCTTGCTTCTTAGACTTCCAACTGATGGGAGAGTCGCCCAACAAAACAATGAAACTAGTAACAGAGCGCCTGCTATAAGCACATGATCCCCAATCAGAATCAGTGAATGCAGCAATGCGTGGCTTGTCAAACCCATTGAGAGTAATACCATGGCTGAGAGTACCAGACAGATATCTAATAGTATGATGAAGAGTATCATAATGAGAGCTGCGTGGAGATTGCATAAACTGACTAAGACATTGGACAGCAAAGCAAAGGTCCGGACGAGTATTTGTGAGGTAGTTCAATTTCCCCACCATCTTCCTATAATAAGAAGGATCGGAGATCAAGTCACCTTGAGATGGATCAAGCCTAAGATTTTGAGGAAGGGGAGTGCAAGCTGGACGAAAGTCAGTCAGTGAAGATTCCTGCAGAATTTCCTTGGCAAACTTATGCTGTGATAGGTGAATACCATTGGGGCTGTATGAAACCTCCAGTCCCAAGAAATAATGGAGCAAGCCTAGGTCTTTGATCTTGAAATTGTGATCAAAGAAGGCTTTAAGATGAGCAATTTCATAAGAATTCGAACCTGTGACCAACAGATCATCCACATACACAGCTAC
This sequence comes from Persicaria maculosa, assembly GCA_963922045.1. NCBI lineage: Eukaryota > Viridiplantae > Streptophyta > Magnoliopsida > Caryophyllales > Polygonaceae > Persicaria > Persicaria maculosa. The sequence goes on along the minus strand of OY998251.1, from coordinate 21,406,246 downwards.
AATAGTGATATAGGCACCAGTCTTTTTGATGAACAAAGAGTAGTCCAGTTTGGACTGGACATAATCAAGAGACAAGAGAGCATTAGTGAGCTTGAAGAACCACTGTCTACTGGCCTGTTTCAGTCCATAAAGTGACTTCTGAAGCTTGCACACCATACCTGGAGCAACTGGGAAACCCTCAGGAGCCCTCATATATACCTCCTCATACAAATCACCATGTAAAAAGGCATTGTTGACGTCCATTTGATGTAATGCCCAACCACAAGCAGCAGCAACAGCAATGACAATCCGAATAGTTGTCATTTTAACAACAGGAGAAAATGTCTCGTGGAAGTCTATACCCTCAGTTTGGGTGTAGCCCTTGGCAACCAAGCGTGCTTTGTGTCTTTCAAGACTACCATCAGCCTTCAATTTAACCTTGAAGACCCATTTACATCCAATGGCACGTTTACTTGCAGGCAAAGGTACTAGAATCCATGTATTGTTAGTAGATAAGGCACCCAATTCTTTCTCCATTGTTGTTACCCAACTTGGATCTTTAACAGCTTCTTTATAGGATGTAGGTTCAACATAGGAAGGGAAAGTGGAAGTGAGAGCAAAAGAAGAGGGAGGAATGGCTGAAGAAAATAAAGCATGGGAAAAATCAGAGTGGGATGGGGAGTAGCACACATTGCACACAAAATCTCTTAGATGAGGACGTGGATTGGTAACTCTTGTGGATCTCCTGAGAACCAAGGGAGAAGCAGGATCAGGCACAATTTCAGGGAAAGGTAACACACCAGCATCAGGAGGTGAAACAGGAGGGGAAACATTGTCTAAAGGCATAGGAGGTGAAGGAGGTGGTGAGGTGGGAAGAGTTTGGAGAACATGAGGTGTAGGGCTTGTGTTTAGAAAAATTGATGAAGGAAATGTGGAGGCAGGGACAGGAAGTATGACAGATGAGGTATGAGTAGCTTGAGAGTGAAAGGGGAAATATGATTCATGAAAGATCACATCTCTGGAGTGGAACACAGCTCTTGTTTTGAGATCAAGGACAGTATAGGCACTTTTGCCATAGCTGTATCCCAAAAAGACACATGGAGTTGCACGAGGCTGAAATTTATTACGCCCTCTCTTCAAGGTACTCACATAGCATAGACAACCAAACACACGTAAATGATCATAAGGTGGGGGGTGATGAAACAAAAGTTCATAGGGTGATTTGTTTGAAAGTACTGGCAAAGGTGATCTGTTTATTAGGTAGGTAGCAGTCAAAATGCATTCACCCCAGTAGCACAAAGGAACATTTGATTGGAACTTCAGGGCTCGGGCTACTTCCAACAAGTGTTTATGTTTCCTTTCCACAACTCCATTCTGTTGAGGAGACTCTACAAAACTGGTTTGGTGGATGATGCCATGGGAGGCAAAAAACTCATTGACTGATCTGTCAAGGTATTCAGCAGCATTGTCTGATCTCATAGCTTTAATAGAGGCTTGAAATTGAGTTTTCACACGGGAAATAAATCTCTGTAGCATGGACAATGTGTTGGTTTTAGAAGCCATGAGGAAGGTACAGGTGCATTTGGTAAAATCATCCACTAGAGTTAGAAAAAAACTGTATCCATTGTGAGTGCTACACTTGTAGGGTCCCCAAGTATCAAAATATACCAGATCAAAAGGGGCCAAAGATCTGTGATCACGAAGAGGAAAAGGATGCCTGTGCAACTTAGCTTGTGGACAAATTTGACATATGCAAGATGAAGATACATTCAAAGAAGCATCAACATGTTTAATTTGAGAGAATGGCAAATGCCCCAAACGACAATGTAACAGCTCAGCTGTGCAGTTTGCAGAAAAACTAGAAAGGTTCTCAAGTGTAGAGTAAACAAGAGACTTATTACAAGTAGGAAACTGAGTTTGCAAAGTAAATGACAAAGCTGGACAAGGTTCCAGTTCATAAGGCTTGTGTGCAATGTATAATCCCCGCTCCTCACTTCCAATTACCAATGGTTGCTTCATCAAAGGGCCTTGAATGATGCATGAGGTAGGGGTAAACAAAACATTAGAACATAGATCAGTGGCAAGTTTTCGAATGGAAAGTAAATTGAAATGGAAGTCAGGCACATGGAAGACTTCATTTAGAGAAATTTGTGGGGACAAATGGACTTTTCCAACTGAAGTAATTTTAGCTTTCTTATTATTTGGCATAGTGATGGATGAAGGTTTAGTAACAGGGGTAGAAGAATGAAATAGCTGTAGGTTAGGGGACATATGATCTGTGGCTCCACTGTCAAGTATCCAAGAAGTGCTAAGTAATGAAGAAAAAAGACAAGTGTTCTTACCAGTTAACATAGCAGTGGAATCTAATACTTCATTCCTCTGCAAGAGTGAGATCAATTGCTGATATTACTCCTGAGATATAGTGGGAGAAGATGATGCTGTGGCAGCAGTCTTTCTTCCTTTTAAGGATGCATCACTCGGATATCCATGGAGCTTCCAGCATTTATCAATCAAGTGGCCAAGACTCTTGCAGTGAGTGCAAAATGGCCTGTTCCCATTAGAGTTTGCTGAACTGGTGGAGCCTGAAGATGTTCCTGAATTGTTGCCACTTGGAGGGAACCCATGGAGCTTCCAACATTTCTCCATAGAATGCCCTCCAGTCTTACAATGGTCACAATATAAGCCTGAACTTGAGTTGGTTGGATAGCCATGGACCTTCCAACACTTGTCCATGGCATGTCCAGTGACCTTACAATGCTCACAATACAAAGGCTTCTTAGATCCTGGAATTCCTCCTTTGAACTGAGATGAGAAAGCTGCATTTTCAGATCCACATGTACTGCTCTTGCTCAGTCCTCGCTGTTGCTCCTCTTGGACAAGGAAACGATAAGTATCATCTAGAGTGGGAGGAGGAGTCATCATCAAGATGCTTCCCCTCACAGTGTTGTAAGCTTCATTGAGTCCCATCAAAAACTGGATAACCTGTTGATTCTCAATCATCCTTGTCACAGCAAGGTTTGAACCACAATCACAGGTTTCCGTCTCAACTAACAACACATATTCATCCCAAAATCGCTTAAACTTAGTGAAATAATCAGCAATGCTCATACTATTTTGATCTAATGCAACAATATCCTTTTGTACTTGATATAAACGAGTACGATTAACACCTCCAAACCTGGACTCTAATTGCTTCCAGATTTGGACTGTAGATCTACAATATATGACTGATTCTGCTATGTCCTTTTCGACAGAGTGAAATAGCCACGAGATAACCATGTGATTGCAACGATCCTAGTGTTGTTGAAGCAAAGGATCAGTAGCAGGACGAAGACACGTACCAGTGACAAAACCGAGCTTGTTCTTTGCTAGAAGTGACTTCTCCACTGATCGCTTCCAATGACTGAAATTCCGACCATCAAGGAGTCTTGTAGAGAGTATGTAATTTGGATGATCCGAGTGATGCAAGAACAACTCACTCATTGGATCTACTCCATCGTCAGTGCGACGTATCTCACGATCACCAGGGATCTCAGAACCTTCAGGTTGCTCTGATACCATGACAAAATATGGGAAGAAGAATCGAAAATGATAGATGAAAGCAGAGCTAGAGGATGAGCTCAAAAGGAGAGGAAAACATTGCAAATTGTTCTTCCGATTTCATCTGTAATTGGATCAGTACTATTACATTATTCTAGAGAGTTTATATAGGACAAATTCTTTTATATGAGCTAAGATCCTATACAGTAAGGACTACCATAATACTATGTAACCTCACTCCATATGCACATGATCAAAATCTGGAAATGTATATCTCAACAGTCGGCTGTCGGCATTTTCGATACGTTGGATTCACCACCTTACACGATTGCAAGTGGGGATAACAACAACGTTTTGGATCCAGATATAAGTTTGATACTGTACGTAGAAATACTATGGATAGGCTGATAAACGAAGCGGCCTACGGTAAAGGCTCTCTTCGTTTTGCAAAGGGGGAAGGGGTTATATCGCCGTCGGTGACGTTGTACTATCTTGTTCAGTGCAGCCCGGACTTGAACAGGACGCAGTGTGAGATGTGTCTTACACGTCACATTATATTTTACTCACTGAATAACACAATATTTTACTCAGGAAATAGCAGAATACTCACACAAATTAGTATGGGGCCGTGGATGTATTTATTCTTACCCAGCTGCCAGCTGAGGTACAACACCCAAATCCCTTTCTACTCGCCTCATGCCTCACCACTTTCTCCTGCTTCGCCACTTTCTCCGGAACTACAACCATCGTCAGGTACAATTTGATTCTCTTGATTTTTTTTATTGATATCCTTTAGGCTAAAATGCATAAAATCACCCTTTATTCACCCTTGTTTTCAATTAACCACCATTTTTTAAAAAAATTTCACTTAACCACCCCTTATAACAAAATGTTTGCAAGTAACCACCCATCTTCCCATTTTCCCTTAAACTTCAATAATTTAACTTGAAAGTGAAAGACGAAAATGCCCCTAAATGTGTTTTTAGTACACTACTATTATTTTACTATTTTTATAGTCTTGTGAAATAAATCAAAAGTAGGCATAAACATATTCAAGGTGAAGCACGAATAACCTCCACCTAGATCCCTAGTAGACTTATCAATCGGGTCATTCGGGTCGGGTTCGGATCGGGTCATTTCGGGTTTCGGGTAAAACGGGTCCCGGGTAGATCCGGGTTGACTTGAACTCAGGTTTGACCCGGTTTCGAGTCAAATCTGGTCGACTTCGGGTTTGTCAATTTCTATTTTTTCAATTAAAAAAATCACGATTGGTAATTTGGCGATAATTTTAAAATGCTAAAATTAAAGACATGGTTATTAAGTTCTAGCACTTGTAATTATATACTATATCTGATCTAAAATATTTGATTTTTATTATTTCTCATAATTTTTAATAAAATTTAAAAATATCTAAAATATCAAATATTTAAATAATTTTTTAAAATAAATAATTTCATGCAATTAGTATTAAGCATAAATTTGTTTTAATATTTTAATGTTTTTTACAGTCTTTTTATCTTCTTAAAAATGTGATGAAAAACCAAATATTATCGTTCGGAGGGAGTATTATACAAAACAAATAAATATATAAGTTGATTTGAAAATGAAAGATCAAGTGATTGTAATTATAAAATGTAATAAATTGTAATCTCCATAAAAAAGTTAATCATATATAATTATAAATCAATTGGGTTAATCAGATCACCAGGTCAATCGGATCAAAATTATTAGGTCAATCGGGTCACCGGATCTAAACCCAGATGACCCGGAAAATTACCGAGTTTTCGGGTTCGGGTCGGAAAAAATTTCCAAGTAAAAATTTCCAGCTCTTGACCCACAATTTTTGGGGCGTTCGGGTCGGGTCGATCGGGTCGGATTGTGTTTTGACAGGTCTACTGTCGAGCATTGCCAGAGAAGGGTGCAAACAAAGCGTCGATGACCGAAAGAGGTATGACTACAGCTGACCTACTAGTAAAGGTGGGCACAACTTGCATACATTAATGGTAATTTTGTATAAATAATAATAAATAAAATCTATAAAACCAAATTTAGGGGCATTTTCGTCTTTTACTTTCAAGTTGAATTTAATAGAAGTTTAATTTAAAGAAAAATGAGAGGATGAGTGGTTACTTGCAAACAGTTTGTTATAAGGGGTGAGTATGTGAAAAATTTTGAATAAGGGGTGGTTAATTGAAAACAAGGGTGAATTAAAGGGTGGTTTTATGCATTTTGGCCTATCTTTTATTGATTCTCTTGTAAATCATTTTCTCCACATAGTGAGGAAAAGAGTATATTATGAATGATGCTATATACATCGAAATCATGTGCTAAATGCACTCATTCATGTGGATCTTTACTCCATTTTACCCTTAACATGACACGTATACATAATTGTTGCCTCAAGGAAAGAAAAAGTAAGGAATGGATCCAGAATTTTTTCAGCCAATTAAAAAACAAATATAAGGAAAAAATTTTAGCAAAGGGAAAAAAACAAAATAATTTTTGTTTTAGATCCATTCCTTTTGAATTGTGTGTTTTTTTTCAATTTTGATTTATTTTCAATTTTTTTTACAAATGACAAAAAATTATAAGGAGCGGATCTTAATAAAAAGGGATTCCTTTATTTTTCTTGAAGACCCATTTGCATGTAATCACCTTCCTATAAGCTGACAATCTGATAAGCCCCTAAGTTTTATTCTTATGAAAAGACTTCAGTTTTTTTTTTATATCCATTCCTTTTGAATTGTGGTTTTTTTTTTCAATTTTGATTTTTTTTTTCAATCTTTTTTAGAAATGAAAAAAATTTACAAGGAACGGATCTTAATAAAAAGGGATTCCTTCCTTTTTCTTGAAGACTCATTTGCATGTAATCATCTTCCTACAAGCTGGCAATCTGATAAGCTCCTAAGTCTTATTCTTATGAAAAGACTTCGTCTCTTCTCCCATTGCAGCAAGCCACTATGCCAATTCATCTCCATTAACAGTAACTTTGTAAGTGGATGGAACATTGTCCCCCACCTCCTCTACCACATGCAATGCATATCCCACCATCTCATCAAATCTATATCTCGCAAGGGGTATGATGACAACCCTTCTTCTTGGGCAATCTAGAGCAATACTCTGATATACAACTCCACATGTTCTTGAGTCTGGTGGTATATTCTTTGTATGATCAGTATCTGACTTAGTAACACCTAAGTGTGATGGTTGATGGGTGACCAAATCAAGTACTTGAATCTCAGTTGGAGTGAAGTTCACCTCAACCTCTTTAACAACATCTTTTCTTAGTTGCGTCACTGATCTTCTTTCTTGAATTAAGCAAAGAACTCTCATTAAAGACTACATTTTTGCTAAGTATAATCTTGTTGTCTGGCCAGATTCTTTACCCTTTCACACCTGTACCATATAGCACATGAAGACTCTTCTTAGCTCTTGGTTCCAACTGACCCTCATTTAATAAGCATTGCGCCTAAAAGCACACAGATTCAAGTAATCAACAGGTTTTCTAATCCACACCTCATAAGGTGTTTTGCAGTCAATACCTATGTGTGATCTCTGATTGACTAGATAGAAAGTTGTTGCAACCGCTTCTGCACAGAATCGCCTATCATGACCTAAATTAGAATGCATGCATCTCGCTTTATCCAGAAGTTACTGATTCATTTGTTCTACTACACAACTCTATTGTGGTGTACATATATCTGACTATGTGATGTCGAGCAATACCCTAACCTAGATGAACAAAATTCCAAGCCTTTATCAAAGTCTCCACTAAAATCTTTCACTCCTTCAATTTACTGAACACTTCAATTTTATGTCTCATCATGAATACTCATGTCATCGTAGAGAAATCATCAATAAGAAACAAACTACATATATGTGACCGCTCAAAGACTGAACGCGAGAAGGACCCCAAAAATCTGAATGGATATAATTTAAAGTGCCCTTTATCTAATGAACTGCCTTAGGAAACCCTTGGCCTTATGGCCTCCGAGAAGATCTACTTTCAAGAGAATTTCCATCCCTCGTTTACTCATATGAGCAAGCCTCATATGCCATAGCCTGGTCAGATCAAACTCCTCAACCTCAACAAAAACAGCCCATGTAGCACCTATGACCGTGGAACCTTGTAAGACATGCAAAGTTCCCTATTTGACCCCCTTCAAGATCACATCAAAGCCTCTACGAACATTGAATTCCATACTTTACCTTTTAAACTGTTTTGTTGTCTAACACATTTAGAGATATCAAATTCTTTATCATAAGTGGAACAAGTCTAATTTCCTCCAATGTGCAAAACTTTCCATAATGTGTTTGAAGCCTGATTGAGCCGATCCCAACAACCTTGCAGATAGCATCATTTCCAATAGTGACACTGCCCCATCTACATAGCTATATGTTGTAAACAAATCTCTTTTTTGACATATATGATAGGATGCCCCTGAGTCAAGAAACCTCACATGAAGCTGGTGTGCGTGATCATCTACTAGCAGAACAATATCTCTTAGAAGTATTTCCACTTTCAGCTACTGTTGTAGACCCGGATTTCCTCTCTTGCTGCTTCTTCTTCTTAGGAAAGTCATTTTTCCAATGACATTTCTCCTTACACATGTTTCAAAATTCATCTAGTTTAAAGCCTGATTTACGCTCTTGCTTCTTCTTCTTTCCCTTTTTACCATTAGATTTGCCCCCGTTGGCCATCAACTTAGAAGCCTGATTGTCTGTAACTATCCTAATGGCCTTATGCCGCAACTATCTGGTGTGAAGTGAAGCCCAAACCTCATCAAACGACATAGTATCTCTCCTAACAATAAAATATTGCATGAAATTCTCATAAGATTGAGGCAGAGAAACCAACATAATTAAAGCAGCATCCTCATCATCTACCTCTTCATCATCAAAATTATGCATTTCTAGCAAAATCGTATTCAATAGATCCAGATGGTCTCTAAGAGTCATACCTTCCTGCATACATAGGGTAAGAAGACACTGCTTTAGCATCAACTCATTCGTGAGCGATTTCGTCATGTAGAGGCTCTCCAACTTCAACCACAAGCCATCATTAGTTTCATGATTACCAACTTCTATTATGACATCGTCTGCGAGATATAACATGATCATTGAACGACTCTTCTCCTCTAGAAGACTATACTCAGTGGTGGATGTATTTTCTCCCTTCTTGTTGGAGGCTAATGGTGTCCATAAACCTTGTTGCTTCAACAAAGCCCGATTCATTATCTTCCACAGACTGTAAGAGTTTCTTCGAGTAAATTTGTTGATCTATATCTTCAACATAGATCCAGACATCATTCTCGATGGTAATCACAATCAAGCTCAAATATTAGTTTGTTGTAATGAGAACGATAACAGAAAAGAAAGACACAAAGATTTATGTGGTTCAACAACAGTTTTTACCTACGTCCACGAACAGAGCAATAAGGTTCTTTATTATATATAGAGGCGAAGAAGAAAACTCATTACAAGTTGTGGCGTCTTATGAGTATATATAGTGACTCATGAAACCTTAATTAGACTATGAACCACAGCCCAAAAAAGATTATAATAAGCCGTTATAAATTCAAGACATATTAATACCACGTCCTCCCGAACTCCCATTGGTAGTGCCCGTTAAAGGTACCGTATACATAAACTTACGAAGTCATTTATTAACTATAATGAAATTGACCAACATATACATACACTTATTGTACACTATACGTGATTGCAGGAAATTAATTAGTTAGAAGAATATATATAGCATTAACACGTATCTAAATTAAATTGATTAAAGAATCGATCAGGATGCAGTGGATTATTGATTTTTGTAGGAAAGAAGACATCTTACTATATGTTAAGAGCAGCAATCCCAGCTGCAATTGGATCATTGATTCTCTTCGGTATTTCCTTTTGCATTATTCAACGACGAACTGCAAAAAAACAGACCACAGGTAAAATATCTATAAACAAAATTAATTAAGTAATAATTTCTTCCAACAAAAAAAGGTCATTATAACACTGTTTGGCGGTTAAATGTCCAAATATCAGCGGTGGTGCTATAAGAAGCAACAGAAGATGGAGCTGTAGAACCTACAGAATTCCTGCAGTTTGATCTCAAGACCATTGTTGCTGCAACTAATCACTTTTCTGTTGCTAATAAATTGGGTCAAGGTGGATTTGGTATCGTCTATCAGGTAAAAATGTGCCATCTTTTTAGCAAAAGGGTATATAGTTATGTCTTCTAAAAGTTTGGCATATTTAATCTGCAGGGCATACTTAAAGACGGACAAGATATAGCTGTGAAGAGACTTTTCCATAATTCAGGACAAGGAATCAGGGAATTCAAGACTGAAGTCGCAGTTGTAGCCAAGCTTCAACACAAGAATCTGATTCACTTTCTATTTGGTGGGATGTTGCATTGATGGAAAAGAGCGACTTCTTGTCTATGAATTCTTGCGCAACTTAAGTCTTGATCGCTTTCTATTTGGTAAGTGTTCAAATAGAGTGAAATTAAAACTCCATCTAATTGATCATTTACTTTGAGCATGCATGTGATCGATCGAATCCTATTGCTGTTTAATCTTATTGTAGACAAGCCCAGGTCGGCCTATTTGACATGGGAAATAAGGCTCAAGATCATACTGGGAATCGCACGTGGACTTCACTACCTTCATGAAGATTCGCAACTGAAAATAGTACACCGAGATCTTAAAACCAGCAATATCTTGTTAGATGACAATCTTGACCCAAAAATCGCTGACTTTGGCTTGGCAAGGCTTGTGAAGGTAGACCAAACTTCTGGTAATACCTCAAAAGTAGTTGGAACATAGTAAGTCATATTGAACATCAAAGTAATGCTTTCTATTATGAAGAATCGAGTACTTAATGTAATTAATAATAAGACAAATACTCTAGAAGGGGGGTTGAATAGAGTATGAAATCTTTTATCAAAGTCTCCAGAAACAACAACATCAAGGGCTTGGTATCGAATCTCAAGGTCTTGAACTAGAACTTCAAGGGATGATCTCTAGGTCTTGAGCGGAGCTTTAAGGGTATTGAAATAATTCCAGTAGCCTACTATTTTGCTGAACGAAAACAAACGGTTAATTATAAGTGTGGAATAAAATATAAAGAACACGTGAATTGTTAACGAGGTTCGACTCTAAACTAGCCTACGTCCCCGCCTAGGGTTATCCAACCCGTAGGATTCAAACAACTATTATTTCACTTCTTATGGATCCTAGATACAACCAAGAAAATCTTTCCTTCTTCTAAACTCTCGAAGCCTCACCCGCTCGTATCTAGTCAACTCAGATCCCTTAGAGTCCTAGATACAATATAGAAGAACTACCCTTCTCGTAGCCTCACCCGCTACTATCTAGTCAACCTGGCCAAGCACTCGTGAAATAATAGCCCTAACCACACCAACGTGTGAATACATTTGAGTATAGGGATACTCTTAGTATAACGAGAATGATTTATCCTATAACGCTCGTATTTTTTCTTCTCTCAACTAGAAATAAAAGCAATTACAACAAGGGAGAGAATGAAAATAAATCAGTGAGAAGCCGATGACAATGGTGAAGTCTTTGCGTTGTAGAACCGTGCTTGTGTTGTTGTACTCTTCACCACTTCTCCTTCCCTTTTATATGGTGCAGGAGCTGTTTTTTGAAGCCATTTAAATTCCACCAAATCTGATTTTTTGGTTGCAAAAAATCAGCTCTTTAAATTTAACACGTTGGAAGATCATTTGAATTTCTTCTCCCTTTGAATTTGAATAATCCTTCCACAAAATCAGCCCACTTTCAACAAGCTCTTCCAACCGTATAAAGCTTAAATTTTGAACATGTTAATCTCAAACAAATACAGATAACAACTATATATATTTAAATTAGATTACTCCATGATAATAGCCCATGTGTCACTTTCTACATACGTTAGTTTCAAATCAAATCTTAATAACAACCAAATCCAATTTGTTAAGCACTTAAAAAATAAAGCAAATAAATATCCACATAACCACTTTTCAAACAAGTAGATATATTCAACCAAATCTAAAAGCAATTTCTTTTTCAAATATTTGTTATAAAAAATAAAGCACGTAAATAAGCATATAGGTAAAATCAAATCTTCTAGAACATTGGCCTAATTAAAATATATAGCACATATAATTTTGTGAGCCAAATAAATATATTCCGATAATAACAATCACATAATATAATTGATATTTGCATAAAATACTACCTTATTTGTCTTCCATCATCCCTATAAAAATATATCACATATTATCATCAAGGTGGACTCAACAATCTCCCCATTGATGGAAGACAAAACAAATATCAATTATGCAAATAAATATAGCACAAGCGGAGCATAATATAACAAGCATAAGCATAAGCACCATAAAGCATTTCTCCCCTTTTTTGTCTTCCAATAAGTAAGGGAAGAAATCGAGTTTAAAAAAGATAACACCAAAAAAAATCTGTTATAGTCAAGACCTTGAAACTGATCTCAAGACCTTGAGATGTCATCAGCCAGAATTATAAGAAATAAAATTTAGTAGCCATTGCTCCCCCTATGATAATGCTTCCCTGTTCAACATATCAAGCTCCAAAGAGAAATACTAAGCAAAGAGAATCATTAGTATCATATAATAAATATCATCTAATAAATCATTTATCACCAAGAGCGATTGTTTCAATCCATTTATGCTCTTTGATCTTGGTGACATCCTGCAAAACAACTAACTTTCAACTTTTCCAGCTAGACCAAGCTACAAAGTTAGATTCATAATCGGGATGGACCATGTTCAGTTGTCTAGTCCCTTTAGGAGCCCAAATTTGCTTTACCTGTCCTTTTAAACATAATGGAAAAGTATTACGAATTATATAAGGATCATTTCTATGATAAGGACAAGTAGTCTTCACATGACCCTTCTTACAACAAAAATAACATATGGTTGTGCGCCAATTCCCTTTGGCTTTCACAAAAGTGGTAGGGGCTTTCTTTGGAAAATTCTTGTTGTATCCAATACAACTTTTGTTGAGGGATGATTGGTGCTAACCTAACATCCTATCGAGATTGGCCTTCAAATGGGTGAAACGAACAAGTGATGTCTGTTGGTCTCTACACTTCGCAGCCAACGAGATCTTTTCTTTCTCTAATTCCTTGGTGTAAAGACTTAGAGAAGAAAGATCTTGCTTCAAGACAGAATTTTCTATCTCCAAGGCCTTGACTTTAATGTCAAGGGCTGACCGAGAGGCTTTGAGATTTTTCATTTCCAGCGACAAATTACTCATGCGTTTCTCCTGTTCTAATAGCTTCTCTTTAAAGGTGTTAGTCTCCAAAATATAATCCTCTTCATTCATAATCATGTTTTGCAAAAACTCAGACAACACATCAGTAGGACTAGAAATCAAATTTCTCACCATTGCTCCAAGACGTTTCTTAGGAGTTTCTTCTTGATTTGCCATCAAGCAAAGATTTGTTGGATCATTTTTCGGGCCCGATTCACTGGAGGAATAAGAATCGTTCTTTCGGTGTTTGTTCTTCTTCTTTTGAGGACACTCATTTGCAAAGTGATCTGTTTCACCACATTCAAAGCAACTTAGAATCTTCGATTTCTTACGAGGGTTAGAAGACTTACCTCAGTGGTTTGAAGATCCAGAATATTCTCAATTTGAGAATTGCTTCTTCATCTTGAGTATTGGTGCTAGCCCTCTTGTGATGAGTTCAAAGGGATCCTCCTCATCTTCACTTTCGTCGTTTGAGGATGTTTTTTCCATCTTAGCTTTAAGGGCCAAATTTTTCACACTAGAGGCTACTTCCCCTTCTTCCTCGCCAAGGATCATCTCGTGGGTAATAAGCTTACCAAGGAGATCATCCAGAGGCAAAGTCGATAGGTTTTGAGCTTCCTCAATTGCGGTTACCTTTGGACTCCATTGCGCTTTTGGCAAGCTCCTCAAGATCTTTCTAACCTTTTCTTCATTGGTGAAGGTTTTGCCGAGAGAATCTATGGACAGCATCTTGAATAGCTCATATTTGCGTAGGTAGATGCTTATCTTTGTTTCCTTTACTTGGCTTGTTCCTTCGTAAGTTACTACTAACTTATCCCAGATTTCTTTAGCACTCTTACAAGATGAAACACGATTAAATTCGTCAGTATTCAAACCGCAATATAGTACATGCATGGCCCGAAAGTTCTTGGCCACATTTTCATGGTCGGTCTGGGTATATTCTACTTCTGTTTTCGCCACTTGTTGTCCTCCTGAAGTACCAGGCTTCATTGGTATGGTTGGTCCTCTCTGTATGCGTTCCCAAAGCTCCATATCTTGATCAATGATGAACATTTTCATCAACGACCTCCAATGTACAAAGTTGTCACCACATAAGAAAGGAGGGCGATTAGACGGCCTTCCTTGAGCAAATCCTCCATTACCTACAGTACTCATGATCGATCTCACGGATTGTTAAATCAAATAACTGAGTTAAGCTCTGATACCAATTGATGAATCGAGTACTTAATGTAATTAATAATAAGATAAATACTCTAGAAGGGGGGGATGAATAGAGTATGAAATCTTTTATCAAAGTCTCCAGCAACAGCAACTTCAAGGGCTTGATAGCGAATCTCAAGGTCTTGAACTGGAACTTCAAAGGTTGATCTCAAGGTCTTGAGCGGAGCTTTAAGGGTATTGAAATAATTCCAGTAGCCTACTATTTTGCTGAACGAAAACAAACGGTTAATTATAAGTCCGGAATAAAATATAAAGAACACGTGAATTGTTAACGAGGTTCGGCTCTAAACTAGCCTACGTCCCCGCCTAGGGTTATCCAACCCGTAGGATTCAAACAACTATTATTTCACTTCTTATGGATCCTAGATACAACCGAGAAAAATTTTCCTTCTTCTAAACTCTCGAAGCCTCACCCGCTCCTATCTACTCAACTCAGATCCCTTAGAGTCCTAGATACAATTTAGAAGAACTACCCTTCTCATAGCCTCACCCGCTACTATCTAGTCAACCCTGCCAAACGCTCGTGAAATAATAGCCCTAACCACACCAACGTGTGTATACGTTTGAGTATAGGGATACTCTTAGTATAACGAGAATGATTTATCCTATAACGCTCGTATTTTTTCTTCTCTCAACTAGAAATATAAGCAATTACAACAAGGGAGAGAAAGAAAATAAATCAGTGAGAAGCCGATGACAATGGTGAAGTCTTTGCGTTGTAGAACCGTGCTTGTGTTGTTGTACTCTTCACCACTTCTCCTTCCCATTTATATGTTGCAGAGGCTGTTTTTTGAAGACATTTGAATTCCACCAAATCTGATTTTTTGGTTGCAAAAAATCAGCTCCTCAAATTTAACACGTTGGAACATAATTTGAATTTCTTCTCCCTTTGAATTTGAATAATCCTTCCACAAAATTAGCCCACTTTCAACAAGCTCTTCCAACCGTATAAAGCTTAAATTCTGAACATGTTAATCTCAAACAAATATAGATAACAACTATATATATTTAAATTAGATTACTCCATGATAATAGCACATGTGTGGCACTTTCTACATACGTTAGTTTCAAATCAAATCTTAATAACAACCAAATCCAATTTGTTAAGCAGTTAAAAAATAAAGCAAATAAATATCCACATAACCACTTTTCAAACAAGTAGATATATTCAACTAAATCTAAAAGCAATTTCTTTTTCAAATATTTGTTATAAAAAATAAAGCACGTAAATAAGCATATAGTTAAAATCAAATCTTGTAGAACATTGGCCTAATTAAAATATATAGCACATATAATTTTGTGAGCCAAATAAATATATTCCGAGAATAACAACCACAAAATATAATTGATATTTGCATAAAATACTACCTTTTGTCTTCCATCATCCCTACAAAAGTATATCACATATTATCATCAAGGTGGAGTCAACATATAATTTTTTTGATTAATTAAAAGCTCAAGTTTCATACAGCACATACAAGTCCAAATTTGAATTACATATCATCCTAACAAAAAAATATTATCCAAATAGTGGATATATGGCACCAGAATATGCAATAGCAGGACGATATTCTACCAAATCGGACGTGTACAACTTTGGGGTCATAGTACTAGAAATTCTGAGCGGCAAGAGCAACAATCAATTCTACGAAATATCTCACGGTGAGGGTCTTCTAAGTCATGTAAGTTATCCATCAAGCTTATCACACCCATTCTTTTATTATGAAGTCTGCCAATTTTAAAACTGAGGATCTAAAATCATGCCCCATATTGCATAGGTATGGAGTGCATGGAACGAAGGTACAATTGAGCAACTAATGGATCAGATATTACAAAACAAATTTTTGAAAATTGAAGCAGTTCGATGCCTACGAATAGGTTTGTTGTGTGTTCAAGATGACGAGGCCAATAGGCCTACAATGCATGCGGTGCTTGTCACACTAAGTGCACACACGAATCCATGTGCATGTTGAATCTCACAAAATTGGATGAATTTGAAGGTTGATAGTTACAAATAAGAATGTTTTTCTTCCTTTATTATTGGATCATGCTAGTTAATCTGCATCACTATCTACAACAAATACATTCCTATGTTTTCAATGTAAACACTACACCTATCAAGGGATGATGGTGCAGTTCCGTGATTAATTATTTCTTCCATAATATTTAGTGCTTGTGGGTCTATTTCCAAACTTCTCTGCATGACATATGCAGGTTGGGAAGGCCATGGCGCACACAGAGAGAGAGAGAGAGAGAGAGAGAGAGAGAAGCACAAGATTCATCGAAGAAAGATTCGAAAAGGAGGGTGCTGAGATTTTGTTTGTGAGAATGTCAACTGTGATTTTGATGAATATTCCCGCATGATCAAGAGCGCGAGCAAACTTGAATCTTGGAGCGTAGTTCATAGAAGTGAGTCATGCCGAGTGGTTTGGTGAAGATGTTGCCATGTCAACTGTTGCTACGAGGGTTTTCGGCTTAGGCTTAGGCAATCAAATAAATTTGCAAAACCCCGTTATAGTATAGTGAGATTAGGGTCGATCCAAAGGGAGTTGGTCAGCAGTTCGGACCTATAAATTTTTTGGGTAAAGTATAGCAAGAATGGCGGGAGAAGGATTGGTATGGGTGTCGATGGGGGAAATTCACATCACACACACTTTCACGGCACAAACGAGGATAAAATCAATTAATAGAGAGAAGGCTTCCAAAGCTAGGAATATATTTTTTTTGGTTAAAAGGAGAGATGGTGCTCTCCGCGCTACTAATGCGCTTTATTAATAAATAAAAATGGGCTAAGTAGTTATCACACGGGGGATAGCCCGATCCCTAACATTGTCAAGCATAAAAGGTAAAGCACTCTCAGGTGAGTCAAACAATACAGATAAACCAATGTTATAAGAGTAAGCTAAGCTAGCAAGGTGGTCCGCGATGCGATTAGCTTCGCAGAACACGTGATGAAACTGGATGGTCCAGTCTCTTTTACTCAAGCATTGACATTTGCTGATAAGGCTAGCCAGCGGGTGGCCTCGAGGGGTTTCCTTTCACTACTAGAAATTTGTTATTTAACATCAGGTAACATCCGATGTCTTTCAAAAAAAAAATCGATGTCTATGTGGGGGATGTAAAAAGTCAAAAGTTTTTCACATCGGCCAGAACCCGATGTCTCTGTATGTTATAACATCATTTATCTTTTGAAATCTGATGTCTTTGTTATCCTATAACATCGATTATAAAATATGACCGATGTTATAGCATTCAAAGACATCAGCTATTACCCGATGTTAATGAGTTTTGACTTTTTACATCCCCACTCCCCACATAGACATCGATTTTTTTTTTTGGACGACATCGGCTATTACCCGGTGTGAAATGGCATATTTGCGGTTTTTTTATTATCGTAGCCTATGCGGGATTTGAACCCGCATCTTTGTGTTTAAACACAATGCTCTACATTTGAGCTAATAGGCTTTAAATTAGATAGAATGTTCTTACATAATAGGAAAGAATATTAAGAAAACAAAAAATATTAAGAAAACAAAAAATATTTCAAGCAATTTTCATGAAAGGGGATAGATTTACTAAATTAATGCATTTAACCAATAAATAGGTAAGTGATTAATTTGTTCAAGCAATACACAGAAAAAGTTCTCTAAATATAGTAGCACAGCACCTTCGTTCCACAATAATGAAGTAAGAAACCTATGACAAGTATACACAAGTACAGTTGGCCAAACACAAGTACACTTAACACAATCTAGAGTTCAAACAAACAACAAAGTATAATTAATGCAAATACTAAATAGATAGGAAAAAAAACAAATGCAATCCATACAGAAATCCTAGTTTGGAATCTCCTCTGTATACTTCACACACATATGGCAACTCAAATGCAATCCAATCCCAACCATTTTCACAAACTAACAAAGGAATAACAAATATGGTACACCAATCCTTGCGTTTAATAAAAGGTGCAAATTTATGCAGTAAGGCCATTACATAGAAATTTTCATAAGCCAGAAACCATTGTAATTCAGACAGCGGTAAAAGATGATGAAGAACATGTAATGTCAAACCGAATTCTTTCTGGTTAAAGAATCTCATTCTAGTTGCTCGGGAACAATTAGAAGATTTTCTAGCGGAAATACTGGATTTTGCCCCCATACATGGTCTTACGACTTTGCGGAGACCTGTGTTTTTGGTAAACAGTCGCCCGGGCCTGGTCACTTCGCCCCTGTCTTTTAATTGAATTCAATATCAATGAAGAAAGAGTTGTTTACAAAGTCCCGTTCGAATATGTAATACGAGGAGGCAATGCTAATGGAAGACGGAAGTCAGACAAGGTGATGAGTATTGACATAGCCTATAGATTTGGCAATTCATATTGTTCAATAGAAAGAGAAAGATGAGCTAAAGCCAAGCGAACAACAGCTATAACAACAAGAGTGACTTCTTCCTTTTCCTGTGTCTCTACTGATTTGAGTGCTCTGCCAAAGAAGTGGTTTGATCCAAAGTTGGCATGAAATCGTTGGCTGTTGAGCTCTTTGCCCGAATACGATCTCCTAATTGCTAGTCCAAATCAAGGGCCAAAGTCCGAACTCATGATTTTACACGGCGACGGAAAGGAAAGGCATGGATGGTTGAACGGACCTATCCACGTCACGGTACCCCGTTCGAACAATCACGCAATCTGGGCTTCGATCACGCTACCATCTAGTTTGGCAGTCCAAACGAACAAGCCTCAACTGGGCTGGGCGCTACACCAGTCACCGGGGCATCGGTTATCCAACCTCCCGGATAGTAAAAATAGAACTTCTTAGCATTAGCAAGGTAGCAAAGCAAAAAACTATAGGATGTTCGAGATCGCCTAAAGACTACAACTAAAACTGCAAGCTCGTTGGCACATTAGCTTATTAGCCTTTAGCCCTAACCCCTTTTACCTAGCTGCCCTCTTTCCTATCGGGATCGGGGGATACTTTTTATTTTCTCTTTGAGGAAAGAAATTTATGAATGGCTGGGAATTCTCACTCGAACTAGAGGTCCTGGCTCAAGGAAAAAGACCATATCATATAAAGTAATCCCCGGTCTATGCCAAAAAAGAAGGGAAAGCGCCCAACTCTCACATTTCAATTGACGTTGACGAAGGAAAATGACTTGATACCAATTTGACCGGGTTCCATTAGTGAAAGCAGTTAGACTCGAATATCTACTGATCTGTGCTTCGTCCTGCGGGGGTTCTAAAGTAGATGTTCCGCGAATAGTAGCAGTTGGAGCTAGTTCCTTTTTTACTTTATGGTTCTTTCGTGGAAGCCCGGGTGGAGCTAGACTTGATTTCCTTGTGTGATTGCCCCATTTTGGCCAGGGAACACGAACTAAAGGCCTCAATCCACCCCCCTTAGGCGGGAAGGTCGTAGGACGAGGGGAATCGATTTTCATGCACTGGCTTTCCTGTAGCGACAAAGAGCCCTTCTGACTTCTTAAAAAGGGGACAAACCACTAAGAAGAAAGTAGGAGCGGCCGTAGTTCAATAGATCATCGAATCAGGAGATGCCCGCTTAATCGCTCGTGCGCCATTGATTACTTAAAGAGAGCCGCCTTTCGCTCCCGATTTGGTTGACTTCCCCTTTGCCCTTTTAGAGAGAGGGGTGGAGTCTCAACTACCACAGGAGATGCTCTAACTTTCCAAATGAATGGGAGCAGTCCTACACTGGGAGACCCGGCCTATTCTGACTAACTAAACAAAGGAAGTACAAGTCCCAAGAAGAGTCCGTTTCCTGTGTTATGAAGAAGAAGTCCTATCGTTACGTTCCCTCTTCACGAGGATATTTTTTTCGCTTTCTCTTTCTACCCCTCTTATCTCATAGTGGTGAAATTCAAGCTCTTTTGTGAAATGGCTTTTCGAGTACATTCTTGAATTTTCAACAAATTGATCATGCCGGACAACAAAACTATGTCACGCACCTTTTTGTTTGTTTCGGAGCCGTTTTGGCGGAGCGTACTAAACCCACTTTGCGTACATTATTCCGACGACCCTATTTATTTAGTCCTTTTCGTTGAATAATCTCCTTCTTAGATCTTCTCTTTCGAGAAAGGAAGGTAAAAAGAAAGGATCCGGGTTGACGGAAGATTCTTTTTACAGGGACCAATAGATTCCTTTTCGGGAGCGATTCATCCTTCCCCGTAAGAAGGACTGGGCTAATCAGGAAGCTTGCCTGTGAGCATTTGATATGGAGACATCTTCTTTTGATTAGCACTAGTGGGAGCTGCTGTCGGTATTGGATGGGATCTAGATCCTCTTCTAATATGTTGGTATTTTTTAAAATCCTTATTCCATTTTAAGGACTTGTGACTTCGCCAGGACCAATGTTACGGGCTTCCGGAATACAATGGGATCTTCGTAAAGTTGATAATTATGAATGTTATGAAGAATTTGATTGGGAAGTTCAATGGCAGTAGTGGGAGGCCCCGCACGACGGGCTATTAGCTCAGCGGTAGAGCGCGCCCCTGATAATTGTGTCGTTGTGCCTGGGCTGTGAGGGCTCTCAACCACTGATGATGGTTCCGGTTATGCAACTGAGTTTCTAAGAACTGAGGATGCCCTTTCCCGGTCTTTTTCGCTAAAGAGAGAATGTTCTTTCGCTTCCGAGGGTCTTCTATTCAGATCTCTGTCAAGAGACGTAGGGGTCAGGAATCTTTCTTATCGCCCTAAAAAGCCTCGGACCTTCTTACCCAAAACATCTGGAAAAAAAATGAACCACCATGTGTGTTGCACTGTATAGAACTACATTATTTGCAATCATTTGATATTTGCCCTACCAAAAGTCGTTATGAACACTGTTTTATCGGGTTCAAATGCATCCGATAACGTGTGCCTTTCTACAACAAGAAAATGTATAAAGGTGTAACTAGAAAAGTTCAAGTCCATGTTCCAAGTATCAGGCAGATTGACACTGCACCAAAACCCAAGCAGAAACAATAAGTCGAATTCATTGTCTTTTCTTTCACAACCACAAATGCAAAAAAAATGTCATTTTTTTAAGAATAATGCACATAAATGCAGGTGAGGAAGCAAAGAAACAAGGTGATCAACCTTAATTTTTGGATGACAGTCCCCAAGGTTAGTAAGCTGCGATTTATATGGCATCCTTCCTTTAATCTTGTCCCAACTGACTGGGAAGAACGCTCACTTCCTGCAAGATCCACATAGTTCTGCACAAACAAAATGCAAAAAGGATTAATCAATGCCTAAGCCTAATAGGTAATCGCAAATTTTACAGCTTTCACCTTTTTTGTGTTCTTTTTCTAGAATTATTTGTGGGGTTTAACAAGGAGGTAGGCATATCACAAAGAATTCAACACATGAATGGCACCTTTGAATATACCTTATTGTAGGCTTCTGATTAGCATCTTCACCTCTTAACCGTGTGGTTCCTAATCCACCACCCAGTCCGCGGAGTCGCCAATTCGGAACAGTTCGTCCATGTTCCACATCCACAAGAACCCTCCTCCAATCAATCTTCCTTCCATCAGCCTGCGTATATGCAGCTGTTTGGATGAAATAACACAGTAAGTTTCAAGATGAAAATCAATTAGGTTAGAGAAGAGCAAGTAAGAGGTTCACAGTTTGGGCATAAAGCAAACAAACCTTTCATATCCCAAGTATGAGCAAACTCTATGAAAGCATAACCTCTCGGCTTTTGATTTTTTATCATATGCCATTTTAACCTGCAATACCCAGGCATAAAATGCGCATAGTTACAGGTAAAAATTCTGGAAAAGAAATACTTTTGATTTCTCCAGGCACCTAGCAAACATTTTTTATGGAAAATCCTAAAATATCTTATATATAGCATGGCAGACAGGCACAACGCCTCACCAACCGCACTCACCTTTTTTTGAACAAAGCTCCTCATATGAGATCCACCACCACCACTGACAGAGACGTAGAAGTACTGATGACTGTGCTATATTAAGAGTGTTGAACAGAACACCACCCCCTTACCAGTGTAATTTTATGTATGAGAATGAAGTTCTCCTTAATAGGGAATTTTTACTTGTAATAAAGAGCTATAGATGTATAGAAACTACCAGGATCCTTTTTCAACAGCTCATAGGCTTTTGATGGCTTCTACAAGAAAAGTAAAGCTCAGTAAGATATAGCTAAAAGTTTAACACTCATACGTCGAATTTGAGATTTTAGACAGCAAAAGGTTGAGTTTTTTTTTTGGCATTTTAAGACCTGAATGTAAGACTAAAACAACTCGAATTCATTAGAGTACACTCGAATTCAAGTGAAACAACAAATTTTAAAACCAAACAACCAAATTCCAGTTCATTAGACTCGGAATTAAGAGTAAAAACTTTGTCGCTTACTAGTTTAAGAACTTAAGAATTAAGTTATTAGCATATGACTACACATATGAATAAGAGTATTCACAAATAAAACTCAAATTCTTTTAGAGTTATTCACAAATAAAACTCAAACAGTTTAACCAAAAATAACAAATAAAACTCAAATTCCTCTCAAATTTGAAGTTATTCACAAATAAAACTCATATTCCTCTAGAGTTATTCACATTTCACAAATAAAACTCAAGCAGCTTAACCAAAAATTTGAAACTGAATCACTACATTGAAACATCAATTACACCATCCAATTACCTAGGAATTTGGAGTTATTCACAAATAAACACACAATTTCAACCTAGTGCTTTGAAAGGCTGAATTTTTTTTTACCTGTTGATGACGATGGAGATTGAGTCGGGGTGAGCACAGCGCGGGGTGTACAAGGAACGACCAACAGGCTACAATATCACAATAATAGTGGACATTAGCACAACAAATCGACAACTTCAGAAATTGAATGATGATAATGAAAATTTTAAAAATCCTTCTACATTTTTAGATCCGGTAAAGAAGTTTAAGAAAATAGACAATCATAAAGTGAGCAACGCTAACAGATCTAGTTACGAGTGCTAATAATAAATTCGGATCCAAACGAATCCATTCCAAATTCAAAAAAGTCAGATCTATCACAAAGAATACGAAATTACCTTGCAGAGAGAGAGAAGGGGGGGGGGGGGGGGGTGCTCGCGAGCCACCCAATCTACCTGTGGGAGTTTAAACTCAAAAAGAAGGGAACGTTCAAATAAGGGGGTTAGGGTTCCTGGTCTCCTGGATGTTTCTGAAATTGAAAAGAGGGAGATGGGAAGGGACTAACAAGAAGAAGTTGTGCAACAGAGAAAGGCGGTTGAATTCCGATTAGGTCATCAAGCAAAACCCTAGATCTGTGAAAGGTAACGGGTAAGAACGAGTTGGGAGACAAAAACAAAGGCAGAACTTGGAATGGGAGAGGGAGATGGAAACGACAAAGCCCTGTGGTGCTAGCGAGGAATAGCATGGCGATGGTGGTGGCTCCTCCCACTGTGGCGCTAGCGCTACAGTGCTCCTCCCACCGAGCAAATGAGGAATAGAGAAAGAACATAGAAGCACCTCTAAAATAGTTCACATATTTGTTTGAGCGGGTGTTTAAATGAATTTGGGTTTAGTTCCGCGCCTTCGAATTTTTTTTTAAAAACACATATTTAACATCTGTCGAATAAATAGGACGATGTCTATACCTTTATTTACATCGCAAATTTAGAAACCGATGTTAAAAAATTGTTTAACGTGGCATGTTTTTCTTACTGATGTTAATGAACCGATGTTAAATAACAGAATTCTAGTAGTGTTTCCTAGGATGTTAGCTACAAGATGTGAGTCTGTTTCCAGAATCACCTTTCTGTAGCCCCCATCCCAGGCGAGCGTTAGTCATTGTACTATGATGCGGAGGGAAATCAAGTATGAAAATAAATTGAAATATAAAATCAAACCGACTCCCTGTCTCAGCAAATAAAATACAAGAAATCCTCCTGCTGTAGTAGTAGGGTATTCAGGATTGTATCCACGACGAAGCTTGTCAGCGCTCGCCTTTTCAGTCCTAAAACGCTCTCGAATTAGACCAGAAGAGTACTCAATATCGACCAAAGTAGTCGATATCGACCACACTGTCGAGTTAACTGCAAAACAGAGAGAACATACGCGAAAAAAACCAAGCAAAAACCAGTCGATATCGAGTGAACGATACACGATATCGACCAACATACTCGATGTCGACTAGGCGGCACTCGACGTCGACCAGTGTCGTCGATGTCGAGTAGAACACAATCAAAAATCGTAACTTTTCGCAAATTAAAACGAATGTAAACACGAAATTGGTGGGAAAAAAATCAATGAACTAAACGCTCCTAGAATCAGGGTTTCAACACCACAACGATAAACATATAAAATAATGAACAAAGTTATAAAAGATCATGTTTTTCATCAAATAACTGTCGTTATTAACAAATAGGAATATAGAAACTTTCACATAAACCCTAATCGTTACTAACCCTTTTCACATAATTAATCAAAGTTATATCAGGATCACTTTCGCTTCAATAACACAAACAAGGATCACCTTCAACTGTCGCAAAAGAATCATGCTCATAGGGATAGAAGACGAAATCGCATCAAAAGAGTGTACCTTTATCGCATTACCTTACATGGTTACTATCGGGCTCACCCTGACCCTAGAAGTTGGGTGACTACTTGCTCTTCATCATTAAAAAACTCATCAATAACAAAAAGGAACTAAATTGCATTAATAAACTCAAATAAAGCTTACAACCGATCGAAGCCAATTCCACTCTCGCCAAACAAACTCCACTCGACCAAGCTCTCTCTCTCTACTCGCTATATGCTATGAATTGTGTGTTGAAAGATTCCTAAAACCCAGCCCCCAGGGCCTTATGTATAGTGTTCAATCCTCGCTATTCAAGGAAAGAATATCCTATCTATATCTAAACTATCTATCTAAAGGCTTTATGATAAAACTTGGAATTAAAGGAAATAAATCTATAAGGAAATAAGACTAAGGTGGATAAATCCCTCTTGAACTTGATAGGTCTTCATGTGGATGGATAGAATTCCACATATCTTCACTTGCAAGTAATCTATCTTCTCGGACTCGGATTCCACTCGACTCGGATTGCTGACTGGGGAACTCGACATCGACTAGGTGTAGTCGACTAACAAGAGGAAAACTTGTCGTTGTTCTTGCCAAAGAATACTCAAACTCACAACTAGTATATTGTGTGAGCAAGAGGTCGATCCACAGGGAAATCTATTCAATTCAAGTATAATTCTAATCGCTAATAGAGAGTATGGGGGGTTTTTGGTGTGAAAAAGGTCCGCCTTTTATCAAACCGGAAGCAAGAAAACAAAGTAAATTGGTTTTAGAATGTAGTGGAGAGAATTAGGTTCACCTACAATTTATTACATCGATTGATGAATTTGATCCTTGTTTCAGCCTCTAGCTCTTGTCTTTTTCCTATCAATGTCCTTGTCCAGATCTTAGGTAAATTACTAGTCCTACGAGTCCTAGCAACCCTTATCTCTAAATAACCCTAACACGGTTAAGATTTAACCTAGAGATAGCATTAAGAATATGAATTAACCAAGGTACATGCAATATCAAGCTACGAGTCGATATTTAACATACATTCAACTTCCTACACATCCAATTAGTCCTACGAGTTATAAAGGGATATGATTGCCACTTGGGTTAAGGTTCGCTACGAGGAATCTGCAAAACCCTAGCAAATGAATGAATCTACTCTAACTAGTTGATCAGGTCAGAGTGAATAAAACACATTCAAAGAATTAAGCACAGAGAAGTCAAAACATTGGAATAGGAATAAGAACTAGATTAAGAAACTCACAATTCAACAATCAAAGATCCAAACTGTAGGGGAAACCTTGAGAGTTTAGTTGCTCATGCTCAACGACGCTCTCAATAATGGAATAAAGTGCATAAGGTGAATGAAATAATAAACTAGAAAAGTCTTATATAGTATTTAGAAAGTCGGCCAAACAACTAAACCAAAACCCTAATTAAAACCCGCATCGAATGTTGCATTTCTGCACGGGCCGCAGGGCGGCCGACGATTCTTCTGAGGTTCTTCATCCGAGACTTCACAAGCTCCTATGCATCTTCCTTAGCTTGTTTTCGCCCTTTTCCAATTCATCTCACATTCAATCTACTATACCTGAAATAAACCATAAAATCATGTAGATTCCGCTTCTTCTAACTCAACAAATGATTATGTAAATTCATCTAAATATATGCAATATTCACAACTAAACTATGCTAAATGCAATCTATTATGCAATACTAAATATGCCCTATCAAATTCCCCCACACTTGAACCTTTTCTTGTCCTCAAGCAATAGAAAACTCAACTCTGCAGCCCCACAGAATAGCAATCCATGTATCCATACCTCAATTTTCTTTAAGTGCATGAAAAACTGGTGAATATAATAGATTAACAACATCATAGCACATAATTGAAATAATCAATGAAATCAGGCAACCATATCCATTCTAGACCTCACAGGACCTATGTGTTTCACTCTCGCTCGACTGTTTAAGGTTAAATTTTTACGCTCAAAACTCAATCTTCAAAAACTTAGCTACAATAGTCTTGCACTAGTGTTCTAGTTCTCCACCGCTGGTGACTCTACACACAACAAAAATCATGAGGTATTTTAATTGGGTTGTAATGGGGCCAAGGTAAAACATATAAGGTATGGAACAATTTAGGTCATGTGGTGCTCATAATCCGGGAACTAAGGAAGCAACCAAATCACAAAACCACTCATAAACTCCTCACACCATATCTCTCTAATACCAAACAACACCAATCTCAAGCATAAAACTTTACAAACCATACTCAAATCATTCCTTTATTCTTTTTTTTTCTTTTTTTCCCATGCTATATTAAATGATTTTCCTTGACTTTTGCCCCTCAGTGAATTTTATTCTCCTTAGGTCCCAAGTAATGAATGTACTAGCAAGAATCAAACATCTCATAAAGGTACCTCAAACATACAATCCACCACTAAAAACCATCATCCACACTATAGATATTCACCAACTATTCCTAAATTCCCGGATTGGGTCAGGCTATCATTGGCTATGGAAAAATCTTGTGGAGCTATAAAAGAATAGGCAATTACGCTCAAACTGGCTTCAAGCAGAGGATAATATGTAAGGTGGGAATAGAGCCAAATAGGGCTAATAAAGGTGCCTCAATCATGTTTAAGTCATGTGCAGAAATGATAATATGCAGCCTTGAAAAAGATATCTAAATGCAAATCAAAGAAGAAGCAATTAAAGAGAGTACACTCAACAAGCAAGAGGACTAAATAAAGTGCAGTCCTGAAAGGCCAAAATAAGCTCACCAAATCATGTCTAGAACTTCAAGATCACCCAAAATTCCAAGATTTTATATGCTCAATCATTAATCAATCATGCTCACCAAATAGTATAGAAAACATATATCGAAGGCTTCAACAATCCAAGCACATCATGGGGCATAAATCTCAATAGATAGATTAGAGGACAAACGACATCCATATGGGGAAATAAGACCTACTCTTAATAATGCAAGAACTAAAACTTTTTTTTTGTTTTTTTTTTGTTTTTAGAAAATAAAACTGGTAGAATCTAAACAGGCATACAACCCATAAAAATAAACATGCAAACTCAAAAGTTAAAATGCAGAACAAACTTAGAACTAAAATACAAACGTGACATGCAAGTCTTCTCCCCCACACTTACTTCTAACATTGTCCTCAATGCAGAAAAGAGAACAAAAACATCAAAATAAAAAGAAAAGGGAAAAGAAAAGAAACAACTGACATGCTCACTAATGAGGTGGTGGCGGCGGCAGGTAAGGCGGAAACTGTGGATGACGAATCGATAGAAGTCTTCCTGCCTCTGCTAAATCTGCTCCTGCATCCGTCTGATCGCTGTCTGGCTCTCAGAGACATCCTCCAGGTGAGAAGTCAAGCCACGGACATCCCGACGAATGTCACCAACATCCACATATAGCTGTTGCTGGTGCTCCCACATCACTTCCTGGCGCTGGGACATCTGCTGCTGGTGCTCCCACATGGTGTCCTGACGACGCGACATCATCTGCTGATGCTCACACATGGTGTCCTGACGGAGAGACATATCGGCCATCCTCTGCTCCAGCGCGTAGTAGTTTGGACCAGCATCAGCTGTGCCAAAAGGTTCAGCACAACTACCTCCGATATCCGTCTGAACTCCATGAGTATCACCATCATCCTCCTGCTCAACATCAGGAGCACCTTCCTCATCATCATCGAAATCCTCATCCATCTCATCGCCCATGTAAAAATCAGCTGTTGTAGGTCCAAAAGGGAGATGTCGGGGCAATCTCAACTGAATCTTCCCAGATGGCCTATCCTCCAGACCCACATAGGCGATTTTGCCTCCAAGTGGCCAGCTTTCCTCAGTTGGGCTTCATCTTATAGAAATGAGCCATGCAGAACATCGGGGATAGTGCTCACATCGATGCATGCTTGAGCTATGAGGGTGATAAGACCCCCAAAGCTAATTGTCGCCTTGTTGCGCTTGTCCAGGATGTCCTTGCAGTTAATCAGAAACATATCCACCCAACCTGGAATCAATGGGATCTTTGGCGTCAGACACCACAAAAATGACATATTCTTGAGCGAGATCTTGTTGACCTCAGCCTGTGAAAAGAATGTGTTCGCCAGACCTTGTGAATCAGCCGTAATGCAAGATGGCGAATGCTCGAATTGTACTGGCCCTTCTTGGCCTCAAAAGGCACCCTAGTAGACGCCATCCAAAAAGCCAAAGGGCCCTCTCCCTTACACACATCAAGCCAACCAGCAGTATGTGCAGCAGTAACACCAAAGATCTTCCCCAATCTCTCCGTCGATATCTCGTGACCCCTCCCAAGCAATCGAAACTCAATATACGTACGCCCCACACTCAAAGTCGCTAAAAACTCCTTACATAAGCTCGAATATGTAGGAGCATTCTTCCCTAAAAACTCTTCTAATCCCCATGCTCTAACAATTGCCTAGTGCATACATCCATCTCTAGTAATCGAAGTGTAGGCTCATGAAAGAATTTGGTTACAAAGAAATTCCGATTGTTTAGAGCATTCCACTTCTCTTTTTGACTTTTACTCATTCCATGGGGTCTAGACCTTATGAATTCGAGCTAAGAAAATCACCAAAAAGAGTTGAAATCAAGAAAAACTCACGGAAATCAGGTTCTGCAGTGGCCGCGGGGCAGCCGGGGGGGTCGACGGGGTGGCTGGCGACAGGCTTGGCCGCGGGGCGGCTGGATAGGCGATGGGGCAGCCGAAGATCGTCGGATCTGGTACTTCATTAATCGGATCTGCTCTCCGACGTTCCCAGCTCTAAATTTCCGTGGTGGATCCGAGAGAACCTCCTTGAATTACCTTGGGATGTGCGGGTTTTGTGTAGATCTAGGAGAGATAGGACGATGGTGGCTTTTGTGAAGAAAGAATGATGAGAAAAGAGTGGTTTGTGGAGATTTGGGGGAAATTAAAAAACTTGGAGTGGGAGTGTTGTAGGAGGAAATCGAGTATGCAAAATAGAATGTAAATAAACTAAGGCAAACCAGATTCTGTCCCTTGAAAATAATTACAAGACTTCCTCCCGATGTAGTAGTGGGAAGTCAGGATCGATCCACGAGGAAGCGTGTCAGCGGATCCTAGGCAGCGGTGAAATCTCACAGACAGAAGTCGACAACAGGTGCTAGATCTCGACTAGGGTAAGTCGACAGGAGATCAGGCAAGTCGAACAGCGCAGCATTCACAGGTACTGGGTGTAGTCGATCTCGACCAGAGGCTACTCAAGATCGAGTAGGGCCCTTGTCGACGTCGGCTTGGCTTGTCGAGTACCTGCACACAGAAACTACTGCGATGCTAGATTGAATATCAGTAACCCGAGATCGACCAGTGTTGGTCGAGATCGAGTAAGGGCAGAAAACGAAACAAAAGAAATAAAGTAAAGGCAAATGCTTTGGGATTCGAAAATAAACTTTATGTAAAAGACTTCCAAGATTGGGGTTTGCAACAACGATAACCAAGCATGCATAAGGCAGAAATAAAACAGATAATCATGTGAATCGCATCAAAGGACCAAGATTTTATGTTTACAATCCAAGTTGTTAGCATGGACCTCCATTAGATGGGTAATAAACACATAAACAAGTAGTAGATGCTCAAAACATGATAAAAGTCGGATCTTTACCTCAATTATGCATGGCTATCGTCGAGCTCGCCCCAACCCTAGAAGTGGGTGGACTACTTGCGCTTCATCGCAACCTCAGACATTGATTGATGAAAAGAAACTAATTGCATTAAACCAAACTCAAGAAAGTACAAACCAAACAAAGCCGGATCACTCTCGCTCTCCTGCTCCACTCGGCCTCTCTCTCTCTACTCTTCTCCTAATTCTTGTGTGATGGAATGAATGAAAAACCAGCCCCATGGGCTTTATTTATAGGCTTCTAATCCTTGCTATTCAAGGATAGAATATCTATATCTATATCTATATCTAAAACTATATCTAGAACTTTAAAGATAAATAAAAGCTATAAAGAAATTAAATCTAAATAAGGGAAATATATCTAAAGTGTCTTCAAGTGGATAGATCTCTCTCTTCATGATGTATCTTGATAAATTCGGATAGAATCGGCAATCTTCGGGCCCAAGTAATCCCACACCGAGTAGAATTGATCAAACCGCGTAACGCGTCTTCTGGAGGCGTCCTCGATCTCGAGTAAGGCTACTCGATCTTGAGTAGAATTGTCGGTCGACTGGGCTTGACTCGGCGTCTCGGCTAGCTGGTGCTCGACAGGCTCGGACTTGACTCAAGGGCTTCGTCGATCTCGAGGACCCTTACTTGACATCGAGTTGGGTGGCTCATCGACTGGGTCTTCTCGGCAGTGTCGGGTAGATCTTCTCGACATGCCCGGGTGTGGCTCCTCGGCTTTGTCGATCTCGAGGAACACTCCTCGATCTCGAGTTGGGTGTCCGGGCATGGTCGGGTAGTCTCTCAGTCTCCTCGGACATGCTCTCCTCGACTCCGGGTTTTCTCCAAGGCCTTGTCGATCTCGAGTAGCCTAACTCGATCTCGACGAAGGTTTGGGAGTCGGGTTCTTCGTCTTCAGCTTCTCGACATAGGCTCCTCGATCCTGGCAGGTGTCTAGGCATGGCTTGTCGAGATCGACTAAGGCTTGTCGATGTCGAGTAGCTTTGTGCTCTGGTTCTCGCTTCTTGATTTTCTCCCGAAATGGTTCCATATTCTGCAATATTAAATAGAAACTTATGTAGATTTCCATTTCTGAAAAATACGCATATACTACATAAATCCGATATATTCCTAACCCGAAATATGCAAAATGTAAAGAATATGGAACTAAAATATGCATAAAGACATGGCTACTTTGGAGACATCAAATCACCCAATACTTAGACTTGCTTGTCCTCAAGCAATAACCAAACAATAACCAAGACCTACAACACATCCTTCAAGTCTTCGCCTTTTGTCAAAAGCAACATCTCAAGTAGTAGCACTGTAAGACAAGTGAATTTAACGTCATCACACATATATGAGCGATCCATAGGCATAGGCAATATAAATCCAACCTCACAGGGATAATGTGTTTACACTCAAGTCTCAATGTGTTTAGGCTATGTAGGTCCTCTCTCAACTCAATTCCATATACAATCTCATGAACATTGCAATTTAAATATAAATCCACTTCGCAACCAATTATGAAAATGCCACAAGAATTATCAGGAGGACTTCGCTCAATAGAAGTCTTCAAAGAAGATTCCATTCGGCGGGGTTGTAATGGGGCTTGGTAAGAAATATAAGGGCATGGAATTGTTTGGCCATGTGGTGCTTAATAAAATTCGGGAATCAAGACTCCTAAATCTTTAACACAACTCAACCAAATCACAACTCTTAATCATATGTATCAACCAAACTCTCCAATTTGACTCAATTAAGTATGTAACCTTTCAAACTTTCTCAACCTCTCCAAAGTATGTATCTTGCAAAATAATGAAAGAAATAAGGTAAATTTGGCTCATGCACTTTATATATAAACATATGTACTCTTCTCTTCTTTTTTCCGATTTTTTTTTTTGAAAACGAAAATAGAATAACACTTAGTGGTGCATATATGAAGTAAGCCAAAAGTCCTTTTACATAATATGCATAGCAAGACCAAATATAAAACCCACCCATATCTCTATAAACTCGAAAATCCTTCTTGCTTGAAATCCAACATAATCTCATTCTCTCCCACAAACTATCATTTCAACCAACCCTAAGTCTTAATTCCCAAATAGGGGTCAGGCTCAAATTGGCTAAGTATATTTTTGTGGAGTTCACCATAAAAGTCTCAGGCTAATGTTCTGGCTTCAAGCAGGGATAATGCAGGGTAGGTAAAGAGAGGATAAAATTGGCTTAAAAGGTGCCTCCATCATTTAATTCTCATTCACATAAACATATAAATGCATTGGCTTTGAATAACTATCACAATATTTAGAGATGCATAGGAAGAGTAAATACACTCAAGAAAGCAGAGGGATTTTTAATGTTCTCCCTATAATGCCAAAATTCTCACATGGACAATTTTTTATTAGATTTTAACCTTTAGCTTAGGATCATATGTGCTCAATTTCATCACAAGTTCATAATCCACATAAAAACCATTTTGAGGACTTAGGCTAAACCTTCCAAACATACCATAGGATTTATATGATCAAATCAGTCATTATTTATCATCATAGGACATCTAAGTGAGGGTATACAAAATAAGACAATGCAAAAATTAAACATGCATTTTTTTTTCTTTTTTGACATTTTTTTTTTTCTAAAAACAAGACTAAAGTATGGAAAAGACTAAAATGCATAAAATTTAAACATGAATGCATAACATAAAAATTAAAATTTCACCATGTAAAACCAAAAAGCAAGACTAAAACATATGATAATGATAATGAGCCCTTCCCCCACCCCATACTTAAAATATACAGTGTCCCCACTGTATAAAATCAATTAAAAACAAGAGTAAAGGAAGGAACTCACGGGATAAAACATCGAGGATGGCTGATCAGTGCATGTCGAGTAGATCTGCTTGTCGATCTCGAGTACAGTGTACTCGATCTCGAGGAGCTTTTCTACGTCCAGTGGTTTCTGAAGTCGAGGGGCATTCTGGGCTTTGTCGATCTCGAGTTGGCCTACTCGATGTCGACGAGTGTCTGGGCTGCTCCTCCTTGTCGTCGTCGACTTGGCCTTCGTCGATTTTGACTGTTTTTCAGGGACTTCTTTATTCCACTTTTCGCGATCCTTATTTGCTTGCCGACCTAAAAGTGTTAGATTGCACGCAAAAACAAGACTATCCACATGAAGTATTCTAAAAGACATAAAACCAAAAACTAAAAACCAAAAAGTTCAAAAAAGTCTTAAAATTCATAAAGTTTATATACATGCTCTAGATTTTAGAGTCGCTAGGCCGACTTCTCCGTTTGCGATCAAGGACCATTTGTGTGGGGTCCGCTCATGCTTGGCCCTTCTCCTGGATCATCTAGGTCTTGATGGTAGTAGGCAAGCTCAGCGGACAGGGGGTTGCTTGCATCATCTCCCTTCTCTTTCTTCTTTTTCTTCCCAGCCCTTTGCTTTCGCAGATTTTCTCGCCACGGGGCCTTACCTCCCCTTAAATTATTGAGAAATTTCTTTATGGACTGAGGGGGAGTAGGATTCATACCTGAACTTACCTTTTCAGACCCAAAATAGAAAACTTTGGGCTTGGGGCTAGTCGATGTCGAGTACGGCTGGTCGACCTCGAGTACAGGGACCCCATACTTAGGTTCTGGGCAAGTCAGTGGCTCAGCAGAGGTTGTCGACCTCGACGAGTCTTGGTCGAGATCGAGTAGATGGCTAGTCGGGATCGAGGAGGACTTGTCGCCCTCGAGAACAGTTCTGGCGCTTTCCTTCGCTGTTTTCTGGGTCCCGTGGTTGCTGATGCTTTTCACCTCCAGCCATGAAATTTCCTCTTTTGCAGGACCAAAAGAGAAATCTAAAACCTCATCGCCTATGGTAGAGCGATCGATTCTTAACACTAATTCTGGCATCTGCAGTTGCTAAGAATGGTCTACCAAGAATAATAGGGCTAGTAGGATCTTCAGCACAGTCTATGATAAGGAAATCTGCTGGAACAAAGAATTTACCAACCTGGCCGGGGACATTCTCAACTATACCTGTAGGGATGACCACTGTATTGTTTTCATGTATAGTTTGGCATCCACAGGCTCTATGCATCCTATATTTACCTTCAACCAGATTGATAAAGGCATGAAACTCACACTTGGTCCTAAATCGCACAGAGAATCATATTTATATTGCCCAAAACCCACAGTAACAGAAAACTTACCAGGGTCAGGTCTCTTTGCAGGGAAGTGGAGTACATTTGCAATTAGCTGTTCTTGTGTTCTTGTATAAGACGTTCTAGGTTGTCTAAGCCGTCAAACTCAGGTGGTTGACCAGAACGGCGCATATACCTGAAAAGTAACTCAAAGTAGATGTGAGATTCAACTACCTAAGGCGCGAATGATAGCCTCCCCGGCAACGGTGCCAATTTGTTGAAAGGAGGAAATCGAGTATGCAAATAAAATATAAATAAACTAAGGCAAACCAGATTCCGTCCCTTGCAAATAATTACAAGACCTCCTCCTGATGTAGTAGTGGGAAGTCAGGATCGATCCACGAGGATGCGTGTCAGCGGATCCTAGGCAGCGGTGGAATCTCACAGAAGTCCACAACAAAGGTCCTAGATCTCGAGTACAGCAACTCGACAGAAGATCGGACAGTCGAACACAGCACAGTAGCAACTCGGCAGAGGCTACTCGATCTCGACAAGCGCCTACTCGAGATCGAGTAAAGGCTTCGTCGATGTTGGCTTGGCTCATCGAGTACCTGCACACAGAAGCTACAACGACCTTGGTCGAAGATCAGTAGTCGAGATCGACGAGTGCTATTCGATCTCGAGTAAGGGCAGAAACTAAAACGAAAGGAAATAAAAACAAATGCTTTGGGATCTCGAAATAAACTGTATGTAAAAGACTTCCAAGATTGGGGTTTGCATCAACGATAACCAAACATGCATAAGGCAGAACCAAACAGATAATAATGTGAATTGCATCAAAGGACTAGCTTTCGCCTTTTCCAACAATTAGACAACTCTTTCAAGAAACCCTAATTGTCTCTACTGATTTTATGTTTACAATCCAAGTTGTTATCATGGACCTCCATTAGATGGGTAATAAACACATAAACAAGTAGTAGATGCACAAAACTTGATAAAAGTCAGATCTTTACCTCAATTATGCATGGCTATCGTCGGGCTCGCCCCAACCCTAGAAGTGGGTGGACTACTCGCGCTTCATCATAATTAAAGACATCAATAATAAAAGGAAATAAACTTGCATTAATAAAATAAAATAGAGCTTACAATCAAAGGAAGCCAATTCCGCTCTCGCATCACCAACTTCTCTTGGTCACTCACTCTCTCTCTCTCTCTCTCTCTCTCTCTCTCTCTCTCTCTCTCTCTCTCTCCTACTACTTCTCCTACTGAAATTGAATTGAATAAAACCCAACCCCATGGGCTTTATTTATAGGCTTCTAAACCTTGCTACTCAAGGATAGAAATCTTTATCTATATCTAAAACTATATCTAAAACTTTAAAGATAAATAAAAGCTATAAAGAAATTAAATCTAAAATAGGGAAATATATCTAAATAGTCTTCAAGTGGATAGATGGTGTATCTTGATAGAATCGGCAATCTTCGGGCCCAAGTAATCCCACACCGAGTAGAATTGATCAAACCGCGTTACACGGTTTCTGGAAGTCTCCTCGATCTCGACTAGTGGCTCCTCGAG
The DNA here is from genome assembly GCA_963922045.1 of Persicaria maculosa. Taxonomy (NCBI): domain Eukaryota; kingdom Viridiplantae; phylum Streptophyta; class Magnoliopsida; order Caryophyllales; family Polygonaceae; genus Persicaria; species Persicaria maculosa. The sequence continues at coordinate 21,370,312 of OY998251.1, read as the reverse complement.
ATTGAGTAGGATTGTCGGTCGACTGGGCTTGACTCGGTGTCTCGGCTAGCTGGTGCTCGATGCTGCTCGGTCATGGCTCAAGGGCTTCGTCGATCTCGAGGACCCTTACTCGACATCGAGTTGGGCGACTCATCGACTGGGTCTTCTCGGCAGTGTCGGGTAGATCTTCTCGATATGCCCGGGTGTGGCTCCTCGGCTTTGTCGATCTCGAGAAACACTCCTCGATCTCGAGTTGGGCGTTCAGGCATGGTCAGGTAGTCTCTCAGTCTCCTCGGACATGCTCTCCTCAACTCCGGGTTGTCTCCGGGATGTTGTTGATCTGGAGTAGCCTAACTCGATCTCGACGAAGGTTCGGGAGTCAGGTTCTTCGTCTTCAGCTTCTCGACATAGGCTCCTCGATCCTGGCAGGTGTCTAGGCATGGCTTGTCGAGATCGACTAAGGCTTGTCGATGTCGAGTAGTTTTGTGCTCTGGTTCTCGCTTCTTGATTTTCTCCCGAAATGGTTCCATATTCTGCAATATTAGACAGAAACTTATGTAGATCTCCATTTTTGACAAATACGTATATACTACATAAATCCGATATATTCCTAACCCGAAATATGCAAAATGTAAAGAATATGGAAGTAAAATATGCATAAAGACATGGCTACTTTGGAGACATCATGAAGGTGAGTGATCGATTCTTAACACTAATTCTGGCATCTGCAGTTGCTAAGAATGGTCTACCAAGAATAATAGGGCTAGTAGGATCTTCAGCACAGTCTATGATAAGGAAATCTGCTGGAACAAAGAATTTACCAACCTGGACGGGGACATTCTCAACTATACCTGTAGGGATGACCACTGTATTGTTTGTCATGTATAGTTTGGCATCCACAGGCTCTATGCATCCTATCTTTACCTTCAACCAGATTGATAAAGGCATGAAACTCACACTTGGTCCTAAATCGCACAGAGAATCATATTTATATTGCCCAAAACCCACAGTAACAGAAAACTTACCAGGGTCAGGTCTCTTTTCAGGGAAGTGGAGTACATTTGCATTCGCCTGCGATCTCTGAGATGGATCGCTTCTTGCTCAGGATTTCCTTCAGAAATTTGACATATCCAGGCATCTCTTGCAGGGCTTCTGTCAAAGGAATAGAAACATTCAGTTCTTGTAGCATATTAACAAATCTGGTAAACCTACCTTCAGTGGGATCTTTCTGTGCTTTTGAAGGGAAAGGCAGTGGCTTTTTCTGCTTCAGGGCCAGATCAGCTATCGGAGGTGCTGCAGAGTCGTCGACCTCGGCCAGATTTTTCTCCTTGATCTCGACCAGTGGCTCCTCGAGATCGAGTTGGGTGGTCGACCTGGAGTTGCTGGGTTGCGCAGCGGAGTCCGAGCTCAGCTTCTGGTCTGTGTCGAGCAGTGGCTTGTCGAGATCGAGTACGCTCTCCTCGAGATCGAGTAGATTTTGCTCTGCCTCGAGTTGCTGCTCTGCCTTGCCTTGCTGTTTCCCGACCTCTAGCTCGCGTAATTGATGCCAACTTCTGAGTTTGATAGCTGCAACGTGTCCGGTTTTCCCTTTAAGATTTGGTTCTGTTTGCCCAGGGAGCTGTCCGGATGGTCGTGTGATCTGTGCAGCGATTTGACCCATCTGGGTCTCTATTCCCCTTTTCCAGATATCCAGTTCTCCAAATTTTGTAGTGATGTTCTGGAACTGGTTGTTGATGATGCCCTGATTCCGACGCATCTCCTCAAGGATTAGCTGCAGATCATCCTTCTTTTGATCCCTTTCTGGATGCCCTGGAGCTCTGTAGGATGGGGGGTTCCTAGGAGGACCTTAGTTCCACTGAGGCTAATAGAATCTTTGATCTCCCATGTAGCGATTTGGACCCCCTGCGTAGGCTGCCTCCTCATGTGTTTCTGCCATCCTGACTTGCTCAGTGTGTGGGCACTCAGTAGCGATTTGACTTGCTTGAGGAGCTTACGATTCTGGTCTCTGTAGAACTACTCCCTGACATCTGGGTAAATCTCCTTTGCTGGCTCATAGAGTGGCATAGATGGTGCTGGCCTAGCATAGGAGTTCTCCTCATAGTTTGCAGTAGACCCATATTTGTTGTCATAATTGGTGAGCTTGTCTAGCACACCCCATGCGTCAATTGGTGGCATCGTCAGATACTCATAGCGAGTATACTGGTTGATTCTGTCCTTGGTGACTTGATCAAGAGAGTTGAAGAAGATCTCCTGAATGACGTAGGGTGGCTGTCCATGAGTAGGGCAAGATCGCAGTAGTTCTTTGTAGCGTTCCCATGCCTTTGCCAGCGGTTCCCCAGGCTTCTGTTTGAAAGCGGTGATTTTCTGGCGGAGGAGTGCTGTCTTGGCAGGTGGGAAGAATTTATTCAGAAACTCTTGATCTACTTGGGCCCATGTTGTGAGTGATCTTGGTTTCATCCCTTCAAGCCACTTCAGTGCAGGCCCAGCGAGAGACCAGCGGAAAGCTTTCATCTTGACATATTCCAGCGTTGTACCTTCAGCAAGAGTACGACACATGTCAGAAAAATTGGTAATATGTTCAAGAGGACACTCATTAAATTTTCCATAAAAAGCATTATTTTTAAGCTCTATCAGAAATTGAGTGCGAATTTCAAAAGAGTTTTCAGGGATAAGAATCGCCGATTCCGGCACGACGAGAGTTGGATGCATATAATCCTCTGCAGTAGTTGGATATTGGGCAAGCTCAGCCTCCGCTTGTTCCCTTGCTGCTTTCTCAATGGAAGCAGCAGCATCTTTAGTGGCTAGTTCCCTTGTCAGCCTCGCAATTAGCTGTTCTTGTGTCTCAGCGGCCGCCATCGCTCTTTGTAGTTTAGCTCGGACTTGTATAAGACGTTCTGGGTTATCTAAGCCGTCAAACTTAGGTGGTTGACCAGAACGGCGCATACACCTGAAAAGTAACTCAAAGTAGATGTGAGATTCAACTACCTAAGGCACGAATTATAGCTTCCCCGGCAACGGCGCCAATTTGTTGTAAGGAGGAAATCGAGTACGCAAAATATAATGTAAATAAACTAAGGCAAACCAGATTCTGTCCCTTGCAAATAATTACAAGACTCCCTCCCGATGTTGTAGTGGGAAGTCAGGATCGATCCACGAGGAAGCGTATCAGCGGATCCTAGGCAGCGGTAAAATCTCACGGACAAAAGTCGACAACAGGTGCTAGATCTCGACTAGGGTAAGTTGACAGGAGATCAGGCAAATCGAACAACGCAGCAGTCACAGGTACTGGGTGTAGTCGATCTCGACCAGAGGCTACTCGAGATCGAGTAGGGCCCTTGTCGACGTCGGCTTGGCTTGTCGAGTACCTGCACACAGAAGCTACAACGATGCTAGATCGAATATCAGTAACCCGAGATCGACCAGTGTTGGTCGAGATCGAGTAAGGGCAGAAAACGAAACAAAAGAAACAAAGTAAAGGCAAATGCTTTGGGATTCGAAAATAAACTTTATGTAAAAGACTTCCAAGATTGGGGTTTGCAACAACGATAACCAAGCATGCATAAGGCAGAAATAAAACAGATAATCATGTGAATCGCCTCAAAGGACCAAGCTTTCGCCTTTTCCAACAATTAGACAACTCTTTCAAGAAACCCTAATTGTCTCTACCGATTTGATGTTTACAATCCAAGTTATTAGCATGGACCTCCATTAGATGGGTAATAAACACATAAACAAGTAGTAGATGCTCAAAACATGATAAAAGTCGGATCTTTACCTCAATTATGCATGGCTATCGTCGGGCTCGCCCCAACCCTAGAAGTGGGTGGACTACTCGCGCTTCATCGCAACCTCAGACATTGATTGATGAAAAGAAATTAATTGCATTAAACCAAACTCAAGAAAGTACAAACCAAACAAAGCTGGATCACTCTCGTTCTCCTGCTCCACTCAGCCTCTCTCTCTCTCTACTCTTCTCCTAATTGTTGTGTGATGGAATGAATGAAAAACCAGCCCCATGGGCTTTATTTATAGGCTTCTAATCCTTGCTATTCAAGGATAGAATATCTATATCTATATCTAAAACTATATCTAGAACTTTAAAGATAAATAAAAGCTATAAAGAAATTAAATCTAAATAAGGGAAATATATCTAAAGTGTCTTCAAGTGGATAGATATCTCTCTTCATGATGTATCTTGATAAATTCGGATAGAATCGGCATTCTTCGGGCCCAAGTAATCCCACACCGAGTAGAATTGATCAAACCGCGTAACGCGTCTTTTGGAGGCGTCCTCGATCTCGAGTAAGGCTACTCGATCTCGAGGAGAATTGTCGGTCGACTGGGCTTGACTCGGCGTCTCGGCTAGCTGGTGCTTGACAGGCTCGGACTTGACTCAAGGGCTTCGTTGATCTCGAGGACCCTTACTCGACATCGAGTTGGGTGGCTCATCGACTGGGTCTTCTCGGCAGCGTCGGGTAGATCTTCTCGACATGCCCGGGTGTGGCTCCTCGGCTTTGTCGATCTCGAGGAACACTCCTCGATCTCGAGTTGGGTGTCCGGGCATGGTCAGGTAGTCTCTCAATCTCCTCGGACATGCTCTCCTCGACTCCGGGTTGTCTCCGAGGCCTTGTCGATCTCGAGTAGCCTAACTCGATCTCGACGAAGGTTCGGGAGTCGGGTTCTTCGTCTTCAGCTTCTCGACATAGGCTCCTCGATCCTGGCAGGTGTCTAGGCATGGCTTGTCGAGATCGACTAAGGCTTGTCGATGTCGAGTAGCTTTGTGCTCTGGTTCTCGCTTCTTGATTTTCTCCCGAAATGGTTCCATATTCTGCAATATTAAACAGAAACTTATGTAGATCTCCATTTCTGACAAATACGCATATACTACATAAATCCGATATATTCCTAACCCGAAATATGCAAAATGTAATGAATATGGAGCTAAAATATGCATAAAGACATGGCTACTTTGGAGACATCAGGAGTGTTAATGGAGAATCTGGAGGTTGAAGAAGGTGAAGAAAGGAGAGGTATGGGGCGTGGGGGCTGCTAGATGAATTAGGTTAAAGATAAAGGAGTGGATGGGGAGAAAGAGGTGTAGCAAGTGGGGGCCCACACGGGCCCCTAAAAAATTTCTTATCCGGAAGAGGCCGCGGAGCGGCCAGGGTGGGCGACGGGGCGGCCGGTGATGCTCGCGAAGAGACTTCACTATGACCTAGCTGCGGGGCGGCCTGGCTAGCGACGGGGCGGCCACCTTCTTTTCCGTCCTTTTCCTTTGTTCTTTCTCCCTGCAGTGTTAGTATGCCAAACCAAACCAAAAATAAACTAAAAAAAAACTTAATGCAAAAAGAATAATAATACCTAAACTATTACCTTGGGTTGCCTCCCAAGCAGCGCCTTTGGTTGCCGTCGTTGGCTCGATGTTATGGCTCCCTAATGATTCTCAGCACTTGGTTCAGTAAGAACCAACTCATCATCGTCCTGTTTGACAAAGCTTTCAAAATATGGTTTTACTCTATGACATTTTACCTTGAATATATCTCCATTTCTCTCATTGAGTAGCTCCACTGCACCATGAGAAAAGACATTAGTGATCACATATGGCCCTGTCCATCTAGAACGAAGCTTACCTGGGAAGAGTTGTAGGCGCGATTAAAATAGAAGGACTTTTTCCCCAACTTTGAGGTCCTTTCGCAAGATATGTTTATCGTGCCATGCCTTTGCCTTCTCCTTATAGGTGACGGAGTTATCATAGGTATCCAATCTCAATTCTTCCAACTTCTGCAGCTGTAGTTTCCTGAACTCCCCAACTTCATCAATCTGCATGTTGCACTGCTTCACTGCCCAATATGCTTTATGTTCGAATTCGACAGGAAGATGGCAAGCCTTTCCATAGACTAATCTAAACGAAGACATCCCAATGGGAGTCTTGTAAGCCGTTCGATAAGCCCATAGAGCATCGTCAAGTCTAACACTCCAATCCTTCCTGTTTGGGGCAACAGTCTTTTCCAAGATAGTCTTTATCTCGTGATTACACACCTCAGCTTGCCCATTGGTCTGGGGGTGGTATGCAGTAGACACCCTCTGAGTCACATGATATTTCTTTAAGAGCACACTCACAGTCTTGTTGCAGAAGTGAGTCCCTTTATCACTGATTAGTGCTTTTGGAACTCCAAATCTAGAGAATAGCTCCTTGAGGAAACCTGCAACTACTTTTGAATCGTCCTTTCTGGTGGCCTTCGTCTCCTCCCACTTGGAGACGTAGTCCATCGCAAGCAAAATATATAAGTTTCCAAATGAGTTTGGGAATGTTCTCATGAAGTCAATGCCCCAAACATCAAAAATCTCACAAAATATCATGCGAGTTTGTGGTATCTCATTCCTCTTAGAAAGATTCCCAACTCTCTGACAGCGATCACAGCATTTGCAAAAAGCATATGAATCACAAAATATATGCGGCCAAAAGAATCCTGCATCAAGTACCTTTCTAGCTGTCTTTTGTTGTCCAAAGTGTCCACCACATTCATGAGAATGGCAAAAATTAAGGACAGATTGTACCTCATTATCGGGAAGACACCGACGTATCACTTGATCCGCACAATGCTTCCATAGTTAAGGGTCATCCCAGACGTAGAAGCGAGCATCGTGGCATATCTTGTCCTTCTGAGCCTTTGAAAAGTTGGGTGGAAACTCTTGCAACACTAAAAGGTTGACCAAGTTAGCGAACCAAGGACGTGGGAGAGAACTCACCTTGAAGAATTGTTCAATTTCGGTTTTTGCAGGGGCCGCGGGGCGGCCGGCGATTGCGAAGAAATTCTCCTCAGAAGACTCGGCCGCGGGGCGGCCTAGGGTGGCCGCGGGGCGGCTAGCGATTGCGAAGACTTGAAAAAGTTCTTCGTCAGGGAAGCTCCCCAATATGACTTCTTGTCCATTCTTCCCCTGCACAATACGACTTAGATGGTCAGCAACTAGGTTCTCAACACCATTTTTGTCCCTAATTTCGATGTCAAACTCGCTTAAAAGCAAGATCCATCTAATCAGGCTTGGCTTGGCCTCATTCTTTGTTAAAAGGTAACGAAGTGCTGCATGATCAGTATAAACAATAACTTTTGTACCAAGCAAATATGATCTAAATTTCTCAAGTGCAAAAACTGCAGCAAGAAGTTCCTTCTCTTTGGTTGAGTAATTCCTTTGAGCTCCATTCAGGGTCATAGATGCATAGTATATGACATGAGAGCTTCTCCCTTCTTTTTGTCCAAGCACGGCTCCCACAGCGTAGTCACTAGCGTCACACATCAATTCGAACGGCTGAAACCAATTTGGTGCTTGTATAATTGGTGCACTAGTAAGACAAGTCTTTAACTCATCAAACACCGTCCTGCACTCCTCATCAAAAGAAAATGTGACCTCCTTCTTCAGCAGCTCGCACAAGGGTGAGGTGATCTTTGAGAAATCCTTAATAAACCTGCGGTAGGATAAGGCAATGATTAAATGATGTCAATATTTGCCTTATCAACCTCAATCCCTTTATGGGAGACAATGTGACCCAAAACAATGCCTTCCTCAACCATAAAGTGACACTTCTCTTATTTGAGCACTAAGTTAGTGTCAACACATCTTTTAAGTACAATTGCCAAATGGTTGAGGCAAGCATCAAAACTATCACCATCGACTGTAAAATCATCCATAAAAACCTCAATGAATTTCTCTATATATTCAGAAAATATACTTACCATACACCGTTGGAATGTCCCAGGAGCGTTGCACAAGCCAAAAGGCATTATGCGATATGCAAAAGTGCCAAACGGACATGTGAATGTTGTCTTTTCTTGATCCTCTGGTGCGATGGCTATCTGAAAGTACCCTGAATATCCATCTAGAAAGCAATAATATGGACGAATAACAAGTCTTTCAAGCATTTGATCAATGAATGGTAAGGGAAAATGATCTTTTCGAGTTACCGCATTCAGCTTACGATAAGCGATGCAAACTCTCCAGCCTGATTGGACTCTGGTAGGGACCAACTCACCTTCTTGATTCTCGACCACTGTTATGCCTCCCTTCTTTGGTACTACCTGTGTTGGACTAACCCATTGACCATCAGAGATGGGATAGATCATAACTGCTTGAAAGAGCTTGAGCACCTCCTTCTTTACTACATCCACCATAGGTGGGTTGAGTCTCCGTTGAGGTTTCTTGGAAGGTTTGGCTCCCTCTTCTAATAAGATTCTATGCATGCAAGTAGCTGGGCTAATTCCCTTGATATTCGTTATGGTCCATCCCATAGCTGTCTTATGCTCTTTGAGCACCCTTGCCAACCTCTCTTCTTGTTCTTTGGTGAGCTTGTTAGAGATGATGACATGCAAGGTGTCACCTTTCCCCACAAATGCATACTTCAGATGCTCATGAAGAGGCTTTAGCTCAACATCAAGTGCATGTACGATAGAAGGTAAGAGCTTCTCATTTGGAATGGTTAGTGTCATTAAGGTATCTGCCTGTGAGTATATAGGTATGGAAGACAAGTCTCTTATGGTCTCCTGCAAGTTAGTAGATAAAACATAACTCAATGAGAACTCCTCAATAGGAGATTCTAAAGCTACCCGCAGGTCATCTACACAACTCATATCAAAAGTATCCTGCTTACAAGTATCAATGGCATCCATAAAGCATAAGGAATGATCATCAGAAGGGAATTTCATTGCATCATATATATTGTATTCAACCTTCTCACCATCGAATTCCATAGTCAAAGAACCAGAATACACATCGATTTTTGTCTTAGCAGTCTTTAAAAAGGGTCTTCCTAGGAGAATAGGGGCCTCTTGATTACCATGCTCCATGTCTAAGACAAAGAAATCAGCAGGAAAGATCAAATTGTCAACCATCACTAAAACATCCTCAACTATGCCTCTAGGAAAAGCATTGGATCGGTCCGCTAGTTGGAACACCACTCTAGTCTCATGCAAAGGTCATAAAACCCAATCATTCATACATAGAATAAGATAAAACATTAATAGATGCACCCAAGTCTAACAAACCTTTATCAAACTTAGTCTTACCTATCACACATGGTATTGTGAACATGCCAGGGTCGCTACATTTCTTAGGCATACGCTTTTGAAACACAGCAGACACATGTTCGCTTACCTTAATTTTCTGCTTCCCCTTCAACTTTTGATTCCTCTTTATTGTGCAAAGTTCCTTGAGAAATTTGGCATAACGAGGAATACTTTTTAATCAGATTGAGTAAGGGGATGTTTACCTCGCACTTACTGAACGTCTTAAAGATCTCTTTGTCATTTAATGGTCTTTTTGTGTCTCTGAGTGCTTCAGAAAAGGGAGGAACGGGTTTGAAAGAATTAAGAGGGGGAAAATCAGGTCTTACGTACTCATCAGATGAGTAACTGGAGTGGCCGCGGGGCGGTTGGGCTTGGCCACGGGGCGGCCCGGCGATTTCTGCAGAGTCAGTATCGCCTTGGCCGCGGGGCGGCTTAGGGTTGTCGCGGGGCGGCCGGCGATTGCGAGCCTCTTCTTCCTCCTCGTTCGTACCTGTTTCAAAATTTTCTATGTTAGCATCTTTATGGGGAGTGGTAATTAGTTCCTTACCACTTCTTAGCGTCACGGCGCTGACGTTCTCCTTGGGGTTCACCACCGTTTGAGATGGTAGCTTTCCTGAGTCCTTAGCTTGCATTTCACTCATCGATTGAGCCAATTGGCTAATTTTCTTCTCCAAATTCTTGGTGTGCTCAGCTTGACTCAGGACGATCTTTGTAAGAGCTTTGATAGGATCTTCATTAGATTGATCAGCAGTTGGTGGAGGTCCTCTTTGTCTGGCATCAAATTGTTGCTGAGGTCTGAATTGGGGTCTTCCTTGTGGATTGAAAGGGGCCTGGTTATTACCATAGCCATACCCCCGGTAACCTGCATTATAGTTGTTATTGAAATGATTGGGATTAGCATAGTTACTATACCTGGGTCGCTGCGGAACAAAGTTCCCCATGGCATTCAACTCTACACTTGGCTCCTGCAACATTGGACATGTGTCCGTCGGGCGATAAAGATCAGCGTAAATGCCACATGCCTTAAGTTGTTGTGGGGTTCCTTGTAGCATGAACCTTTTCATCATATCCTTCAATTCAGCCACATCGTTATGTAATGCGGAAGTTGAGGTGTCAACGGCGAGTACCCCTCTAGCATAAAGTCCCTTGCTGAATTGTATAGAGCCATCAGCAAGCTCCGAAAACACCTCCCAAGCATCATTGGGTGTTTTGTTCAAGATGTTGCCTCCACAGGCAGAGTTCACCGTCTTGCGCTCCTCGTCAAGCAATCCATTGAATAGAAAGAGCATCAAATCCTTCTTGGAGAAACCATGGTGAGGGAAACTAGAGCAAAGCTTCTTGAAGCGCTCAAAGTACTCATAGAGTGTCTCTGTAGCCTGCTGGTCAATGCTGCTGATTTCCTTTTTCAGACTGTTTAACTTGGTCGCAAGAAAGTACTTCTTCATAAAGAGACGCTTCAACTGAATCCATGTTATTACACTTCCTGGTGGCAAGTAGTAGAACCACTCATTGGCAGTGTCCTTATGCGAAAAAGGGAATGCTCTTAACTTGATTTGCTCCTCCGTGACATTGCCTAGTTTCATTCCCACCACGACAGTATGGAACTCAGATAAGTACTTGTGGGGGTCCTCACCACACAACCCATGGAATTTAGGTAAGAGATGAACAACCCCAGACTTTAGCTCAAAATTGACACCTTCATCAAGTGCAGGGAACGCGATAGCCAATGGTTGTTAGGCTAAGTTTGGTGTTGTGAGCTCCTTCAACGTTCGATTTTCATCGTTATCAGCCATCTCTATACTCTCTTCTTCTCCTTGATCGAAAGGTAACTCGCGAAAGTGATCACGAGCTTCTCGCCCTCATCTAGAGAGAGTCCTCTCAATCTCTGAATCCAAAGACAATAAAGATGAGTTAGTAGCACGAGTGTGGACCATATAGGTGGTCCACACCAAGATTAGCGATTAAAACAACACAAGAATTCAATAAGAATTCCCCGGCAACGGCGCCAAATTTGACAGGAGGAAAACCTGTCGTTGTTCTTGCCAAAGAATACTCAAACTCACAACTAGTATAGTGTGTAAGCAAAAGGTCGATCCACATGGAAATCTATTCAATTCAAGTATAATTTTAATCGCTAATAGAGAATATGGGGGGTTTTTGGTGTGAAAAAGGTCCCCCTTTTATCAAATCGGAAGCAAGTAAACAAAGTAAATTGGTTTTAGAATCTAGTGGAGAGAATTAGGTTCACCTACAATTTATTACTTCGATTGATGAATTTGATCCTTGTTTCAGCCTCTAGTTCTTCTCTTTTCCTATCAATGTCCTTGTCCAGATCTTAGGTAAATTACTAGTCCTACAAGTCCTAGCAACCCTTATCTCTAAATAACCCTAACACGGTTAAGATTTAACCTAGAGATAGCATTAAGAATATAAATTAACCAAGGTACATGCAATATCAAGCTACGAGTCGATATTTAACATATATTCAACTTCCTACACATCCAATTAGTCCTACGAGTCCTAAAGGGATATGATTGCCACTTGGGTTAAGGTTCACTACGAGGAATCTGCAAAACCCTAGCAATTGAATGAATCTACTCTAACTAGTTGATCAGGCTAGAGAGAATAAAACACATTCAAGGAATTAAGCACAAAGAAGTCAAAACATTGGAATAGGATTAAGAACTAAATTAAGAAACTCACAATTCAACAATCAAATATCCAAACTGTAGGCGAAACCTTGAGAGTTTAGTTGCTCATGCTCAACGGCGCTCTCAACAATGGAATAAAGTGCATAAGGTGAATGAAATAATAAACTAGAAAAGTCTTATATAGTATTTAGAAAGCCGTCCAAACAACTAAACCAAAACCCTAATTAAAAACCAGCATCGAATGTTGCGTTTCTGCACGAGCCGCGGGGCGTCCAGGCCATGCCGCGGGGCGGCCGGCGATTTTTCCGAGCTTCTTCATCCGAGACTTCACCAGCTCCTATGCATCTTCCTTAGCTTGTTTTCACTCTTCGCCTTCTCTCTCGCCTCCTCCTCCTCCTCCTCCTCTCTCTCTCTCTCCTCTCTCGCCTTCTCTCTCTCTCCTCTCTCCTTGCGCCCTAAGACGACTTCACTTGAATTGAATGAATGGAAATCAGCCACTAAGGCTTTATTTACAGCCTTCATTCCAAGCTAATCTAGGAAAGAAAACTATATCTTTATCTAATTCTATCTATCTTTTATCAAAAGATTAAAACATGGAAATAAAGGAAATAAATCAACTAGGAATTATATCTAAAGTAGATAAATATATTTTCCTCTTGATAGCTCTTGATATATCTTGATGGAATTTGATCTCGAAAATATCTCCATTGGACTCGGGATAGAACCTTAACAAGATTCGGATTACTCGACGTCGGCCACTGGGGTTTCCTCGATATCGAGTAGAATTTCTCGATATCGACTAGCATTTTCTCGTCTTCTGCTCAGCAACTCGATTCCAACCTCAATGAGCAAAGTCAACTTGATTTTTCCTCGACATCAAGTAACAAGTTCAGCTCCCAGCTTCACTTGTCGACTCCTGGTGCTCTGACTCGATATGGCTTAGTCGATATCGAGTAAAACAACTCGATATCGACTAACTTCATCTGCTCTGCTCGATTCTCGTCTTCTGGAGCAAAAGTCGAGTAGAATTTGGTCGACTTCGACCAGTTTGGTCGATGTCGAGTAACTCTGTTGCTTCCAGCATTCTGCTCCGTTCTTAAAACACACTTTTCCGTGTGCTCGTTTGTCAGATTGACGCATATGAGCATGCGTTGGAAAGATCTTTTTGAGGGCTACAGCTCTCATGAAGACTTCGAAACTTAATTCAGAATGATGAATGGTGAAAAATGGCATTTTCTCCAGATGCACTAACCTTAGCTTCTTCATGACTTTCCTTTAAGCTCCAAAATGCGTCCGATTTCTAAGAAATATAACAAAAACTTGTGGAGACCTCCATATATTGCAAATAAGTATAACCTACACAAATTATGTATTATTCTAACCCAAATGTATGAAATATATGCAGAAATCGATATAAAAGTATGTGTAAAACATGGCGAATTAGGCTCACAACAAACACCCCATACTTAAGCTTGCTTGTCCCCAAGCAATACTTTTAATTGTCATACAGGGGAAGAAATCAAAACTCTCAACATATTAGATTCTTTCTCATATAACCCTCCAATTAATTACCATCCTCGAAAAGGTACTAGTGTCACAAATCCATGCATGTGCAATTAAAAAGAAACATCTACTCATAAAAGGAGGGTTATGCAAAACAATTCATAAGTGACAAAGCATTAATAATCAAGAGGCCTTTAATTTAGCTCAAATAAGGAGTAGATTGGTAAAAGACAAAAAGGTGGGCAATGTTTGGCAATGTGGTACTAATGATCCGGGGAAATGGAGTATTTCCAAACTTTCATACCACAGTCCTTCTTCCTTTGATTCATCACCTTTCATAATGCTTTTTTCACTATAATGCTTTTTTCACTATAATGCTTTTACCTCTCTAACCTCAGCACTGCCTTCTTGCGAGTCGCAAACATGGGTGTCATGAATGGCCCCGGATACTTAGTGCTTTGGACTCCTCACATGCGTGTCCCATCTCACTGAACTATTATCTCAGTAAGCAGGGTCGATCTACCATTATCTCTTGAGGTGATCGGATTTTCTTTTACTCATCAAATTTTCCAAATATTTTTCAAATATTCCTGCCAAACTCCATATATGATATAACAACACAACAACCATATAATAATCTCCATATTGTGACATCATTCTCAACATAATCCCCGGATAGGAAATAAGGTAAAGAATGACAATATTTAGATCATGTGGAGCATATATGAAATAAGACATAATATGGCTTTTGTGATGCATAAGCATAGGTAAAGGCTAGGAATATAACAATATGAGCATTATATGGAAATATAAAGTCCTCCATCCTCTTATCATGCAACAGGTCAAAAGCAACTTCAAATTTTACCTCCTTTCATGGTTTTCAAGGAAATAATGCACTTCATTGTGACTTCCCTTTACTAGGCAATTTCATTCTATATCTCTAATGAATCCAATTTTGCATCGTCGAGTTCAATTAAAGCTTCCATGACATTAATAAAAAATTTCAATGGGGGTCATTTTTTATAGACTTGAAAACATGCATGTAAGCACATAAATCAATAGTGAATTCCAAAATAACCATGTATAAGCAATTCAAGAAATAAACTTAAAATATGCACGCAAAATGTCAAATATGGTCAAATATGCACAAAGTACGTCCTTCCTCCACCCCATACTTAAACATTACATTGTCCTCACTGTATAAAAAAATAAGGGTAAAGGAAGAAACTCACTAGACAGGCGTGCATGATCGTCAGAATCGAGTGTTATGCTGCTGGGCCTAGTCCGATTTTAGCTGCTTCTATCCCTATGGACCTGAAAAAATGTAGTAGAGAAATATCCACAATAGAAAAACTAAAAGTTCAAAACCAAAAACAAACAAAAGCAACAATGTCCAAAAGTCTCAAAAAGTAAATGTTTATTTACAAGCTCTAGATTTTATAGTCGCTAGGCCGACATCTTCATTAAGCATTAGCCTAGCTCATCTTTGTCCGGAGGTATAGGTGGTTCTGGTCGTTCCTCCAGTGGTGGGAAGCGTGGGATGTCATCCGGGGGCATCATGTGAAGAAGCTTAAACCTCCCCGAGTGGACGCTCCATGGCTCCACCCATTCATCTTCCCTGGCTCGAGCTAGCATATATAAGGGAAGATATAAAGAAAATATACATACCTCATCATCATACCTCTTCCGCTTCATAGGTTGACTTGGTTGCGCGTCTACAACACAGCAAAACGGTGGAGTGGGAAGAGATATTTCCACCTCATCATGTGGAGCTTCATGCCACTTTTCTAGGACCCCATACTTGAATACGAACATCGGTTGCTCAAAATCATCGGGGATAGCCTTAACCTTGTAAGGTAAAAGCGATCTTGGAATGCCCTGGTCAACAATGTCCAACTTCTTCTCTTCTAGTGCTATTTCGCCTTGGGATCCTTCATATGATTCATCAACAATAGGTAGCAAAGTAGGAATGAAATATGAGGAAGGACATACCTGGTTGTCGACATCGAGTGGGTCAATTGGCTCGTCTAGAGGAGGGCATGGTCCTTTGGACTGAATGAAAGCCTCAAGCCTTCGGATTTCGTCTTCTAGCCGAGCTATTTCCCTTAATTGGGACTCCTCCACTGCGATCCTATTTCTCCGTCTCAAATCTTGAGACCATTCTTCCCATGCAGAATTCCTTTCGGCAAAGTCTTCCATCTTTGTACTTAAGCTTTGAAATCACAATCAAGAACACAAATTAGAGCCAAAAGCTTGGTACCCAGTTGGTACCGGTGAGGTAGGTGGTGGTAGGGTATGTGATAGGGTAAGAAAAAGGGATGGGCTTTTCTGAACCTTAAACACAATTAAACTAGGCGCGATTGATATCTCCCCGACAACGGCGCCAATTTGACGAGAGGGTTTCTCGACCAAATAAATTTGTAGTCAAGACCCCGTTGTAGGATAGTGGAGTCAGGTTCGTCCTTAGGAGAGAAGCCAACGCTTCTAGGTTTAGTGTGTTTTGGGGTTCAGGGATAGCAGGAAAAGGTGATGAGGGTAGCTGTCGACAAAGAATAGAGGGGTTGATGTCGAGGGATGGACGGAGAATGGTGGTTTGATATCGAGTAGAATATGTGCCGAATAAAAATAATAAAATAAAACAAATAAAGATGCAAACTTTCAAGTTTAGGGATCACGACAACAATAAACATATGCGCAGATCATAAATCACATAAAGATGCAAACTTTATATCAAATAACTTTCGTTATTAACTGAAGGTTCGATATTATAAAACAATGTAATAAAGAAATACTCTAGAAGGGGGGTTGAATAGAGTATGCCCGTTTTTCGCAGAAAGTCTCAAAACTTTTGGAGCTCGTATAAAACCCTTTGAGATTAACCTGAATCACAAAGTTAGACAATCGAACCAAGTGCGGAAATAAGGTAAAGTAATAAGTAAAGGACACGAGTAATTGTTTACGAGGTTCGGCACAAACTTGGCCTACGTCCCCGCCTAGGGTTCTTCCACAACCCTAGGATTCAAAAGGCTTTATTGATTCGCTTAGCTTAGGATCCTAATAGCTCACCGAGAAGCCTCTCTCCTATACAATTGCAATCTAGTCAACTCACGTTCCCTTGGAGTCCTAGACCTATCTAGAAGAGCCCCACCTCTCTCAGCTATCTAGTACAATCCTCTTACTCTCACAAATCAATAGCCTAGTGCAACTTCCCGAGTTATAAACTCTCGAGTAACACTATAAATGAATATATCCTATAAGCTCACAGTGACTCTCAAAGGCTTTGAAATAAACAACAAACTCTTGAGCGCTTAGCAGAGAGACACTTTGGAAGACAGATCTCGCTTGAATGAATGAAAGCTCGTGTAGCACTTGTAACCTCTGTCTTCTTCTTTCTTTCCTTTATATAGAAGTGGAATGGCGCCTAAGGATCTTCACCAACGGCTCTTTCGAATCAGGCTTGATCTTGAATCTTCTATTTATGGATACTCCGAAGCCATGATCCTCTTTGAATAGGATCTCCTCAATATGCGCCAAAGGAAAGATATAAACTCGAAATACTTCCTGAAAGATTAGTCATACACACACACACACACATATATATATATATATATATATATATATATATATATATATATATATATATATATATATATATATATATATATATATATATAATATAAAGGAAGTCTATAATAAGATTAAATAATATTCGGACTAATAAGACAGGTTTTGTATTTCATCAACTGTTAATGCTCCAAGGCCTTTGACAAACATCCTGTCAAAGCCTTTGAAACATTTATTCCGATTTTCATCAAGGGAGGGAGTTATCAATCTCCCCCTTGATGAAAGACAAAACATGTGCATCCCTGCAACTTAGTCAAGCATAGATAATAAAATAGAAATCGGACTAAGTACCTGCAAGGGTTAGACAAATGTTGGATCAAAAATTTTTAAAGCATGCAAAAACCATCCAACCGAAAACCATAAATCAAAAACCAAGGTCTTCCAAGACCTTTAAGCATAGGTTTTCAAAGTCTAAACACCACAGATCATCTCCCCCTTTTTGTCTTTCAACAAAGGGCGGAGGTAAAACAATCACCAAAATAGTCACCAAATGTTTTGAAAACGTTTTCAAAAACCAGCAATGTATCAAGTGGGTGGGATATGATTGGGTAGGGTTTAGGCTTAGTCATCCGGAGCATCATCAGTGAGCCTCGTCCACAATCCTTCCAGCATCTTGGAAATCCCGCTCATCTCCGTCATAATCTCCTTCTGCAGCTCCTTGATATCCAGGCGAACTTCCTCCAAGCCCAACTCTAGGTTGTTCATGCGTTCATCGAAAGCTGGAGGAGTGGGAAAGGCTTTTGAAGGAGTGGCAAGACTCAAGGTCCCTTGGGGAGACCGAGTGATGCCAATCTTTTCAAGGCCCTTAGAGTCGAACTTACCCGTATGACGCAGTTGTTCTTCATTTTTGACATCAATTCTAGACGCTTTAAAGAGAGGGGTCAAAAGGGTAGCAAAGGGGAGGGGAGAGACTTTTCTAGCTTTTCTGGCATGAGCCATGGTTCCAAGGATAGTGTTGGCCAGATCAATATCAAGGCCATTTAAGATGCGGTAGAGCAGGACCATGGCATTGTCGGTAAGGAGTGAGCCAGAGTTAAGACGGGGTAAGAGGCATCGAACAATGATGTTGAAAATGATTTTTGCCTCAAGGGTTAGGTATGAGTGGGTGAGTTGCTTTGAGGTGCTGTTGGATGCTTCGGGTAGGAGATACTTGGCTCGGGCAAGGATGATGCAATTCTCTTTTGAGGGGTGTATTTCAGAGGGTGGAACTGGGGTAGGTAAGCCAAGGAAATCTGCAAAATCATTGGAGTTGAGAGAGATTCTAACCCCTTTGACAACAGACTCCAAAGACCAACCATTGGTGTCGTTTTTGGCTTTTAGGTTAATGTAAAACAGACGGGTAAGCTGGGGGTAGTAGACAGTTTTAAGGTTCAGAAGGGTCCAGGCTGGGGATTTTTTGAGAAGCTCAATGCATGGTAACTTCAAAGCTTCGAAGAACTCAAAATCCAAAAAATCAGAACAGCTAATCTTACGAGTTCGAAACTCGTCTACCCACTTACCAACAGTCTCAGCATCTTGAAACCAAGAGGAGGGCAAGGATTGATTTACCTGGATATAGGCCGGGGGTCGGCATTCTTTCTGCGAGCAACTGTTGGAGCAACTCTCTTGACAGGCGCTACAAGACTCTTGACAGTGCCCTTCCTGGTGCGCTTGGGAGATGGAGGCTTGACAGCAGCAGGGGCTTTCCGCTTCTTTGGAGACGGGGGAGGAGGAGAAGGAGAGGGAGATTCTTCCTCCTCTTCCTCAGACCCCGAGTCCTCACCGGACCCCGCTTCATCTCCTTCAGCTTCCTCGTCATCCCCAGAACCCTCTTGCTCTTCTTCTTCTTCCTCGGGCTCCTCCTCGGATGGAACCTCCTCGGCTTCGATTTCCTTCTGAATCCGCTCAGCTTCCTCCTCTGCCAGTTTCCTAGCAAGCTCGGCCTCCTCATCAGCCTTTTTCTTCTTCAAGGCTTCCTCCTCGGCTTCCTTGGCAGCATCTCTCCCCAGGGTGGCGTCTAGGTCATCTTCCTCCTCTTCCTCGTCCACTTCCTCAGCCAAAATCTTCCTCTTCCCTTTCTGTTTAGCACTGAGCGGCTTCTTAGCAGAGCGCTTTTGAGAGCTCTTGGGAACAATGGTCGTGCTCTCAGCGATGGTGCTCTGGACGACAGTTGGGACAATGGCTTGAGGAGCGGATTCAGGTGTGGGAGAGGTAGCAGTGGCCTAGCGTCCTTTGGGGGTGGCGCCAAGTCTTTTGGGTGTGACAGCTTTCTTGGTCTTGGGTGCCATGGAGGAAATCGGCTAGGGTTTTCTTAGAACAGATTGAGAGGTTGAAGAGGGAGAAGGTGAAGGGGTTTGGATTAGTTCTGAGTTTCTGATGTAATCGGGTACAGGATTGGGTTTAAGTAGAGGGAGTGATGGGACGGGTTTAGAGTTCCAAGGAAAGAAATCATCACATTACCAATTTGAAAGGTTTCCAATTCAAAATTCAAATGTTCCCATTAAAATCGGACTGAAAAACTGAAAGATTTAGTTCCAAATTTAAAAATATCTTAACGGTTAAGAATAATTTTGAAATCCAAAAAAAAAATATAATTGATTAAATATCTAAAAAGATATTAACCAAAAATATATGATCCGATATATGTAATCCACCATTTAGTTCACACACCTTGACATAGTTCTCAAGGGTCTTGACACTAAGTAGAATTTATCTTTCGTAAAGGGAATGCTCCCCCTACGAAAGTGCATCCTTGTTAAGCATCCCAATCTCTCGTCTTATGAAGGTGAACCTGTCCTCTGCCAAAGGCTTAGTGAAAATGTCAGCCCATTGATAATCAGTTGAAATAAACGAAATGGACACATCACCTTTTTTAACATGATCTCTAATGAAATGATGCCTTACATCAATATGTTTGGTCCTTGAATGCTGAACAGGATTCTTAGTGATGGATATGGCACTTGTATTGTCACACTTAATTGGGATACCTTTGAGGTTGATGCCAAGATCTCGCATTTGTTGAGCTATCCAAAGGATTTGGGAGCAACAGGCTCCAACTGCACTGTATTCGGCTTCTGTAGTGGATAGAGCAACTGAGTTTTGCTTCTTTGAGTGCCAACTGATCAAAGATGCTCCTAAGAATTGGCAACATCCTGATGTGCTCTTCCTATCCACCTTATAGCCTGCAAAATCTGCATCAGAATATCCAATTAAAGTGAAATCCTTTTGCTTTGGGTACCATAGTCCAAGCTCCTGAGTGCCATTGAGATATCAAAAGATCCTCTTCACATCCACGAGGTGAGATTCTTTAGGATCAGCTTGAAACCTAGCACACATGCATACACTAAACATGATGTCTGGTCTACTAGCCGTGAGATATAATAAAGATCCAATCATTCCTTGATACTCCTTTTGATTGACACTTATTCCAGTCTTGTCTTGATCTAGAGACAATGTTGAGCTCATGGGAGTCTTGGTTGCTTTGGATTGATCCATCTTGAACTTCTTCAAGAGATCCTTAGTGTACTTGCTTTGGTTGACAAAGATCCCTTTCATGGATTGATGAATTTGTAATCCCAAAAAGAAGTTGAGTTCACCCATCAAGCTCATCTCAAATTCACTGCACATGATGTAAGAAAATTCCTTGCACAAAGATGTGTTAGTAGCACCAAATAATATATCATCAACATAAATTTGAATAACCAAAATGTCCCTTCCTTTGGTTTTGATAAAAAGAGTCTTGTCGATCAACCCCCTTTTAAAATCATTTTCTAAAAGATATTTTGACAAGCGCTCATACCAAGCTCTTGGGGCTTGTTTCAAACCATAAAGCGCTTTGTCAATTTTATAAACATGATTGGGAAATTCTGAAGTTTCAAAACCTGGGGGTTGAGCCACATATACTTCTTCCTCTAAGAAACCATTAAGAAAAGCACACTTGACATCCATTTGATATAACTTTATGCTCATAAAAGATGCAAATGCTAATAAAATGCGAATGGCTTCAAGCCTGGCTACGGGAGCAAAGGTCTCCTCGTAGTCAATACCTTCCTCTTGATTGTAGCGTTGAGCAACAAGCCTTGCCTTGTTCCTCACGATCTTACCATTCTCATCTAGCTTGTTTCGAAAGACCCATCGAGTGCCAATGACTGATTGATGCTTTGGCCTAGGCTTCAAGGTCCAGACTTTGTTCCTTTCAAATTCATTAAGCTCACTTTGCATGGCAATGATCCAGTCTGGCTCCTTAAGTGCCTCATCTACCTTCTTTGGCTCAATAAGAGAAACAAACGCGTGAAAAACACAAAGATCTTTAAGTTTAGAACGAGTTTGAACACTATAACTAGGGTCAGAAATGATATCCTTTAATGAGTGTGATGAGGAGTATTTGAATTTCCTTTTGCTAGTCTCAGCTCCTTGATTCGTCATACTGGTAGGATTGACTTGTAGTACATCTGACTCCGTGGTCCTGTTAGGTTCAGTTACAGCAGTTTTTGATGTCTCAACACTGTTGGATTGGACACCAAGGGCTTTGGACGAATCTTCAACACCTTGGGCCAATTCTTTAGTGTTAAGAATCGGTTCCTGCATGTTCCTCTTCTCTGTGTTCTTGGTAGCAGCATCATCACCCTCCTCGTTCTCTTCATGGATGTTAAGATCTATATAACCTTTTTGGGTTTGAAAGAGCTACGTGTTTTGTTTACCTCGTGTGCATGCATTGCACATATCAATACCTTGGAAGTCCATCTCAGGTAACCCTCTTACAAGCCCTTTGGACACAAGCTTTTGTAGTGTATGTGGACTCACATGACCGAGTCTCCTGTGCCAGAGCTTTGGATTATCCGTCAAAGCCTTTAGACATGTTAAGCTTCCTTGTGCCACTTGATCAGCATTTACGGCGTATATGTTGTTGTAACGATATGCAGTCAATATAACTTCACCTGTATCATCTCTGCACACTATACATCTTTTCTTGTTAAATCTGACATTGTTACCACTATCGCATAATTGAGAGACACTAAGCAAATTATACTTTAAACCATTAACAAGATAGACATTTTTAATACTATGGCTGGAATCACTTCCAACACTACCAATACCAACGATGTCACATTTTCCTTTGTCACCAAGAGTGATTGTTCCCGTGGATTGCTCCTTTAGATCATGAAAGAGAGAGCTCTTCCCACTCATATGCCTCGAGCATCCACTATCAATAATCCATTTGTGATCTTTCACCTTGGTGATCTCCTGCAAGACAAACATCAACCTTTGTGGCTAGACCAATACGCAAATTTGGATCCATTGTTGGGGTAAACCATATTTGGTAAAATAATGCCTTTTGGAACCCAAACTTGTGTTATCCGTTCTTTTCTCAAATGAACAGGAAATGTATTGCGAATAATGTATGGATCCTTTCTTCTATAGGGGCAGGTCTCTTTTACATGTCCCTTTCTAGCCCAATGGTGACATATAGGAGAGGTTCTGCTTCCTTTTGCCTTTACAAAAGTGGTAATGTGTTGCTTCTTTAAAAACATTGGATTGTAACCAATACCACTTTTGTTTAGAGAGCTTTGTTGCTCACCCAACATCCTATCGAGAGTACTTTTGGATTTGGTAAAACTTATAAGGGCTTTCTGTTGGTCTTGAATCTTATTATTCAGGGAGATCTTCTCGTTCTCTAAGTCATGATGCTCATTTCTTAGAGAGGAGAGATCTTGCTTGAGTTCAGATTTCTCTGAGTCAAGCGTCTTGACTTTAATGTCAAGACCTAAATAAGAAGCTTCAAGACTTTTGACCCTCATAGACAGATCCTCAATAGTTCTTTCCTGGTCCACAGTTCTCTTAATAAGGATGTTAGTTTGGGCAATAAGCTTCTCTTCATTGGCAATCATATTGGAAAGGAATTCCGATAATACCTCTTTTGGACTTTCCATAAGTTCTCTTATAGTGGCTTCAAGCTTTTCATCGAGGGATCCATCTTCTGAGGCCATAAGACAAATGTTGGCCTTCTCATCATCGGAGTCAGAGTCGGAATCACTCTAAGTTGCCACCATAGCTTTCTTCTTCCATTTGTCGCCTTTCTTGGGCTGGCTCTTTGTCTTTTGAGGGCAGTCCTTCACAAGATGATCTGTTTCACCACATTCAAAACAAGACAACGGTTTAGTCTTCTTTTTATACTTGTTGTATTGAGGCTTACCTCGAAATTTTGAAGACTCTGATCCATCCTTGTTGTTGAATTGCTTCTTCATTTTGAGAATTCTAGCAAGGCCTCTTGTGATAAGAGCAAAAGGATCATCCTCATCGTCATCCTCATCTTCGGAATCAGATCCATCCTTGGGCTCATCCTTCTTAGACTTGAGTGCCAAGTTCTTAGTGCTAGCTGGAAGTTCTCCATCGTCTTCATTAAGGATCATCTCATGCGTGATCAGCTTCCCAAGAAGGTCATCAAGGGGTAGAGTGGTGAGGTCCTGGGCTTCCTCTATAGCTGTTAATTTTGGACCCCATTTCTCCTTTGGAAAGCACCTCAGTATATTCCTCACTTTCTCAACGTTGGTAAAGCTCTTGCCGAGAGAGTCAAGGTTGTTGGTGATTTCTGTGAATCGTGTGAACATGGCCTTGATTGACTCATCAGACTTCATCTTGAAGACCTCATACTTTCTAAGGAAGATGCTGATCTTGGTGTCTTTCACTTGGCTCGTTCCTTCATAGGTGACGACCAATTTGTCCCAAATCTCTTTAGCTGACCTACAAGATGAAATACGGTTAAACTCATCAGTGCTAAGACCACAATAGAGTAAGTTAATAGCCCTGTAGTTTTTAGAGATGGTTTCAAGATCTGCTTGGTTGTATTCAGACTCCTTCTTTGCAACTTTGGTATCATTTGGTCCATCTTTCTCTGGAATCTTCGGACCATTCTCTATAATGTTCCAAAGCTCTAGATCTTGGTCTATGATGAACATCTTCATCAAAGATCTCCAGTGGACAAAGTTGTTTCCTACAAAGAGTGGCGGTCTGCTTGTGGACCTTCCCTGTGCAAATCCTCCGCTTGCTTCACCAGACATGATCGAAACTCACAAGATTGTTAGATAAAAAACAGTTAGTAAACCTCTTATACAAATTGAAGGTTCAATAATATAAAACAATGTAATAAAGAAATACTCTAGAAGTGGGGTTGAATAGAGTATGCCCGTTTTTCGCAGAAAGTCTCAAGACTTTTGGAGCTCGTATAAAACCCTTTGAGATTAACCTGAATCACAAAGTTAGACAATCAAACCAAGTGCGGAAATAAGGTAAAGCACTAAGTAAAGGACACGAGTAATTGTTTACGAGGTTCGGCACGAACTTGGCCTACGTCCCCGCCTAGGGTTCTTCCACAACCCTAGGATTCAAAAAGCTTTATTGATTCGCTTAGCTTAGGATCCTAATAGCTCACCGAGAAGCCTCTCTCCTATACAATTGCAATCTAGTCAACTCACGTTCCCTTGGAGTCCTAGACCAATCTAGAAGAGCCCCACCTCTCTCAGCTATGTAGTACAATCCTCTTACTCTCACAAATCAATAGCCTAGTGCAACTTCTCGAGTTATAAACTCTCGAGTAACACTATAAATGAATATATCCTATGAGCTCACAGTGACTCTCAAAGGCTTTGAAATAAACAACAAACTCTTGAGCGCTTAGCAGAGAGACACTTTGGAAGACAGATCTAGCTTGAATGAATGAAAGCTCGTGTAGCACTTGTATCCTCTGTCTTCTTCTTTCTTTCCTTTATGTAGAAGTGGAATGACGCCTAAGGATCTTCACCAACGGCTCTTTCGAATCAGGCTTGATGTTGAATCTTCTATTTATGGATACTCCGAAGCCATGATCCTCTTTGAATAGGATCTCCTCAATATGCGCCAAAGGAAAGATATAAACTCGAAATACTTCCTGAAAGATTAGTCATACATATATATATAATATAAAGGAAGTATATAATAAGATTAAATAATATTCGGACTAATAAGACAGGTTTTGTATTTCATCAACTGTTATTGCTCCAAGGCCTTTGACAAACATCCTGTCAAATCCTTTGAGACATTTATTCCGATTTTCATCAAGGGAGGGAGTTATCATTAAAAAATAGGAATATAGAGGCTTTTGCATAAACCCTAAGTGTTACTACCTTTTCTTAATTAGGATCAATCAACTTTCGCAACTAAAGCCTAATTACTATTGAAATTCATAATAAGATCACTTTCGCTTCAATATAATGAATAAGGAATTCCTCAACTCTCACAAAGGATTACGCACTTAGGTAGATGATAATAAAGACATACAAATTCATAAATTCATAAATTCATAAATTAAACACACATATCTATTGTTGGGATCACCCCAACCATAAAAGAAAGAAATTAGAAACAAACAATAATGAAAGAAATTAACTTTAACATAAAATAAACTATAACTTACAACCGTTCGTCTCCTTCCTTCTCCTTCTCTCTCGCCTCATCCTCCTCCTCCTCTCTCTCTCTCTCTCCCCCTCTCTCTCTCTCTCTCTCTCTCTCTCTCTCTCTCTCTCTCTCTCTCTCTCTCCTCTCTCCTTGCGCCCTAAGATGACTTGACTTGAATTGAATGAATGGAAATCAGCCACTAAGGCTTTATTTACAACCTTCATTCCAAGCTAATCTAGGAAAGAAAACTATATCTTTATCTAATTCTATCTATCTTTTATCAAAAGATTAAAACATGGAAATAAAGGAAATAAATCAACTAGGAATTATATCTAAAGTAGATAAATATCTTCTCCTCTTGATATCTCTTGATAGATCTTGATGGAATTTGACCTCGAAAATATCTCCATTGGTCTTGGGATAGAACCTTAACAGGATTCGGATTACTCGACGTCGGCCACTGGGGGTTTCCTTGATGTCGAGTAGAATCGCTCGATATCGACTAGCATTTTCTCGTGTTCTGCTCAACAACTCGATTCCGGCCTCCAGGAGCAAAGTCGACTTGATTTTTCCTCGACATCGAGTAACAAGTTCAGCTCCCAGCTTCACTTGTCGACTCCTGGGGCTCTGACTCGATATGGCTTACTCAATATCGAGTAAAACAACTCGATATCGACTAACTTCGTCAGCTCTGCTCGATTCTCGTCTTCTGGAGCAAAAGTCGAGTAGAATTTGGTTGACTTCGACCAGTTTGGTCGATGCGAGTAACTCTATTGCTTCCAACATTCTGCTTCGTTCTTAAAACGCACTTTCCTGTGTCCTAGTTTATCGGATTGACACATATGAGCATGCGTTAGAAAGCTCTTTTCGAGGGCTACAACTCTCATTAAAACTTCAAAACTTGAATCAGAATGATGAATGGTGAAAAATGGCGTTTTCTTCAGCTGCACTAACCCAAATGTATGAAATATATGCATAAATCGATATAAAAGTAAGAGTGAAACATGGCGACTTAGGCTCACAACATTGATTTCGAGCGACCCACTCGATATCGAGTGGTAAAGCTCGATTTCGACCCCACACTTAAGACTTGGCAAAGCATCCGAAAAATAGTTAGTCGACGTCGACTTACCCTAGTCGATGTCAACTAGATTCTCTGTTTCCTCGTTCAGGATTGCCATGATTTCCTTCACCTGTGCTTCCATATCTCTTTTCTCCAACTCTTCGGGGGTCATATTTCTTACCTTAGGCTCCCGGCAAGTGATATACCTGGCTGAGATTGATTTGACCTCCTCCATAGGACCTGTATGCCTTTCAGGTTTATTAAAAGAGTACTCAATTACCTTATTGCTGATGTTGAAGGTGAGCACTCCCTTCCTTACACTTATGTTGGCATCCACCGTCACTAAGAAGAGCCTTCCTAAAATAATTGGACAAGTAGGGTCGTCTGCCATATCAATAACTAGAAAATCAGCAGGGACAAAGAATTTACCTACTTGTACCGGTACATCATCCACCATGCCTGTAGGGATGACAATAGTGTTGTTTGCCATATAGAGTTTAGCATCCACAGGCTGTAAAGAACCTATCTTGACTTTGGACCAGATTGACAATGGCATGATGCTGACGCTGGCTCCTAAGTCACATAGTGCATTGAATTTTTGTTGACCAAATCAAATAGTTATAGCGAACTTACCTGGATCTGGCCTTTTTTCTAGAAGCTCCATCCTGCTGCATTCTTCTGCGATCTCAGCCATTGACCGATTTTTGCTTAGAACATCTTTGAGGAACTTGATGTAGGATGGCATCTCATGAAGAGCTTCAGTGAAAGGTGTAAAGACCGGTAAATTTTATAATATTAAATAATTTATAATCATTTCGATTTCTAAGATTTGAGAGGTTTGGAATTTCCGTTCTTTATTTATTGGTTTTATTCTAAATATTTTAAAACAAGTTCTGGCATTATTTAGTTAGAAATTCAAATTATGTTTTATCCCGCTCCCATATGCGAAAGTTTAAATAATATTGGGAGTTTTTTATTAAATTCGGAATTGGAAAATTGAAACTCTTTCTTAGTTGGGTCGGATAAGTTCAGAGAGTGGGTTTCGAGATATTTATTCGGGTATCCAAAATATTTTTTGGGGACCAATTTCTATTCTATTTCTTTTCCCTTTGTTTTATTCTCTCTCTCCCTCTCTTTCTCATCTCTCTCTCTCTTAGACAGAAAATCGATGCAAATGTACAATTCACAGCTTGCAAGATTTGTTGTTTTGTGCCAATTCATTATACAATCCACCCTCTTCCTATTGTCTCCAATTGCCAGAACCACCATTCACCTGCAAAACCCACAAAAGAGACAACTCCCTCCCTCTCCCCATCAGAAAAACCCAGAGGAAAGTTGTCCCCTTTCTCTCATTTTGCTCTGCAAAGCCCAGAAACCATTCCACCACCGCCACCGTTGCTCAACCACCTCTCCACCGCCCTCTCATTTCCCTTCGTTGGCCACTGAGCAGCAGACAAGGCCAAGCAATACACCTCCACCATCACCCATCTCGGATCCTTTTCTTCGCCTCCTGTATCTCAAGCCAAGCCACCACCATTACAACTCCTATCCCACATATTCTCGCAGCCGCTAGCAGGTTCCTCCTGTTCGTCCCCGTCTTCGCCGAGGAAGCGGCCCTGCTCTGTTGCCGTAAGAAGAAATCAGGGAAGGGAAGCCCTATCCGTTGAACTAGCTCGAAGCCATCAGTGACCACTTCAGCATCTTCTTCGGTCTCCGGGAAGTCGGAGGAGCAGCCAACGCCTGAGCAAGCCCTCGTCGGACCCCTTCTAGCCGCTCCCGTCCCCGATTATCCGATTTTGAGGTCTGTCGTGATTCCTCCCCTTTTCGATTCCATTCCTCACCAAAGTGCCACTTATCCATCTCTCTCCTCTTCCTAGTTTCGAGCCACGTTTCCTCACCGTCAATTTCAGTCGGAATCGCGCCTCGGATCCTTCTCCGGCGAAGCCCTTCGAGATCGGTAATCTTTCTCTCCTCCTTCCTCCTTGCTTGCGCTTTGCTGTATTTGCTTGGGTTTTGGTAGGAATTGATCGACGGTCAGAATGGGGACGGTGTTGGCTTGAACGGCCGCCGGCAGGGACTTGTTCCCTTCTTCCCTCCGTTTCAACGCCTCCGCCGTCTATGTTTTGTCTGGAGGTTGAAGCCGACGCCTTCTTTTCTTTCTCATCGAGCTGGGGCTGGGTCTTTGAGCTGCGCCGGATCCAAATCTCATTTCGGGTTTCATCTTGGGCTGTAGAATCTTTTTTTGTTATTTCATATGATTGGGTTAAATCAAATATATTAGATGTATTATTATTGTTATCATCATTATATATTACGGAGTATGATCGTATGATTATATATTTTATGAAAATGAGCATATATTATGATTAAGTAATATTATTTGACCTATATGATATTAAGTGGTGTTTTAACAGATGTTTTAAAAATGATTAAGTAATTTAGTATTGTTGCTCTATAATGGTACAATTGTTAAAATGGATCGAGTTTGGTGTTGTGTTTTATTTAAACATTGTTGGTTTTGACTTATAGATATGATTTGCAAGGATGAATTTAATTGGTGTTATTTTGGATAAAATGTTGTTGAATTATTTATAAGGGGTTCTCAAGTTCTCTGTAAATGTTCTTAAAGGATTAAGGTTTTGAAATAAAATACCGGAACTATTTCTATAAAATGCTTTGAGATTTTGGTTTTAAGGTTTAAATGTTTAATGTCGGGATTCCTTATCTCGGGTTGATGATGTTGGTTTTAAAAAGGAAATTGGGAGAATGATTTTGGTTGTTGTGGATGGTATCGGAAAGGATTTGGAAAATGTTTTTACTATCGATTGGTTTTGAGTATGTAGAGAACTTGGGTTTCGCGTGTTTGAATGTTGGTCCGGTAACTTATGGCAATGGCTTGATGATAGGTGTGTATTGCTTTTGGATCGCTTTGGACTTGCATTTGGGCCCTTGCTTGTGTTATCCTACTCTTTTGCATTTCTAGGTAAGCTCCCTAGGGGGCTTACTCAGGTTGGACATTCATGCCTGTTGTTGCATTTTATGTTAGGTGTTGTATATGCATAAAAGCATACCATGTAGTATCCTGTTTAGGTTGCACTAATTGAATGAGCATCTGCTTACTTTATGCGTTTGAAACAGAATGGGCGTTATCTGTGATAGTCCTAGAGCCTTTACTAGGGTCATAGGGTAGCCCAGTCTCATCGGGCGCCCTGAGTCAATCGAGTCGATATGAGCATGATATGAGAGCACAACACCATCGGGCAATCGATGAGATGATATGATATGATGATGCCGTGGTTTGTGCACCACCACGAGGAAATTGTTATGCTATAGCCCGAACTGGCCAGTCTCTGCACTAACGGGAAGGGGTGCAGAGGTAGGAGAGGGATATGCCATTTGGCATTGTCTTGGGCCCTTTACAGTATTTCTGCACATTATTATGAACTAGGAGCATGCTAGTGTGTTTGGCTTTCGTACTGCATTGGAGCATCTTCATTAGGTATAACACATACTATGTGGGCTCAGCGAGGACTGCCGGTCCCGCATGAGTGGCTTGATCTGACTCTTTTCCCCGTTCTTTTTTTTGAGGTATTTTCTACAGACTTTGAGTGATCGATGTCTATGTGACGGGGTTCCCTTATGGCGAAACAAAAATCTGGTTAATATCCTAACTTAGTAAAATGGTAACTACCCACTCATGATTTGGTTTTGATCCGGCTCTGTCGTGACACTTGTATCTTTACTTTGCTTCCACTTTACTTCCGTTTGAAATAGATTCCGCAAAATAGTCTTAGGACAGGTTAAGGGTACCCAACGACCCTTCGAGGTTTTTAGGGTTTGAAATCCCTCTTTCCACTAATCTTAAAATGAGTTTGAAACCTCGACCCGTACCTGGATTGCAAGATCCGAACAAGGGGTTTCATCCCTTGAAACGTAACCCGAAAATCATAATTCTGGGTCGTTACAAAGATGGTATCAGAGTTGAGGTTGTGCAATTCGGGTACACAAGGGTTGAGTGTATGTTTTGAAAATCGCCCACAAATTTCAAGGACTTTTGAAAAGGATTTAAAGGGACAAAATGAACTTAAGATGCCTAACCCAAATCGGACTAAGAACGAACTTGGCTTGTTATAAAAGAGGAAAACCGACTAAAGAGGGACCGAGTGTGTAGAAAGGCGTTAGACCATCCCTATTGGATGTAGTTGGAAATGGGTAGGCAAATATCAGCTTGTTCTTTACAGATAGGTTGGGAGACTCAAATGAGATCATTATGAGTGTTATTAACTGATTATGTGCTGGGTGCTTGGTATGCTAGAGATCTGATTTGGTAGGCCTAACAATGAGTTGTGTATTGACTGATCTGTGCAAACGGGATAGTGGGAGTACCCTTATTTCCGTGTGGTCAAACTCAGCTTGGGTGGAACAACCCCTTCCACTATCTTAACCCCTTGACGGTTCTATCGAGCCTTTCTCCCGGATGTTAGAGTCTTCCATGGGGATAGGGTTATAAACACATTGTCTTCGGGAGATATGTGTGGATATGAGGGTTGTCTGAGTGATTATTGGAATATGGTCCTTGACGTAATTCCGAGTTAAAGAGTAAGGTGTTTATGGGGATGTCCTTCTCTATTCTAATGACGATCAACCAGTTTCTTCTTGCCACAAAGAGTCATACCAGAGTCCCACGGGAAAGAGGGGTGATAAGTCAGTCGGGAAAAGTCAATGGTTGCCCTTAGGGATCTCTGTCCGGTTGTAATGGTGACTCTCTCTAAATTGCATGACATGATTTTGTAATCCCCCACATGTACCTTTCCAATGATCATTAGTAAGAAGCTTCTCATGTTATGCCTTGCCTTCTGTCATGGTTTTATTATTTAAGCTCATGTTGTGGTTAGTTACCTTGCTCAAGTCTCGTGTTGTGTCTTGCCTTATATCATGACTGTTTTTTGTTATAGCATGTTTACCTGGCCTACTGATCGTATGATTGATTGGAAACATGAACCATATGATATGAACCCGCATGATTGTTATTTCCTCCTGGATTAGGTTCATGATAGTGTGATCAACCCACTTCCTATATGAATGCTTGTACCTGATCGCCTTAGCATGATGGATAATGACGTGGAAATGCTTATTACTCCTTTGTGAAGAGAATCTGTAGCATGCCCATCTATTTTGTGTTCGTTAAAATTGACTATTACTGATGATCTTGCAAGTTAATATTGTTATATGATTACGAGCTTTGGATGGAGAGTATGTGGTATAATTGAGTCTTGATGAATGCATGCTTTATCATGTTATGTGTTGATTTGAACTCACGTCCATGTATTCTAGCTATATTGTCCCATTACTAGGTTCGTATTATACACCGCTACACTTGCTCCCATGCTTCTATATCGTCGGAATATGAGTGATTGATTTCTTGCGTACCGTTGAAATTATCGATTAAATGTCTATATGTATAGCATGTTATGTTGAGCCATTAGTGTCATGTAGGACTCTTGGTTGTGACTTG
This sequence comes from Persicaria maculosa, assembly GCA_963922045.1. Classification (NCBI taxonomy): domain Eukaryota; kingdom Viridiplantae; phylum Streptophyta; class Magnoliopsida; order Caryophyllales; family Polygonaceae; genus Persicaria; species Persicaria maculosa. The sequence goes on along the minus strand of OY998251.1, from coordinate 21,338,509 downwards.
TGTGAATTTATATCTTGCCTACAGTATTGATAATTCTCTCTCGGGCTAGGTCCTTGATAGTGTGATTCTTCCCTCTTCTTAAAGTGTTTTACTCATCCTAATTAGACTAATGATGAATTCGATGATCGACTTGCTTTTCGTGATGGTAAATCCTAGCATCCTTACATGTTATCGCTCGGTGGTATTCCCCTATTACCCTATGATATTCTCTCGTGCTTGCATGAACGTATGACCGGACACCTCGCATGATCACACACCACGCTATATCATGATTTCTCATACGCATGATGCATGGATGTTAGAATGAATTTAGTCGAGTTACCTTGATTGTGTTTATGTTTGATATGTGCTAGTAGTGTCTTGTAGGGCTTATGATTTCCAATATAACTCGCTAAATGATAACGTGTTGTACTTGTTCTATGTTGTGATGACTATTGTACCATATATGTGCTCTATGATGGTTTGTTCCTAGCATGATTATAATATGTCGCCCATGATGCCCTTCTTGTTACCTTGTAAGGATGCCTCGTCCTTCATGAACATTATGTTGAATTCATTTAAATCACTCTTAACTATGCCTATGTCTTATCATGTATCGCTAGTACCATGTATTACTTATGCTTTTAAATGTATCTCGACATATGATTACATGCCGTTCTCAACCTATTATATGATCCTTGTTGCTAGATGTGATAATTGTCATGCCGCTCTTATGTACCCCCATATGACGCTTAGTTTGATTTTCATGATGTACCTCGTCATGCTAAATTTGGCCTCATTTGTTGCCATGCTCGTGCAGTGTTCATATACATCATGTTTGTCATCCTCGTTAAGCCCTGCATGACCATTACTGGCTCCGCATATCTTACTTGAAATTGGTAGACATATCTGCTTCCCTGGAATAAAAGGCTATTAGCTTATCTCACATGCATCCGTGTAGAATTCGATTATGTCTTTTCGATTGAATATGCATGTCGTTCTCCTTGAGATAGGTACATGTTAGTGTGGATTAATGTGACTGATGTGCTCCATGATGAATTCATTTTGCTCATCATAATTGTAACCTAATAGACTTTCATAAGGGCATCGTTGTATTCTCGGGTCGTAGTCTTGTCTCTAGTCTTGTCGTCTTAGCCTTGGCCCGTGTTTGATTCCGAAAGGAACATTGGGTGTCCACTATTGTCACTCCCCTATCTCCGCTAACTTGGACTCTTACGCGATACATCGGACGAGCGACCGTATGGAAAAGGAATTGGGAAGTTAGATAGCGATAGAGCAGCGCAGCAGAAGCGTGGGCCCATAACCCACGGGCCTCAGGATCAACGATGTCTGCAGGACAAACATGTTTCGAGGATGGAGGTTACTGAGTACGATATGACTTGCAAGCGAGGGTGTCCTTTATTCGAATTGCTAATTCTTCTGAATTTGTTGGTGACGATATTGCGCTGGCCTGACGATGAGATTTACGTGTTGATGTGCTGACTTGGTAATAATTGTTGTCTGATTGTATGTTGTTTACGATGATATGATTCAGTGCCTTATAGTTCTAATGTACATGATGTCTTGATGCGTTGATGCTTGAGTTGTTAAGCATGATCTAAATTCGTTACCTATAAAATGTGAACTGCAAATGCTGAGAAACCTGAGTTGTCTATTAGATAAGGTTATGATGCAACTTGCTATCTTGACTTGATTATGTGCATATATGATGATTTGTAATAATGATTGAGCATGATGGTAATTTGAGACTTGTTGATATAGTTGCAATAATTGATTATGAACCCATGATGCTATGTTTATAAATGCTGGTTGACCTGATGTAGATATTATGTGTGATGATTTCATGATTGTTCTCCTTTAAACCTGTGGGTGAGATCATTGGTAGTGTGGTTGGAGAGTGGTGAAAGAATTTGAGATCATTGGTAGTGTGGTTGGAGAGTGGTGAAAGAATTTGAGCGATTAGGATGACCGATGGTTTATTAGGCAAATCATGAGAGAGAAATGTTGGCAGGGTATGATACTTGTGATGTCTTGAGTAGGATGAGAAGTGTGGGGAATGGCTTTTGAGAGTATTGAGGACATAGTATGAGAGGGTGCTCAGGTGTGAAGTTAGAGATAGGAGTTGGGTTCTTAGAGGTGGATGGTGTGTGGTAGCGCTTGGTGGAATGAGGGGCGAGAATGGGGTATCGAAATGAATTGGGATTTATTTAGGGAATTTTGATTGAGTTGAGGTTGGTGAGTCTAGAAGGATATTGGTCTTGGCTGGGAATTAGAATCCGACGAGCGGGATTGCATTTAGTTTGATTGGTATGATGTGAGGATTTTCTTGCTTATGTGATTTATTTATATCTGCTAGCATGATGTTAGATAACGACCATGATGAACCTGATATGGAATTACATGTTGATATGCAGTATTAAAATCTAGTTGGTAGTGACAAGTGTTACCATGATATATTAATACTTTGATATCCTATTATATTGGCTTAGAAGCATGTTAGGACGTGCTGTGATATGATATATGAGATCATAATGTGTTATTATGTGAAAGCATGATATTGTATTATATGGTTGATAAGCATGATTATTGATATGATAAATGATGAATATGACTTAGAGTATGATCATGATTAGTGTGTATGAGATAATGATGCATGATCATTGTATGGTTTTGTGACAAGTTAAGGTGATGCTTATTGAATATGCCTACCTTTTGATGATTGACATATCGTTAGACCTTTCCTTTTCTAACCCTTAATAGCATGACCTTGTTGTGTTGATATGTTGGCATAGTAAATCTGTTATGACTGGATCTACTTGTATTGCGATGTTGATATGCGATCGTGGGATTTGAAGTGTACTCACGTACTAACTCCATGACGCCTAACCCATTGACCTCTCGACATGTGTGTGCTTGCGTGATAAGTTATGAGCATTCGATTATGCACTTGTGATGCCTTTAGTATGTTATAGATATACCTGATGATTCGTAGTATGTTAAGGCTTGTTGTTTCCCTGGTACTTGAGACTTGTTGGCATGTTTATGTTTATGTTAGACGGTTATGTGATGGTTTGTGACTATGATATGATGTGGGACTTGCCATGTGTCAGATGGCTTATGGTATTATGCTTATATAAGAGTTGATGAGACTTTTGGTTATGGTACTTGTTAAGTTGTGAATGATGTTGCATGATCTGGAAACTAGGAAGAGAATATGGGATTAGCCCTTAGAGGTGGATGATTCCACCTCCGAGCTTCTGAATTTGATTGATTGTTATGCGGGAAACAGATTTGGGGGTTGGAAGATTTTGACAAAATCTTGATTTGAAAGGATTTTACTTGTTTTTTGGTGTAAGGTTGCTTGATTAAAAGTTAGATTGAAGATTTTGAATGGTTTTGAAAAGGACCAACTTGGATTGTAAAGGAATAAACGTTATCGAGAATTTCAACAACTTTGAGGCTAATCTTTTTTTTTCAATTGCGGAATCCCTTTTGAAACTTTTCAACCCGGGCTTATATTATAATGTCTCACGAAGTGGATACAATCATTTTATAGGGGCGCATTTAGAATGCTTGCTAAGACCCAGTAGAGACGCTATGATTGCTTTTCGAGTTATGATGTGACCGAAAGGTCGGGGTAAGGGTGTGATAGGGGCCCATATCACATACTTGCTATGACTAATTGGGAATGTTATGTTCACGTCAAGGGTGCTGTGAGGATCTCATACGGGCCCCTATGAGATGCTTACAAAATCAATGGCATGATCCTTGGGCTCACCAATTTCAAACTGCATTCCCTTGTTTTAGAGTGATTTTAGTCTCGGGGACGAGACTTGTTTTTAAAGGTGGATGATGTAAAGACCGGGAAATTTTATAATATTAAACTATTAAAATAATGATTTATAATCATTTCGATTTCGAAGATTTGTGAGGTTTGGAATTTCCGTTCTTTATTTATTGATTTTATTCTAAATATTTTAAAACGAGTTCTGGAATTATTTAGTCAGAAATTCAAATTATGTTTTATCCCGCTCCCATATGCGAAAGTTTAAATAATATCGGGAGTTTTTTTATTAAATTCAAAATTGGAAAATCGAAACTCTTTCTTAGTTGGGTCGGATAAGTTCAGAGAGTGGGTTTCGAGATATTTATTCGGGTATCCAAAATATTTTTTGGGGACCATTTTCTATTCTATTTCTTTTCCCTTTCTTTTATTCTCTCTCTCCCTCTCTTTCTCATCTCTCTCTCTCTCAGACAGAAAATCGATGCAAATGTACAATTCACAGTCTGCAAGATTTGTTGTTTTGTGCCAATTCATTATACAATCCACCCTCTTCCCTCTCCCTATTGTCTGCAATTGCCAGAAACACCATTCACCTGCAAAACCCACAAAAGAGACCACTCCCTCCCTCTCCCCATCAGAAAAACCCAGAGGAAAGTTGTCCCCTTTCTCTCATTTTGCTCTGCAGAGCCCAGAAACCATTCCACCACCGCCACCGTTGCTCAGCCACCTCTCCACCGCCCTCTCATTTCCCTTCGTTGGCCACTGAGCAGCAGACGAGGCCAAGCAATACACCTCCACCATCACCCATCTCGGATCCTTTTTCTTCGCCTCCTGTATGTCAAGCCAATCCACCACCATTACAGCTCCTCTCCCACATTATCTCGCAGCCGCCAGCAGGTTCCTCCTGTTCGTCCCCGTCGTCGCCGAGGAAGCGGCCCTGCTCTGTTGCCGTAAGAAGAAATCAGGGATGGGAAGCCCTATCCATTGAACTCGAAGCCATCAGCGACCATTTCAGCATCTTCTTCGGTCTCCGGGAAGTCGGAGGAGCAGCCAACGCCCGAGCAAGCCCTCGTCGGACCCCTTCTAGCCGCTCCCGTCCCCGATTATCCGATTTTGAGGTCTGTCGCGATTCTTCCCGTTTTCGATACCATTCCTCACCAAAGTGCCGCTTATCCATATCTCTCCTCTTCCTAGGTTCGAGCCACGTTTCCTCACCGGAAATTTCAGTCGGAATCACGCCTCGGATCCTTCTCCGGCGCAGCCCTTCGAGTTCGGTAATCTTTCTCTCCTCCTTCCTCCTTGCTCGCGCTTTGCTGTGTTTGCTTCGGTTTTGGTCGGAATTGATCGGCGGTCAGAATAGGGACGGTGTTGGCTTGAACCGCCACCGGCAGGGACCTGTTCCCTTCTTTCCTCCGTTTCAACGCCCCCGCCGTCTGTGTTCTGTCTGGAGGTTGAAGCCAACACCTTCTTTTCTTTCTCATTGGGCTGGGGCTGGGTCTTTGAGCTGGGCCGGATCCAAATCTCATTTTGGGTTTCATTTTGGGTTGTAGGGTCTTTTGTTGTTATTTTATATGATTGGGTTAAATCAAATATAGTAGATGTATTATTATTGTTATCATCATTATATATTACGGAGTATGATCTTATGATTATATATTTTATAAAAATGAGCATATATTATGAAAGTGTTTAAAAGTAATATTCTTTGACCTATATGATATTAAGTGGTGTTTTAATAGATGTTTTAAAAATGATTAAGTAATTTAGTATTGTTGCTCTATAATGGTACAATTGTTAAAATGGATCGAGTTTGGTGTTGTGTTTTATTTAAACATTGTTGGTTTTGACTTATAGATATGATTTGTAAGGATGAATTTAATTGGTGTTATTTTGGATAAAACGTTGTTGAATTATTTATAAGGGGTTCTCAAGTTTTCTGAAAATGTTCTTAAAGGATTAAGGTTTTGAAATAAAATGCCGGAACTATTTCTATAAAATGCTTTGAGATTTTGGTTTTAAGGTTTAAATGTTTAATGTCGGGATTCCTTGTCTCGGGTTGATGATGTTGGTTTTAAAAAGGAAATTGGGAGAATGATTTTTGTTGATGTGGATGGTATCGGAAAGGTTTTGGAAAATGGTTTTAATATCGATTGGTTTTGAGTATGTAGAGAACTTGGGTTTCGCGTGTATGAATGTTGGTCCAGTAGCTTATGGCAATGGCTTGATGATAGGTGTGTATTACTTTTGGATCGCTTTGGACTTGAATTTGGGACCTTGCTTGTGTTATCCTGTTGTTCTGCATTTCCAGGTAAGTTCCCTAGGGGGCTTACTTAGGTTGGACATTCATGTCTGTTGTTGCATTTTATGTTAGGTGTTGCATATGCATAAAAGCATGACATGTAGTATCCTGTTTAGGTTGCACTAATTGAATGAGCATCTGCTTATTTTATGCGTTTGAAACAGAACGACCGTTATCTGTGATAGTCCTAGAGTCTTTACTAGTGTCATAGGGTAGCCCAGTCTCATCGGGCGCCCTGAGTCAATCGAGTCGATATGAGCATGATATGATAGCCCAACACCATCGGGCGATCGATGAGATGATATGATTTGATGATGACGTGGTTTGTGCACCACCACGAGGTAATTGTTATGCTATTGCCCAAACAGGCCAGTCTCTGCACTAACGGGAAGGGGTGCAGAGGTAGGAGAGGGATATGCCATTTGGCATTGTCTTGGGCCCTTTATAGTATTTCTGCACATTATTATGAACTAGGAGCATGCTAGTGTGTTTGGCTTTCGTACTGCATTAAATCATCTTTATTAGGTATAGCACATACTATGTGGCCTCAACGAGGACTGCCGGTCCCGCATGAGTGGCTCGATCTGACTCCTTTCCCCGTTCTTTTTTTTTTAGGTATTTTCTACAGACTTTGAGTGATCGATGTCTATATGACGGGGTTCCCTTAGTAAAATGGTAATTACCCACTCATGATTTGGTTTTGACCCGGCTCTGCCTTGACACTTGTATCTTTACTTTGCTTCCGCTTTACTTCCGTTTGAAATAGATTCCGCGACATAGTCTTATGACAGGTTAAGGGTACGCAACGGCCCTTCGAGGTTTTTAGGGTTTGAAATCCCTCTTTTCACTAATCTTAAAATGAGTTTGAAACCTCGACCCGTACCTGGATTGCAAGATCCGAACAAGGGGTTTCATCCCTTGAAACGTAAACCAGAAATCATAATTCTAGGCCGTTACAAAAGGAATGGCGATGTTGAGCCCTTGAAGCATCTTCACAAAAGAGTGGAACTTTTTCTCCGTTGGGTCCTTTAAAGATTTCGTCGGGAATGACATCATTTTCTTCTTCTTCGGTGCTGATGTCGAGTGGAGGGGGTCAATATCGACTGGAGTCTGGTTGATATCGACTGGTGTCTAGTCGATATCGACTGGAGTCTGGTCGATATCGACCGGTGTCTGGTCGATATCGACTGGTGTTGCTAGCGTTGGGTTCTGTTGTGGGGGAGGTTGGTCAATTTCGACCCTGGGAGGGTTGATATCGAGCGGGGACTGGTCGATATTGACTGGTGTGGTCAATATCGACTCGTCTTTATCTCCCGCCCCCTCTGTCGTTTGCTCGGGCGTTTGCATCTGACGCTCACTCCTTAGGTTCACAGATGCCATATGTCCTACAGATTTACCTTGAGGATTAGGTTCAGAAGATCCAGGGAGCGTACCTGATTGTTTTGGGACGGATGTAACCAGTTGACCAATCTGGGTCTCCATAGTTTTCCGCCAGATGTCGATCTCCCTGAGTCTAGAGTTGATGTCATGCAGCTGAATGTGGATGGAATTGATGGATTTCTTGCTGTCGGTATGATTCCTCTACATTTCCTCAAGAATAACATGCAGGTCATCATTCTTACATTCCTTGTCAGGGTGACCAGGAGCTCTGTAGGGCGGGGGGTCTCTTTGTTACTGGGGCTAGCGATAGTGGCTCAAGTTCTGGTTTTGATGTTGCCCTGAATAGTGTCCCCCCGCGTAACGTGCCTCTTCGTCGGATTCTGCTAAAAGTATTCGGTCGCATTGTGGGCACGCAGTAGTGTTGTGCCTCATAGACCCACATTCCAAACAAGGTTTATCTTTAGATAGAAATTTAACTTGTTTGTTAAGACGATGTACCTGATCATTATGGAATTGTTCCCTGACGTCCGGATCAATCTCCTTTGGTGGCTCATATAAGGGTATAAATGGGGCAGGCCTTTCATACTGTTGTTGCAGGAGGATGGTCAAGTATGAAAATATAAATAAATATGAAATCAAACTGACTCCCTGTCTCGGCAAATAAATACAAGACTTCCTCCCGTTGTAGTAGAAGGCAGTCAGGATCGATCCACGAGGAAGCGTGTCAGCGCCCGCCTTTTCAGTTCTAGATCTCAGCAGACAATCAACCAAACAAACAGAAATAACAGAGAAAAGCAGAAACAAAAGCAAAGCAACAATTTTTGGTCGATATCGATTACCTGCACTCGATATCGAGTAAGAATATCGACCACAGAAACTCGAAATTGACTGACAGAAAGCAAAACTCAGCAAAATAACTCAACTTCGACCAACTCAATTCGACATCGACCAGATTCCTCGAAGTCGACTAAATCTGCTCAATTTCATCTAACAACAGAAACTTAATTCGAAGCTTTTCGCAAAACAGCACACGATTTTGATGAAATAGAATCAATAAACTAAAGACTTCCAATATCAGGGTATCAACACAACAATGATAACCATGTAAAATAACACATAAAGGCATAAAAGATCATGCTTTTCATCAAATAACTTTCGTTATTAACAAATAGGAATATAGAGGCTTTCGCATAAACCCTAATTGTTTCTAACCCTTTTCACATAATTAATCCAAGTTAGATTAAGATCACTTTCGCTTCAATAACACAAACAAGGATCACCTTCAACTTTTGCAAAAGAATCATGCTCATAGGGATGGAAGACGAATTGCATAAAAAGATCAAACCTTTACCGCATCACCTCACATGGTCACCGTCGAGCTGACCCCGACCCTAGAAGTTTAGTGACTACTCGCTCTTCATCGCAAAGAAAGACATTAATAATAAAAGGGAATAACTTTGCATTAAATAAACTAAATAAAACTTACAACCGAATGAAGCCAAAACGTCTCTCAACAACTCCAACTCCACTCGGTTTAATCTCTCTACTCTCCTACTCGACTTTCTCTCTCTATGGGCTTGTAGCTTGGATGATTGAATGCCTAAAAATCCAGCCCCCTAATGCCTTATTTATAGGCTTCATTCCCTAGCAATTCTAGGAAAGAAACTCTATCTATATATAAATTTATCTATCTAATTAATTAAGATAAAAACATGGAAATAAATAAATAAATCCAAAAGGAAACTAAGACTATTATGGATAGATCTTCCTTCTCTTGATAGAACTTGATGTATTTTGATAGAATATCTCGAGTCTTGACTTGCAAGTAACCTCTTAGGCTCAGATTTCTCCTCGTACTCGACTCGGAGTTTCTGGAAAGTTCCTCGAGATCGAGAAAGTACTTCGACATCGAGTAAGGTCTTCACTCCTCGAATTGTACTCGATCTTGGCTATCGTCTGAGCTCGTCGAGTTTCCTCGACATCGACCAAATTTGGTCGACGTCGACTAAGTGTGGCTCCTTGAGTGGCTCCTACTCAGCTCGTGCTCGATCTCGTTCTCTGGAGCAGATGTCGAGTAAAGTTTTGGTCGATGTCGACCATTTTGTTCGAATTCGAGTAACTCTGTTGCTTCCAACATTCTGGTCTGTTCTTGAAACGCAGTTTCCCAAGTCCTCGTTCCTCGGATTGACGCATATAAGCATGCGTTGGAATGCTCTTTTCTAGGGCTACAACTCTCATGAAGACATCAAAGCTTGATTCAGAATGATAAATGGGGAAAAGTGGGCTTTTCTCCAGCTGCACCATCCTTTGCTTCTTCATGACTTTCCTTTAAGCTCCAAAGTGCGTCCGATTTCTGCGAAATATAACAAAAACTTGTGTAGACCTCCATATTTTGCAAATAAACACAAACTACACAAATTATGTATTATTCTAACCGAAATGTATGAAATGCATGCAGAAAACGATATAAAAGTAACTATAAAACATGGCGAATTAGGCTCACAATAAACACCCCATACTTAAGCTTGCTTGTCATCAAGCAATACTTTTAATTGTCATTCATGGGAAGAAATCAAAACTCTCAACATATTAGATTTATTCTCATATGTCCCTGCAATCAATTACCATCCTTGAAAAGGTACTAGTGTCACAAATCCATGCATGTGCACTAAAAAGCAACATCTACTCACAAAGGGAGGGTTATGCAAAAACAATTCATATGTGAAAAAGCATTAATAATCAAGAGGACTTTAATTAAACTCAATAAGGAGTAGATTGGTAAAAGGCTAACGGTGGGCAATTTTTGGCAATGTGGTGCTAATGATCCGGGGAAATGGAGTAATTTCCAAACTTTCATACCACATTCCTTCTTCTTTTGATTTCTCACCTTTCTCTTATAGCTCAATGCTTTTTTCAATATTATGCTTTTACCTCTCTAACCTTAGCACTACCGTCTCGCGAGTCGCAAACATGGGTGTCATGAATGGCCCCGGATACTTAGTGCTTTGGACTCCTCACCTGTGTGTCCCATCTCACTGAACTATTATCTGAGCGAGCAGGGTCGATCTACCTTTATCTCCTGAGGTGATCGGATTTTCTTTCACTCATTAAAGTTTCCATATATTTTTTTAAACATTCCTGCCAAACTCCAATAATACTAACAACACAACAACCATATAACAATCTCCATAATGTGACATCATTCTTAACATAATCCCCGGATGGAAATATGGTAAAGAATGGGCAATATTTAGATCATGTGGAGCAAAATATGAAATAAGGCATAATATGGCTTTTGTGATGCATAAGCATAGGTATGACTAGGATATACAATATGAGCATTATATGGAAATATAAAGTCTTCCATCCTCTTATCATGCAACATGTCAAAAGCAATATCAAATTTTACCTCCTTTCGTGGTTTTCATAGAAATAATGCACTTCATTATGACTTCCCTTTACTAGGCAATTTCATGTTATATCTCTAATGAATCCAATTTTGCATCGTCGAGTTCAATATAAGCTTCCATGACATTTATCAAAATTTTCAAATGGGGGTGGTTTTTATAAACTTTTGGAAAACATACATATAAGCACATAGATCAATATTGAATTCCAAAATAGCCATGTATAAGCAATTCAAGAGATAATGCACAAATAATGTCAAATAAATCAAATATGCACAAAGTAAGCCCTTCCCCACCCCATACTCAAACATTACAGTGTCCTCACTGTATAAAAACAAGGGTAAAGAGAGAAACTCACTAGGCAGGTGTGCAAATCGTCGGAAATCGAGTGTAATGTTGCTGCAGAACTGGTCGACATCGACGAAAGTTGGTCGATTTCGAGGAAGCTAGTCGATGTCGACCAAGGCTACTCGAGATCGAGTATAGTGTTGCCTTCAGGGTGGTTTTCCTTGACCACATGCTCCTTTCTGCTCGATGTTTTTGGTCGATGTCGAGTAACTTACTCGACGTCGAGTAAGTCTACAGCTTCTTCTTCCTGCAAGATTCGCTAGACGGAAACAATCCACAATAGAAAAACTTAAAAACAATGTCCAAAACAAAAAACCAAAAACAAACAATGTCCACAAATCCCAAAAAAATAAATATCTCCTTACAAGCTCTAGATTTTATAGTCGCTAGGCCGACTTCTCCATTAAGCTCAACGTGGCATTTGCAGGGCCCATGTAGCTTGGGCTTCAAATAGGACTCCATTCTTGTCCACTAGCTGCAATTCGCCTGAATGGATCTTATTCACCGTGAAGGGTCCCATCCTCTTCTTGTTGGATTTGTTGGGAAACCAATGATCCTTTGACTTGGAAAAATAGAGCTTGTCTCCAACTTCGTATTCCTTAGGCTCATCATTGGAAATCATGCACAAGCGCACATACTAAGGCTAACCTCTCCCATGTATAGATAAATCTTTAATGGAAATAGGAGAAGAAAGATACATACCTTGGCTCACCTTTGCAGAATCGGATTCGGGAACCTCATATTCTACTCGACTTCGAGTAAGGTTAGTGGACGTCGAGTTGTTTTCTTCGTCTGATGGACTGCTGGTCAAAGAAGGTGGAGTCGAGGAAGGAGGTTTTTGGTCGACATCGACCAGCTTGGTCGATGTCGAGTTGTTCGGCTCATCTGGTGGACTCCTGGTCGAGGAAGAAGAAGTCAAGGAAGTGAGTGTTTGGTCGATATCGACCAAGTTGGTCGATGTCGAGCTGTCCTCGGCTTCGATTTGTTTGCTCGACGCTGCTGCTGTTGGTGGAGAGTTCTGATTTTGGTCAACGTCGACCAAGTTACTCGAAGTCGAGTAACTTTGGTCGACTTCGACCCCATACTTGAATCCTTTCAAGGTATCTGAAAAGAAGTTAGTTGATGTCGACTTACCTTGGTCGCTGTCGAGTAGATCCTCTGTGTCGTCGTTCAGGATGGCCATGATCTCCTCCACCTGGGCTTCCATATCCCTCTTTTCCAGCTCCTTGGGAGTCATATTTCTTACCTTAGGTTCCCCGCAAGTGATGTACCTAACTGATATAGACTTGACCTCTTCCATGGGACCTGTATGCCTTCAGTTTTATTAAAGGAATACTCAATTACCTCATCGCTGATGTTGAAAGTGAGCACTCCCTTCCTTACGCTTATGTTGGCATCCACTGTCGCCAAGAAGGGCCTTCCTAGAATAATTGGAAAAGCAGGGTCCTCCGCCATATCAATAACTAAGAAATCAGCAGGGACGAAAAACTTACCTACTTGCACTAGCACATTGTCCACCATCCCTGTTGGGATGACCACCGTGTTATTCGCCATGTATAGCTTTGCATCCACAGGTTCTAGGGCACCTATCTTAATCTTGGACCATATTGATAGAGGTATTATACTCACACTGGCTCTAAGATCACATAATGCATTAAATCTATATTGACCAAATCCAATGGTTATAGCAAACTTACTTGGATCTGGTCTTTTCTCAAGAACGTCCATCTGGCTGCACTCCTCTGCGATCTCAGCCATTGATCGCTTTTTGATTAGGATCTCCTTAAGGAACTTGACATATGATGGCATCTCATTAAGAGCTTCTGTGAAGGGTATGGTGACATTGAGCCTCTAAAGCATCTTGATGAAGCGCTGTAATTTCTTTTCTGTTAGATCCTTTGGAGATTTTGTCGGGAAAAGTAGCTCTTTCTTTGTCGGAGGTGCTGAAGGCTGGTTGACAGGGAGAGTTGCTTGGTCGACATCGACTAAGGTTTCCTCGACATCGAGCACAGTGGTCGACTTCGGAGCAGGAGTTGCGTTCTGGTCGATTTCGAGCAAGCTCTAGTCGATGTCGAGTTGTTGGTCAACGTTGAGTGGCTTGCTCGATGTCGAGTACTCCTCAGCAGCATCTTCGTCTGTATTTTGTGCAGGCGTTTGTGTATGTCGCCCGCTCCTTAGGTTCATGGCGGCCACCTGTCCAGTAGATTTACCTTTAGGGTTAGGCTCAGAGGTTCCAGGGAGCACACCTGACTGTCTGTGTGTCAATCGATTTCCTCCATATATCGATTTCTCCAAGCCTAGTGTTGACACCATGTATCTGAGTATATACGGAATTGAAGGACTGCTTGGTGTCTGAATGGTTCCTCCGCATCTCTTGAAGGATCGTCTGCAGCTCAGCCTTCTTACCTTCTCTGTCAGGGTGACCAGGAGCTCTGTAGGGAGGGGGATTCTGATGTTGGGGCTGGCGATAATAGCTCCAGTTTTGGTTCTGATGTTGTCTTGAGTACTGTCTTCCTGCATACCTTACCTCTTCGTGGGCCTCTCCTTGATGTTCTTGATCGACGTGTGGGCACGCAATAGTGTTGTGCCTCACAAACCCACATTCCAAACAAGGTTTATCTTTAGAGAGGAATTTAACTTGTTCGGTAAGGCGACGTACCTGATCGTTGTGAAACTGCTCCCTGACGTCTGGATCAACCTCCTTAGGCGGCACATACAACGGCACAGATGGGGCAGGCCTTCATACCTTTCATCGGAAACGGCCGCAGAAGTCCCATAGGTGTTGTCGTAGTTTGCCAACGTCTCAAATACCTCCCATGCACGGTGTGGAGTGTATCCAAGATATTCATAGTTGGTGTAGTTGTTGATCCGATCCTTAGTAGGCGCATCCAGGCAGTTGAAGATGATCTCCTGGATGACGTAGGGTGGCTGGCCGTGAGTAGGGCAGGATTTCAGAAGCCTCTTGTATTGCTCCCAGACTTGTGCTAGTGGTTCCCCTAGCTTCTGTCTAAAGCCATGATTTGTTGTTTGAGAGCAGCTATCTTTGTAGGAGGAAAGAACTTGTTGAGGAACAGGTCCTATAGTTCATTCCAAGTGCGAATTGATTGTGCAGGCAATCCTTCCAGCCATTGTTGGGCTATTCCTGCAAGGGACCAACGAAAAGCCTTTAGTTTCAAATATTCCAAATTAGCACCATCAGCTATTGCTTCTCAAAAGTCTATAAAAGTGGTGACGTGCTCTAAAGGACATTCGTTAATTCTTCCCCTAAATTGACTAATTCTAATTTCAGTAATAAAAGAAGGACGAATTTCAAAATTAATAGCAGGAAGAACGATCGCTGATTCTGGGACTTCCAGAGTAGGATGCAGATATTCCTTTGCGTTGGATGGGATATGGCCCATCCGCTCCACAAGTTCCCTTCCCGCGTTGACCTCGCGATCTACCCTTGCCTCCCACCGCTGCTGATTATGTGCATACTCCGCCTCTCGTCGGGCATGTTCAGCTTCTCTGGTGGTGAGTGCCTCAATCTGTCTGCGGAGTTGCTCATTCTCCTGTGCAGGTGTGAGCTGGCCCACGTTCTTGTCGGATGTCGACATGAGTCTCTTCCTAAGCCTTTGCTGAAGAGGGAAAACCCGCTCAGGCTCGAGAATAGGGTCTATAGGCGTGCGATCAGTTCTTCGCATGCACTTGAGAAACAGAAATAGAAATAAACCAGTAAAAAGAAACTAAAAAGATAAAGAAAATATAAAGAAAAGAAATAGAACTAAAAAGGGCGTGATTGATGGCTTCCCCGGCAACGGCGCCAATTTTGTTGTTGCGGGAGGCTGGTCAAGTATGAAAATATAAATAAATATGAAATCAAATTGACTCCCTGTCTCAAAAAATAAATACAAGACTTCCTCCCGTTGTAGTAGAAGGCAGTCAGGATTGATCCACGAGGAAGCGTGTCAGTGCCCGCCTTTTTAGTTCCAGATCTTAGCAGACAATCAACCAAATAAACAGAAATAACAGAGAAAAGCAGAAACAATAGCAAAGCAGCAATTTTTGGTTGATATCGACTACCTGTACTTGATATCGAGTAAGAATATCGACAACAGAAACTCGAAATCGATTGACAGAAAGATAAACTCAGCAAAATAACTCGACTTCGACCAACTCAACTCGACATCGACCAGATTCCTCGAGGTCGACTAAATCTGCTCGATTTCAACTAACAACAAAAACTTAATTCGAAGCTTTTCGCAACACAGAAAACGATTTTGATGAAATAGAATCAATAAACTAAAGACTTACAAGATCAGGGTATCAACACCACAACGATAACCATGTAAAATTATCACATAAAGGCATAAAAGATCATGCTTTTCATCAAATAACTTTCGTTATTAACAAATAGAAATATACAGGCTTTCGCATAAACCCTAATTGTTTCTAACCCTTTTCACATAATTAATCCAAGTTGCATTAAGATAACTTTCGCTTCAATAACATAAACAAGGATCACCTTCAACTTTCGCAAAAGAATCATGCTCATAGGGATAGAAGACGAATTGCATAAAAAGATCAAACCTTTACCGCATCACCTCAGATGGTCACCATCGGGCTCACCCCGACCTTAGAAGTTGGGTGACTACTCGCTTTTCATCGCAAAGAAAGACATTAATAATAAAAGGGAATAACTTTGCATTAAATAAACTAAATAAAACTTACAACCGACTGAAGCCAAAACGTCTCTCAACAATTCCAACTCCACTCGACTTAATCTCTCTACTCTCCTACTCGACTTTCTCTCTCTATTGGCTTGTAGCTTGGATGATTAAATGCCTAAAAATCCAGCCCCCTAATGCCTTATTTATAGGCTTCATTCCCTATATATTCTATGAAAGAAACTCTATCTATATCTAAATTTATCTATCTAATTAATTAAGATAAAAACATGGAAATAAATAAATAAATCCAAAAGGAAACTAAGACTATTATGGATAGATCTTCCTTCTCTTGATAGAACTTGATGTATTTTGATAGAATATCTCGAATCTTGACTTGCAAGTAACCTCTTAGAGCTCGGATTTCCCCTCGTACTCGACTCGGACTTTCTGGAATTTTCCTCGACATCGAGCAAGTTCCTCGACGTCGAGTAAGGTCTTCACTCCTCAGATTTTACTTGATGTTGGCTATCGTCTGAGCTCATCGAGTTTCCCCGACATCGACCAAATTTGATCGACGTCGACTAAGTGTGGCTCCTTGAGCGGCTCCTGCTCAGCTAGTGCTCGATCTTGTTCTCTGGAGCAGATGTTGAGTAAAATTTTAGTCGATGTCGACCAGTTTGGTCGACTTCGAGTAACTCTGTTGCTTCCAGCATTCTACTTTGTTCTTGAAACGCACTTTCCCAAGTCCTCGTTCGTCGGATTGACGCATATGAGCATGTGTTGAAAAGCTCTTTTCGAGGAATAAAACTCTCATGAAGACATAAAAGCTTGATTTAGAATGATGAATGGTGAAAAGTGGGCTTTTCTCCAGCAGCACCATCCTTAGCTTCTTCATGACTTTCCTTTAAGCTCCAAAGTGCGTCCGATTTCTGCGAAATATAACAAAAACTTGTGTAGACCTCCATATTTTGCAAATAAACATAAACTACACAAATTATGTATTATTCTAACCCAAATGTATGAAATGCATTCAGAAAATGATATAAAAGTAACTATAAAACATGGCGAATTAGGCTCACAACACATACCTTTCTTTAGAGGCCGCAAAAGTCCCATATGTATTGGCATAGTTGGCCAGCGTCTCAAAGGTCTCCCAAGCACGCCGTGGGGTGTACTCGATATACCCATACGAGATGTAGTTGTTGATCCGCTCCTTAGTTGGTGCATCCAGACCGTTGAAGATGATTTCCTAGATGACGTAGGGTGGTTGTCCGTGCATAGGACAAGATTTCAGAAGCCTTTTGTAGCGCTCTCAGACCTGTGCAAGTGTTTCCCCTGGCTTTTGTCTGAAAGTCGTAATCTGTTGTTTAAGCGTAGCTGTTTTGGTAGGAGGAAAGAACTTATTGGGAAACAAATCCCTTAGCTCGTTCCACGTGCGAATTGATCGTGCTGGCAATCCCTCTAGCCACTGTAATGCTAATTCTGCAAGGGACCAACGAAAAGCCTTTAGTTTTAGGTTATCTAGATTAGCATTATCTACAATAGCTTCGCATAAATCTAGAAAAGTTGTAACATGCTCTGAAGGGCTTTCATTGGGTCTTCCCCTAAATTAACTCCTCCTAATTTCAGTAATAAAAGAAGGACAAATTTCATAATTAACAGAGGGAAGAACGATCGTTGATTCTAGAACTTCCAAAGTAGGATGCAGATACTCCTTTGCATTAGCTGGGACATGCCCAATCTGCTCCTCAAGTTCCCTTCTGGCGTTGACCTTGCGATCTACCCTTGCTTCCCACCGTTGCTGGTTCTGTCTGTGTTACGCCTCTCGTCGGGCGTGTTCTACTTCTCTGATGGTGAACTCCTCTATGTGGCGGCAGAGTTGCTCAAGCTTCTGTGCTGGTGTGAGCTGGACCTCATTCTCATTGTGGGTTTGCGACATCCTCCTTAGCCTTTGTTGGAGGTGGAAGAAGCGTTCTGGTTCGAGAATTGGGTTGATAGGTGTGCGATCAGTTCTTCGCATGCACCTGAAAAATGAAAACAAAAAAGAAATGAGTGAAAATGAACTAAAAAGGGCGCAATTGATTGCTTCCCCGGCAACGGCGCCGAATTTTGATGTGGAGGAAAATCAAGTATGAAAATAAATCAAAATATGAAATCAAACCGACTCCCTGTCTCGGCAATTAAAATACATGAAACCCTCCTGCTGTAGTAGTAGGGTATTCAGGATCATATCCATGAGGAAGCTTGTCAGCGCTCGCCTTTTCAGTCCCAAATCGCTCTAGAATTAGACAAGAAGAGTACTCGATATCGACCAAAGTAGTCGATATCGACCACACTGTCGAGTTAACTACAAAACAGAAAGAACTGAAGCAAAAAAAAAAACAAAGCAAAAACCAGTCGATATCGAGCGAACAGTACTCGATATTGACCAACTTACTGGATGTCGACTAGGCGGCACTCGACGTCGACTAGTGTCGTCGATGTCGGGTAGAACAGAATCAAAAATCGTAACTTTTCGCAAATAAAAACCAATGTAAACACGAAATTGGTGGGAATAAAATCAATATACTAAATGCTCCTAGAATAAGGGTTTCAACACCACAACGACAACCATATAAAATAATGAACAAAGGTATAAAAGATCATGCTTTTCATCGAATAACTGTCGTTATTAACAAATAGAAATATAGAGGCTTTCACATAAACCATAATTGTTAGTAACCCTTTTCACATAATTAATCCAAGTTGTATTAAGATCACTTTCGCTTCAATAACACAAACAAGGATCACCTTCAACTGTCGCAAAAGAATCATGCTCATAGGGATAGAAGACGAAATCGCATCAAAAAAGTGTACCTTTATCGCATTACCTTACATGGTTACCGTCGAGCTCACCCCGACCCTTGAAGTTGGGTGACTACTCGCTCTTCATCATTAAGAAACTCATCAATAACAAAAAGGAACTAAATTGCATTAATAAACTCAAATAAAGCTTACAACCGGTCGAAGCCAATTCCGCTCTCGCCAAACAAAATCCACTCGGCCAAGCTCTCTCTCTCTCTCTACTTGCTATATGCTATGAATTGTGTGTTGAAAGATACCTAAAAATCAGACCCTAGTGCCTTATTTATAGTGTTCAATCTTCGCTATTCAAGGAAAGAATATCCTATCTATATCTAAACTATCTAACTAAAGGCTTTATGATAAAACTTGGAATTAAAGGAAATAAGACTAAGGTGGATAAATCCCTCTTGAACTTGATAGGTCTTCCTGTTCATGGATAGAATTCCACATATCATCACTTGCAAGTAATCTATCTTCTCAGACTCGGATTCCAGTCGACTCGGATTGCTGACTGGGGAACTCGACATCGACTAGGTGTAGTCGACGTCGACTAGCTTGGGTCTCCGTGTATTGCACTCGAGCTTGGCTACCTTCTGGGCACTAGACATGTATTTGACATCGATTAGAGTTACTCGACGTTCAGTGGCTCTGGGCTCCTCGAGTAATGGCTTGCTCGACTTGCTGATTTCGACTAGATGGCACTCGATATCGACTAGAGTTGGTCGATATCGACTAGCTGTGTCGAGTGCTTCTTTTCTTGTTTTCTGCTCAAATTTTCCTTGCTCAGCTGCTCCTTGACCTCGGACTTTCTATAGTTGTTGATGCGGGTCAAGATGGCCATCTGTGGGTCAAACAACGATCTTGATCCAGGCGACGACTCGAGGACGAGTCGATTTCAAATGGAGGAGAATGATGTCATCCTCAAGCGGAAGAAGAAGGCTCCACCTTGGGAGTCGTTGAAGAAACGGCGTTAATTATTTTATTATTTATATTTCTTATTTTTTATATATATTCTATTTTTAGTAACTCCTATGTTAGTTGGAGTCTAATTATAGAATTGCTTATTTTAGTATTTTTTAGTTAGGTCAAATAAGATGGTTAGGAGAGTCTATCCTTTAAGCTTTCTTAATTATCATATTTTATTATTTTCTATATTAGGATTTTAGATTAAGTTTTATTTAGTTAGGATATAGTTTGGTAAAGCAATCCTTAGCCTCTAAGGAAGCCAACCAAATACTAGTTATTTACCTATTTAAACATTGTATTCCCTTTTGAATTAATTAGATTGAATATAGAATTGAAGAAACCCCTTTATAGGATTAAAGGGTTCTTCGATTATCAATCCAACCCGCTTCCGATTACCTTCCGTTCCTTTGCTTTTTCGTTTCATACCTCTTCCGATTAAAATTACATTCGATTAGCAATTTTGGGTCAAGCCGCAATTTTGGACTCAAATTGTTGAATTCTCAATTTATTCCTTTCGTTATTTCATTCGGCCGATCAATCCGAGCTACTTACATTTAGTCGGCCGCAATCGTTGACCAAGCTTTGTTGCTGCTCATCCACGTCCATGAAGGGTAGATCGACTTGAAGATTGATTAACAAACTTGTTAATTAATTTCCTCCCACGCCAACTTGTTACGAGTCTAGTCGATCGGTTGTTAATTCATCTTCAAGGACACGAAATATAAGAGCATAAGCAAGATCGAGCTTTTGTTTTAGCAATTGGCCGGTCTAGCCAATTGCTATACATCAATTGGTATTCAGAGCCAGGTTATGCTACGCTATTTATTTCTTTGAGTTGATGTTGCTAATGTTTTGATTTGATGGCTTGGGAAGTTTGGGGCGATTTGGATGATGATCCCGATCCATTGGATGGATTTTTTGCTTTGGAACGTGCTAAACAACAACGACGCCAACAAGAGTTACGTCGGAGAGCTTGGCTACAACAACAAACCCTAGAGCGTCAACACGAAGTCAAAAGACGTCAACTTTGGCTTCAACGTCAAGAGGAAGAACAACGTCAATTGGAGATCGAAGATAAGAAGTGTCGACAACGCTATCGGATTCGGCTTCTCCAAAAAAGAGAGGTTGAGGGAGAACGTCGCCGAGAGGAGGAGGAACGACGAAAAGAGGAGGAACGACTCCAAGAGGAGGCAGAACGACGCCGACAGGAGGAACAAAGCCGATGGTTGAAGGCTTTGATTGCGGAGATGGCGGACAAATTCGTTGCACAGAAAACAGCACAGCGCGCCGAACTTGTTTCGCAGATTCCTGTTGACTCCGACCTCGGAATTGAGTCAACTCAGTCTTGTTGCGAAGCTGACTCGACGAAATTTCCAACGATGGGTCACACACTGCAAGACTCCCCAAGAAAGGCCTCCGAATTTGTGTTGCAAGCAGACAGCGACAGTGTTCTGCAGGACGAGCATGTTGATTCCGTTGACGAGGATGAGGTACTTGATGACGTGTCTCAAGAGTTAGCGGTTGTACCTCTTGGACATGTTTATGAAGTTCCAGTTGCTGAGATTTGTGTGGTCATTGATCCTATTCTTATTGAAGATCAAGTTCGTTCAACGATCGCACATGAAGGTGTTGTTTTTGGGGTTCCTATACCTCGAATTCTCCTGGCACCTATTCCACCCATTCCTCTATCATCTTCTTTTAAGGTTGCTGATCCTTCCTCGCTGGTCATTACCGACACGATTCGAGAACGAATCGAAGATAAGAGGGGGAGAATGATGCGGGTCAAGATGGCCATCTGTGGATCAAACAACGATCTTGATCCAGGCGACGACTCGAGGACGAGTCGATTTCAAATGGAGGAGAATGATGTCATCCTCAAGCGGATAAGAAGGCTCCACCTTGGGAGTCGTTGAAGAAACGGCGTTAATTATTTTATTATTTATATTTCTTATTTTTTATATATATTCTATTTTTAGTAACTCCTATGTTAGTTGGAGTCTAATTATAGAATTGCTTATTTTAGTATTTTTTAGTTAGGTCAAATAAGATGGTTAGGAGAGTCTATCCTTTAGCCTTTCTTAATTATCATATTTTATTATTTTCTATATTAGGATTTTAGATTAAGTTTTAGGGGCAGTTTGCAAAATAGCCACGAAATTGGGCGAATTTTGCAAAATAGCCGCGAATTAGGACATTTTTGGAAAATAGCCGCAATAAAAGCCTTCACCCTCTCTCCCACAAACGCTTTTCTCTCTCCTCGATCTCTCCCTTTGCGGACGCTCTGTTTGTCTCTCCCGACCTGATCGCTGGAACTTGCTAGGATTTGCGAGAGATTACCATTCCGACATCAACGAAGCTATCGATTTTGACGTGTAATCTAGAGAATCAGGTAAGTCAATTTACTAGATTTTAAAGTCGATTAGAATTTGCGTCAAGGACGCAAATTTGAGCAAAAGTCGCAAATTTTACGAGAATTTTTGGATTACTTCTTTAGTGTTGAGATTGCTATTTCAGTCTGTGTTTATTTGTGCTTCGGTTTTGCAATTACTGCTTCAGTTTTGCGATTTCTGCCTAAATTTGCGCCGAAGGCGCAAATTTCATAGAATTTTTTGGTTTGAGATTACTACTTTAGTTTCGTTATTACAGATTCATTCTGTGTTTATGCATTCTTCAGTTTTGCAATTACAGCTTCAGTTTTGCGATTTCTGCTTAAATTTGCGCCGAAGGCGCAAATTTCATAGAATTTTTTGGTTTGAGATTACTACTTTAGTTTCGTTATTACAGATTCATTCTGTGTTTATGCATTCTTCAGTTTTGCAATTACAGCTTCAGTTTTGTGATTATTGCTTCAATTTGCGCCGAAGGCGCAAATAACTGGTTCGGTTTTGTGATTACGAATTGTTCCTGTATATGTGTAATATTCAAGTTTCAAGTTTAATCTGTGTATGTTTATGGTTATTTATGCTTATTCATGTTTTACATTGCTCAGGTAATCTCTATGATTGCTTAGGATGTGATTTGAATATGATTGTTTGAAATAAACAGTAGACCTTAATCATAGAAGTTCACCACAAGAAGTGTATTGTATCCATTTTGTTGTTCATGTCATCATTACACTTGAATCTGCACTCTATATTGAAGTATTGATTCCTTATTAGACTTTGATTGCTAATGTCATCACTAGACTTCCTTATTCAATGTCGATTAAGCCATGTCATCACTGTAATGGAGTCATAATAAAATTTGCGCCTTTGGCGCAAATTTTGATTAATTTTTTAAACATGAATTAATGTTTTTGAGCATTTTTTTCTTTATAAGTGTAATATTAAAGTTTCAAATCGAATATGTGTATGTTTATGGTTATTTATGCTTATTCATATTTTACATTGCTGAAGTCATCTCCATGATTGCTTAGGATGTGATTTAAATATTATTGTTTCAAATAATCAGTATACCTTAACCACAGAAGTTTCCCCCAAAAACTGCAACATTTATATAATTCACTTCACAACAGGTCTATTGTATTCATTTTGTTGTTCATGTCATCTTTACACTTGAATCTGCACTCTATATTGAAGTATTGATTCCTTATTAGACTTTGATTGCTAATGTCATCACTAGACTTCCTTATTTCAATGTTGATTAAGCCATGTCAACACTGCAATGGAGTCATAATAAAATTGCACAGGGGATATCAGTATAGAATATTTTATGCTTATATATGTTTATAACAGTATGGAAATCTATGTTTATACATTCAGTAGCATCAAAATTTGCGCCTTTGGCGCAAATTTTTCATAACAAGTTAATTCTAATCACTTTGGTTGGTAGTGTCATCGTTATTGAACATTGATTGAGCAATGTCAGCACTACAATTCAGTCATAGAAAAATTGCACAAGGTGTGTAAATCTATTACTTAAAATTACTAATCCTGTTAAATTCATACTCTGCAGATTACAATGGCAACCCACATTATTACAGTTGTGTGTGGTGGGAAATGGTTGGTTAATGATTCATGTCCAACCTTTGTTGGAGACACTACTTCAAAGGTGTTTATGATTGACGAGACAATAACATTACAGGGTTTAACTGAAAAAGTTCACACCAGATTCAATATAGATAGTGTGTTGGAATTGAAATTCAATCATTTACACCCTTTCAAGCTGTTGAGAGCTCCGCTTCTTGTGGAATGTGATGCTGATTTGAAAGAGTTTTTAAAGTTGTCTGACCTAGAGAATGTTAAATATGCTGTGGAGTTGTGTGTCAGCATTAAATCAAATAGTGCAAACATTGAAGATCAACAGCCATCCTCAGCTGAGAGTTTACAGTTGGTGGCATGCAATCCAACTATTACAGATAATGTTACAGAGGAAAATAACATGACATTGATTGGTGACACCAGGATGAAAGGTGTATTGTTGGAAGATGTTGGTGATGACATGAATTCTATAAACAGTGACACTGCAAGTGATGAAGATTCTGCAGATGAAATATGGAGAGCATTCTATTCTACAGCACACAGGCGAGAGACTACACTAGAAGATTGGGATGCTGATAGCTCTACTGTGTCTAGTGTGAATCTCAATTCACAAAACTTGATTTGCGTCGGCAAAAGCTTTGCATCAAGGAAAGCAGTTAAGCATGCTTTAGAGATGTTGTCAATAACTGAGATATTTGGTTTTCGAGTTGTAAAAGCAGACACAAAGTATTATAGAGCGCATTGTGCAGATCCTGACTGCAAATGGAAAGTGCATGTCAAAACTTTTGGCCCAACTTGGCATGAGGTCATAGTGTATGTGGAAATGCACACTTGCACATGGGATTTCAGGACAAAACACTACAAACAGCCTTCATCTTCTGTGATTGCAAGTATCATTGAATCAAGGTGAGCACTTTTTTTAAGAGATAGTATTTATATTTTAACTTGCTTTCTAATATATGATTTATTCTAATTTGACTATAATTACACAGTGTTGACGTTGGATACAAACCAGCACAGATAAAGGATAAAATGAGAACAGAACAAAAGATGCAAATTAGTTACTGGAGAGCATGGAAGTCATCAAAAATAGCTCATGAAATGGTTAATGGGACACCAGAATCAAATTATGCAGATTTGCCATCGTTTTGCCATATGCTCATGGAGAGGAACAATGGGACTATAGCTTCAATTTTAAAAGACAAAGAAGATAGATTTCAGTACTTCTTTCTGTCATTTGGATAGTGCATCAGAGCATTCCCACTCTTAAAGAAGGTATGTCTTAAACAGTGTCAGCACAAATTCTGTTGTCATCGATTTCCTTAATTTTGATAACATAAGTAATTTTATTTTGTTTATATATCAGGTGGTTGTTGTTGATGGAACATTCCTAACTGGCCAATATAGAGGGACGTTGCTTGGAGCAGTTGCACAAGATGCAAATAGACAAATCTTTCCACTTGCTTTTGGTATTGTTGACTCCGAAAACAACAGCTCTTGGGATTGGTTTATGTATCAGCTGCTGCAGGTTGTGCCTCCTTCAAATGACTTAGTGTTTGTCTCTGATAGACATGCTAGCATTTCAAGGGCTGTATCATTAGTTTATCCAACAGCTACACATTGCATATGTATATGGCACTTGAAACAAAACATCAGAGGAACGTTCAAGAAAAAAGAGCTGGGGAAAATGTTCAAAAAAGCAGCAGAGAGTTACACTATCCAAGAGTTCAACAGCCACCTTGCACAAATCGAAGCAACCTGTCCAAAGCTATTAGAATATCTAGTGTCAGCAGGTTTTGATAAATGGGCAAGAGCACATTCAAGGTGTGATAGATACAACATGATGACATCCAACAATGCTGAGAGTTTGAACTCTGTTTTCAAAGGCAAAAAGAATTATCCCATTGTGGCACTTGTGGAGTTTGCTAGGGAAAAGCTCACATCATGGTTCCTGGATAGGAGAGAAAAAGCACTGGCAAATCACGACAGACTAACTCCGGAGATCCTTAAGTTGATAAGAGAATCACAAGCGCAGGTTGGGGTATGCAGAGTAGAGAAGATGAATGAATCACAATTTGAGATCAATGGCCAAGGAGCTGTAGCTATAGTTGATTTATCAGCGAGGACATGTACGTGCAGAGTATTTGATGTCGAGAAAATGCCTTGTGTACATGCTCTAGCAGCAATAACACACATAAAAGCAAATGTGTCTGATTTTGTTGCAAAATTCTACAGCAATGACGCTTGGCGTATGACATATGCAGAAACAATATATCCAGTGTTGGATGAAGATGAAGGAAATATCCCTGATGTGATCAAATCCATCAAATGTTACCCCCCAGTAGTAAGAAAAAGAGCAGGAAGACCAACTACGAATAGAAAGCTTTCTTTGGGAGAGTACAAGAGGAGGATGAAGCATTCAAGATAAGGCTGTCGGCGAATATTCTGTCATTAGTATTATATAAGAGTAATGTTAGTAGAAAATACAGTTTATAAATTTGTAAATGACATTTCTTTTTGAAAATTAACATTGATTCAATAATATAGAATAAATTTTGAAATTTTAACATGTACTAATACAAATTTTTACCATGCTGAGCAAGTTTTCCCCATTTGTAGTATATTGTGCAATTTGATTCTATCGATGAGCAAAAATAAGACAATGTTGTGCAATATATGTTGTATCCTTGAGCAAAAATAAAGTGATGTTGAGCAAAGTTTACCCATTTGTAATATGTTGTGCAGTTTTATTCTATTGATGAGCAGAAATAAGAGCATGTTGAGCAATAATCTATAAACCAACTTTGAAAACATAATTAGATAAAAATTAGATGTCAATGCAAACAAAGTGTTGTTGTGCAATATATGTACTATCGTTGAGCAAAAATAAAGTGATGTTGAGCAAGTTTTCCCCATTTGTAATATGTTGTGCAATTTTTTTCTCTTGATGGGCAGAAATAAGAGCATGCTGAGCAATAATATATAAAGCAACTTTGAAAACATAATTAGATAAAAATTAGATGTCATTGCAAACAAAGTGTTGTTGTGCAATATATGAACTATCGTTGAGCAAAAATAAAGTGATGTTGAGTAAGTTTTGAAAAGGCATAATATGTTGTGCACTTTTATTCCATTGATGAGCAAAAATAATACAATGTTGAGCTATAATCTATTAAGAAACTATGAAAGCATGAATAGATAAAAATAAGTTGTCGTTTCAAACAAAGTGTTGTTGTGCAACATATGTACTATTGTTGAGCAAAAATAAAGTGATGTTGAGCAAGTTTTCCCCATTTGTAATATGTTGTGCAATTTTTTTCTCTTGATGAGCAGAAATAAAAGCATGCTGAGCAATAATATATAAACCAACTTT
This sequence comes from Persicaria maculosa, assembly GCA_963922045.1. Lineage (NCBI taxonomy): Eukaryota > Viridiplantae > Streptophyta > Magnoliopsida > Caryophyllales > Polygonaceae > Persicaria > Persicaria maculosa. The sequence continues at coordinate 21,311,479 of OY998251.1, read as the reverse complement.
GAAAACATAATTAGATAAAAATTAGATGTCATTGCAAACAAAGTGTTGTTGTGCAATATATGAACTATCGTTGAGCAAAAATAAAGTGATGTTGAGTAAGTTTTCAAAAGGCATAATATGTTGTGCACTTTTATTCCATTGATGAGCAAAAATAATACAATGTTGAGCAATAATCTATTAAGAAACTATGAAAGCATGAATAGATAAAAATAAGATGTCGTTTCAAACAAAGTGTTGTTGTGCAACATATGTACTATTGTTGAGCAAAAATAAAGTGATGTTGAGCAAGTTTTCCAAATGCATAATATGTTGTGCACTTTTATTCCATTGATGAGCAAAAATAATACAATGTTGAGCAATAATCTATTAAGCAACTATGACAACGTAAAATATACAAAAATAAGATGTTGTTTACAAGAGTCAAGCGTTGTACAAATCTAAACTATTGTTGATCAAGAATAATACAATGTTGAGCAAATATAAGGTATGGAATTATATGAAAAATAATAACAAATAAATAAAGTCTCACAAAATTCCCAATTAATTGGCAAACAAAAAAAAAGAAAATGAAAACGATTTTCCTAAAAAAAATATAAAATCCAAATATGTGTGAAACGCTTTTCAGGTTCGAGAAGTTTTTCATCACCTTCTTTTGGTTTCTTCCTCGAGCTAAATCTACTCTGTCCATTTCTCTGCGAGATTGCCTGAGGCTTGATTGTAGACTTGTAAGAAGGAGAGCTATCATATACATAGAGATGTCTTCAGATCCGAAAGGTTTGATTTCGTGTTTTCTGTGTATTAAAATTCAGATTAGAACGAGTACGGTTTAGGGCTTAGTTTTACACGAAAATTAGGAAAAATCGCACTTATTCAGGCGAATTTAATGTTTATAATCAAGCAGTTTTTCAGCCTTACGAGATCTACCATTGTTATTTCAATTTCGTTCGCATAATAAATTGAAGTTAATGTTATTAATCTAGAGGCTGAATTTGGGAATTTGATAATTTGGGAATTTGAGAATTTGTTCGGCATAAAATACAGTCTCTCACAGTGTCATATCTTCAATTATATTTGTAGAATTTGATTGTAAGTGTTCATTCTATAGGTAAACGTCCGCGGAGTGTAAGTGATTCACCTGTTTTAGACAGCCAAAATAGAAATTCGAAGAGATCAAAACGATCTGGAGTTAAACCTCCAGTAGTTGATTTGTCTAGAGATTCACCTCCCTTCAAGGATGGACTGTCTGTTGATACTGAGACTGGTAAATCCTTGGAAGTAGTGGAGGGTTGTAGATCACTTGAATCCAAAGATTCGCAACCCCTTGTAAGAAAAAACAGTAAGAGAGAAGTGCACCCTGGGATTGATCTTCGTGTTAGTACTGTTGCTGTGGAGACCATTGAAATTGCAAGGCTGGAAACCCATTCACCTACTGAGACAGTTGTTGAACATGTAAACCCAACTGTGCATATCATACCATCTGATGAGCAAACAGATACCACAGACGTACAACCTATTGCTGAAAACAGGCAGCTGGTTGTGAGGAGTGAGAGAAACACTAGACAAAAAAATCTCCCATCATTGAAATCACGGTCAAGCCCCCGCTTGCTGGTATCATCCTTGAAAAAATTGAATGCCAAGCAAAGGAAAATGATTGAGGATATTGGCTTTGGATTTTTGTTCAACTTGGAGATTGTTACCCTACCACTACTTCTTTCTTATTGGTTAGTGGATCAGTTTGACCCTAACAAGTGTTGCTTGGTGTTGGCTAATGGAGGTGAACTTGAAATTGCAGAAATAGACGTGCATATCACAATGGGATTCCCAATGGGGAAAGTTTTAGTTGGAAGAAAATCAGCTAAAGAGAATTTCAATCTTGTGCAAGAGTGGAAAACCACATTTGATGTCCAGGACAATATAACAACGGCTATGGTTATGGAAAAATTGATAGCTGACACTGATTGTAGTGATCAATTCCTTCTGAACTTTATCGTTATACTGGACTCTATCTTGGTTGATACACTAGGAAATGGACATGCCAACCATAGTTTGATAAGAGTAGTTCCTGAATTGGGTGATCTGAAAGACCTAAATTGGTGTGCTATTGTGTTGGAAAGTTTGGTCGATGCAAAGAGAAGTTGGGAAAAGAACAAGAATGGCCATTTCAGAGGGCCTCTATTATTCTTGGTTGTAAGTATTTTTTTTAAACCTTCGCTCTGACATTAACTTAATTTATTTACCATGTCAGTAGTACAAACGTCACCCCCCATACTTTTATACACATGTCTATAGTATTCTTTATGTCAGCATTCCCTGCTCCATCGTAATACTCATATATATTTATCCCCTTGGTGTGCCAGTTGTTTTACATGGATAGGGTGAAATTGTTCACAAGCACAGCACTAAGAAGAATGACTCGTTCTTTCCCGGTTTTCATTGGCATAAATTACAAAATCTTGCGCCAACGAGAAACTGATGATATAAGTACTGGAGGCTTTGGATGTGGCTTAGTCCAGGCTCGCCAAGTTGTTCCTCAACATCAAGACGTACCATCTACAGCTTGTCCACAACCTACTGCACAAACCGATGAAGGCACCAGTCACCTTGGTGATCCAGAAAAAGAGACACCCCCAGTTGAGGTTTGTATAAATTAATTCAACCAATTCAATGTAATATTAGTACAGTGTAGCAATGTTTTGGTATTTACTGATCACTTTTTATTCTTATTTTTTATGTGATGTTATCTTCTAGAGTTGGATAAAGTTGTTTGTTCAAAAGACTTCTGCACTTGCGTCTGCTATTTCTGATTTTTGCTGAGTGGTCTACGAAAGTCCCGATTGAACTACAACATGATGACAAGGTGAAAAGGCTTCTACAGGGAGCAAACCAGCTTTTAGGGGTGGAAAATGTCATTTCTGAGGCACCTACGGCTACAGATGCTGCTGACATGTCAAATATGAATGACCCTGTAAGCCCATATTTTACCGAATCACAAGAGAAATTCTGGGCAGATCCTGTTTTATTGGATTGCACCACTCAAATTGAAATGGCATATCAGAACAAGCAAAAAATGAAATCAAATATCAAAGTGGACGGGGAATTTTCCTTTGATATATTTCTAGATGACCCTGCTTTTAAGAAAAATGAAGGGACATCATTGAAATCATCGGTTGAAATGAAGAATGCTAATGAAGCAGCCCAAGCTCCCCCAGACAGCCATGAACAGTCTCCAATACAACAGCATGGTGAAGCTACTTCTACTCCCCTACCCACTCCATTTAAAGCTGATACTCCACCAGTGAACATAGTTGATGGGAATGCTGCCTTGCCACCAAGAAGGTCGCCGCGGATCAACATAGTTGATGGGAATGCTGCAGACCAAGTTAATAACATGAAGAGAGAAGAAGCTACAAGGAGAGCACATAAACCTTCTGCATCTTTGAGAAGTCCATATTACTCGCGTGTTGTTGACATTACAGATCCTATCTCTGAAATTGAGCGCACTGTTTCAGCATATTTGGCAATGAAAACACCACACAGCAGGTAGGTTCATTTTAAACTTAATCTTCTTAAAGAATGTTCAGTTACAAGGAAAACGTTATTTTCATATAATCCATCTTCAAAATGATTGACATTGCAGGGAAATTTTGTTTAAGCACAAGTCTGTTGAAATTGTTAGAACAGACATGGCTACGCTTGAGGATGAAACCCACTTGTCTAGTGTAGTTATTGGTGCATGGACAGCTATCCTCATCCACAAGGAACAGTATAAAAGTGCTCAATCACCAGCAAGGCTTTTTGTCAATATCAACAATACTGTAATATTCTTACAATTTTAACTTTCAATTACATTCCATTGTTAGCCGTTATTACAATTCGTCTGTTTTTTTGCTAATTTCTATTCTTCAACCAGTTTAATGTAGAGAGTGTATCAGTACGAGCTTGTGATGAACAGTTCAAGAGGTTTAACGTGCACATGGATACTGTATTGTCATCGTCACCACACCTTTCTTTGAAGGATATAGACATGGTACTAACTTGCAATTAAATAAATAAAGTTCAGAAGACCAACCACTAATGTTTATTTGTTTTTTGTTATGTTGATTAGATTGTATATGCGGTTGAACGAACAGCAGACTATGTCATGGTTGTCTTTAACTTTAAAAACAAAATGGTCCAAATTGTTGATGTTACACCATCTTCCAGTGATCCAATTTGCCCCTTCACATCGCCCTTTGAATGTTTGGTAAGTTTTACTACTGATATCTAATATTTCTTTCCTTGTCTTAATTTCATTTAAATATCAACTCATTTTATAATTAAAATTACATGAATTCTAATTCAATTGATGCAGGGGGATATGCTGATCGCTTATCTAACAGAGAAGGGTCTCCTAGCAAAGGCTGAAATTGTGTCAGATGCAACAACATCAAAAGTCCACATCACATGGGCTGGAGAGGAGAAAGTTCAATATTCTGGGGTATGCCTCATGCGCCACATGGAGACCTTCTTTGGGGCAGAGAGAGGGTACAAGTGTGGACTGGAAAAAGGCAATTTCAAGAATATTTCAAAGCTAGGTGTGAAATATCTGACAGATATAGTATGTTCAGAGTTAAATGAAGTGAACGCAGATGTTGTGAAGGCAGCAAAAACTCATGCAAGAATGACATCAAAAGGAATTCAGGGGCAGAGACAGAATCTTGGTTGAACAACCACAACACAATTTGATGTTTTATTTTCAAACATTGAAATGAATTTTCGTGTAGACAGTTATATACGCTACTTTTGGAAATTTTTCTCGTACCAATTAAGACAGTTGTTGTCAGTGGGGTCAGTTTTCTCATACGGGTTAAGATGTTTGTTGTCCATGTGGGTTTTTGATGGATAGATTTTGTCAAAATGCATACAACTATAACTGCTGCTAAACAGTTGTGTTTGTTCTTCAATGTGTCAGCACAATTATCTGCGCTTATAATCAAGTGGTCTATGTTATACAAACAGTTGATTTAGTAATATGCATTCGTCTGTTGTGCAATTATAAACTATTGTTTAGCAAAAATAAGATGATGTTGAGCAAATTAGCAGTAACATGAAAACTTAGTTGAACAGTGTCATCACTACTTTTACCAAAACAATCAACAAACTAATCAAATGTGTCCACAGTATAACAAGGGACAGACGTAAAACTTCAGTCCGATTTTATAATTTGAAATATGAGGAAGGAAATTATAAAATAATTATATGATTATTATGATATTAATATCTTGCATCATATCATTATGATGGAACACATATAAACTAAAATAACAAAAAAATAAAATATACATTCAACATATAAATGAGTACCAATGTTATTACATATTAATATAGTAGAACTACAGTCCTAAGAAGTCTTCAATCTTCTTCCTCCTTTCCATTTCTGCATCTAAAACCTCTTTCACACACCCCATTAGATTGTCCTTTGCGTCTTCAAACAACTGTCTTTGATTGCCCAGTTCTCTTTCCATCTATATAAAAGATAAAAGACAAGACTCAATCACAGTATGGAAAAAAAATTTATGGATAAAACTTCAAATATCACCTTTGATAATGCTTCACCATCTTCATCTTTGGCCGCAATCCGAACGTGATGTTCATTTGCTATTATGGATCTTTGGTATTCCTCGTATAATGTGTAATGAACAACAACAGCCTCCAACAACTCGGCCCTGCGGGCCTCTTTGTTCGTCTCGCAGGCTTCATCAACTAGATTCATGTGATAACCAGGGTAAACAACACTATCCAGCACATCCATCAATTGAGGGAAACTCATGCAAAACCCGACAGTGTTACCATAGTTCATCTTTTTAAAGAGGGATGTGTTTCTGTTAAAACCAGTTTTCAGGCGCCAATGGATAACAAAGAATGATAAATGGATATATATAGCCAACAATTAGACAGTTTTCATCTTGTAACAGTTATTTATGACAGTTTATTTCAGAGTAACTATAAAAAAAACTGTCAAAACTGTAAAAACTAAAAACTGAAAACGGATTGCAGTTATTTGAGTTATAGTTATCATTGGAAGACATTACCTAACTCGTGTCAGCAATACTTTTAGCCTTATCCACCTAGTGTCATCACAAAAATATCAAAAACAGAAAACAGCCAAATATATAAGAATATTGTCACCAATAGATCCAACTACTCTAACCAACAATGTAACAAAAAGACTTTGAACACTTGCCAATTCGTGCAACATCATAAACTTGAACATCACAAAAAGAATAGTAGTCCAGGGTCTCAAGTAAATGTACCTAAAATCAGTGTCAGCGCTACTTTGGGACTTACCCTAATAGTGTCACACACTTAAGTTTTAATATCAGCAAATGTCAAGACATAAACTTCAATAGCAGAAACCACCAATATGATCAACTTGGGTCACACAAAATGACATACTTAAATGTCAAATATTACCATAATTTGAATATAAACCAGAAACAAATGTGATCAAGGACAAACTTAATTCATAGAACGTATTTTAGGTTACATCAGTACCATACAAAATTACATACTACACTAATATCAACTAAAGCTAGAATTCTGCTCGGCAAAGAGGACAGTTGTTTTGAACTAAAAGCCAAGCTCGTAAACAATTTGGATGAAAGTGATGTTGGCATGGCGTTTGAAGAACAGGATCTGACTCCAACATTGGAAGCAAGCAAATTGTACATTCATCATCATCAAGCTCAAGATGATATATCTCCCTTAATCCGTCAACCTCCATAGGCTCTGGAGGTGCTGGGGGATCTGCTTGGTCAACCTCCATATGAATGTCATCGTTTATGTCGGACTCCTGGCTTGCTTCAGACGAAGAGTCATCATAAAAATGTACATTGATGTTGATGTTAGGACAAAGACCATATTCAACAAGATCAGCATCGGCGTCAAACCAACTTCTAGTGTAATCCATTAGAAGCCGATTGGCTACCTGGGTTCTAACCTCAACCGTTACTCCTGCATCCTGTAGCACTTCGTTGCAGCGAGCAAGACTCATAGGCAAACCATTCCAAGTAGACGTGTGATAGAATGTTAAGGGAATGCTGTCAGAGTGGATGGCCACAAGAAGTAGACTAGGTCCATACCAGTCTGACTCAGATCCTGATATTTCAACTTCATAAGTTCCAACGATGTAGTCGTAGTCTAGTTCAGTATAGGTTGGGAATGCCATTGAAGAAGAGAAAACCTACACAGCCAAAATCAAAATATACTCATACATTAGACATTGAATTAAAAATAAAACATTACATCGATATTATAAAGAAATAAACATTTGAGAAAGACAACAGAGAAAAAATGCCTGAAAAACTGAAAAAACCCTAACTGATGACTTTTAATGACAATAAGAATCACATACACCCAAACGGAATACAATGCAATAGGAAATTAGCAAGACAAACACCAATATATGAACATTACTAGACTAAAAAGAAAGGGGGGGTTCAACGAAAACCAGAGAATACAACAATTAGATTTTTGCTGAAACAGTACATCAAAATAACAGATAACGTTTTTTTTTAAAGGAAGAAAACAGAAAGGAGTACATACCACAACAGGAATCGCACCTTGAAAGCAAGAAATCTGGATAAGAACGAGAGAGGATGAAGATGAACAAGAAGAAGAAGATGAAAAGACTTGCAAACAATCTGAAAAACGTTTAAGAGCAGTATAAATAAGCGGGAAATGGGCCGGCCATCTCTAAACGAAGCCCAACAGTTATGTTGAAGGCAATATCAACGATTTAAACATTTGTGCAAAATTAATGTGTTGATAAGCAAAAATAAGATAATGTTTAGCAAATTTCCCCCAATAGCCGGTGTTGGGAAATTTACATCTGATGATGAGCAAAAATAATAACATGATGCAAAAAACAAAATTATTGGAAAATTTTAATATTATATTGACAAAAAATATAATCATTATGATAACATTTCAACTATAAACTACTGTTGTGCAACTATAAACTACTGTTGAGCAAAAATAAATTGATGTTGAGCAAAATTACACCAATCACACCCACACATTGTGCAGCTTTATTTCTAAAATTGCGGCTATTTAAGCCCACGTTGTGTAACACTCTAGTAAGGAACTATATAATTAGATTGACAAGTAAAATTGAATTATCATGGACAAAATTTCACAAGTCTCAATCGTGGTGCAAAAATAATATATTGTTGAGCAAGTTTATCTTACACAACCTGCTATCACCACTAGTTGTAACTAATACACGTCTGGTGGCAATACTATGTGCATTAAACACCTCTGGCAACCACATACACTTTGAAGTAAATATATACAAGTGTAGTGTTACCACTATTTGTAACTAGTATCAGTGTCACCACTACTTTGGGTCTAAAACACCTAGTGTCACCGCAAGAAATTCAAATATCAAAAAACGATCAACCTGGTGAAACCACAAATTCAAACTAATATAACTCACAATTTCAACAATAATATGGACATTACACACCTCTTTCACCCCCATACACTGAAGAATAAAAAAATACAACACTCGTGTCATCACTACTTGTAATATAATATGAGTGACACCAATACTTTGCGTCTCAAACACATAGTGCCCATCGCATACATTATAAAATGAAAAAAATATAAATACATACACTTCAAAAATCATAGAATACAATACTTGAATATCAATGTCATCACTAATTGTAACTGATATCACTGTCAGCACTAATTGGGACACCAAACACCTAGTGTCACCACACACACTGCAATATCAAAAAATGGAAGTATGGTTTCGATATTACTTTAACCTAATCAGACAATAAATGTTAACAATACTTTGGGCATCAAAAACCTCTTTACAGAATATACACTTCAACAAGAACAAAAACTAGGCCACTGTCACCACCCATAATATATAAGCATATTCATCAAAGATCAGGTGGGCTTTCTTCCTCAAATAAAACACAGTATCATACACAACCAAATTTAACAATGCATTAATTTCATTAATATTATACATTTCCAAACACCAGTTAGGGCAAATAGTTACAAAAGCCAGTTGGTATGATTACAATGGAAATCATATACAAAAAGGTGCCAGATACCAACTTCCATTCATACCATACATTCCATTAGCTTAACTACCACAAAATAGGTGCACCTACAATGTCTTTTCCAAGCAAATATACATTACAAATATGCCTAAAAGGGTGATCGACATAGTGGACAAATGGGTTGATACGACGCCTACTCTATAAGACACCCTATGTGGAAGGTATGATCACACAGTGTCCGAAGGCTCGGCGTTGATGGCAGCATCGGCTCAAGGCATATAGAGCACAGGCCCACCTCATCTGGAGAAGCTGGGGGATCCACATGCTCTTCAGAATCTATGCTCATCTCAGATTCAGAGCTTGGATCAGAGCTCATGTCATCTTCAGATTCTACAAGGAAACGTACATCGATAATGAGATCAGGGCAGAGCCCGTATTCAACGAACTCAGCATTGTCTGAAAACCACATGTGAGTATAATCCGTTAGCATCAGGTTGGCTACTTGAGTTCGAACCACAGCAGTGACCCCTGCTTCATGAAGCAACTGATCACACTGTTCAAAAGACATTGGCAACCCATTCCACTCAGTTAAATGTTCCAGGAACACCTCAGGGATCCTCTCGGAATTGATAACCACGTGCAAGATACTAGGTCCATAAACAGGCGTCGGCCTTGGTCTGATTGACACTTCAAAATACCCAACAGTGGTATGGTAACCAATTTGAACTTCAATTGGAAGTGCCATCTAAGAATACAAAACATAAACAACAAAAAATAAATATACACTCATATAAAATGCTAAAATCAAAACCCTAACAGACTGAAAGATGATGAAAAACTCACCTAAAAATCACGAAAACACAAAATAAAACACATCTAAAAATGAGGAAAACAGAAAAAAGCCCTAACCGATTTTCTTGAAGTAAACAAGAGATCGAAAGGTAGAGAAATAGATGAGAAAGGGCGCACCTTGGAAAGAAGACTCCGGAAAAAGGAAGAGCTTGTGGAGGACGAGCAAAAGAGTTGGAGAGAGGGTAAGGATGAAGGGAGTGGAAAGGGTTTGAGTGACGTTGAACTGTTGAAGAAACGAGGAAGAAGACCGCTTTAAATAAAGTTACCGACTTGGGCCAACTTCTTTCATCAGTTAATGGGCCACTGTCTCATGTCTTGAAGTTTAAAATAACCCAACCACCAATTTTGTCCAAATCCTATTGTTGTGCAAAATTTAACCTATTGTTCAGCAAAAATATTATAATGTTGAGCAAATTTCGACAAATCGACAAAGGTGTGCAATTTAATTTTTATTATGGCCAAATAAAGGACAACATGATGAGATAAATATATTTGAAACTTCACAAATTATATTAAGTACAAAAAACATCATATTGGGAACACACTCACATAGATCAATTGTTGTGCAACACTTAACCTAGTGATCACCAAAAATATGATCAAGTTGAGCAAATTTGCACTAATCGACCATTGTATACAATTTCATTCTAACGATGACCAAAAAAAAGGCAGCATCGTAAAAAAATATAAATTTAAAGAGTCAAAAATTCTAGTAAGCAAAAATAAGATGTTATTGGGCACAAATTCACAAAGATTACTTGTTTTGCAAAATTTAACCTGTTGTTCAGCAGAAATATGATCATGTTGAGCAAATTTTCACCAATCAACCACGGTATGAAATTTAATTCGAACGATGACCAAAAACAAGACAGCAGCGTAAGAAAATATATATTTAAAAAGTAGAAAATTATATTAACGAAAAATAGGAACATAATGAGCAAAAAATCACAAAGATCAACAGTCTCAACGCTGCTTGAAAACGAACATCAGTGTCACTACTATTTTCGTACTTAGGCAACTGTTGTCAGCACATAATGTTCTCTTATCTATCTTGAGCAATTAAGTTGTCAGATTATATCCAAACTTCCCCACTTACAAAACAACACCCTATCTAACTACTGGTTCTAAAATCTAAAACTCCAAGTTTCTTTGATCAGATCTGCACACATGAGTTCTCTGAAACGAAAGATCTTTTCGTTGTTGAAGGTTGTAACATCTCCCCCAAATACAGAAGCTTCAATCGCTTTTAATGTAAACACACCGCATGAAGCCCTGTAGACAAAGAAAGAAACAACGTAATGTAAGGACATAAATAACAAGTATCTAAACGTAAGCAAAGAACATAACAAGATAACAAATACATACCCAGTTGAATCATGCATTAACCCAGGGACCATATATAACTGGAAAGGAGAGGAATCAAAGTTTTCAAATAGCCCAGCCTTCGCTAAATGAATTGGAAGCCAAATAGCAAACGGTTGCAGTTGTTCTTCAAGAACACCTCCCCTAACAGCAGGAACATTGCAATCGAACACATTGATTACCCTATCCTCAATTTTTATCTCCAACGCCACCCAGTGCTTGTTTATAACATTGAAAATTGTGTAAATTTTCTTTACCGATGCCCATGACTTCCCATACTCAGCAGGGCACGTACCGACAAAATAATCCTCAGTGCTGGATTCAAGATCTATGTCTATCTCATAACAAGAAACATAGTCGGGGAGGTACTTCAGATAAAATAGCCAATCAAGAACAAGAACATCTCGATACTTGACAGGGTCCTCATGAATGCGCTTCCTAATATGAATCAAACCTGCTTCTAGATGCTAAACAAAGTAATAAAAAAGTGGATTCAACAATCAAATAATACAATAAAAAGTAATCCACAAATATATATATATATATATAAATATATAATGTAGAAATATAACCAGTTATTACCTGACAATCAAACCACATATTCTTCAATAAAATACGCTGGAAAAACTTTCTATCAACCCTTGACGTTGGACCAACAACAGAAAAATTCCTGCCAAGGAGTACACAAAGCAAAAAATAAAAAATAAAATATATATATATAGCATAAGATGCTGTAACTAATACAATAACAACAACATTTCATACCAAATACTAAACATAAATTAAACCATACCTTTGTTTTTTTACGAGTCCATAAATAAATTCATGATCTTCCGAGCTGATCAGTGATTTCTTAGGGGCATGCTTTGGCATCCTCACTTTCTTCACTTCCACAACTGGACCATACAAGAATGTACTGTTTGATGGGATAAGATTGGAGGCCTTTAGTTGGTCAACTTCAATTTGAATTGCAGGATCCTTGGCTAACAAATCCCAATCATCGCCTGCACCCTTGTCATCATCAGTGTCAGACAGACAAATGTACTTTTCAAGGGCTGGGTCAACCGTAACTCCAGCAACTTTACCACCAGCGCCTTCGCCTTCACACTTTGTAGATTGAGGCCCTTCAGCTGAAGTTGCTGGAATCCCAACCTCATCTCCAAAAACCTTGAAATCAGTGTCAGCAACAACAGGTGGAGACTCCTTACCCACTACTGGAACCTCATTACTTAATGAAGGCAAAGATACGGGCACGCATTCGCCATAAACGGCAGATGATTTGAACATTAACTCCTCGTCAGGGAAAGACTGCTGAAGATCAGACACAACATCATTCAAAATTTTGTTCACATCTTCAACAACAGCCTTCACAGGTGTGGCCTGGGGTTCACCACAACTGACACGTTCATAGTCGCCTCTCACAAGAGGGCCGTCGGACTTGCCAGGAACTTGCTTATCATCAGACTTAACGGTTGTGTCCTGGGCCTTACCAGACCTCACATGTTCAACATCAACGATCGCAGGAGAGCTCACAGACTTACCAACAATATGCTTAGCATCAGCCTTCGCAGGTGTGCCCTGGCCCTTACCACAACTGGTGCTTTCATCATGAAATACCACAGGAGAGCTCACAGTCTTACCAGCAATGTGCTTATCACAAGCCTTCACAGGTGTGTACTGATACTTAGCACCACTAACACTTTCGTCATCAACTTTTGCAAAAGTGTCCTTAACATCAGACTTGACAGGGTTTGAGTGCAACCTCTCAAACAAAGCTTCATAATTAGCAACCCTAACCTCAAGCTCATCGTGCCTCTTCGCCATCTCACCAAACACTTGAAGGCTCCCATTCAACTCAACAATCTTTGTTTCAATTGCATCTACCCTTGCAGACAACAGATGCATAATTTTAGGGATCTCTTCAAGCTTCGCAATCTTCCTATAAATCTCCTTCACCCAGTCAGGATGAGATGGGAGAGAAGAAGCAAAAGCATCACCATGCGATTTGGGAGGCAACTCACAAGTTGGATTATCGTTAGCATCCATTTGAGGAGAAACATCTTCAATATCTTCCACTTTCTCTGATGACACTGCTATTTTCACAGCTTCATCACTTGAAATGCGAACATATTCATTCTCACAAGCAGCAGATGTTTGCCCCATCACAGACTGCCCACCACCAAAATCATGTGCTTCAACACTCCCCAAGGGTGACCTCTGAACAAAAGGGGTCGGCACATCACCCTCTCCATCACTGTCAGCAGAAGGTGTCTCAACTCCTTCAACGGTGTCACCGCAATCAATGCCATCTGCAAGGTCGGCCAAAACATATAGCCTCGCAGTTTGACAAGCATCCAATTTATCGGATTTAGGGGAATGGGTGTCAGAGTGCAAAACATCAACCTTGTCATCACAAACAGGAACTTCACCACAGGATTTGGAAGTATGGGTATCAGCAGTAAAATCTTCACCTTTGTCATCACCAACACTGACTTCACACCCAGATGTAGAGACTGCAACATGAATATCTACAGGCTTCACTACATGTGCACCCGCGGTATCAACAATAGGAACTGAAGGAATAATAAAAGACTTGTCAACATTACTATCATACCATGGCCTACAACTACTTACACCACCGGTCTTCTTAATCTTATACCTCGGCTGAAAGACAAGATTCAACGGGACATCATCTTCTAAAATGTCACATGAATCAGTACTCAACCGACATCGCTTAGAAGGTAAAGCAACCACATCAACCTCCTTGTGCAAATCTGTGTCAGCAGTAAGTCTCTTAACCTCCTCAGATGGAATAACTCTAGCACCTGTCCTCACTGCTGAAGCCTTCTGTCGAGGCATCTTTACATCACTCTTGACAGATTTTTTACGGTCTAGAGCAATGTATGGATTGAATAGAACACGACTTGCAGAACGACCCCTCCTCAGGGGAATCCGTTGCTCAGAGCTATCACTGGACTCAACCTTCAGTTTCTTTTTACCACTCATCACTCCAGCAGAAGATTTCCTCTTCTTTGAGGTCCTTGCATCTTCTTTATCACCCTCTGGGAAAACTTCAAAAGCAGTTTCAAAGGACTTACCGTCCTGTTTCTTTCTAGCACCCTTGCCTCTCTTCACAGGCGTCTTCTTCTTTGACGTCTCGCCTTCATCATGTTTCTGCAAAACATTAGCTTCTTCCTCCTCAGACTGGGTGGCCCTATTTGAAAACTTAGCTTCATATGCCCTTCTACGAACACGACAACTCTCATACAAAGTCGCATCAACAGGTCCAGAAACTATTTCTTCAACTGACGCAACAACTACAGCATCAACTACAGCATCAGCTTTTTCACCAGCAAACGCCATTAATTCGGTGCGGGCAAACTCCCAATAAATAGGGAACAACGGGCTCTGAACAATGCACATGTATCAGAATAAAAAACCCAAAGATGCATCAAATAAAAATGTTATTCCAGAGGGTAAATATAAAAATATTACCAAATCACCATGAAAGAACTTCTCAGCTTCAGCGTATACTTGGCTATAATCACATTGCCAGTGCAACGAGTATGGATCTAGTTCAGGCATCTTAAAATTACAGTCAAAATTAACGGATATAGCTGGGAAAGCTTCTAATATCCAAGCCTGTTACAAAAGAAAACTCGTTATGCCACTACAAAACAATATTTAAATAAATGCTCACATAAACATTAAAGTTGTGCTGACGCAGACAAAAAAATAATGACATAAGACATGCAATAACTAAAGCACAATACCTGGAATGCAAGGCAATACCCATACATTTGATAAGAACACCTAACCCCATTCCGATCTGCAACAGAAGAACTCTTCAATGACTTCAATAAATGGGTGTATGACTCTCTACCCCAAGGATATAGTTCAAACTCCTTCTCATTGCACGCAAGAGATAAGAATTGTGCACTTACAACTTCTGACCTCCTATAAACAATTAGCCTCTCAATCAGCAACAACTTTGCCATAATCAACTTCTTCTTAGACATCTTTTTCTCAGATATGAAACGATCAAGTAGCTCATCATGAGTCATTTTCTTCTGCCCAAAAAATTCCAATATTGACACTTTCTTTGGGATATTACAAACACGGTCTTCGCAAGGAAGGCCTGTAATAACATGAAACTCAGTGATTGAAAAACGTACAAGATTTTCACCAACTCTAAACCACAATTCATGCTCTTTTTTTGTTTGTACTTGACGGAGCACCATTTGATGCATAAGCTGGAAATTTATAACCATTTTGGTGCCTTGCGTCAGCACCCATCCAACACAACTTTTTTGCAGAATATTGTAGTGAGAAGGACACAAATGCTCCTTGATAAGATCACAGACAGAAGGGTGTGAATATATGTTGGATCTACAGCGAAATCGCTCAGAAACAGGAATGCAATATTCCAACCCCTGATCAATAACAGACATTAAGCAAAAAAAACAACCATCAGATTAAGAAAAAACTACAACTTGCTCATCAAAATAAAAAATAACTTACATCAGAACCAGGATAAGAGGTGGATGAATCAGAAGATTGAGTTCCTGCAAGCAACAAAATAAAGAAAATGTAAAATAGACAATAACAGAATATGTGATGACATAAACAACAACAAACAATGACAATATAATGTTACACAACCATACTAAAATAAAATGAACATCACAAAACACACACACAAAATACCAAATCCAAACACATACATTGTTGGAACTACAACAAACTAACACAAAAACAGACAGTGTCAGCGCCATACACTTGAACATAGCAGCAGATAAGGACCGTATCATCGACAAAAAACAATCAAAAGCATGGAAAACAGGTCCGCATACACGAAGAACACTAAAAAGGCACTTACAAAGTGCCACACCGCAAATTTGACGAAAATAAACAGTTCAAAAACCCTAATTTACATATGCAACTTCCAAAAACGACGAAAAGTACTAATAACCGCACATAAGAATGCACATAAAGCATCGATTTACCATAGATTGTCAATATTATAAGGAACAAACAATAAAATCAACATAAACGAACATATTCCAAAACCCTAGCACGACAAATTTCGCAAAAAACCACCAAATTTATACCTGAGCTACTGGATGACGACATTGAAGTAAACGATGCAAACTCTGAACTTTACCGAAGCAAGGACAAACAATCGAGCGAATCAAGCCAGAAAAAGCGCCAAGTCGGAAAACGAACAACAAACAAAGCCAGGGGTAGCAAGATGAAAAACTTCGAGCAAAGAGAGAGTTGGAAAGAAGAGGAAATCGATTTTTCTGAGAAACAAGGAAAAATGTCCGTACAAAGCGAAATTAAGTATATATAGGGGCTATTTCGCAAATTTGTCCAAACCCGCGTCTATTTTGCAAATTCGTCCAATTAATGTGCCTATTTCGCAAATTTTTTCTAAGTTTTATTTAGTTAGGATATAGTTTGGTAAAGCAATCCTTAGCCTCTAATGAAGTCAACCAAACCCTAGATATTTACCTATTTAAACATTGTATTCCCTTTTGAATTAATTAGATTGAATATAGAATTGAAGAAACCCCTTTATAGGATTAAAGGGTTCTTCAATTATCAATCCAACCCGCTTCCGATTACCTTCCGTTCCTTTGCTTTCTCGTTTCATACTTCTTCCGATTAAAATTACATTCGATTAGCAATTTTGGGTCAAGCCGCAATTTTGGACTCAAATTGTTGAATTCTCAATTCATTCCTTTCGTTATTTCATTCGGCCGATCAATCCGAGCTACTTACATTTAGTTACTAAAAACGTCAAGCGAAGAGGTACAACTTCTAGCCGAGATTCAAGCACATTTTGCCGCCTTGGATGCACAACGTCAAGCGAAGTTCGAGGAGGAAGAGGCACGACGTCAAGCCAACCTAGATGCCGAAATAACGGCTATATGCAAAGAGGCCGTGGAGGAATTGATGGCCAAGTTCAAGAAGGGCGTGAAGGAGCCTTCTGTTGAAATCGTTGCCACGGATTCAGCACAGCGCACTGAACTTGTTTCGCAGATTCCCGTTGACTCCGACATCGGAATTGAGTCAACTCAGTTTTGTTGCGAAGCTGACTCGACGTTCTTTCCAACGGTGGGTCACACACTGCCAGACTCTTCCGGTAAGACCTCTGAATCTATGCTGAAAGTGGACTGCAGTGCTGTGCCAGATGTGGTAGTTGCTTCTGACGACAACGATGAGGACGTTGGGGACACTTCTCTTGAGTTAGCTATTGTACCTCTTGAGAATGTTCCTAATGTTGAGACTTCTGAAATTCATAGGGTTAGTGAGCCTAATGATATTGTTTCTCTTGATTGCTCAATGTTCCCTATGACAGGTGTTGTTTTTGAGGTTCCTTTGCCTCAAATTCTGCTGACACCATCTCAAGTTGATTGTCAAGAAAGTTCCTTTTTGGTGGTTGCTCCATCCTCTTTGATCATCAACGACTCGATTCGAGGACGAATCGAAGCTAAGAAGGGGAGAATGATGTGGATCAAGATGGCCTTCTGTGGGTCAAACAATGATATTGATCCAGGCGAGCTCTCAAGACCGATTCGAGGGCCATTGATGGCAAAGGATGTCCTCCTCAAAAGGAAGAAGAAGGCTCCACCATGGAATAAGGCCCAAAGGAGCAAGGTGAGCTAATGTCCAAGTTTGGGTTCGTTCTTAATGGGTTGACAGCTTTTCGACGTCTAAATAAAACGGATCGTTCGGAGTCCATATTTATCGGATGGGGTCGTGCTATACGTTGTTGGAACGAGGACGAAAAGCTCTACAACTTTGATGTTGAAGGTTTCTCAAGAACCGACCTCAAGAATGGCCGAAATTCATCATCTTTGCAGCTGTCACTGTTTGGACGAATTTTCATTTATCTATTTAATTAATTTCGAATTTTAATTAATTAAATATATTTATTTTATGCAATTAGGAAATAATAAGGTGGAAGGAAAATATATCATCTAGGTAATTCCTTTTCCACCAAGTTGTTAATTTTCTATCCTTAGTTAGTTTTACTTATCTTAGGAAAGATTTAATATCTTTAGATTATTTGATTTATCTTTAATTACCAAAACTCTATCTTTTGCACAAGATAGAATTGGTCTATTGTCTATTTAAAATCATGTTTTACATTCAATACAAATTAGATTGGAAAATTATATTGTGGAACCTTAATAGGATTTTAAGGTTTCTACAATTCCTCCAATCCAAAGGCTTTCTATCCCCTTTGTTCTTAGTTACTCGGCAACACAAGACCCCCACAAACACAATAACAAAAGCTGTCCAGAAACCGTCGTAACAGCAGGCCAGAACCATCGCGCCAGCCGCTGGCAGCGGCCGCAGCAATATATGATGCGCCCGCAACATCCGTCGCCACCACTGTTTCCGTCACTGCTACTGCTGTGTTTGTCTACTGGATTTTGGCTAAGTGTTAGCCGTCGTTGTTCATTGTTTTTACCTTTGTCTTTTGTTTTGTTTTTCTTACTTGCTTCCGCCGTGATAAATTCAAAGTCTTTATTGTAATTGATTGTAAACATCGAGATTAGCAAGGATAATTGCAAGATCGGGCCATCAACAGTTTGGGGTTCTTGATCTTGAGCCCACAGGCGAAGGATCGGGGATTCCAAACGTATCAGTTGTGCTCGAGCATCTTGATGATTTCCTTCCATTCTCTGAATTGATGTCGTATTGCTTTGATTTCTATGAAATTAAACAGAAAGTAGGTAAATTCCAAAATTTGGCAAATATGCATAAACTACATAGATTTTGTACTATTCTAACCCAAATGTATTAAATGTATGCCGAAATCGATATAAAAGTAAGTGTAAAACATGGAAAATTAGGCTCACAACATACTACGCCCCAAAGTTCGGCTTAGGAACAGTACAAACACCAATGTTCATGACAAACCCCCGACGCCACTCGCCAACATTATTCCTAATTATTCCTAATTATGCCCGTCTCTCCTCATCGCTCCATCAAAATTGACCTTCACCCATCCCTCCGGCGGCCTTTCCCAAGCAACTTTGACAACTTTCCTACCAGACGCAGCAGTTGGCAGGATATGCTTGTACACACTCTTTATGTACTCTTCCGCCTGGGCAAGAATAAAAGTCTTCCTGCAATCGTGCCACCTCTGATTATCAAACACCCGAGCATTCTGCCACTTCCATATCCACCAAATTGACACTGCAAAAACAACCTTCCAAGCAATACCATTACAATAAAGAGAAGAGTTTAGGATGTTACCTCGAAGCCCAATCGCGTAGGTGTACGAGAAGAATAGCACATTGTATCTAGCCACGTTATGACTAGTCCAAACCTCTCGGGCCTCTCTGCAATCCCTCAACGTGTGTAGAATGGACTCTTCCATCCCCTAGTAGCTATCACAGCAAGGATCTGAAGTCATATGTTTTTGAACCCGATCAAGGTTAGTGAGCACCGCTCCTTTGATGCACTTCCACACAAAATGCCTCACCCTTTCCTGCACTTCCAGCTTCCAAATCGCATTGAACATGTGCTAATCGTTCGAACAA
The DNA here is from genome assembly GCA_963922045.1 of Persicaria maculosa. Classification (NCBI taxonomy): domain Eukaryota; kingdom Viridiplantae; phylum Streptophyta; class Magnoliopsida; order Caryophyllales; family Polygonaceae; genus Persicaria; species Persicaria maculosa. The sequence goes on along the minus strand of OY998251.1, from coordinate 21,291,645 downwards.
GCACCATCGCTGCCCTGAATAAGGTTGTAATTAAGCAGATCGAACTAAATAGATCCCATTCTCTGTAGGCGCCCAAGCCAGTGAGTGCTCTTCGTCCTCCCTAACGTCAAAGCATGATAGCGCTACTAGAGTATCTCTAGGCAGCAGCTCTTCCAGCCTACCCTAGTCCTAGTGTCCATCCTCATGCCACAAATCCGCAACCAATAACCCATGTTCTTCCTCAATGATGTCGACAGTACTGAGTTGAATTAATGGCCTCTTACCCGCCCATATGTCCTCCCAGGAGAAGATATTTTTTCCTTCTCCAATCACATGTCTCCACCCTTTAGCCACCACATCTTTCATATCCTTCTGCAGGCTTCTCCAAATATACGACGGATCCGCCGCGACCCGACATGTGCCTCTCATGTACTTGCTGCGAAGCACCTTCACCAATAATGGCTTGTCTTCCATTAGGAATCTCCAAGCAAGCTTCCCAATCAACGCAAGGTTCATGTCCTGCGCCCCCCGAATGCCCAAACCCCCAATCTCTCGCAGCTTGCAAATATCTTTCCACCCCACAAGATGGAGTTTCATGGTTCCTTCAGTCTCCCCCTAAACCAAGCTCTTACAAGTACGGTCGATCTCCTTGCAAGTGGCTTTCGGCAGCAACACTGAGCTCATTATATAAGAGGGTATAGTGTTAAGAACAGACCGAGCCAAGGTGACTATCCACGCAAAACTTAGGGACTTGCTCTTCCACCTCGCGAGTCTACGTTTTATCTTATCCAGCAGCTGCGAGAAAGTTCCCTTCGACACCCTTTCATGAAGCATAGGCATGCTCAAGTAGTTACCCAAATTCTTAGTCCCACAAATCCAACAGATGCGCCCTATCTCATTTTTAATATCGACCGGGACATTATTCGAAACAAAGATCTTCTACTTCTCCTTACTAATCTTCTGGCAAGAGGCGTTGCATAACATATCAATGGTCTTCATGATCACTTTCATTTGCCTAACTGAGGCTTCCGCACACAATATAATATATCATATGTGAAAAGCATATGCGATATGGGCGGTGCTCCTCTTGAGATATGAATCGGCTTCCAGTCACCCTTATCAACCTCAGGGTTTATAATATGACTAAATATTTCAACACAAAGCACAAACAGATAGGGAGAGAGCGGATCCTCTTACCTTATCCCTCTCTCCAGAATGAACCTGGTCGAGGCCTCCCCGTTCCAAAGGATCTGCATGGTAGTAGTTCTAGTTTACTCCCGAAGCCAAATGACCCAATCGGGAGGAAAACCCGCCGCTTCCAAAGTACTCTCTAAGAAGTCCCATTTGACTCTATCATAGGCTTTCTCGAGATCAATTTTTATAATCATCCACTTCTTCCCCACTCTCTTTTTCTCATCGAGTGGACCACTTTCTGCACAAAAACAATATTATCCTGAATCAATCTTCCGGGGATAAAACTGCATTGAGTCGGGCCAATCAACTCACCAATGATATTTTTCATTCTCATCACCAGGGTCTTGGCAATGATCTTGTGGAGCACATTGCATAGGGTAATAGGGCGGAATGGTTTGATGAATTCGAGTTTACCCACCTTGGCCAACAACACTATAAGGGTGTCATTGAGACCCGTCGTCTTGGTCTTGTCATGTAATAACCTGAGCACCTCATCGACCACAACATCACAACACTTATGATAGAAGATTGGTTGCATCCTATAAATTCCGGGAGCTTTGTATGGCCCCATATCATTAACCGCCCTCCAAATATCCTCGTTAGTGAAAGAAGCGGTCATCTCTTCCCATCGAACGAGACTAAGGCAAGGAAATCCATTGATATCTATATTACAGCTTGGAATAGCGGCGATATCAGCCATACTGTATAGCTTTTTGAAAAAGTCGATCGCCACCTACTCCATCTTGGCCTCATCCTCCGTCCATCTGTTGATGTCATCGTAAATGCCTTCGATTTTGTTCCTCTTTCTTTTGATAATTGTTGAGAGATGGAAGAAGGAGGTTTTGCGATCGCCATGACACAGCCACTTCTCGTGCGATTTTTGAAACCATAGCATCTCCTCCTGTTCCAACACCTTCTCCAACTCTGCCAACAGCTCATGCTCACGGCTGATTAACTCGTCTGAGGTGTTCCGCAGCTTGTTGGTTTGCAGGGTCTCGATCTCGCCCAACAAGTCTCGTTTCCTACTAAATATATTGCCAAACACTTTGCGGTATTTACATTGGAAACACATCAATTACTAATTAAATATGGATATTTAAATCACTTAGTAAAAATGTTAATATCATTGTAACTTTGCTTAAATGTGATGTGGTATAACCAATATCTAAAATGATTGGTTATTTAATATCATCATAAAGGCTTATATATTAAGTAGTATATATAGATTAGATATTTATAATATATAAATATTTGAGGGAATGATAACAAATGACCCTTGCCCTGGAAATGTTTGCTAGCCTAACCCACTATCCGAAACAATTGCAAGGTTTAACCCTCCCCCTAAAAAAATTGCACCCCATCCGGTAATTTTTACCTGGAGAAACCGGTGCTCCTGGGAAGAGAGAAAGAGAGAGACGCCGCCAGAGAGAGAATGGGAAGGGAGAAGGAACGGCTCGGGAGGAAGGGCTCAAGCACAGAGGAGGAAGAAGACGCCTTAGATGCGACCAACGATTCCATCACTCCTCTCCCTTCATCCTTAACGCGACTCGATTCCAGGTACACTCTTCTCCTCTCCTCTTCTCTTCTTCCTCTCTACTGAATCTGATATTGCGGTTAGAGCTGAATTTGAGTGAATTTGGTTGCTCCTGAATTTAAATAAATTTCAGGTTAGGCAAAAGAGTGGGATGATGGGCGAGAGGAAGAGGAAGCGCAAGAATTTGTCTTCACCTTCCCACGTTTCTTCCATGCTCCAGGTATTTTCAATTTTACAACAGTATCACTCTAATTGAGTTTGATTTGTGAATCGTACACATCCAATTTGATTTGCGAATCATACACTTGCAATCCCCCTCGACGTTTTGAGAGTCGAATCCCTCCTCCTTTGCTTCTGTTGCATTCAGATTGCTGCCCTTGTGCTTGACTTCTTGTGTTTGGCTTCTTCTGTTGCATTTAGCTTGTTGCGGTTGTGTTTGGCTTTTTATGTTGCATTCAGATTACAACCCTTGGTTTCCTTTTTTTTTTGTCAATCAGCTTCCCTTCTACCGATTTTTCTAAATTGAAAGGGAAATTACTGGAAGATGAACACTAAATATAAATATGTATATACGTTGAGAATTGATTGCAAGTATATATATATATATATATATATATATATATATATATATATATATATATATATATATATATATATATATATATATTTATTAAGCATACATGTTTTGAATTGATTGCAAGTATTTATACAGTATCAAGGTGGTATACATGTTTTGAATTCCTGTTTTGAGAGTCGAGTAGTGCTTGATTGAGTTTGGTGCTCTGATCGTTGGATTCGCCCCTTCTCCCAAGCGCGACTGATTTTCTGTTTTGCTGAATATATGTTCTCAAAATGTTGCCACCATGACAAGCTATGGTCACCTACTACTGCTGCTTATGCCCATTATATACACGTTCCTCATTTATCGTTTATTGACCTTTTGTTCATAATGGTCTCCATAGGCTGCTCGCGCCTTCAATTGGCTTGCAGCATGACAAAGCATTAACAACTGAGATTTAATGTTTAGTCACATGGTTAAACTTTTGTGTCCTCAAAATCTGGTATTTGTATGTATCATTGAATTAGTCTTGGGTTAAACAGGAAGAAGAATATTTGTAGCCATCTACAATTTATAATTCTGAATAAAAAAAAGGAGGACATCTTGTTATGGTATAAGTATTTGCCTAGCCTAGCTCTAGGGATGTCATATATGTGGGCTTATCTAGTGTGTGATTTTGCTGGTCTCTTCATATATTTAGTTTCGTCCTAGTTCTCAACCCATCTTTTGATATTTGTTTCTTAATTTTGGCAATTTTTTAGAGGAGCTATTGGATATGCTCTTTAATTGATGAGATTGATGACATTCTGATTGCACTTCATTGATTTCTTGACTATGATTTTACATTTATGCAAAAATGCTCACCTTTCTGCAAAATGCCAATGTTTTTCTATGTTGATCTGTGTATCAATGGAGAATGTGAACATATTTGAAAAGTTGGAGGTGTTGTATACTTGTACATCTGTCTGATCACAATTATCTGTGGATTTGTTTTGATCATTGTAGCTATTTGATGGTGGTGCTAGTGTTGCTACATACAATGGAGGCAGAGCTCCTGTAGCTGCTGCTCCTATCAGAGGTGCTGGAGGGTTGAAGTGAGACACATCAAGTTCTTGGTTAGTACGTAGTAAGCATCACACAACCGCTGCTATTTTCAGATCAAGCTCTTGTCAGTGAAATTAGCATGGAGTACATGAAGCATGTAGCATCAGTGCTTGATGCACATAGCGAACCTGAGAAGGAGCCGAGTAGGGAGTTTGTTCTGCTTCAAGGCCGACGGATTCATAAGATATCTTGCACAACAAACTTATGTCTGTCAACTTAACCAACTCTAGCTCAACTATTAACAACAGGGATTTCAAATGGATGCGGGAGGACAATATAACTAGCTGTAGGTTTATGCAGTAGTATACAGATGATGACAACAGATTTTGTAACTTCCATATTAGAGATTAAAGGCAGCTTCTTTGTTTAGTTTTAGTATTATACTTTGTATCATCAACAACAAACGAATAGGCATGTGAAATTCGTTTGGTTTTATGAGGATATACGGGCATGTGAAATTCTTGTGTGGTTTGGTTTACTGTCATGTCTGTATTGCCATTCGTCAAGTATACGGATATACGTGTCATGTTAATATATGGGCATGTGAAATTCATGTGTGGTTTGGTTTTATGATTCATATATGGGCACCGTTAAGACCTTACAGGATAACCCACATTATGATTCTGTAAAGAATAAGTGTTCTGCCATTAGTTCCACTGCTTAAGCATAAATAAAACGAATAGGCAGAAAGCAAACCTTTGGCTGGATCATGCAGAATCTCATTCAAGACCTTTGATATATCATCTTCTCGTAATGCACTTCAGCTTATGTAAGCACATAGTATAGTCTTCTACTAGCCTTGAACCAAGGAGTTTCAGTATTATGCGTTGAATCGTATTGTCTGAATTAAAATGATTTTGAACATACAAGAATGAGAAATCAAGGTGAACAAAAGAATTGTAAGCAAAACCTCAAAGGATGACACTATATAATAGAGTAGTGCTCACTCATCGTATGATCATAAATCAGCTGAAGTCTCAAACTATTGTCAGTCATTTGTGAAAAGCTTGCCTTAATGAAAAAAATAACATGACAGGTAGTGCTATTCACATGACAGGTTATACCCTTTAACATGACAAGTAATGCGAATAACATGTAAATTCAGTATGGGTTATGGGGTCCATAAAAGAATTTGGTTTTGTATTTAACCTGTCATGTTAACGGGTATAACCAGTCCTGTTAATAGCATTACCTGTCATGTTATTTTCTTTCATTAAGGAGAAGAGAATCGATTCGCATAACATGTCATGTGATTCGCATTATATGTCACTTGGTTTGTGTAAATTTGTCACCATAGCTCGGAAGAGAGGAAAAACCTAAAACATGTCCAGTAAACTATCAATTGGTGTCCAGTAAACTATCGATTGGTGTCCAGTTATTTGTCCACAGAGCACCAACAGAATTCTGATGTAAAAATAAGATTCGGGCCAAATCTGATGCAGGCCAAGTCTGCAATTGAAGAGCTAAACGACAAGCTAGATGACGACTTCAAAAGGCTATGACAAGAGGTAGAATTAAAGTAATGCCAACTGTGAACAAACCTGGTAGAGATGTAAAAATAAGATTCAATGCCAGTAGCAGGAGTTGAACCCGCAGATACCATTGCATTATATAAATCTATCATCGTTTTCAATTAGTATAAACCTGGTGTTGTGAACACAGATTGTGTTGTGATTTTGGTTGAATATTTTGTAGTTTTCATATTGAACAGATTGTGTTGTGATTTTGGTTGAATATTTTGCAGTTTTAGTATAAACCCGCACATGTCATGTTAAATTATGTATCCTGTCATGTTAATATCATTACCTGTCATGTTATTTTCTTTCATTAAAGAGAAGAGGATCGATTCGCATTACCTGTCATGTTATTCGCATTACCTATCATGTTAATAGCATTACCTGTCATATTATTTTCTTTCATTAAGGCAAGCTTTTCACAAATTACTGACAATAGTTTGAGGCTTTAGTTGATCTATGATCATACGATGAGTGCAGATCCATTTGCATTCAGGCACAGATGCTCCCTGAAATGTTTATTGCTCCATCCGACAACAATAGAAGCAATCAATTGATTCGGAGTTCTGAACTTTTGATTACATAGTATTAAGTCTCTCAAAGATGATTCAAGAAATAGCTAAAGATCTTAATGGACAAAAAAGCAATGAAATATGAAATTCTATGGGGAATTAAAAACAGGCATTTGATTAACAATCAATGAAGATATTAATGGACAAAAAAGCAATCGAACTGTTATATAAAAACGGATGCTAGTATAATTATAGACATCCTCTAAATATTCTAAATCAATGTGTAATTTCTTAACCCATAAAAAACATTGGAAAGAGATCGAATTTTTTTTTCAAAGACATCGGCTAACAACGGATGTCTAATTGCATTTTTCTAGTAGTGTACGGCCCACCTGTCATGTCCGTATTGACATCTATCATGTATAAGGATATATGTGTCATGTTAATATATGTGCATGTGAAATTCATGTGTGGTTTGGTTTTATGATTGATATATGGGCACAGTTAAGACCTTCCAGGATAACTCTAATTATGATTCTTGAAAGAATAAGTGTTCTGCCATTAGTTCCACTGCTTAAGCATAAATCAAACGAATAGGCAGAAAGCAAACCTTTGGATGGATCATGCAGAATCTCATTCAAGACCTTTGATATATAACATGGCATGTTAATAGCATTATCTGTCATGTTTTTATCCATAAGAAGAAGAAGATCGATTCGCATTACTTGTCATGTTATTCGCATTACCTGTCATTTGAAAGAGTATAACCTGTCATGTTAATAGCATTACCTGTCATGTTATTTTCGTGTGGCAATTGTGTTTTGAACCGTGGTAAATTGTTGAACCGAAGTAAATATGTTACCTAATTATTATAGTAGCCTATGAGGGATTTGAACTACATCTTGTGTATAAACACGTCGCTCTACCATTTGAGCTAATAGGCTTAAATAAAATGATGGGATAATTTTCCACCTTGCAAAGGTAGAAAATCCACCCTTTTAGTTTTATCAAATTGGTTACCAAATACTAAGTAAACCTAGTTAACTCCATATGTAAAACAATTCAGCCAAATATTCCACCTATCTTTCATATAATGCAAAGAGAATGTGTCAACTGGTTAGTTCATTACAGATCTTGTATACTGAACTATAGATGTTGCTAATATTTACACTATATTCATCAATGATCTAGCCCTTTCCTTCCACTGGTTATAAACATAAGCTGCATTACGGATGTAGCCAGAAGAAACTAGTGAAGGTTCAGACAACATGGATCCTGTGTATCCACACAATTATATATTCCAGCTTTCTTTCTTATCTAAGTGCAAACAATTTATCATAAGACTAAAGACATTAGTACAACCAACCACCTAAGTAAATCTTAAAACATCCAAAAGTATAAAAGCAAGAACTATATTCTTCCTAGAAATGTGATAAATAAAAGATCATGCCCTCTTTTATTTGTTAATCCAAGATAATTTTCTTAGAATTGCACATTAATTTAGATAAGAGAATTACAAATCTACAATGAGCTAGCAATCATTTACTCCCTTTTACATTATGCTATAGTGGGATAAAAAATAATAATAAAAAATCAAAACTTGGACATGAAACGAAGGACACCCTAGTTTTGCCTTATGATGGCACAATCTTCACTTGAAGGAAGATCTCTTCGTATTCAAGAGATAGAATACAAGTTTAGTCTCTATATGTACCTATTTGCTTAAAGCCTTCTTTTCATCCAGTTGAATCCTGGTTCCTGATTATGACAGTTTTGCAGTGTAATCTGCCTTACTGAAGTTTGCTTTATGCTTTAGTTTAGATGCTTTTAATTCAGTCAATTCCTCCTGTATTCTGCCTAGTAGGAAGAGTATTATATATAAATTCTGATGCATTCTTTTTGTCGATCTTGTCTTTTTGTCTAGCATTAATGATATCTGAGGCAAATATGGTATGTTTTCTTTGCTGTATGTTTGCCTGTGCAGGTTGTTTAACCATTTTAAACTTGTCTTTGTGCACACATAAAGACAAGTGCCTTAGAGATCTGTTCCTGTTTTTTGGATTTCTTATAAAATTTTCCAACTATGATTTTCTAACTCTTATCTATTGTCTTTCTAGCTTATCTTTTAGGAAAAATGTCTGATTTAGGCTATACAAGAAAATTCTATCTGGGGTTTGATCCACTAACTTGCCATGTTCAGAATAGCCAAAACACTCAGATTTTCACTTTCCTTCAAACAACCTTCTCCCACTTCCAGGTAAGACGGCAATTTTCAGATTTTTTTGTCTTCTTTAGTGAATGTTGTTTCTTTAATCTTTGGAACAAGTTGCATGTATGAACTTATAGAAACAAATTCGTTAAAAAAATAATATTTTATAGAGTTTTTACCTCATTAAGATGTCTGCCGAAAAGTCAAGTGATTTTTATTATGAAAAGAGGGAGGAGCAGTATTTACGTCCATGTCAGTCATCGGTTGGAGTCAGTGATACACTTGTGCGCCTATCTTAAAATATTTTTCATTAGGCCGGCTTCCATCTACGATAAGAAATCAATTGACTTTGATTTAAACAATAGAAGAGTACGCCCTCAGGTGCTAAAAACTGATGCCCACGTTTATAGGTACATTGCGATAGACAGTTGTGCACGTACTTGTACAAATTTTGACGAAGTAAACTTATAATTTGATTAATTTCAACTTTGAAACTCTTTCTCTTCTTGCATTTGTGCTATGCGCATGAAATTCAATTAACCAAGTACCGAATCATTGTTATTCACTTGAATAGGAAGCAACCAATAATTTGCAAGGATGTACATACCTCCTGTCCTCCTTTTCCTCCTAGCAATTAGTTTGGTTGGAAAGCATGTCACCGCGCAGCCACCCACCCAACCCACCTTTATCTTGGAATCCTGCGACAAGGGCGACGAAAGCGACTACGCGGATCCGTTTGGTGGGTACGCTTCCAACCTGAAAACCATCCTGGTAGAATTCCAAGACCAAGGTGTGACCACCTCCTACAACAACACCAGCGCCGGAACAGGTGCAGACATGGTGTACGTCCAGTACTACTGCCGCGGGGACATCAACATGCCCCTCTTCAGCCAATGCATTCAACAAGCCTCCACTGAAATTATGGGCAATAACTGCTCCACCGCCGAAGCCACCATTGTCTGGTACTTGGAGTGCACGCTGTGCTACGACAATGAGTCAGTAGTGGGCAGCTGGGATTCGGAATCATCGCATTTCTTTTCTAATGGGAGTAATGTTAACGTGTCGTCGGATCCATACAAGTTTGATACTGTGCTCAAAAACACTATGGACAGGGTCGTAAATAAAGCTGCCTATGGTAAGGGCTGGCCCCTTCATTTCGCGACGGGGGAAGGGGCTGTATCTCCATCTGAGACGCTCTACTTTCTGGTGCAGTGCACCCCTGATTTGAATGGTACGCAGTCTGAGGAGTGTCTTCGGTATGGCTATCAATTAGGAAAGGCAGTCCTGATGCTTAATTTGATGCAAGGAATAGGAGGAAGTGTATATCCCGGGTGGATGTATGTATTCTTCCCCAACTGCCAGCTGAGAGGTACAGCACCCTAGGTGCTTTTTATACGCAGAAAAACGCAGCCCCTGCTGACTCGCCACTTACTCCTGAACTACCACATCCTCCACAACTGCAATCGTCAGGTAAATTTGATCTTCTACCAACTATGTTAGATACATTATTTGATTAATTTGTGCAGGAAAGAATGCGTCTTACTATATTTTAAGAGCAGCTATCCCTGCTGCTGTAGTTGGATCATTGATTCTCCGATATTTTTTTTGAAAATAGCCAAAAATTTATAAAATATTTGGAAACTAACCAAAATCTCAAACTATTTAGGAATTTAGCCAAAACGAAACAGCGACTTTACCCTAAATTTTTAGAGTCTCCCATTTTTTTAATTTTTTTTAAACGTTGAAATATTACTGAGAAGTAAGAGGACTGACTACTCTCTTTCCCATGGGGCCCACTCGCTGCACTCTCTCGGTCTCTCTCCCTGCAATATAACCCCACACTACTCTCTCTCCCCTTGGGGCCCACAATTCACTTTTCCCAGCCAACCATCACTCTTTCTCTCTCCCTTCGGACCCACGACATCTCTCTTTTTTTTTTTAATGTTTCATGGGTTAAAAAAAATAAAAAACTCTCCCGGGTATATTTTTTTACGTCTTTTTTTAACTTTTTTTAATTAATTTGAGTTTTTTTTTTTTAAAAAAATAATTAGTCGCTGTTTTAAACAGCGACTTTAGTATTATATATTTTTTCAAAAGTTGGGGTAAAGTTGTTGTTTGAAACAGCGACTTTACCCCGTTTTGGCTAAATCCCTAAATAGTTTGAGGTTTGGCTAGTTTCCAAAAAAAATTTAGATTTTTGGCTATTTTCAAAAAAAATTCTGATTCTCCTAGGTGTTTCCTTTTGCTTGGTTCAACGACGAATTACGAACAAGAAACTGACCACAGGTAAACTCATTATAAACAAACAAATAAATATGAACTCATAATTCCAATTTTCTTCCAAAATAAAAGCTCATTAAATGTAGAAATATTATCTGTTGTGCAATATGAAGCAACAGATCGCGAAGTTGGAGGTGCAGAACCTACAGAATGCCTCCAGTTTGATCTAAAGACCATCGAATAGCTTTTCTGTTGCTAATAAACTGGGTCAAGGTGGATTTGGTATTGTTTATCAGGTAATTAACGTGTGTCAGATACTCTTTAAGAGTTGAAGGCTGTATATTTTTTACATTTAAAAATATGGGCGTATATAATTGATCTTCAGGGCACACATAAAGATGGACAACATATAGCTGTGAAGAGACTTTCCAAGAATTCAGTACAAGGAACCAAAGAATTCAGGACTGAAGTCGCAGTTGTCGCAAAGCTTCAACACAGAAATTTGGTTCAACTCGTGGGATGCTGCGCTGATGGAGAAGAGCAGCTGCTTGTCTTTGAATTCTTGCGCAACTTAAGTCTTGATCGCTTTCTTTTTGGTACTTAATTATTCAAGCTAGAACAAATTAAAGCTCTGTCTGTTACTATCGAATTATATCAGTGAATTTCAGCATGTGAATCCATATTGTCATTAATCTTATTGTACATAGATGAGACCTGCAGGTCTGCCTATTTGACATGGGAAATAAGGCTCAAGATCGTACAAGGACTTGCGCGTGGACTTCACTACCTTCATGAAGATTCACGAGTGAAGAGAGTCCACTGAGATCTTAAAAACAGCAACATCTTATTGGATGACAATCTTGACCCGAAAATTGCAGATTTTGGCATGGCAAGGCTTGTGAAGGTGGACCAAACTTCTGATAATACCTCAAAAGTTGTAGGAACATAGTAAGTTTGAACATCAATTAATTTTTATGATTATTATTTCATATTTGAATTATAATCCTTACCGAAGAATATTATTCACACAGCAGATACATGGCACCAGAATATGCACTAGCAGGACGATATTTTACCAAATCAGACGTGTATAGCTTTGGAGTTATACTACTAGAAATTCTGAGCGGAAAGAGCAACAATCGATTCTATGAAATATCTCATGGTGAGGGTCTTCTAAGTCATGTAAGTCATCCATCACGCTTATCACACCCATGCTCCTCGCTCGACCCTCGAGCTCCGACCTCTCTCTTCAAATCTGAACCTACACCCTATGGATCCCGCTTCTCCATCCTTGTACTCAGCCTCTCCTATGGTTGTCCTCTTCCTCTTCCTCCCGTGTCTTCTGATGCGGGATCATCAAAGACACCTTCGGACTCACCTATACATGGGGATGGACCTATGATTTGAGCTCACGAGAATGATGTCATCCTCAAGAGGAAGAAGAAGGCTCCACCATGGGAGAAGGTCCAAAGGTGCAAGCTTGATGGGTCGTTCGTTTTGAGAATGTTCAGCAGTTTGACAGCTTTTCGGCGTCTCAGTAAAATGAGTTGTGCGGAGTCAATATTAATCGGATTGGATCGTGCCATACCTTGTTGGAACGAGGACGAAGACATCTACAACTTTTCTGTTGAAGGTTTTTCCAGATTCTACCTAGAGCTTGGCCGAAAATCACATTCTTTGCAAATTGTCACTGTTTTGCGTGGGCGTGCAAGGGTGCGCGGGCGTGCGCGGGAGGGCTGGTGGACGCTGGCCGCCGACTCCTATGTGCTGAATTTGGTTGTCCTTAAGTTGTTATTTTATGTGACTTAATTAATTATGTTATTTTAAGTAATTTTTAGGGATTTAAGTTAGTTTCTATTTTATTTATTATTTCTTTAGAAATCAGCCTCTTAGGTTATAAGAAGAGGCATTCCCTTGTTCAGAACTCAGTACGTAAAATTTTATTGAAAAATAAAATAGAGTCTTTCTTTTTCTTGGTTTTTACTTCTTGAATTTTTGAATTTGATTGCTACTAATCATTGTTTGTGATTGTTGTGGTTACCTTAGCCTTAACACACTACCCTAGCCGTGACCTATAACAAACATTGGGGCCAATTAGTACCTTAGTGCAGCCGACACTATTGTTGAAGTGGAACTTCTAGTCGGCAGTGCCAAGCACACAAAATCTCAAACCCTAATTTGCTTTCTATCTTTGACTATCTTGTTATATCTTTGTTTATCTATTTTATTGCCTTATTAAAATTTGATTTTGATAGGTTAAATCGCTTTTATCTATCATAGATTATAAAAAGGCCTTAGATAGATATACTTACCATATTAGCCAAAACATCACCTATATATATATTTCATTAGGGCTACATAAATTGTACTTTTTTTCTTTCACCATAGTTTAAATTTTCAAGAGTCCTTTTTATTTCATAGACAGTTTTCTTGCATTAGTTAAAAAAAAAACAGTCCGAAAATTCAAAAAAAAAAGTGACATTCAAGCTTTGACCTAGGAGGATAAAATTCACTAGGGGCAAAAGTAGCTTAAAAAAAAGGATTGTCGAGTATAGTGCAAGAAGCTTCAAGGACCAATTTTGGTGAAAATTTCATAGCCCTAATCGAAAAAGCCTTAAACACATACCTCCCAAAACACAAATTTTTTTTTTTAAGCCCTACCTTGCAACTACAACGTCCTTACTAAGGGTTTGAATAAAAAATAGGTAAAAGTTCCAAGTTTTTCCTTTCTTTCTTTTTTTTTCTTTTCTTTTCTTGTGTTCTTTGTGTGTGTCAAGTACTGCCTTACTGCACCTGTCGAGTGCTCTCTTTGATATTTCGAGTACTTATCTTTGCTTGGTCGAGTTCCTTGTTTGGTGTTTCTTGTTCATTCTCTTGATCTCTTGCCTGGCATTGTTAAGTCCTTGCTTGAGTGTTGATTTGCCCAAAGCAGATTGCTCCAACAAGCTTGTCATACCAATTAGAGAGAAGAGTGAGAGCGAAACACTGGTGAGATTGTTTATTATTTTCTAATCTTTTACATAGTTCTTTGTTTGTTGTTTTGTGATGTCTAGCCAGGGTAACATGGCGATTACTTATGCTGAGATGAACAAATTTTTGAAAGCCATGAATGAGAAATTGGTAAAGCTAAATGAAGGAATGGTAAAGGTAAATGAAAGATTGACGGCACAAGAGCTTCGATTCGGCCTACCAGTACAAACTATATATATATATATATATATTGATTGTTCTTACCCCGTGTTTAGTTCTTGTTTTGACTCTAACACGGTGCCCGGACAAGGAGTACCACTTAAGGTTGACGTGCCACCAAAGGAAAGGGAAGAAATTCATCCTATTTCTAATCTCCTTAGTGTTTCTCCTAGCATAGATATTCAGCTTGTTGATGAAATTAAAGAGCATGTTAATAATGATCAAGATGTTAATTTACTTGCTTGTGATGATAATGATTGCATTGAATATGAGCATGATGATTCTTTGATTGTTAGTAACGTTTTAAATGTTCAACCTATGCTTTGTGATGATAATCATAGAGAAGATTTGTGTCATCCTAAATGCTTAGAAAATGACAATGTTTCTAATATGATCATTGATTGTGAAGATTGTTCTAATATTGCTAGCCTTGAATTAATTGAAAATCCAGCTTTGAAAAGGGATGAAAACTTGCTAGCCTTGGATGGAAACTTACAGATAATTGAACAAGCTACAATGCATGCATATTAAGTTTGAACATAATAACGATGATGTGAAATATGAATTGTGCACTTATCAAGCTTCTTTTCTTGGTGTTGTAGTGACCTCTAATGGCCTTGAGAGGATTTTCCATGGGCATGAGGTATTCGATCCAGAAGCTCATGTGGATACATTTGCGGAATCTTATGCGACCTTGGATTCGAGGTCGAATCCTTTTCAAGAAAGGGAGGATGATGACGGACCATCCAAGACACCTTCGGACTCACCTATACTTGGGGATGGACCTATGATTCGAGCTCACGAGAATGATGTCATCCTCAAGAGGAAGAATAAGGCTCCACCATGGGAGAAGGTCCAAAGGTGCAAGCTTGATGGGTCGTTCGTTTTGAGAATGTTCAGCAGTTTGACAGCTTTTCGGTGTCTCAGTAAAATGAGTCGTACGGAGTCAATATTAATCGGATTGGATCGTGTCATACCTTGTTGGAACAAAAACGAAGACATCTACAACTTTGTTGTCGAAGGTTTTTCCATATTCGACCTAGAGCTTGGCCGAAAATCACATTCTTTTCAAACTATCACTGTTTTGCGCCCTGCAGGTGGTGCGTGGGCGTCCGGCCTAGGCGCGCGGGCGAGCGCGGGAGGGCTGGTGGACGCTGGCCGCTGACTCTTATGTGCTGAATTTGGTTGTCCTTAAGTTGATATTTTATGTGACTTAATTAATTATGTTATTTTAAGTTATTTTTAGGGATTTAAGTTAATTTCTATTTTATTTATTATTTCTTTAGAAATCAGCCTCCTAGGTTATAAGAAGAGGCGTTCTCTTGTTCAGAACTCAGTACGTTGAAATTTATGAAAGTTCTCTTTTTTTGTGAAACACATAGAGCGTAAGTCAATCGATTCGAAGCGTTGCTCATCGATTGCAAATTGGTTCTTGATCTAACTTGGTTTGCTTTGAGTTCATCAACCTCGCGAGAGCTTGGTGATCCTGGTAATCACAAGTCCCCTCCTTGTGCCTCCAAGTTATCCGCTTGGTTGTGTAAGGTACGTTGTAGAGGCGGGCTTTATATAGTCGTTGGTATTTGGTTTCTACCCTCTTAGGAGGCATGGGGTCTTTATCTCGTTCTATATTAGTTCGAATCACCCTTCTATCGGTCTTAATTTCATTGTTTTGTTGAGTCTAGAGTTGCTGAATTTTTGGGTCTTTGTTCTTGTTCTTGAGTCTTTGCTTCCGTTCTTGTCTTTGAGTCTTGATTGTCGAAGATCGGGCCATCCTACGGCTAACCCCGTATCATCTTCTGTCGCGTGCCCACCATCGAAGACACCCACCCTTGTTCGTCCTCCTTCCCTCTCGATTCGACCTGTTGAAAGGGCTCCGGTGATGGCCTCCAGCAGATGAAGAACTTCGCTCGAAGAACCTTCGGATCGAAGAAGCTGCAGAACTGCAGCAGATGAAGAACCTCTGGTGACGGCTGGTTTGTAATTTTTTTTTCTCTCCCCTTCTTTTTCCTGAGAGAGAGGACACAATGGGCTGTTGGGATGAACAGAGCATCACCCAATTTGGGTTCTCTAGCTTCCTGCCTAATTGTTTTTTTTTTTTTGATTTGGTTGATTAAGTATCAAATTCCCAGCCGTCCACGTCGGAGCAACCAACACTGCAACTGGGCGCCAGAAGTCAGTCGTCCTCCCCCCTCGTCGGCGCTACATATCCAGAGGGACCGAAATACCACCACTGTTGGTGCCCCAAATTGGCCCTGCTTCAACACTCCACCGGCCCTGATTGAGAGTTGCTTTTGTTGTGCATGTTTTCGGTGTTCAGTGGAGTTCAAGAAAAAAGTATTGGAAAAGCTTAAAGGGGAAATTTTTATTATTGTGTCTGTTTGTGTACTTAAAAGACTTAACTAGTTTAGATAAAAAAAAGTATTGGTATGTTTGTGTATTATTTATTCCATTTGTGTGTTATTTGGGCGGTCTGTTCTATTTGCAATACATATATATTATTTAGCCTCAAAAATAGCAATGACACAAATATTAACGATACCAACAACCATAATAACAACAGTCCCCACTAAATGAGCAACAACGTTAGCAACTACAATAGCAACGACGCAGCCACGAAATTAGCTAGACCCATGGCCTATTTATAGCAACGAATCTAGTCACGAACTTAGCCATGAATCCAGCGATGCCCGAATTCCGTAGCTGTCTTCGTTGCTGTTTTCGTTTCCACAGCCACGACAAAGTTCGTCCATGCTTAGCCACGGGCTTAGCCACGACTTTGGTGATTCATTGCTAAATCCATGGCTAAATAGCCATCGCCATTAGTCACGAGGCATATGGCTACGGATGGCCCGCTCGTGGCTATTTCCGTGGCTAAACCGGTTGGCCACGGTCATTCGTGGCCAACGCCGTTGCTATTTGCCGTAACTATTTCCTGCATTTTTAGTAGTGTAACATCTACACACATCTCATTAATCTACAAAATTTATCTCCATCTCCTAACATCTACAAAAATCTCATTAATCTACAGAATCTCCATGTGTTGTCAAACACAACTTAGCCGATGATAATAATATAGAAGCAAAAGTGTAGCTTACAAAAATTTAACAGTTCAGTTAAGGAAATAAAAATTGGGGGCAAACATCAAGCTCCACAAAAGGTGCTTCTAAGGTGAGTGCCCAGTTTGCAATAGCATCTGCAATAGCATCAGCATTCAGCAGCTTACAGTTGTGCGTTTCTATCTTAAAATATTTTTCATTAGGCCGGCTTCCATCTACGATAAGAATTAGGGCGTGTTTGGCTGGGGATGGCAGTGGGTGGAAGGGGATGGAGGTGGGCTTTGGAAACCGTGCTCGCGTGTTTGGCAACGGGATGGAGGGAGATGGAAGGGGATGGAGATGGAACTTCCACACCGAAAAATGGGATGGGAAAGGTATCCCCTAAAAGGAGGATTTAGGGGATGGGGATGAAAATCTCCCAAATTTGCCCCCATCTTCAACCTTCTTCCTCCCTCTCTCCTACCCCTACCCCTACCGCCACCGCCCACCGCCGACACCGCCGCCCATCACCGCCGACGCCGCCGCCCACCACCGCCGCCGCCGCCGCCCACCACCGCCGCATATAAATCCCCTTTCCTCCTCCGATCAATCTCCCTCGCCGGCAATTCCTTCTCCGGCGCCCTCCTGCCGTCGACCGCGTAGAAGTGGAGGAGCTTGAATTCGCCGGTAATGGCAGAGTATCCGAGCGCGACGCTCGAGATCGACTTGAAATTGGGAGCCACGTAGAAGTTGAGGAGCTTGAAGTCGTGGAAGATCGGGGGATCTTCGCCTTCCTCGTCCGCCATTGGAGGGGCGGAGCGGCGCGCCGGTGGCCGTCGAAGGCGGCCAAAGTCGTCGAGAGGGGTTGCTGGCTGTTGGGCTTCAACTGAGAGACGATGAAAGAAGAAGTTGAGCTTTTAGGGTATTTGAGAGGGTATTTTCGTCATCTCATGTGGTTAGTGGGGGTAATTTGGACTTTTTTCGTTTCTCCATCTTCCCAACCATCAAAATACAACCAAACACGAACGGGATTAAACTGGCTTCAAAATTCCACCCGGTCCCACCCGGGTTTCCATCCCCATCCCGTCCACCCCACAAAATCCATCCCATTCCACCTACCCCCATCCCGTTGCCAAACACGCCCTTAGTGTGGATCAATTGACTTTGATTTAAACAATAGAAGAGTAGGCCCTCATTCAGGTGCTACAAACTGATGCCCACGTTTATCCCTACATTGCGACAGACAGTTGTGCACTTGTACAAATTTTGACGAAGTAAACATATAATTTGATTAATTTCAACTTTGAAACTCTTTCTCTTCTTGCATTTGATTATTCCTTTGAATTGGAAGCAACCAATAATTTCCAAGGATGTACATACCTCCTCTCCTCCTTTTCCTCCTAGGAAGCCTGGTTGCAAAACATGTCACCGCGCAGCCACCCACCCAACCCACCTTTTACTTAGAATCCTGCAGAGCCCATGACGAGGGCGATGAAAGTGACTACGCCAATCGGTTTGGTGGGTACATTTCCAACCTCAAAACCATCCTGGTAGAATTCCAAGACCAAGGAGTGACAGCCTCCTACAACCACACCAGCGCCGGAACAGGCCGGCGCAGACAAGGTGTACGTCCAGTACTACTGCCGCGGCGACATCGACATCCCCCTCTGCAGCCAATGCATTCAACAAGCCTCCACAGAAATTATGGGCAATAACTGCTCCACTTCCAAAGCCGCCGTTGTCTGGTACTTCGAGTGCACGCTGCGCTACGACAATCAGTCAGCGATCGGCAGCTCTGATGCACCTCCTTTCTTTTTTAATGCGAGTAACGTTAACGTGTCGTCGGATCCAGACAAGTTTGATACTGTGCTGAAAAACACTATGGACAGGATTGTAAATAAAGCTGCCTACGGTAAGGGCTCTCCCCTTCATTTCGCGACAGGGGAAGGGGTTGTATCTCCATCGGAGACAGTGTACTTTCTGGCGCAGTGCACCCCCGACATGAACGGGACGCAGTGTGAGAAATGTCTTCAGTTTGGCTATGAATTTGGAAAGTTAGCAATCAGGAGCCATTTTATTCTAGCAGTAGAACCCATGTGGATGTATGGATTCTCCCGAAGCTGCCAGTGGAGATACAGCACCCAAGCTGCCTTCTATTCGGTGACAAACGCACCGCCTCCTGCCTCGCCACTTTCTCCTGACCTACATCTTTCTCCAGAGCTAGCACCGTCAGGTAAATTTGATCTTCCTATAATAGTAATATGTCTTTTATTATTATCTTATAATAGTATGGTGGGAAATCGATCTATCCCAAATCAGATGTGAGGTGCAAAACAATTATACTAAAATATAAGCCTTTTGTGTTAGAAGGTGGTTCGAATTTAAAGCACATTATTATTGTTGATTTGTGCAGGAAAGAATGGGTCTTACTATATTCTAAGAGCAGCTATCCCTGCAGCTGTAGTTGGATCATTGATTCTCCTCGGTATTTCCTTTTGCTTAGTTCAGCGACGAATTACTAACAAGAAACTGACCACAGGTAAACTCGTTATAAACAAACAAATAAATATGAACTCATAATTCCAATTTACTTCCAAAATAAAAGCTCATTGAATGTAGAAATACATTGTCTGTTGTGTAATAAGAAGCAACAGATCGCGAAGTTGGAGGTGCAGAACCTACAGAATGCCTCCAGTTTGATCTAAAGACCATCGAATAGCTTTTCTGTTGCTAATAAACTGGGTCAAGGTGGATTTGGTATTGTTTATCAGGTAATTAACGTGTGTCAGATACTCTTTAAAGTTCAAGGCTGTATATTTTTGACATTCCAAAATATATATGGGCATATATAATCAATCTCCAGGGCACGCTTAAAGACGGACAACATATAGCTGTGAAGAGACTTCCCAAGAATTCAGGACAAGGAACCAAAGAATTCAGGACTGAAGTCGCAGTTGTCGCAAAGCTTCAACACAGAAATTTGGTTCAACTCGTGGGATGCTGCACTGATGGTGAAGAGCAGCTACTTGTCTTTGAATTCTTGCGCAACTTAAGTCTTGATCGCTTTCTTTTTGGTACTTAATTATTCAAGCTAGCACAAATTAAAGCTCTGTCTGTTACTATCCAATTATATCAGTGAATTTCAGCATGTGAATCCATATTGCCGTTAACCTTATTGTACGTAGATGAGACCAAGTCAGCCTATTTGACATGGGAAATAAGGCTGAAGATCATACAAGGAATTGCGCGTGGACTTCACTACCTTCATGAAGATTCACGAGTCAAGATAGTCCACCGAGATCTTAAAAACAGCAACATCTTATTGGATGACAATCTTGACCCGAAAATTGCTGATTTTGGCATGGCAAGGCTTGTGAAGGTGGACCAAACTTCTGATAATACCTCAAAAGTTGTAGGAACATAGTAAGTTTCAACATCAATTAATTTTTATGATTATTATTTCATATTTGAATTATAATCCTTACCGAAGAATATTATTCACACAGCGGATACATGGCACCAGAATATGCACTAGCAGGACGGTATTCTACCAAATCAGACGTGTATAGCTTTGGGGTCATAGTATTAGAAATTTTGAGCGGCAAGAGCAACAATCGATTCTACGAAATATCTCACGGTGAGGGTCTTCTAAGTCATGTAAGTCATCGATCAAGC
This sequence comes from Persicaria maculosa, assembly GCA_963922045.1. Taxonomy (NCBI): domain Eukaryota; kingdom Viridiplantae; phylum Streptophyta; class Magnoliopsida; order Caryophyllales; family Polygonaceae; genus Persicaria; species Persicaria maculosa. The sequence continues at coordinate 21,270,921 of OY998251.1, read as the reverse complement.
TTATCACACCCATGCCTTTTAACTACTATGAAATTTGTCAGTTTTAAAACAAAGCATCTAACATTGATTGATTACCCGTGTTGTGCAGGCATGGAGGGTATGGACCAAAAGCACGCTTGACCAATTAATGGATCAGATTTTGCAACGCAACTTTTCAAGAATTGATGCAGAAGGAAGCCTGCAAATAGGTCTACTGTGTGTTCAAGATGACGAGGCCAACAGACCTACAATGCATGCGGTGCTTGCCATGCTAAACAGCAACACCATTGATATTCCCACACCATTGTCTCCGTCGCATTACAACTACATTAACAAGCATTTGGACAGTGATGGAACACGAGAAAGGACAAGTAAGCAACCAGAAAATGAATCTAATAGGTCATCTGATACACTGAGTGCATACATGAATCCATCTGCACGTTGAATCTCACAAAATTTGGAGGAGGATATATACTTACAGAAGAGGGACTATTTTTCAATCAAGTCGATTGCTAAAGATTAGCTATTGAAGGTTGATACTTTTGCAAGAATGTTTTTCTTTACTATTGGATCAAGCTTGTTAATCTGTATCACTATCCACAGAAAATACATTTACTTTGTTTGGAATGTAACCGCTACACCTATCGAGGGTGTAATTCCGTGATTGATTCCTCTTCCACTGTATTTACTGCTTGTGGGTCTGTTGCCGAACTTCTCTGCACAACATATGCAGGTTGTGTAGGCACTGGCAGAGAGAGAGACTGGGAATTAAGCATGAGATTTACAGAAGACATCATTGGTCGATTTTCAGGATCTGCTTGAATGCACAACAAACCGATGTGAATGCATCTCATGATTTCAACTCTTGAAGCTGAAAGCAATGTCGAATCAACAACTTCTGAAATCGTGCCCTCTCTCCAACTCCTCCATACCTTTTCACATTCAAATTCATAATGGGTTATGTGACTACAATAATTTGAGCAGATCAACTTTCATTCATCAAAAGAAATGGAAAGAAAAGGAAAAGCAAAATGAAGAGAAGTGTTCCATTCTTACAGAGGTGATTAGGTCGTCCATCATGTCGTCTTTCTGGATGACAGAGTTCTTTTGGCCACATATAATCTTCAAGACCAAAATGCCAAAGCTGTACACGTCTGACTTAACAGAAAAGATCCCACGATAAGCGTATTCTGGGGCCATATAACCACTGCATAGATAAAAACTTCATCATTTTCTCATATAGAATCATAAAATCTTCATATGATTTCCCAACAAAGAATGCGATCACTTACAAAGTGCCAGCAATATTTTTTGTATCGGCATGAGTTTGATCAGCCTGAAACATCCTTGCCATGCCAAAATCGGCAATTTTTGGATTCAAGTGAGTGTCGAGCAATATGTTGCTGGCTTTAAGATCACGATGGATTATCCGATGCCTTGAATCTTCATGCAGGTAGAGAAGTCCTCGAGCAATGCCTCCTATGATTATATAGCGAGTATGCCAATCCAAATAAACTTGCCTTGTTTTACCTGCATAACAATGACATGTTGTTAGCATTAGATATTATCATTCATTCACTCTATAAGGCCAACTGTAAGTTTAGACAATACCAGATAAGAAATGATCAAGGCTTGCATTGGGAACAAATTCGTATATCAGAAGCCGTTCATCTCCTTCCAAGGAGAACCCAAGGAGCCTAACCAGATTACGGTGTTGAAGCTTAGCAACTAATTCTACCTCGGTCCTAAATTCTGATTCACCTTGCAGCGAATTTTTTGCCAACCTCTTGACTGCAATTTGTTGCCCATCGGCTAACACACCCTGGAGAATTCACAGCATAACAAACCTACTTTAAGACATTTTTTTGTTCATAGACCCTGAAAACATGATATAAAATAAAATAGTTGTCTTGGTAGACACTTGTACCTTGTACACTGTGCCAAATCCACCTCTCCCAAGCTTGTTGGCCTCTGCAAAATTTTGTGTTGCGTCTTTGATGTCCCCATAAGCAAATCTTAATGTTTCACTACTAGTAATGTCATCTTCTTGTCCTAATTCACTGTTGATTTTCCTCCTTTCCTTTCTTTTTTGTCTTAAACGGAAAAAAACGACAATAGCGAGTAATAAACATACAACTATTACAACAACAACAATGACAATTTTGGATGCTCTGCTCCCCTTTCCTGCTAGTAAAAAATATAAATTATTTGATAAATACTAAAGTCGAGCCAAATATTTCCAGGAAAGGCATTCTTTATAAAATAGACTCACCTCTGGATGAAGTGGGAGGTGATGACAGTGCTGCTGTTGGTGGTGATGAAGATGGTGATGGTGCAATCGTATCAAATGCATTTGAAAAGTTATATACTTCATAACGAATATCACAACTTGCTCGGAAAAATCTTGTTCCCTGGTATGGTACACAACAATCTCCAAGATTAGATATTGTTTCCGAAAGACAATTACCACAATCAGTCTGGGATAAATCTGGAGTGCATTGTGTATACGCATATACAGTCACACTAGTAGATACATTAGCTTGCCCAATAGCATATTTAAGGGTAGAGTTCCCCGCTTCTGCCTTATTTCGTAGGCTTCCAAGCAAGTCAGAAAGAACGCGAGTGAAATCACTCTGATCCAGTGCCTTGAACTTATTCCTTATCCACCACCCAGGGTTATATTCCATAACCCCAAATATAGATCGATTGGTATACCTCAGCATACAATTATCATACCACCCTATAGCCTGCTTCTGGTTGGTACACAGGCCAATGAGCTCCGTAGTTGCATCCTTGAGACAGCTGCGACAGTCAGCTAGCAAGACATCGCCTCGACACATCCCAATCCCATTGACTTTATTTGGATCCAAACCAGCAGAGAAGTTGTAAAACCCATAAGTTATTTGGGCATTGGAAGAAATATCAGAAAGGAGGGTATTGAGATTTTGTTGGTAGGTGCTATTACTGGTGTAATTCCCGTAGGCGTTGTCACACTTGTAATGCACAAAATTGGATTGGGAATAAGAGAGAGTAACGAATTGGGAAAAAATGAGAAGCACGCTCAAAATATCCATCATGTTCACCGGTACCTAATGTAACAGCTGTGAAACCAATAACAATGATGTGTTTATAATGATTCTAGACACCATGGGTGACTTGCCTATCTCCATTTAACAATCCATTAAAGGGAGAGTGTAAACACTGCAAGTCAATTCCACACAAAATGACAAGTGCAAAGCATCAAAAGTCCAAGTCTATATGACTCTAGAACTCTAGAAGGGTGACTCCCTTGAGTCCCTTCTGGGCATTTTAACGAACATTTGGAGAGCAACGACTGAGAACGAAGATGATCAATGGATGCGTCATCAAATCAACTTGATTTCGCAAGTGGCCCTTTTTTGGGGATTTTTATGAACAGGTAAGAGGGCAATGACCGGAATGAAGAAGGTCAATGTATGCATCAAACAAACCTGCTTTTCCATGTGGCCGGCCTTTTTTGGCATTTTAACAAACAGGTAGAGGGCAATGACTCGGAAGGAACTAGATCAACGGACGTGTCTAATGAGACAAACTTGCTTTTGCAAATGAAGAATATACAAATATTTTTTCCCCAAGAAAAATCAAACATCTTAGCCAACGGGTTTTAGGTTTTAGGTTTTTAGCGAAAACTTTGAACGAAGAAGTTCTACATATTCAAGCTCAAAACGGCAAAATGGATCGAATATCCCAGAAAAGTTAAACAATCTGAACCCTTTTACAAATATTTCTCAAGGTCCTTGGAGTAAAAAGTTTTGCCATCTTCTTTTTTTTTTTTTTTTATTTTTTTTTATTTCTTATATTAGGCGAAAAGGGGGCAGAAATCCCAAAGGGACGCCACCCTAATCATCCTTGCGGATGATGTTACCGAATTCCCTATTTTAAGGGATGTTGGACATCTCATCAAAAAAAAAAAAAGGATGTTGGACATCGTACAAATGTCTGTAGACTTAGCTAAATAATTTGCAGCTACATTTGCTTCTCTAAAACAATCTCTAAACTCAATGGACTCAAACTCCACCTTCATACTTCTGATGAATTCCACTTGCCGTAGAATATCCCATTTTGTTCTGGTCCTATCATTAATGCTTCTGATAACTTCAAGACAATCTCCTTCGATAACCACTCGTCTCAAACCTTTTGATAGAGCTAACTTGACACCTGCAGAAAAAGCAGCAGCTTCTATTTGAATGGCAGAGCTACTAGGAATCTAATGTTGAAAAATATCCAAAACACGACCTGCACTATCCCTAAGGATCCCTCCCACCTGACAGAAACCAGTGGGCTTAGTCGAACCATCTACATTGATTTTGTAGTTGGTTCTAGGCGGCTTCTTCCAACCAGCATTTCTTTTTTTTTTTAATCTGATTGGAGCCGTTGCCTTTATCTTGTTTCGTGGCCATCTGCCAATCTCTAAAATGGATAAGCGACCTGATAGCAACCTGAGAAGCTGAACCAGGGTTCTCATTCCTAAAAATCATGTTATTTCTAGTCTCCCAAATATTTTGCCACACATGGCAAAGATGTTCAAGATTGGACGATTTCGATTTTGAGTAAATGAAGTCTTGAATCGACACTTGTTCATTCCCAGGAGACCCTAGAGATGTACCTGTTAGTTGTTCATAGTTCGTTATAACTCGTCTAGTGAATGGGCAACTCAAGAATAAATGACTGTCATTCTCCATACTGTCATTACAAAGAACACAATCACTTGGGACTCTCATAAAATATCTATTAAGTCTTTCCTTGGTCGCAATGGCATCTTGTAGAATTTTCGAAACCAAGTTCTTAAGACGTGGAGGGATGTTAAGCTTCCAAATCCAATCATCTCTCAGCACATTTGCATCCTGCAGGTTGTGTTGTAGAAGCCTACAAGAAGTAGTAGTGGAAAGGCCATCCGAGTTGAGTTTCCAAACAAGTTCATCTTGGGGGCTCCATGAAGGAATTTGGAGCTTAGTGATCTGTCTCACTATACCCTCCGGGAAAAGGTTATGCAGTTTCCGAATATCCCATTGTTTGTCTGGAGTAATAAAGTGGTTTAGACGAAGATTTGGATCCTGATGTGCCTGGAAGGGTTTTAAGTCCAAATTCGGCAACCATGGGTCTCTCCACACCTTTATATTCTCCCCATTACCTATGATCCATAGCAAACCCTTCTTGAATTGAGGTCTGAGTTGTAATAGCCTTCCAAATTGCCAAGACGGATGAATAGGATTTGTATCAAAAATATCTTCATTTTGCAAATATTTTTCCTTGATAACCCTTACCCAGATATTATCCGGAGAAGTGAGCAGCTTCCAAAGCAGCTTCATTTGAAGACTACTGTTAATGTCTTCTGCTAAACAGATGCCAAGACCACCTTGATCCTTAGGCTGACAAATCTTTTCCCAACTGATAAGAGGGTTGTAACGTTCAGATTCCAATTTGTTCCAAAAGAAGTTTTTGTGAATCTTGTCAATCTGTTGAAGCACACCTTTTGGTAGTAGAAAATTTTGCATAAGATAATTTGTTTTAGAGCAAATGTTGGCTTGAATAAGAGTGGTTCGACCAGCTTGCGATAAGGAGGAGGATTTCCATTTTGATAGTTGTTTTTTGAGACTTTGAGTTGCTTCTTCAAACATACAGTTCTTGACTCTTCCCCGAAGAAGAGGAATACCTAGGTATTTTTCAAGATTCCTAACAATTGGAATGTTCATTTCTTGAGCAAGAGAACAAGCTAAACCTGTAGAAACATTTTCAGAGACCTGAAGCGAGCTTTTGTTGTAATTGATTGTGAGGCCAGATAAATTTGAGAAATTATTGAGCATATTCTTAATGGTGTGGATTCTTTTGTGGGCAGCCGGGGCAAAAATTATGGTATCATCAGCAAAGGTTAAGAAAGGGATTGGACTACCATTTTTTGAGAGCTTAATACCAACCAGTCTGTCATCCAAAATAGCTTCAGCTTGTAATTCCCTAGCTAAGTTTTCCATCACCAGAATGAAAATGTAAAGGGCTAGAGGATCTCCTTGACGAATACCCCTTTGGGGTTTGAATTGCTCAGCTAGTTGGTTATTGACAAGGACAGAAAAGGTAGATGTGGTTAAGCAAGACATAACCCAGGAAATCCATCTCAAGTCAAAACCGAATTTAATCAGAGTTGCTTTAATGTAATCCCATTTAACTTTGTCGTAAGCTTTCTCCATGTCGAGTTGCGCCATCATGCCCCTCTTTCCCTTCTGCTTATGAAAAGTGTGAAAAATCTCATGAGCGATTAAAGTATTGTCTTGAATGGAGCGTCCTTCAACAAAGGCGCCTTGAAACGGATTAATGAGTTTAGAAAGAATAGGTTTGAGTCTGTTAGCAATTAGCTTAGTAATAACTTTGTATATAGTATTGCAAAGACTAATCGGTCTGAAGTGATTGATATTAGTAGGGTTTTCAGTTTTGGGGATTAATGCTATGAAAGTTTGATTTATTTCAGCAAGAAGGGTCCCCGAATGGAAAAAAGCTTTAACTGCCCTGCATAAGAACTGTCCAACTATATGCCAGTATTTGGTGTAGAATTCTGGAGGATATCCGTCAGGACCGGGAGTTTTGTCCTCAGCCATGCTAAAGATTGTGGCCTTGATTTCATGATTTGAAGGATGTGTGAGAAGGTTGTTGTTATCCTCTGTCGACACTTGAGGTGAAATGAATTTAAGAAGGTCGTGTGTGACCGTAGTGGAGGCTGGCAAAACAAATCTGTCCTTCAATTCTTTCGAGATGTGAAAAGAGATGTCCTGGCTATCGGTAACAGTTGCACCATCTTTGGTGACAAAGGAAGAGGTGTGGTTCTTAAATTTCTTAACTTTAACTAGAGTTTGGTAGTACCTTGTATTTTTGTCACCCAGATGAAGATGTTTTGATTTGGCTTTTTGCTTCCAGAATTTGAAACTGAACTCCAACAGTGCCCAACGTTTTTGCTCCAACCTGGTAAGCTTAGCATTATCACTGAGTGAAAGGAGACCCCAGGGGAGTTTGGATTGTAGTTCTTGAATTCTGATATTGACCTCGGAGAGCTGTTTAGAGACATTATTGTGTTGAGATTTGCACCAATTCTTAGTGTTTCTTTTCAGAATATTTTGTTTCTGCATTAGTTTGTAAGCAAAGGACCCTACACACTTATTTTGCCACACCCTTTTAACAATCTGTTCATAATAAGGATTAGAGGTCCAAGCCATCTCGAACCTGAAGGGAGTACCCTTCAACTGATCCTTAGAACTAATCTGGAGTGTGATCGGGCAGTGATCGGAAGAAGAGAAGGGATGATGTTGAGTACTGAGGTTGGAGAATCTAGAAACAATGTCTTGGTGAGCAAGCACTCAGTCCAAGCGCACGTATGTGTTGTTGTGGGCGTGGGAGTGTTTTCTCCAGGTAAAAGGTGAACCTATATAGGGAATTGTATAGAGATGAAGCTGAAGTTTGAGATCCTGTAATCTCCTGAATATAGCATGAGTAGGAGCATTTCCCCCTAATTTTTCAGAGCTCTCTTCTATATCATTTAAGTCACCCATGATGAGGACAGGCAAAGAATGGGTGTTGATAATACTAACCATTTCTTGCCAGAAATCAGACTTCTCATGTTCAGCAGCTGGGGCATATACAAAAAGGATGGCGAAGTCAAGAAGATCAATTGTGACTTTGAGGAGACAGAATCTAGTACCCTGGTCAAGCAAAACTGAGTTGGATAAAACCGAGTTACTCTTTAGCAGAATCCAAAGACCTCCTTTAGTACCAGTCGAGCTAATGAAAATTAACTTTTGGAAGCCAGCAGCAAGGATCTGATTATTAGAGGGTGGATTATTTGATTTTGTTTCGGAAAGCGCAAGGATATCAAGTTTATTATCATTCCTGATCTAAGTAATTTCAGGCCAAAGGAGGGGGCGCTTAGAACCCCTGATGTTCCAATAACCTACTCTTATCATAAAAACAAAGTAAATAGTCATGCTACATGACTGATAGGGACCACAAAAGCTAATACAATTAATGTCTAATTTGAACAGATTTATATTTGTATCCAAGAATGTAATCTGCTGTAAGAAGCTGGTAACTTGGTGTATCATAATGCAATCCAAATTATCACCAGTAAATATAACCAAAGCTATCATATATTTGGAGTTACCTCGTGTGTGTGTTGTAGCTCCAATCCGGCCAAAAAGAATGCTGATCTGTCCGTGTATCCACTTGCATCTAGATCGTCTTTGAACCATTTATCTTCTGTAAGAACTGGTTATAATACATGTTTTACTTATATGGTTGTTCATAAGGTTTTTGGTAAAGGTTTTGCTGCTGCATCCCTCCACGTCCGAATTGCAAAGCAATTGGATGGAGGATAGCAAGAGTGTTTTGCAGAAGTGAAGCAAGGAGACCATACCTTCATAGTTCCATAGGATAATATACCATTTTCTTGTGTGAAGCTTAGATTAGTTGTTCCTGAGGGTGCATACAGAGGTCCTGTACACATTGCTGATGTTTGAGGTGATAATCCTGATCTGGGGATAGGAAAAACCAACCGGGAGCCACCAAATATATGTGAAAAGCCAAGAATTACCAATGAGATGGAGGCTTAAAATATAGCAGTAAACATCCATAACGATAAAGAACTTAACACTGCTAAAATAATTATCAGAGCAAAAACTGAAATTGGAATAAAGAGTGATATAGATAATATTCTTACTAAAGATAAAGACTTGGTGCCCAACAGTAATTTGAAAATGAGGGAACCAGTGAACGGAAATACAACCATTGAAAGCGAAAATATTAGCAAAATTAGGTAAACAACTATGGAGGAGATACTTAGGACTAATCAGCAGGGGGTCGGAGGTGTTATAACACCTAGAATTATTTAAGATCAGTTGTCCAAACAGAGCGACAGCCAAGCCCTGAGTCCTATAGAAAATCATCATTAATTCTTCTTCTTTTTAGGCTTCTTGTTGGCCGGAGAGGAGGCCTCATCTTGATCCTCTTCCTCCTTGTGCTTGCTCTGCTCCATAGCGTTGATCATATCCACTTGCTCTGGAGATCTGATGACTATACCACCCATTCTTTTAACCACCGAATTGTCAGATCTGAGGGAAAGATGAGAGCCTTCCGATTCCACACCCGTGTCGACCATCTTGCCTTTGGCTTGAGCTTTCAGAAAAGCTTCATAATCAGCTTCAGAGAGATAGTTGGCAGAGTTGGCAACACTAGGAGGCGCCGAGGCCATCAGGGTGTGGAGAATGGATGAGGCAATCACAAAAGGAGGGGTGGAAGAATCTGCAACAAATTTAGTGACATGGGCATTGTTGAGGGCTATAAGATGATTGATAAGATCATTAGGAGAGATAGAGGGGAGATTCGGAGTAGGGATGCTTCTAGGGATGGTGGTGACCGAGGTAGTGGTAGGGAGGAGACCAAAATCACCATGGCGCGGAAGCATGGATTGAGAAACAATGGGATCAAGGTCGGCGTGGGAGAAGGGAGCAAAGGTGCTGGGTAAATAGAAGAGCTTCGGATCATGCCTGCTAGGGTTGAGAGAGGGAGGAAGAGCCAAGAGATCAACATTGGGGTTCTCTTCCAACACCAGATTGAACTTGCGAGGTCGCGGTGCATTCAAAGGGCAATCATCATAGACATGATCGTGCTCTCCGCAACAGCCACAACCGTCCGAGAAATCGTCATACCAGATGCGAAACTTGATGGATTCATTCTCATTCTTGCGAATGTGAACACAGGTCACCAGTTTGGACAGCAAGGAAACGTTGATGCAAGCTCGGGCAAATCTGAGTTTGTTGCGGATGTTTGAGACTTGATCGATCCTAATCAGAGAGCCCACACCCCCAGAAGCGAGGATGAAAGCAATAGCCTAGTGCATAGCATAAGAACGTGAGAATTACTGCCTAGTACATAAGAATGTGAGAATAATTGCAATTTTTATGAATTCAAATTCCATAAATTAAATTCCTATTAGTTGTACTTTTTATTAATAAAAAATGTTAAGAGCACTTGTATTGAGGTTTTTTAACCCATAATTTAACAAATCTAATCAATATCAATATCAATCAATCAAAATCTAATACCTAATACTAGTATCTAATCTGTATCTATATCTATATAAACTCTTAATTTATAATAGTTTAGGATAATGTTTCAATCTTAGAGGCATTTTATGAGTTTTGATTAATCTTTTTTTTTGTCATTTTTCTTTGATTTTATTTAATTCTCGTTTTTCTTCCTTTTCCTTTAATTCTTTTTTTTCTTTAATTTTACTAACTATTGGGCTTAATTCAAAACATTAAATTTAATCTAATATAACCATTTGCTCAATTCAAATTTATTTACTAACTATTGAGCTTAATTCAAAACATTGAATATAACTATTGATTATGACACATCAAATTTAAACAATGTTATAATGATATTGATATTATTATTACTGAGTAATTTAAAATATCTATATTTATGTATTATACTTTACATAAGATTTTTTTAAAATTAATTTTCTGATATAATTGTAAGATACATTTGTTGTAATGTTTTTTTTTATGATTTTTATCTTAACATTTTATAATATTTTGATAACTCCCTCCCTTGATGAAAATCGGAATAATGTTTCAAAGGCCTTGACAGGATGTTTGTGTCAAAGGTCTTGGAGCATTAACAGTTGATGACAAAACCTGTTTTATAAGTCCGAATATTATTTAATATTATTATATACTTCCTTTATATTATATATATATATGTGTAACTAATCTTTCAAGAAGTATTTTCGAAATTATATCTTTCCTTATGGTGCATATTGAGAAGATCCAATTCAAGAAAGATCATGTCTTCGAAGTGTCCAAAAATAGAAGATCCGGGCGCGCCATGATCCAAACTAGCCGTTGTTGAAGATTCGGTGTTGAAGACCCTCATGCTCCATGTTACTTCTATAAAGGAAAGGAAGAAGAAGACAGAACATACAAGTGTTACACGAGCTTTCATTCATTCAAGCGAGATCTGTCTTCCAAGTGTACTCTCTGCTAGCGCTCAAGAGTTGTTGTTTATTTCAAAGCCTTTGAGAGTCACTGTGAGCTTATAGGATATATTCATTTATAGTGTTACTCGAGAGTTTGTAACTCGGGAAGTTGCACTAGGCTATTGATTTGTGAGAGTAAGAGGATTGTACTAGATAGCTGAGAGAGGTGGGGCTCTTCTAGATTGGTCTAGGACTCCAAGGGAACGTGAGTTGACTAGATTGCAATTGTATAGGAGAGAGGCTTCTCGGTAAGCTATTAGGATCCTAAGCTAAGCGAATCAATAAAGCCTTTTGAATCCTAGGGTTGTGGAAGAACCCTAGGCGGGGACATAGGCCAAGTTCGTGCCGAACCTCGTAAACAATTACTCGTGTCCTTTATCTATTGCTTTACCTTATTTCCGCATTTGGTTCGATTATCTAACTTTGTGATTCAGGTTTAATCTCAAAGGGTTTGATACGAGCTCCAAAAGTCTTGAGACTTTCAGCGAAAAACGGGCATACTCTATTCAACCCCCCTTCTAGAGTATTTCTATATTACATTGTTTTATATTATCGAATCTTCAATTGGTATCAGAGCTTTACTCACTGTTTTTCATCTAACAATCTTGTGAGTTTTCGATCATGTCTGGTGAAGCAAGCGGAGGATTTGCACAAGGAAGGTCCACAAGCAGACCGCCACTCTTTGTAGGAAACAACTTTGTCCACTAGAGATCCTTGATGAAAATGTTCATCATAGACCAAGATCTAGAGCTTTGGAACATTATAGAGAATGGTCTGAAGATTCCAGAGAAAGATGGACCAAATGATACCAAAGTTGCAAAGAAGGAGTCCGAATACAACCAAGCAGATCTTGAACTTGTCTCCAAAAACTACAGGGCTATTAACCTACTTTACTGTGGTCTTAACACTGATGAGTTTAATCGTATTTCATCTTGTAGGTCAGCTAAAGAGATTTGGGACAAACTGGTCGTCACCTATGAAGGAACGGGCCAAGTAAAAGACACCAAGATCAGCATCTTCCTTCGAAAGTACGAGCTCTTCAAGATGAAGCCTGATGAGAAAATCAAGGCCATGTTCACACGATTCACAGAGATTACCAACAACCTTGACTCTCTCGGCAAGAGCTTTACCAACGTTGAGAAAGTGAGGAAGATACTGAGGTGCCTTCCAAAAGAGAAATGGGGTCCAAAAGTAACAGCTATAGAGGAAGCCCAGGACCTCACCACTCTACCCCTTGATGACCTTCTTGGGAAACTGATCACGCATGAGATGATCCTTAATGAAGACGATGGAGAACTTCCAGCTAGCACTAAGAACTTGGCACTCAAGTCTATGAAGGATGAGCCTAAAGATGGATCTGATTCCGAAGATGAGGATGACGATGAGGATGATCCTTTTACTCTTATCACAAGAGGCCTTGCTCGAATTCTCAAAATGAAGAAGCAATTCAACAACAAGGATGGATCAGAGTCTTCAAAATTTCGAGGTAAGCCTCAATACAACAAGTATGAAAAGAAGACTAAACCGTTGTCTTGTTTTGAATGTGGTGAAACAGATCATCTTGTGAAGGACTGCCCTCAAAAGACAAAGAGCCAGTCCAAGAAAGGTGACAAATGGAAGAAGAAAGCCATGGTGGCAACTTGGAGTGATTCCGACTCTAACTCCGATGATGAGAAGGCCAATATTTGTCTTATGGCCTCAAAAGATGAATCCCACGATGAAAAGCTTGAAGCTATTGTAAGAGAACTTATGGCAAGTCCAAAAGAGGTATTATCGGAATTCCTTTCCAATATGATTGCCAATAAAGAGAAGCTTATTGCCCAAAATAATATTCTTATTAAGAGAACTGTGGACCAGGAAAAAACTATTGAGCATCTGTCTATGAGGGTCAAAAGTCTTGAAGCTCTTATTCAGGTCTTGACATTAAAGTCAAGACGCTTGACTCAGAGAAATCTGAACTCAAGCAAGATCTCTCCTCTCTAAGAAATGAGCATCATGACTTAGAGAACGAGAAGATCTCCCTGAATAATAAGATTCAAGACCAACAGACAGCTCTCATAAGTTTTACCAAATCCAAAGGTACTCTCGATAGGATGTTGGGTGAGCAACAAAGCTCTCTAAACAAAAGTGGTATTGGTTACAATCCAAGGTTTTTAAAGAAGCAACACATTACCACTTTTGTAAAGGCAAAAGGAAGCAGAACCTCTCCTATATGTCACCATTGTGCTAGAAAGGGACATGTAAAAGAGACATGCCCCTATAGAAGAAAGGATCCATATATTATTCGCAATACATTTCCTGTTCATTTGAGAAAAGAACGGATAACACAAGTTTGGGTTCCAAAAGGCACTATTTTACCAAATATGGTTTACCCCAACAATGGATCCAAATTTGCTTATTGGTCTAGCCACAAAGGTTGATGTTTGTCTTGCAGGAGATCACCAAGGTGAAAGAACACAAATGGATTATTGATAGTGGATGCTCGAGGCATATGAGTGGGAAGAGTTCTCTCTTTCATGATCTAAATGAGCAATCTACGGGAACAATCACTCTTGGTGACAAAGGAAAATGCGACATCATTGTGTGCAGAGAAGATACAGGTGAAGTTATTTTGACTGCATATCGCTACAACAATATATACGCCGTAAATGCTGATCAAGTGGCACAAGGAAGCCTAACCTGTCTAAAGGCTTTGACGGACGATCCAAAGCTCTGGCACAGGAGACTCGGTCATGTGAGTCCACATACACTTCAGAAGCTTGTGTCTAAAGGGCTTGTAAGAGGGCTACCTGAGATGGACTTCAAAGGTATTGATATGTGCAATGCATGCACACGAGGTAAACAAACACGTAGCTCTTTCAAACCCAAAAAGGTTGTAAGTTCTTCTAGACCCCTTGAACTTTTACATATGGATTTATGTGGTCCTATGCGAGTCAAATCTCCCAATGGTAAAAAGTACATGCTAGTTGTTGTTGATGATTTTTCTAGATATACTTGGGTTGCATTTTTGAAAGAAAAATCAGAGGCCTTATTTGAGTTTTCAAAACTTTGTAAGGAGTTGCAAACTTTAAGAAACGAGCCCATAGTGTCAATTCGGAGTGATCATGGTAGGGAGTTTGATCAACTTCAGTTTGATTTGTTTTGTGCTAAATATGGCATCTCTCATAACTTTTCTGCTCCTAGGACACCTCAACAAAACGGGGTTGTGGAACGCAAGAACCGCAACTTAGAGGATATGGCCAGGACTATGCTTTTAGAAAATGCATTACCTAAAACCTATTGGACTGAAGCTGTTAACACGGCTAACTACATTTTGAATCGTTGTCTTATTCGTTCCATCTTAAAGAAAACTCCTTATGAACTTTTCAAAGGCCGCAAACCACTTATATCTTATTTTAAACCCTTTGGCTGTACTTGTTTTGTTCATAACAATGGAAAAGATAACTTTGGGAAATTTGATGCGCGTAGTGATGAAGGTATATTTCTTGGCTACTCCACGAGTAGCAAAGCTTATAGAATCTTCAATAAAAGGACCCAGTTAGTTGAAGAAAGTATACATGTTATTTTTTATGAATGCAATGACGGTGCTTTGAGTGAAAGTGTTGCAGATATAGATCTTAACATCCATGAAGAGAACGAGGAAGTTGATGATACTTCTACTAAGAACACAGAGAAGAGGAACATGCAGGAACAAATCCTTAACACTGAAGAATTGGCCCAAGGTGTTGAAGATTCGTCCAAAGCCCTTGGTGTCCAATCCAACAGTGTTGAGACGTCAAAAACTGCTGTAACTGAACCTAACAGGACCACGGAGTCAGATGTACCACAAGTCAATCCTACCAGTGTGAGGAATCAAGGAGCTAAGACTAGCAAAAGGAAATTCAAATACTCCTCATCACACTCTTTAAAGGATATCATTTCTGACCCTACTTCTATTGTTCAAACTCATTCTAAACTTAAAGGTCTTTGTGCTTTTCACGCGTTTGTTTCTCTTATTGAGCCAAAGAAGGTAGATGAGGCACTTCAGGAGCCAGACTGGATCATTGCTATGCAAAGTGAGCTCAACGAATTTGAAAGAAATAAAGTCTGGACCTTGAAGCCTAGGCCAAAGCATCAATCAGTCATTGGCACACGATGGGTCTTTTGAAACAAGCTCGATGAGAGTGGTAAGATCGTGAGGAACAAGGCAAGGCTTGTTGCTCAAGGCTACAATCAAGAGGAAGGTATTGACTACGAGGAGACCTTTGCTCCCGTAGCCAGGCTTGAAGCTATTCGCATTCTATTGGCATTTGCATCTTTTATGAGCATAAAGTTATATCAAATGGATGTCAAGTGTGCTTTTCTTAATGGTTTCTTAGAGGAAGAAGTATATGTGGCTCAACCCCCAAGTTTTGAAAGTTCAGAATTTCCCAATCATGTTTATAAACTTGACAAAGCGCTTTATGGTTTGAAACAAGCCCCAAGAGCTTGGTATGAGCGCTTGTCAAAATATCTTTTAGAAAATGATTTTAAAAGGGGGTTGATCGACAAGACTCTTTTTATCAAAACCAAAGGAAATGACATTTTGGTTATTCAGATTTATGTTGATGATATATTATTTGGTGCTACTAACACATCTTTGTGCAAGGAATTTTCTGACATCATGTGCAGTGAATTTGAGATGAGCTTGATGGGTGAACTCAACTTCTTTTTGGGATTACAAGTTCATCAATCCAAGAAAGGGATCTTTGTCAACCAAAGCAAGTACACTAAGGATCTCTTGAAGAAGTTCAAGATGGATCAATCCAAAGCAGCCAAGACTCCCATGAGCGCAACATTGTCTCTAGATCAAGACAAGACTGGAATAAGTGTCAATCAAAAGGAGTATCGAGGAATGATTGGATCTTTATTATATCTCACGGCTAGTAGACCTGACATCATGTTTAGTGTTTGCATGTGTGCTAGGTTTCAAGCTGATCCTAAAGAATCTCACCTCGTGGCTGTGAAGAGGATCTTTCGATATCTCAATGGCACTAAGGAGCTTGGACTATGGTACCCAAAGCAAAAGGATTTCACATTAATTGGATATTCTGATGCAGATTTTGCAGGCTATAAGGTGGATAGGAAGATCACATCAGGATGTTGCCAATTCTTAGGAGCATCTTTAATCAATTGGCACTCAAAGAAACAAAACTCAGTTGCTCTATCCACTGCAGAAGCCGAATACATTGCGGCTGGAGCCTGTTGCTCCCAAATCCTTTGGATAGCTCAACAAATGCGAGATCTTGGCATCAACCTCAAAGGTATTCCAATTAAGTGTGACAATACAAGTGCCATCTCCATCACTAAGAATCCTGTTCAGCATTCAAGGACCAAACATATTGATGTAAGGCATCATTTCATTAGAGACCATGTTGAAAAAGGTGATGTGTCCATTTCATTTATTTCAACTGATTATCAATGGGCTGACATTTTCACTAAGCCTTTGGCAGAGGAGAGGTTCACCTTCATAAGACGAGAAATTGGGATGCTTAACAAGGATGCACTTTCGTAGGGGGAACATTCCCTTTACGAAAGATAAAATCTACTTAGTGTCAAGACCCTTGAGAACTATGTCAAGGTGTGTGAACTAAATGGTGGGTTACATATATCGGATCACATATTTTTGGTTAATATCTTTTTAGATATTTAATCAATTATATTTTTATCGGATTTCAAAATTGCCTATTTATGTTATATTCTTAACCGTTAAGATATTTTTAATTTTGGAACTAAATCCTTTAGTTTTTCAGTCCGATTTTAATGGAAACGTTTGAATTTTGAATTGGAAACTCTTCAAATCTTGGCAATGATATCATTACCCTCCCTTGGAACTCTAAACACGTCCCACCACTCCATTATCTCTCTCTACTTATACCCAAGTCTGTACCCGATTCCATCACACTCTCAAATTATCCAAACCCTTTCGCTTTCTCCTTCCTCAACCTCTCAACCTTTTCTAAAGAAACCCTAGCCGATTTCCTCCATGGCACCCAAAACAAAGAAAGCTGTCACACCCAAAAGACTTGCCGCCACCCCCAAGGGACGTCAGGCCACTGCCACCTCTCCCACACCTGAACCCACTCCTCAAGCCATTGTCCCAACTGTTGTCCAGAGCACCATCGCTGAGAGCACGACCACTGTTCCCAAGGGCTCTCAAAAGCGCTCTGCTAAGAAGCCTCTCAGTGCCAAACAAAAAAGGAAGAGGAAGATTTTGGCTGAGGAAGTGGACGAGGAAGAGGAGGAAGATGACCTCGATGCCATCCTGGAAAGAGATGCTGCCAAGGAAGCCGAGGAGGAAGCCTTGAAGAAGAAAAAGGTCGATGAGGAGGCCGAGCTTGCAAGGAAACTAGCAGAGGAGGAAGCTGTGAGGATTCGGAAGGAAGCCGAAGCCTAGGAGGTTACATCCGAGGAGGAGCCTGAGGAAGAAGAAGAAGAGCAAGAGGGATCTAGAGATGATGAGGAAGCTGAAGGAGATGAAGCGGGGTCCGGTGAGGACTCGGGGTCTGAGGAAGAGTTGGAAGAATCTCCCTCTCCTTCTCCTCCTCCCCTGTCTCCAAAGAAGCAGAAAGCCCCTGTTGCTGTCAAGCCTCCATCTCCCAAGCGCACCAGGAAGGGCACCCTCAGGAGTCTTGAAGCGCCTGTCAAGAGAGCTGCTCCGACAATTGCTCGCAGGAAGAATGCCGACCCACCTGCACATATCCAGGTAAATCAATCCTTGCCCTTCTCTTGGTTTGAAGATGCTGAGACTGCTGGTAAGTGGGTAGACGAGTTTCGAACTCGTAGGATTTGCTGTTCTGATTTTTTGGATTTTGAGTTCTTTGAAGCTTTGAAGTTACCCTGCATTGATCTTCTCAAAAAATCCCCAACCTGGACCCTTCTCAATCTTGAAACCGTCTACTACCCCCAGCTTACCCGTCTATTCTACATTAACCTAAAAGCCAAACACGACACCAATGGTTGGTCTTTGGAGTCTGTTATCAAAGGGGTTAGAATCTCTCTCAACTCCAATGAGTTTGCAGATTTACTTGGCTTACCTAGCCCAGTTCCACCCTCTGAAATACACCCCTCAAAAGAAAATTGCATCATTCTTGCCCGAGCCAAGTACCTCCTACCCGAAGCATCCAACAGCACCTCAAAGCAACTCACCCACTCATCCCTAACCCTTGAGGCAAAAATAATTTTCAACATCATTGTTCGATGCCTCTTACCCCGTCTTAACTCTGGCTCACTCCTTACTGACAATGCCATGGTCCTGCTTTACCGCATCTTAAATGGCCTTGACCTTGATCTGGCCAACACTATCCTTGGAACCATGGCTCATGCTAGAAAAGCTAGAAAAGGCTCTCCCCTCCCCTTTGCTACCCTTTTGACTCCTCTCTTCAAAGCTTCTGGAATTGATGTCAAAAATGAAGAACAGCAGCGTCATATGGGTAAGTTCGACTCTAAGGACCTTGAAAAGATTGGCATCACTCGGTCTCCCCAAGGGACCTTGAGTCTTGCCACTCCTTCAAAACCCCTTCCCACTGCTTCAGCTTTCGATGAACGCATGGACAACCTAGAGTTGGGCTTGGAGGAAGTTCGCTTGGATATCAAGGAGCTGCAAAAGGAGTTTATGACGGATATGAGCGGGATTTCCAAGATGCTACAAGGACTGTGGACGAGGCTCACTGATGATGCTCCGGACGACGAAGCTTAAACCCTACGCTACCCTACCCTATCCTAAACTTGATACATTGCTGGTTTTTGGAAACATTTTCAAAATATTTGGTGACTGTTTTACCTCCTCCCTTTGTTGAAAGACAAAAAGGGGGGAGATGATCTGTGGTTGTTTAGACTTTGAAAACCTCTTCTGCTTGAAGGTCTTGGAAGACCTTGGTTTTTGATTTTTGGTTTTCGGTTGGATGGCTCTTGCATGCTTTAAAAATTTGATCCAACATTTGTCTAACCCACGCAGGTACTTAATCCGATTTCTCTTTTATTATTTATGCTTGACTAAGTTGCAGGGATGCACAGGTTTTGTCTTTCATCAAGGGGGAGATTGATAACTCCCTCCCTTGATGAAAATCGAAATAATGTTTCAAAGGCCTTGACAGGATGTTTGTGTCAAAGGTCTTGGAGCATTAACAGTTGATGAAATACAAAATCTGTTTTATAAGTCCGAATATTATTTAATATTATTATATACTTCCTTTATATTATATATATATGTGTAACTAATCTTTCAGGAAGTATTTTCGAAATTATATCTTTCCTTATGGTGCATATTGAGAAGATCCAATTCAAGAAAGATCATGTCTTCGAAGTGTCCAAAAATAGAAGATCCGGGCGCGCCATGATCCAAACTAGCCGTTGTTAAAGACCCGGTGTTGAAGACCCTCATGCTCCATGTTACTTCTATAAAGGAAAGGAAGAAGAAGACAGAACATACAAGTATTACACGAGCTTTCATTCATTCAAGCGAGATCTGTCTTCCAAGTGTACTCTCTGCTAGCGCTCAAGAGTTTGTTGTTTATTTCAAAGCCTTTGAGAGTCACTGTGAGCTTATAGGATATATTCATTTATAGTGTTACTCGAGAGTTTATAACTCGGGAAGTTGCACTAGGCTATTGATTTGTGAGAGTAAGAGGATTGTACTAGATAGCTGAGAGAGCTGGGGCTCTTCTAGATTGGTCTAGGACTCCAAGGGAACGTGAGTGGACTAGATTGCAATTGTATAGGAGAGAGGCTTCTCGGTGAGCTATTAGGATCCTAAGCTAAGCGAATCAATAAAGCATTTCTAATCCTAGGGTTGTGGAAGAACCCTAGGCGGGGACGTAGGCCAAGTTCGTGCTGAACCTCGTAAACAATTACTCGTGTCCTTTATCTATTGCTTTACCTTATTTCCGTATTTTGTTCGATTATCTAACTTTGTGATTCAGGTTTAATCTCAAAGGGTTTGATACGAGCTCCAAAAGTCTTGAGACTTTCAGCGAAAAACGGGCATACTTTATTCAACCCCCCTTCTAGAGTATTTCTATATTACATTGTTTTATATTATCGAACCTTCATATTTGTGTGTGTATATATATATATATATATATATATATATATATATATATATATATATATATATATATATATAATATTTTAGTTTTTAAAAAAGCGCGCCATGGCGTGGGAATCATACTAGTATAATACTAAAACACTTGTAAAAGGGACACGTACGTGGCGACCATACATTGAAAGTGGAAAATTTAAGATATATCCTCGTACGCTTCTCCAATTTTTTAAAATTATTCTCTATTGCAAAACAAATCCACTTGATCAGTATATTAGAAAAAAAATCCACTTGATCAGATATATGATATTGAACGCAGATATCGCAATTGAACTTTTACAGATAATTGATTGAAGAAAACAAATAGATTGTTATTGAAGAAAACGAATAGATTGTATCGGATATATGGTACTGAAAACTGAACATCTCCATTGCACACTGAATCCACTTGATCTTAATCCTGATCGATGCTAAAAGTGAACGCATCCACTTGATCAGTCTATTAGAAAACAAATCCTCTTGATCAGATATATGGTATTGTGATGCATAAAATCTGCATCCCAGTGGTTGAAGTAGATCGATCTTGATCACCAACTTCACCCGAACCGTAGCCTGCAAACAAGAACAAACGAGGTCGGGGCGGGGCTTGTCTCCCCCGGAGGACCCTTTGACGCTCAAGTCAGTCCTTGTCTTCCCCCAATCCGAGTCCATCTTCTATTATTTATACTAGTCGAGTATTAAATGAAAGAAACAGTTACGATATTAAATAAAAGAAACCGTTACCGTATTTAATTCGGCCAACACTCTTAATGCACGAAACCAATATCGTAATCAATAGGCGAACGGAAGCATCAATGTCGTATTGAATACTCGAATTTATTGGTAAAAGACCAAAACGCCCTTATGCTATGATGATGGGATTTTCCCTATCTCAATTGCCCCTCGGGTTTCTTCTTCATGTCTCGATGATGAAGAAAGCCGAAAAAAGCACACGGCTAAGTTTGTCGAGTGAGTGACGATTTTGCCGAAGATGGTAGTCGCTAGGCCCGTAGTTGGCTATTAGTTGTATGTGGATATTGTTGGCCTTAATTGGCTATTGGCCGTAAATGGATATCATTGGCCTTAATTGGCTATTGGCCGTAAATGGCTATAGTTGGCCGCCATTGGCGATTCTTTGGCCGTAAGTGGCGATAGTTGGCCATAAGTGGCGATTCGGATTGGCCATAAGTGGCGATTTCGTTGGCCTTAAGTGGGGATTCGGATTGGTCATAAGTGGCGATTTCGTTGGCTTTAAGTGGCGATTCGGGTTGGCCATAAGTGGCGATTTCTTTGGCCTTAAGTGGCGATTCGAATTGGCCGTAAGTGGCGATTTCTTTGGCCTTAATTGGCGATTCGGATTGGCCGTAAGTGGCGATTTCTTTGGACATAAGTGGTGATTCGGATTGGCCGTAAGTGGCGATTTCTTTGGCCTTAAGTGGCGATTCGGATTGGCCGTAAGTGGCGATTTCTTTAGCCTTAAGTGGCGATTCGGATTGGCCGTAAGTGGCGAGTCTTCTGCCTTCACAGACATTTGCTTGGCCATAAGTGGCAAGTCTTCTGCTTTAACTGACATTTGATTGGCCATAAGTGGCGAATCTTTACTTTTTCGAATAATTGTTGTAGCTTTGAAGACATCGTTTCATGACATCTACAGTCATTGGACCTAATCAAAAACATTGCAGTTCTACATAATTCAAAGCAATTAAGTCATTAGAAGATTAGTATTGTGATATGTAGTGCCCCTAACATGTTATATACCCCTGCACACAATTTATATACCTTTTGCGGAGATGTAGTAAGCTAAAAATCTAGCTTGCAAGAGCTATATATTCATCTTTCAATAAACTTTTCTACTTTGGGTAAAATATCGAACCTCTAACTTGCTTTTTGTCTCTTTATAACTCTTGATGCCTCAAATCATTTTGGTTGCCCCATCGTACTTTGTAGTATCGAATCTTGCCCTGATTCGATTGTGAGACTTGAATTCATGCTTCCCTCGGGGAGTACACTCGATGCTTGTTGCTCATATCCCTTTTATAATTTCCTATTCAAAACTGTATAATAGACAGAGAAAACCAAGACAAACCAGGGGCTATCGAGACGATGGGAACAAGGTCACGACACGCTCAACTATGTAAAAACAAACTAACTAGGAAACATGTTGTTCAAGATAAGGTTAGAAAGACTTGACAAAAGCAATCAATAGGCAACAGTAGGCATGAAACACGAACCTAGATCAGAGCCCAATACCAAGAGCCGCAATTAGCAATTCAAGATGGCAGAATTCAACGTTAAACTGAAGCACAAAGGAGATCTCTTCAAGCTTCTCAAACAAACAGCAAATTGGGCGACCACTAGGCCGATCGATTTGAGCGACAACGCTCTCGGCATGTTTTGAATTGCAATTCGACCAAGTTCTTTAGAAAATTAATCAGATCCTTCAAATCATAGGGGAAAGGTTGAATGATTCATACCTACACTTACCGATTTGGAATTGATTCGCACCATCGATAAATTTCTGGTGATTTGGCAGGAAAGAACTCCCGTGCGCCGCTAGGCCCTCGGCAACGGACACGACGTCCTTGGTGCGGCCTGAGGATCAACCGGCGGTGTTAAATTGGAGGTGCCGGCGAAGTCTAGCCGGCCGACGCGGGTATGAACGAACCAGATCCGGGCTTGTTCCTCCGAACAACCAACATCGTATCGAACCAGTTCGATCAAGGCGATCACCGTTGATTTGGATCTATCATCGTTTTGGCATTGCGCTTCATCTTCTAGAAACTCGATCTCCTCCTTGCATCTCGCCGAGTCACTCAATCCGAGGCGCGTGGATGAGGTCGGCCGGCGGCAGCCTCGGGGAGATGAACGACAACGCCGGCGGGCTGCGCTTCCGCGGCGGAAACGACTTTGGAGTCACCGCCATGGAAAATGTCAAAGCATAACAAGATGAGATTTTTTTTTAGATTGGGAGATCCGATCTCATGGCTTTTCGATCGAATTTCCCACAGACAGCGCCAATTGTGATGCATAAAATCTGCATCCCAGTGGTTGAAGAAGATCGATCTTGATCACCAACTTCACCCGAACCATAGCCTGAAAATAAAAACAAATGAGGTCGGGGCGGGGCTTGTCTCCCCCGAAGAACCCTCCGATGCTCAAATCAGTCCTTGTCCTCCCCATATCCGAGTCTATCTTCTATTATTTATACTAGTCGAGTATTAAATGAAAGAAACCGTTACGATATTAAATAAAAGAAACCGTTACCGTATTTAATTCGGTCAACGCTCTTAATGCACGAAACCGCTATCGTAATCAATAGGCAAACGGAAGCATCAATGTCGTATTGAATACTCGAATTTATTGGTAAAAGACCAAAACGCCCTTATGCTATGATGACGGGATTTTCCCTATCTCAGGTATCAACACTGAACATCGCCATTGCACACGGAATCCACTTGATCTTGATCCTGATCGATGCTAAAAGTGAACGCAGCAGCTAAAATACGCAAGAACAACATATCCTGAAGCTGCTTTTAGTGCACAATGTTCACATGACACTTTACTAATTTCACAAAGTTTCATACAAATATGAAATCTCTCAGAAGTTCTCCTTGAAATTTTCTTGGGCGTGTATGTAGTGCATGAACTCCCCACGATTGGATCCTTACCATTTGGCCTATGGTGGGCGATGATTCTCCCATTCATAGTGTCCGCTCCTTCCCATTGATTTCATCGTCGAGGATCATCCTTGGCTCTCAAAGTCTGAAGGACACAATGCTTCGTCTAACTAAATCAGTAGAGGTAGATAAAAACACTAAATAAAACACCCTAAATTAAAATAAAAAGAACAAATTCGGATCTGAAGAGAATTTTTCAGCAATTAACAACCCTCCTCCGTAAATTATTTTAATTACATTATTTAACACTTATCTTTTTCTTAACTAAAAGACTGCATATCTTCTACAATCTCTACTATATACAACCCTAAATAAAAATAAAAATTTCAGATCTGCACAGATTTTTAAAATAATTGTTAACCATCCGCCATAATAAATAAATAATAATAATAATAATAAAATTATTTAACACTTAGGATCTTTTAAACCAGAATGTAATCGCCCCATTTTAAAAGCACATGTATACGAAGCCTATGCGGGATTTGAACCCGCATTTTTTTGGTTGATCACAACGCTCTTCCAATTTTGAACTAATAGGCTTAAACTCATGTTCAGCATTTGCGTTTTTTAAATGCCAACCAACATAAATGTAATGCACTATAATGTAAACAACCAAACATGATGTGAGCGGCTTCTATGACTGCTGAGTTGCATCTTTAGTTCAGGGTTTTGCACATACAAGTTCACAAACCCAACAACAAGGATACCTGTCCAATTTCTTTGATTCATATTCCTGTCCAATCTCAACCCCCAAAACCTCATACCTAATAAGCTACTACCTACCATACAAATCTAATCAAGTTCAGATCGACAACTTCCTTAATTACACCAAAACTACTCCAAACTCACCCATCAATCAGTCCTGCCTTCGAATCGGTTATAAGAGGGGTGATGCTTGGATAAAATACAATGCAAACACTTGAATTGCTTAAACAGGGTGTAAATCATTGGTAAATTTGAACAAGGAAACAAATAAATAAGAATCGTTACCTTCATCCAAACATGGCCGTTATCTTATCGGTGTTCAATTTTTGTGTCCCTTTGATTTTTCAGATGGAACTTGAGGAAGGATCTTTTTCAACTCGAAATTGACAAAGGTTAATTGCAAAAATAATGTTCAATCTCTAGATTTTATGAAAGCTTTGGGGGATAGATCATGAAAATTGGTTTTAGGGTTTCTCTAGAAAGGAAGAGGATGGCTCAATTGGGGCTTGGGAGAAAGGAGTCGTCTCTCTTTGATTCTTCAGATCGACATACTGAAGGGATTGATTTCAAATCGCAATTGAGGAAGGATCTCTTTGAGGTTTTCAGATCGAAATTGAACCAAATAAGATGAAAAGATTGGGGATGGGTGAAATGAGGCGGGTATTTGGGTAAGGTATATCGTTCACCCTTATGTTTCTCCCTTTTCTCTCTTTCTATTCCATCTTTTTTTTAATTTGCAAAATCGGGTTTTTGAAGGTTTTTTTTTTCGTTTTTAAACTGTTACTACAAAAATTAAAAATAAAATATTAAATGACCTTATATACTTTATAATCATATTATAAATTATAAGACCTATTTGCATACGAACCCTAAAAAATTCATGTATTTGTATAAATATGTTAAATTTTCAGTAATATTTATAGAGTAATCATAATAATATTATTATTATTTCATTTAATGCAACATTTTGATAGTATCATTAAAATTTAATAATATTTTAATCTTATTAAAACGTCGACCTATATAATATAATAATAAAATAAATAAGTCTACTTAAAATATTTTGACATATTAATATTATAATTTTATTTTATATTATTTTAATATTGTACTAATATTTATATTGATATTATAATTTAAATTAATATTAATATTGATATTATAATTTAATATTTTTATAAAGTCTGTCTTTATGTTCAGTGTATTACAATCATATAGATTTATGAATACACTCAAATCAATCTAGTAGATATAGAATTATTTACGGGTAGACTTTACCAAATCCGATAGATTAATAAGTATTTATGAAGAGTTATATTTTAATGGTACGCCGATACAAAGGACATATTTCATTTCAATCAAGTAAAACCTATTGGATTTGATTTATTTTTAGGATTATTTGGATGTTTGGATTTAATAGTATTTCGCTATAGACTTTTCATATTATCATAATACTATTATATATATAATTTAGATAAACTATGATATATCTTCTAAAATATAAAATATATTTTATAAATACCGTGTGTTACGCACGAGTACTGCACTAGTATAATCTATAATCTTCTATAATACATGAAAAGTTGTGTTCAGACACCATTTATTGCTCATTTACCTCCATGGTTTAACCAACTCAATTCAATCATTTTCATCCCATTTTTAAAAAAATTAGATGCTTTAGCTCAATGGTTAAGATGTAAGTAGTATTGCATGAGGTCTCAATTCAAATCTCATTTACAACATTTTTTTTATTTGTATTTTTTAAGAGGTTTCTCTCTTGAGATTTTCACATTATAATCAACGTGTCATCATTATATGGCAAATTAATGACACCAATTATATGGAAGATTTAATGACAGCAGTTACCTCTACCATAACAAATGAAGGCAATTACATGACAATTAATGACGCCAATTATATGGCTAATATGATAATTTGTTACACTACTATATATATATATATATATATATATATATATATATATATATATATATATATATATATATATATATATATATATATATATATATATATATATATATATAATCTATCTATATCTATAATCTATCTATATCTATAATCTATCTATCTATCTATAATACATGAAAAGTTGTGTTCACCACCAATTTATTGCTCATTTATCTCCATGTCTTCATCTTATATATAATACATGAAAAGTTGTGCTCACCACCTATTTATTGCTCATTGATCTCCATGTCTTCATCTACTTTATTTTGTTTTTTTTATCACAATTTATAACAAAATGTCTATGTTAGCTCAATGGATAGGTTCTATGTCAAGTGCCAGTTGGTTTAGAGTTCGACTCCTATCAATGACACCGTATTGAGAATATTCGAGGACTTTCCTTTGAGCTTATATTATGTTGTTATGTTATATGACTGTACGATGAATATTTCAATATTTTTTTAATATTTAAGGAATTTGTTTAGCTTATATTATATTTTTATTTAATATGATGAATATATATATATATATATATATATATATATATATATATATATATATATATATATATATATATATATATATATATATATATATATATATATATATATATATACCTCTCAAATGAATTTAGCATAATTTGTCATCATACATTCATTCAAATGAAAGAATGTTACGTGGTTTTAGCATAAAGTTAAATCTAAATCTATAATAAATACAAGAATCTCTTTGTTTCCAAAACAAAACAAAACTCCTAAATCTACATTTAATGTTATATGTATCATATATATGAATCATACATCTCACTTCAAGCCATCTTTCAAACGGTTCTATAACTACAAAGCCAAGAATATAAAGCAATTCTCCAATCAGATTATTGCAATTATTGTAACACAAATAACCCAAAAAAAAACACAAATCCTTCCCACATAATTACTATATTAATTAGGAAGGTAAAGGTTATAGTGAAACGAGTTATAGGGTGTAACGTGTAACGTAATTAGAGTCGTTGGATCTAATGAAATGAACGGTATAAGATGATGCACCACCATAATAATGTATATCAAATTACATTATAGTTTATCAAAACCTCCTTGATTAACATCACTCCATCCCCACCTTTTATGTCCTAATTACAAACTTCCTTTTTTTCAAACAACGCATTAATTTCTTATTCATTTATTCATAAAACAATCATCAATATATTAATTTATAAATTATGTACATGTAAAATATATGGTGGTGGTGAGAAAACACAAATCCAATACATATTGAATAATAAATTAAAAAGAAAACCAATGTTCTAAAAGGCGCTAGGCGGCCGCTAGTCGGTGTGTGGCCGCCTAGCGCCTAGGCGGCTAAGCGGGTGCCCAGGCGGCGCCTAGGCGGACATGGAACAAACTTAACAATTTTCTTGTATTTTAACGCATAACACATGTAAATAATTCATATCATGTAATAATAATCCATAATATCACTCAAAACCCAAAATTTATCGTGTTTAACTAACATTAAAGTAAATAAATGCAAAAGTAGGCGTCCGATTAACGACTCTAAACCTTCTAAAATCCAAAACTATAGGTTCGACTCAAAAACAAATATATCCCAACATGGGGATAACAAAACCCTAAGTTGATTAATCACATGCCTAAAAGCTAAAATTGAATAATCATCGGGCTAAGCGAGACTAGGCGTCCTCTAGGCGGGACTAAGCGGGCCTAAGCGGGGTCTAGGCGGGACTAGGTGGTGCTTAGGCGGATTACCGCCTAGAGGCCCGCCTAGGCTTAAAAATTCCTAGGTGCCCTGCCGCCTAGCGCCTAGGCGCCGCCCAGACGGTGCCTAGGCGCAATTTTTAGAACATTGAAGAAAACACCTCGGACTAGAAAAGAAAGGTAGGGTATCTTTAATATATAAAAAGAAAACACAAATCCAATACATATTGAATAATAAATTAATCAATGTGAAAATATATGGTGGTGGTGAGACACAAGACATATGTTTTATCCCTTAAATCCTTGTACAATTTAAATCCTTGTATAGTAATTCTATAGAGTTGATAAAAAAAAAAAGAATTTAACTATATATTTTTTTTAAAGAATATTTAACCTAATTAATGGTATCAGATGATGGAATATCATGGTACAATATATTATTATACCAGAATTTCTCAAACACTCCTTGATTAAGCTACTCCACCCTCCTAATTAAAAATTCTCGTTTTGGCTTATTCATATTTAGTTTTTTATTCAAACTGGCCATCTTCCGTTAACAAATCACCCGATATTAATCAATACATTTCGTATATGGAAGCTAAATTCAAATAAAGAAATATTATTCAAATGAACCAGCTATAATTAATCATAAATGCAAAGTTCAAATTTATAATACTTAATATTCATTTCACAAAGAGAGAATATTCATTTAATTATATTGCTATATTCAATAGAGGGAATTAAAGTATATGACCCTTGTCCCGAAATTCTTTGCTAGACTAACCCACTATCCACAACATTTGCAAGGGTTAAACCCCCCCACCAAAAAATTGCATATTTGCCGGTTGGAATTAACCGGGACAGAGGAGAGAGAAGGTAAAGGAGGAGAGAGAGAGGAAGCGGGGTGGAGAGAGAGAGGCAAGGGGAAGTTATTGTGGAGAGAGAGAGTGGAAGTGGGGGAAGTTATTGTGGAGAGAGAGTGGATGAGTGAGAGAGAAAGCAGTTTCAATTGAAAACTGTCGACCCCCAACTGCCTCTCACGGCTTATAAAAGAGGATGAGAGAGAGAGAGAGAGCAACAGTTCCACATGCAAGTCTGAGAAAAACAAGAAGAGAAGGAAGAAGAAGAGGAAGGAGATGACAGAGCGAGAGAGGAAAAGAAGAAGCAAAGGCGAGGAAGAAGACGACAGTGCAAAGAGGAGACGAAGAGGGCGACTTTGAAGTAAGTAAACCCTCACAATGCCGATTAAATACGTTTTGCTTCGATTCGTAGAGGAGGAACCGATTTGAAGAACCAAAACTGGTTTGGATTGTGTGAAAATGGGAAGAAGGGGTCGAATGGGTTGACAGTACGCAATATCGCCCTGTCATGTAAGAATTAACCGGCGTCAAGTTAAAAACAATTGGTGGAAAGTTTGGGTACTGGGGTTTGCGCGTTTGGGAGAGAAGGGGATTTTTGGGAATGGGAAAATTGGGCAACTGTCTTGTTGAATCCAACTTATCAGGAGAAGGGGAGTGTAGATCCGTTCAGTTTAGGGGGGAATTGGGCGAAATGGGGCTTATGACTGTAGATGCGTTCAAGTTTTGGGGAAATTTGATGAAATGCGGCGCATTAGGGTTAGGGAAATTTTTAGAAAGGGTGAAAAGTTTATGTGGAATCGACATTATCTGGAATAGGATGACTTGTGTGCAAATGGAGATGGACAGATTGAATAAGTATGCTGTCATGTTTTCACAACCATGTGTCATGTGTATATGTGTGTGTGTCATGTGTACTTGTGTTTGTGTCATGTTACATTTGATATTGATATGAAGGGAACCTTGGGTTGGAGGAGAAGAATTGATGTGTACAATACTGAATTTGGGTCTTCTACTATGCAGGATATCTGGTGAATATTAAAAATGTCGCAGCTAAGTGTGAAGAAGATTGTAGACCGTACAGCTCAAACATCCGGCGCGGTAATATGGCTTTCGTTCGAGTAATGTAAGTTGTGATTGTTGTGCTGCGGTGTGACTGACATGTTGAAGTATGTGCAGGCTGTGTACGTCGTAGAGGAAGAAAGACACTTCAAAGCAAAAATTAACCAGCACTCCCGGATGGCGCTCCTGGTAAACATTGACAACCGGTTGAGCGAGTCCCATTGGAAGCGCCTGACCGACAGCCCGTTGGGGGGCATTGCAAGACTGGGCACAAGGGTCCAGTTCTCAGGACAGCTTGTACACTACGTTCTCCAATGACAATTGAAGTCGAAGAAGGAGAATGAAACATGGTACAAGATCCATGAAGCGGTCGTCTGGTTCTCAATAGCTGAGTTCGCCATTGTGACCGGTCTCAACTGTGGCTATGGCGAAGAGCCCGAGGACGACGACGGGTTCGAGAAGGCAGTGTATGATTTCTTTGGAGTTTCAAAGATGAGGATGTCCGAGTTCGAGGTACAATTCCGTGTGGCGATGGCATCTGAGAAATCGTCAACCAGAAAGTTAAAATTTGTCCTGCTGATGCTGGTCGAGGGAGTATTGTTTGGGAAGGAACCCAAAAACTACATTCATGGGTGGGTGGTCGACCTTGTCGGCGACATTGACAGGTTCCTGGCGTTTCCGTGGGGTCGGCTTTGCTACGAGCGAACGAACGAGTTTCTGAACCGTGCAATCGAGAGAAAGATCCAACGGGATGAGGGCAGCTCCAATGCACGCCCGGCCTATTGCCTGCTGGGTTTCCCTCTCGCTTTCCAGGTTCGTACACAGATATCACTGGACGCCGTATACACGTTTACTAGGCGTCTAATATTTATTGACTGGACAGGAAGTGATTATTGACTAGACAATATGTAATTGCAGCTATGGGTGTACGAAGCCCTCACTCCAATGGCCGGCCAATTCGCGAATGTCATAGACGAGAAGCTGTACCCCAGGTGTCTGCGATACGAGTTTAGGGACCCGAACCTCGAGTATGCCTCAATCGAAACCCGACTGCAGGAGGCGAAGGAGCTGGGGCACTTCAATGACCCTGCAGCCGTGAGGCCTCTTCTACTCCCCGATGATGTGGAAAGAGCAACCGGTTTATACCGCGATGCCCGAAACACTCACGACAAGCGGGACAACTTCTTCAACGACATAGTCCGGGCGTTCTTATCAGCAAATGTCAAACCCCCACCAAAGAAATAACCAAAGGGAGCAAGTGGGTCAACGCAAGAATCAGGCTCGAGCACGCAGACACAAGCTACCCTATTAGAGATAGAGTCACGGTTAGTGGAAAAGATGGACGACATGATGAGGAGTATATCCGCGGAGGTAACCTCGAAGATGGCAACGCTTGAGGAGGCGATTAAAAACATGAGGAGGGAACTGCGGTGGAAGGGGACTAGGGAGTCGGAGGAGCGAGAGAAAGTTCTGGGAAAGGAGGTAAGGTTCTCCTGGTATTAGATCAGAATCGTCATGTCATTTCCTGTTAATGTCATGTTTTTAGTAATGGATGTCATGTTAGTATCAATACATGTCATGCCAATTCCAGTATATGTCATGTTAATAAGAGGTCATGCACTTAGGTTCAGGGATCAGTGACGGACAAGGATAAGGGCAAGGAGGAGGAGGACAAGGACAAGGAAGTTATGGGAAAGGAGGTAAGGTTCTCCCGGTATCAGATCATAACCGTCATGTCATTTCATATGACTGTCATGTTTTTCATAATAGATGTCATGTTAATTTACTGATACGTCATGTGATGAGGTTCGGGGATCAGGGAAGGACAAGGATAAGAGCAAAGATAAGGACAAGGACAAGGACGAGGGCAAGGACAAGAGAAAGGAGGACAAGTTGAAGGCCAAGGCCAAGTTGAAGGAGGACAAGTTGAAGGACAAGGACAAGGTTTACGCATGAGACTGTCATGTTAATATATAAATGATGTCATGTTCTTTATGTTAACTGTCATTTCAAACGCAATGGGCTTCAAGTTGCAGGAGGAGTTGGTGGCACCCGGTTCTGATGTTGAGGCTGAGCCTGAGGTGCCCCTCATACGGCCGAGAAGAAGCACCCGTCAACATCCTGATACGGTGTCCCAGGCAGACGAAACGCGGCCAACGAAGAAGCCGCGTGTGGGCAAGAAGGCAATGGATGCCGTCGAGCTAGGCATGGCGACCAGGGCAGATGCTGATGCGTTCGCTGCGTGGATGAAGGACAGAAGTGACCCCGTCCAGTCGGTCGAAGGCACCCTACTGGCGAAGCAGTTCTTTGGGACACTTCAATCACCGACCAACTGG
Source organism: Persicaria maculosa (assembly GCA_963922045.1). Lineage (NCBI taxonomy): Eukaryota > Viridiplantae > Streptophyta > Magnoliopsida > Caryophyllales > Polygonaceae > Persicaria > Persicaria maculosa. The sequence continues at coordinate 21,238,475 of OY998251.1, read as the reverse complement.
GTGTCATCCGAGGTTATTTACGTTCCCACATTGTGGTTCGAGTCATCACCTTTTTACTCATATGGTCTTCCAAATTAATGATTTTTTCTTGCGTCCAGCATATTGAGCAAGCTTGCGCCCTACTGCGGAAGGACATCAACGCCGGTGACAAGTACGAAGGGGTCGCCGTTCTGGATTTCTTCTGGGGGTATCTCCTGCAGAAGAAACTGGCGGACGCAAAGGGGGACCTTGAGGTGATGAAGGGGGACGACACGGTGACCAAATACTTCGACGGCAAGTTGCCGGAGATGTTTCCGACGGGTTGGGCCGATGTCGACCGGTTGTTGGCACCTTGGAATCTGAAAAACGAGCACTGGGTGGCCCTTGACATCAACTTCGCGGAGTGGACATTGGACGTCTATGATCCTGACACAAGCCACGTCGCTGAGCGCCATATGCCGGGCCTCCTGAAGCCGGTGACCCACCTCCTCCCCATTCTGATGAACGACCACCCTGAACTTTGAGTCAAATGGGTCGGCAAAGTCCTGAAACCCTTGGCGTACAAAAGGGTGAAGGGGATTCCCCAAAACAAACAATCGTAACTCATTATCGCCTCTTCATTTAGAATACATTAGCACAGGTTGTGTGAGCATTTTTCGTTATTTTGATGTAGGGGCGACTGTGGTCCATATGCCATCCGTTACCTGCAGCTCCTCGCGACCAGCGACACCAAGTTCCATGGCCTGGACGATTCATTCATTGCGGCGTACCGCCAATCCCTTTGTGTTGCCATGTTTCACGGACGTCTTACAACCCCATCCGATCCTTAAAAAAACTCCCCCATTGCTTTTATATACATTGTTGGTTTGTGTAGACTTTTTAGTTGGTTTAGACATTTGGATATGCACTTATGTTTGTTGGTTTTAGACATTTGGATATGCACTTATTGCTGGATTGTTGTATTTGTTGGTTTTTAATTATGACATGTCGATCGAGATACATGTCATGTCAATATGAAGCTAATGTCATGTGAATATGAATCTAATGTCATGCCAAAATCCGATAGTGTCATGTCAAAAGGGGGTAATGTCATATGGCATTCCGTTAACATAATAGAACAAACTAGAAGTAGAACAAACTAGAACAAAACCCCCTATACGAAGTTGCAGAAAGGCAACATAATTCTTTGCGAAAGGCGTCTAACCAAAATGGGCGTACTATCTACTTCATTGCGAAAGGCCCCACAAATGGAAGTTCTTATGCCCCCGCTACGTGCGGCGGCGCTTCTGCAATTTAAATTTCCCATAAGCGGGAGGCGTCCACTCTATAGGTTCAAGTTTGACAGTCGTCGGAAACGCTCCGGTCTTTCCTTTTCCGCGTTGGTATGCTTCCTCTACTTCCCTTACCGCTCGCTCCGCCTCGTGATCCCACTGGCTGACTACATCCTCGACGTCGCTGCTCACAGAAATGACCTACTTCCCACGGCCATGAGCGACTGCGTTGTACAACGCATTACTTGGTTCTAACTGGACACGTGGATTATCTAACTGGACAAGTGAGCTTTCTAACTGGATACTCTTAGTTTCGAACTGGACAACTCTTCCTGCTCCATCGACACCTTGTGCTACCACAACTTCCAATTCCTCATCCCCTGCCAAGAGGGTTTTAGTTTGTAACTGTGGGTGATCTTCTAGGGTCAAGTGTGGCCCACCCCCGAGTGGATGGGCCGTTGTGGATCCTTCCGTAGTGGTGAAATCGCCGCCAACCTTGCGTATCAGGGAGACATGGAGGTCGATAGGCCAGAATCGTTCACCGGAAAGACCGTTTATGAACTTGTAGGCCTGCAAGTCTTCATCATCCCCAATGGAAACAGGTTTGCACCCTTCCTTCTTCGGCTTTACATATGTGAGCTCAACGTCATGCCTCCTCCCATCGACATTAAACTTTGCCATCAATTGTTTCTTCAGCGAGACGTAGTCAATACTTTCGTCTACCAGTACGGTCTTTTGACTCCTCGACGACTTCACGACCCAAATGCCCTCTTCACAATCCCACCATCCGCCAAACAATACGGACGATTTGTCCCCTGTTCCATTAGTTAGTGGGGAGGGTGGGACAGTAAGTTTTACGGGAAGAAGAACATATTGTGAGGAGAGACGTATCGAATAACCTAAATGGAAGGATGACTTACTCATTTCCGCCAAGAAGTCGGTGTCTGTCCAGTTAACCCCAGTAGGTGTCAAGCGCGTTAATGGGTTTATGGACTCCCCCTCCTCCCTGCTCTCCCTCTTATTCTTTTAAGGGGTAAATGACATGGCGGGAGATTTAATCTCACTCCCGCCCTCTCTCTCTCTCCCGCCCTCTCTCTCTCACTCTCTCTCTCACACTCTCTCTCTCTCTCTCTCTCTCTCTCTCTATCTCTCTCTCTCTCCTGTCTTATCAAATGTCTTTATCTACCCTCTGCAAGATTCCCCCCCCTTGGTCTCTCTGAAGTTATTTTTGGGTTAAAATTTTATTCATTGCTTTCAACATAATATATTGTTTGAAAATGTATTTCGTGGTTTGAAATTAATATGGGTATACTCCTCTCTCTATGCTTTTACATTTGTTAGTATTAATCGTGAGTGGGAAACCCAATTTTATACAACGGTAAAACATTTACTAAAACCCCTGCAAAATGTGTCCAGTGGAAAACTGTTTGTTGGCCAGTCGATATTAATTAACCGGCTAGTTGGTTTAAAGGTGTGTCATATACCGTCTAACGACAAGAAGTAAACCCACTTTATTAATGTCATGTCATAAATGACACGTGTCATGTATACAGACGACCACTGTCAAGTTAATTGTAGACAACAACAAAACACTGCAATTAAATCCCCTTTGCTTTCTGTTTCTTTTTTTTTCCTCAACGGTCACATGCTGAACAATGTTGCTATTTCCCACACAACCCACTTATATGATAGCCATCCACCATCCATAATCCCCACAAATCGGTGAAGTTAACTCCCCATTTCCATTTTACAACCTCTCCAACAACCCTTCAACGAAATGGCATCCTCTTCACACCATCGCAGCTCCTCATCTAGCCTCCCTCCCCGACCTGTCCCCATCGTTATATCATCCGACGAATCGAACGATGGAGGTTTGTCGATCACTGCATTCGTGTAGATTTCAGTTGTGCTACTTGTATCATTATACTACCTTATTATTTTTTATTTTATGCAGGACCAATGTCGCCGCCGTCATACCGACATCATCAAAGAGTAGAGATTATCGGCGGTGAGTCTGGGATGCTCGGGTCGTTCTACGAGGCGACCCTTGTACGCAAACTGGACCCTAACCACTAGGAGGTCGAATATGTGACCCTCCTACGCAACAACAGAAGAGAGCTGTTGAGGGAGGTCATCCCGGTGCAACGAATTCGTCCACGGCCGCCTCGTATTTCTTACGACGCCTACATGCCCGAAGACCGTGTCGATTGCCACGACAACGATGGGTTTTGGGCCGGGAGGGTCCTTGCTGTGTCCGGTTATGGGAGTGACCGAACTTTCACGGTCTACTTCCCACTGAGCGACGAGACGTCTGATCATCGTGCCCACAATATGCGCCCACACTTCGATTGGGATGGATACAGATTCACCACGCAGCCACAATTTCACTTCTTGTTACCGTAAATTTCGTTTTCACTGTATTCTATGTTGCTACTCTCTCCTACTATCTTTTAAATATTTGCTCCTGTCTCGTATTTGATTAATGCAAGTGAATCTGTCTCCGACATATTGTGTCCAATATTTTTTAATTTCTGTCATGTCGTATTCATGTTGTGTCCAGTGAAAACTACCCGATTACTAGTCGACCCACGAATTCACCTCCACCCACTTTATTGTTATTACATGGTTTTTCTCTTCAACTTACCATGTAATTATAAGTATGTTTATGCCCCCTCACTGTCACTCTCATCCATTTGCTTCCAATATGGGTAAAGCATGCTAGTGTCGACAGGAAATAATGAAATCACTCTTATCCATTCGATTCCAATATGGGTAAATCTTCTCCATTCGATATTGGGCACACATAAAACAATATGGCATTAAAGAGTATCTTCTTCTCCCATAAATCTTCTCCATTCGATAATGGTAGTTAATGACCTCCGTTTTTCGTAGTTACAATCGTGTCCAGTGCAATACAATATGTGACATGTTTACCTAATATGGATGTCCAGTTACAACTTACTGCTTACACGTGATCCTTAAAAAAAACCCCGGATCCTCCTTCTTCAATTGGTTTTGTCTTAAACTTATAATTTAGTTGAAAGAATCTTTTTCCCCCTAACTGACACTCTCCCTGATCTGTCTCTCAGCCTGCACTTTTATACTCCCTCTCTCTCTCTCTCTCTCTCTCTCTCTCTCTCTCTCTCTCTCTCTCTCTCTCTCTCTCTCTCTCTCTCTCTCCGTCTCTCTCTTCTGTCCTCTGCCACCGCAGCAGGTACTTTTTCCCTCCTCTCTCACTGGTCGTTGCTTTTCCTCCCTCCCTCTTTCTCTCACTGTACATGAAACCGAGAGTGGAGAGTGGAGTCCAGCTGTACCCCACAGGGTGACCGGCCACCGGCTCCCCTTGTCAAGCGGATATCCGCTTTTGTGCAAATTTTTTCCGGATTGGGTTACTCATGCAAACCTTCCGGATATGAGGGTCATTTTAGCAAATTTGCCTATTCAATATTATAGAAAAGAAAGGGTAGATGATTTTTTTTTGAGAAAGAAAATTTATACTTAATTTGTATTGAATAATTAATTGAAATTATAAAAAATTATTATGAATAGACGTATATTTTATCATTAAATCCGCAATGAATAAAATTTATACTCTATTTGAAGTGAATATTAAGTATATATTAATTAGTTGACGAAAATTATTTATAGAAAGGGGAGGCAAAGAGAGAAAATCTAATATTCAATTAGATGTTCATGTAAATATATCCTGAGTGAACATAAATTTTGTAAAGGCCCGGATTTTTAAATAATCAATTTCAATAAATGGATTTAAGTCGAAAAAAAAATCGGATATTTTAAGGAAAACTCGTCTTTAAATTACTAAATCGAAATTGAAACTTTTAAAGCGAATTCCGACCCAGTTTTTAACTTTGAATGACAATTCTATCGTTTTTCCTCGGGATTTGAAATAAACGTTGGGATGTCGATATCTTCATAATTTTGAAGCGTTATTTTAATAGAGTCGGATATTGGTTCGAACGAACGAGTTTCAAGAAGTAATTCCGGGTATTTAAACTTTACCTTCAGGATCGCAATTTCCGTCTCATATCACCAATTCTTATCAAATCTTTAGACTTGGTCTCCATGTTTGACCAATTCCAATTCATCCCTTCCTCTTTTTGGTAAATCATATCCTCTTATTTGATTCCCTCCCTCCTTTGTGGCATCGACATCACCAGCTGCCCCTTTCCAGTCTTGGTTAGGCATCCTCTTCCCTTACACCTTACTCCTTCCAAAACTAGCAAAATGCCAATTCAACCTTACAGGTTGACCACACCAAAGAAACAAGTGCAGAGCACCACTTTCCTATTCCCCTTTTTATTTAATCCCAAACTCACACACTACCCTCATCTTTATTCTCCTCCTTGAGAGGCTTGAGCCGCCGACAACACCACCACCACACTCCCTTCCTGTCCGCCAGTAGAATCCCGCCGTCGCCTCTATCTTCTTCCTCCTGAGAAAGCCGAGAGCAGCACCCCTCAGCCACCTCCATTGCTTCTTCCTCCGAGCAGTAGCAGCAACCAGGGGTCCCCCCCCCCCCCCCGGAGCCCAGCAATTCCGCCGAAGTCGGGGCACCGGCAGCACCCCGGAGCCCCGACGAAGCCGCCGCCGCCGAGTCTCCTCCTCTATTTCCTCGGTTCAATCGGTGAGTTCTCGACCTTCTATGTTCCGAATCGAAACTGTGAAAAGCTTGACCTTTAACCTCCCAGTACTCCCTCCATGCCACTAGGATTTCGAATCCCCCACCACCGGAGCTCAATCGATCCGAACCGGAGCCTTTTCCGACGAGTTGAAGTTCCTCGGTGAGCACTCATGTCCCTTCTTCTTTCTTGTCGTTTCTCTGCTGCTGGGTGACGGTTTCAGTGGTCGGAGATCCGCCATTGCCGGCGAGCTACTCCTCCTCCTTCCGGTTTCTTTTTTTCGTTGAAAGCTACGATCTGTGATTTGGGGAAGAAGACGGGCAACGGGTTCAAGTGAACCGAGCCTTCATTTCCTTTTCTAAACCGGCCGGGTTGAGTCTTTCTTTGGGCCTTTTCTTCATTTTTTGGATCAGGCCTTTCTTTTCCTTCTTTGGATCCGGATCTGAGCTAGTGCATTGGGCATGATTCCTTCCTTTCCGGACTTGGGCTGTTGGGATTGGATTTTCAAGTGTGTGAATTGTTATGTTTTATTATGGGTTTGTCATTTGGTTATATATTTGTTATTATATATTATCCTGGTTTATGGAAATGATAATTTTCTGAAATTTTACATCTTATAAAATTATTTTGGGGAGTGATATTATTTAGAACATGTAATTTGTGATGATTTAAATATGTAAGTCGAGAATTTTGAAATGGTTTCTTAATAAATGTAATTGATGTTCATGCTAGTTATATATTGATGATAAATCATTTTAAAAGGAATATCTAGTTTTCGGAAACATCTCTTTAAGGATTTTTGTTGGAAAACCAAAATGCCGGAATTAATTCTATAATATGATTTGAGAAGTTGTTTTAAAAATGAGTTGACTTGACCTGAGATTTAAGAGTTTGGAAAACTTTGGGAAATGAATTTGAAATATCATTTTAATATTCAATATTAAAGCAGGGATTTGACGGAACTTGAACTATTTGATCTTGAGCTTGAAGTTATGTTAAAAGTGTCATTTCAAATGTCGGGATTTTCTCTTGACTTGATGATGTTGGTTTTGAGAAGGAAATTGGAAGAATGATTTTGGTTGATGTTGATCTTATCGGAAAGGTTTTGAAAGATGGTTTTACTATCGACTAGTTTTGAGTATGTTGAAACTTGGGTTTCGTGCGTATGAATGTTGGACCAGTAGCTTATGGAAATGGCTTGATGATAGGTGTATTGCTTTTGGATTGCTTGGACTTGCATTTGGGCCCTTGCTTTTGTTATCTTGCTGTTCTGCATCTTCAGGTAAGTTCCCTAGGGGGCTTACTCAGGTTGGACATTCATGCCTATTGTTGCATTTTATGTTAGGTGTTGCATATGCATAAAGGCATGCCATGTAGTATCCTGTTTAGGTTGCACTAATTGAATGAGCATCTGCTTACTTTATGCGTTTGAAACAGAACGGCCGTTATCTGTGATAGTTCTAGAGTCTTTGCTAGGGTCATAGGGTAGCCCAGCCTCATCGGGTACCCTGAGTCAATCGAGTCATGAACTTCCTTATATTATGAGATGCCTGCGGGCTTTATTGTGGAGCGGGTTAGGCATGCGTGCCCCCCGATTATGATGGAATGCATTCACGAGCTGGCCAGTCTCCGCCCTATCGGAAGGGGGTGGAGGTAGGAGAGGGATATGCCATTTGGCATTGTCTTGGGCCCTTTACAGTATTTCTGCACATTATTATAACTAGGAGCATGCTAGTGTGTTTGACTTTCGTACTGCATTAGAGCATCTTTATTAGGTATAGCACATACTATGTGGCCTCAGCGAGGACTGCCGGTCCCGCATGAGTGGCTCGATCTGACTCCTTTCCCCGTTCTTTTTTTTAAGGTATTTTCTGCAGATTTTGAGTGCTCGATGTCTATATGACGGGGTTCCCTTTTGACGAATCGAAGAATCTGGCTAATATCCTAACTTAGTAAAATGGTAATTACCCACTCATGATTTGGTTTTGACCGGCTCTGCCGTGGCACTTGTATCTTTACTTTGCTTCCGCTTTACTTTCGTTTCAAATGGATGCCGCGACATAGTCTTAGGACATGTTAAGGGTACCCAACGGCCCTTCGAGGTTTTTAGGGTTTGAAATCCCTCTTTCTACTAATCTTAAAATGAGTTTGAAACCTCGACCCGTACCTGGATTGCAAGATCCGAACAAGGGGTTTTATCCCTTGAAACGTAACCCAGAAATCATAATTCTGGGCCGTTACAAATTTATATAAAATTTGAAACTTTGGCACGAGAATATAATTTTATTACACTATGAAATATTCAATTTTATAATTTTACTAAATTGTTATTCAAATAAATAATAAATGAATATTTACACTTTTTAAAAATGAATATTATATATATTGACTAATTAAATTTAATTAAAGAAAATATTACGTTCAAAACATAGATTTAAAAGTAAGAATGCTTTTTTCATATTAGACATACTAAATGTTCATTTGAAAAGTAAGGTATATTCCTTATAAATTCAATAAATTTAATTGATATAACTCACGTTGTTTTTTCACATATTTATTCCATAATTTACTGTGATTAGATTATAAAATTTCGACATTGTGATTGAACTTACTTTCCCTTTTAGTTATCATATATTTGAATCCACTCCATTATTATAAATGTTTTTCAATGGATTGTTAAGAGATAATTTCGACATTGTCAATTAATGTAGGCAATTATTGCCTTTTCAATTATGTTCTTATACAAAAACTGCAATCTTATAATTATCATCCTTTAATCAGCTGGAATCATCTGTGTACTCCTAAAAAGGATGGAGGATTAGGTTTTAAATTGGCTGAGCAAACAAATATTGGCATGCAAATGAAACTGCTTTGGAGAATAATGGCTAATCCTGATAATATTTGGTCTAAGGTAGTCACGGATAAATATCTCTCGAAAGAATCTCTAATGGAAAGAGGTAGATTCAAAACATCTTGGCAATTTGGCAGGCTTCTTAATGTTAGAGATTTATTCTCTAAAGGATTGCTTTGGCTAGTGGGTAATGGGAAAACCATAAATGTATGGTCTGATATTTGGGTAAATGCGCAATACCTTCAAAATTTTCGAAATGAGCGTAATCCTAACTTAAAAGTTTGTGATTTATTTACAAATACCAACTCTTGGGATATTGATAAATTAAATAGTATATTCCCCTCTCATATTGTTCAAGCTATTACTAATATCCATATTCCAATAATTGATATTCCTGACAGGTTAATTTGGATTTATAATAGTAATGGAAAATTCTCTGTTAAATCCACATCTTCTATTTGTAATACCGGGAATACTAAGAAAATTCCAGCAGACTGGATTGGGAAACTTAATATTCCTCCGAATATTAAAAATTTTATTTGGAAAATTATTTTAGATATCTTACCTACCACGACCCGTCTAAATAGATATATAAATAGAGTTCCTAGTACTTGCTCTCTTTGTAATTCTGATATAGAAGATACAAATCATTTATTGTTTAATTGTCAGATTACAAGATCTCTTATTCAAAATCTGGGTATTAAGCTGGGAAAATGTTATAATATTCCAAGGTTAACTAGTAATGTTTCGGAAAATATTTTAAATACGAGAGCTCTTAATATAGATTTTACAGACTTATGTCATTTATGGCATTCTATTTGGGAGCTCAGAAATAGAATTATTTTTCGCAATACTTCTGATACAGGTATTATCTATGCTCTAACTCAAACTATAGATAAAATCTCTTGCTGGAATAAAGTGCAGGTAAAAACGAAGTTACCTAAACGAGCTAGGCCTCCTGATAAATTGATTTGGAATTGCCCTCCAATAAATGTTATTAAGATCAATGTAGATGCTTCAGTGAAAATTGATGCTCAACCGCAGGTTGGTTGTATTGTGAGGAATAATGACGGTCTAATTCTTCGGATTCATAAATGTAACGTTAAGATGTGTTCTATCATTCTAGCAGAAGCTTTTGCAGTTTATACAAGTATAAGACTTGCAGCGGAGATGGGGATCCGAAGAGTGATTATTGAAAGTGATTGTGCAATCATCGTCAATGCCATCAATCAAGTGAATAATATACCATGGGAGGTTGCTCAAATTATCGAAGAGATTCATTCGTTAAGCAAAGAGTTTGAGAGTTTCACAATTCAGCACTGCTATAGAGAGGCAAATGGTGCAGCTGATTTTCTTGCTAAATCTCAGTTGAATTGTAATTTTATTTTGAGTTCCGGTTGTTGTGAGTTCCAGAACATCATCTTGCGAGATGATCATGGATGTCGGTAATACATCCAAATTTTTGCTTACTGTAAAAAAAAAAAAAATTATGTTCTTATACAATACCAATACCGTAAGCAAAATGTGTCTTATTTCAAATAGATATCAACCATTGATTTGTTTTAATCCAACGTCTATAATTGTGTTATACGTTACACCGTATAAATCGTTTCACCAGAACCTCTCCCTAATTAGGAATATATAACATTATTCTAAAGGCTAATGAAACCACCGTTTCAAATTCAACACATTATTACATACAATTGTAACACCCGGTCACAATAATAACTACTATGGCTGTTTCACTTTCAAAATCATGTATTCAACGGGTATTTTAATATATATATATATATATATATATATATATATACACACACACACACACACACCCACATCTAGGCCTAACACAGCACAACAGAGCATTGGAAGGTTATTTACAATTATTACTATGTGCATATGGTGGTTTATAGCCATCCATTGATCTTTACTCTTCTTTTGTCTGTACACAGGAAATCAATTTTACCAAATTGCGTGCCATGGCTGTGACCTCCGTTACTGCGCCTACAACTAAGACGATGACTTATATTGCTGCGTTGACAGAAGGAGCCACTTCGGAATTGGAACTCATGATCTGCCGTAAATGGGATGTCAAGAACGTGTTTGGAAAATTCATTAGCACGGATTTCATTGCTTCGAACTAAGGTATTCGTATTTTCCATTACTCTTTTTGTCCATTCTATGAACGACTTCCATATCTCTTCGGTACACGAATGCGTAGATCTACTTCTTATGTATGCTACAGGGGAGCATCATTCACTGCATGGCAAAAAGCAACAATGCTCATTATTTTACCAAGTTAGAAGATGGAGTTATCTACTGCATGAAGAAGATCAGTGTGCTCTGATGAGGTGTTGTTGGTCTGTCCACCTTAATGCTTTCATTTCATACATCAAACATGACATGCTTAATGGGAATATTACAATGACAACAAAGACAAAAAGAATCATGATTTCAACTTTCAAACACTCCATCAACCTAATGGGCATGGATGAATCTGTCTACACGAATTGCTGAATGAGAACATTATTAGAGCCGCTACTTGATATAGATATGCAAAGTGCTATGTTCTTTAGGTATGTGTTGTTGACCTGACCAACTACTATCCTAATATTACTTTGTTCATGACATTCAGGTTTTAGTTTCAAATGCAACAGTGGTCGAGTGTGTGCTTCGTATGTAATATATTATGATATGCATATATAGCATGTGGCGTACGTATTCTGCCAACAAATATTCAAAGTGTCCCAAGAAAGGTAGCACTTCTCACAATCCAATTCTAAATTACAATATACTTTTATTAATAAAATAAAAATATTAATTATTCTATTATCTCTTTAAATTTCAAAACATTCTACTTTTCATACCAAAACTATGAATTCAAAGCAATAGCATGTAGAATCCGCTATACACAAACAACTTATGATAAAAAGCCAAGCAATTCAAATACGAAAAACTAAATAATCAATAAAAATGATGACACACATACTCAATAATCTCAATCCCATGAAACACATACCTGGAATCTTCCTACTATTTCGACCTCAAATGGTGGTTATCATATTTTAACCCAAAAAAAATTGGGACATGATCAAGACTTTCACATATACTCAACAACACAGCCACTGCAAATCAAACAATTCCATATTATTAATTACAATTAAGAAATCCTATTTTGATTCTCATATATTCATAGTTTAACAATTTATAAGTAACCATCTTAGATATGGAACCATTAAGGAAACACTGATCTTCGACCTCTTATAAATCCAAGAATACACTTTTTTGCCAAACTTCAAATAAAGAAACTTACGTGATTTCATTGTTCAAAATCACCAGTTCTAGACAAATTACAACATCTCTAACTAGAGCACAAAACCCAATTTCGGCCACAAAACATTAATCACAAAAACTTTTGCCAATTTAACAAAAAAAAAAGGAGAGAAATTTTGATAAACTAGGTATATTAACTAAGACTATGAGAAAGACGGGATACTTGCCTGCAATGTCTTACCCATGCCCATTTCATCAGCTAGAATAGCACGCCCTCCATGTTGAAGCACAAACCTATCAACAAAATAAAGACTACGAATCAAACAATTTGTGCAATACTAAAATAAAGCCAACTACCAAAATTAAGGAAGAATAATTGAAAATGCAGCATACATAAGAAATGAAGAAAGGACTAAAGTTCTAATTACTCGAAAACTAAAAGGCTTCAAGAAATAATATATATATATATATATAATTCTTGATACTTACCTCACAACTTCCTTTTGGAATGACATAAGCTTCGATTCAATGTCATATGGGATCCCCTCATATCGGTCTTCAAAAGAAAAGTGATAAATCACAATTCAATTACCAACTTAGCATTTTATTTTTGATGACAATTCTGTTAAAATTTTAAAAGCACAGATGCATAATAATAATAATAATAATGAAAATGATAATTCAATGGTTTTAAAATAGTTCATAACTACACCTGAGAACAAACAAATGCCAGCTGAGCTTTGTTTGGATAACAAGCAGAAATGAGAGATTAAGTTGACATGTTCCGAGAGTTACTTTTATCCGAAAGATAAAATAAGCTCCTAAAATGTTTCTTGGCAGGCCAATATGCACACAAGAAGCTGCACACATTCCCTTTATTGCCAAACCCCAAACCCTTTTGGAGCAAGGCTTGCTTATAGCACCTCCTCTAAATATGATTTAAAGACTCAACAAAAAGAATCTTGCAAAACTTTAATGAAACATGCCAACTTAGTGGATCATGATACAAAAGCCCACATGAATAAGAAGACTTCAATTCCTACAAATACAAACAAGCGAGAGAGCCTTTCCAATAGATGTATCAGATCTTTGGGCTAAGAAAAGGAGATGCCCATATTAAGATACCAAATACAAAAGGAATTACTCAAGGATGATAAAGGAAGAGTTGACAATTGTTAAATTATGCAAACGATTTGCCAGGTAACAAAAGCACATAAACATAAGTTAGGGAAATACAAGACTAACATTGAAGATCCGGTGCTTTAGTTGCAGCTGCAATAGCATGATGAACCAAAGGATCCAAAGTTTCTATCTGATAAAACAAAGGGTATGGTCAACCATATATTGTATTAAAAAGATGACACTGAGCTCCACAAAATAATGAAATCATCCAAAAGTGGAGACCACATTGTGCGAGTGGAAAAATAACACAAGTAGGGAATAACAAATGACACTTTCAACAATACATACGATTTCCAGAGTCCAGCACATCAAACACACAAAAAAAAAATTACTATATCCTAAGAGAACAAAAATATATAGCAAGAAGGCTAGAGCAAATATCATGATAAATCTACAAATATGAGTGAGTGGATCTAGCAGAAATCACCTCTACTTTAGAACCAGGTATTTCAGAGAGCATCTTGTAACGGCCCAGAATTATGATTTCCGGGTTACATTTCAAGGGATAAAACCCCTTGTTCGGATCTTGCAATCCAGGTACGGGTCGAGGTTTCAAACCCATTTTTATGGTCAGTAATAAAGAGGGATTTCAAACCCTAAAAACCTCGAAGGGCCATTGGGTACCCTTTACCTGTCCTAAGACTATGTCGCAAAATCCAATTCAACTGAAAGTAAAGCGGAAGCAAAACTAGGATACAAATGCCACGACAAAGCCTGGTCAAAATCAAATCATAAGCGAGTGGTTACCATTTTACCAAGTTAGAATGTTAGCTAGGTTCTTCGATTCGCAAAGAGAAAACCCCGTCATATAGACATCGAGCACTCAGGGTCTGCATAAATACCTTAAAAAAAAGAACGGGGAAAGGAGTCAGATCGAGCCACTCACGCGGGACCGGCAGTCCTCGCTGAGGCCACATAGTATGTGCTATACCTAATAAAGATGCTCTAATGCAGTACGAAAGTCAAACACACTAGCATGCTCCTAATTCATATTAATGTGCAGAAATACTGTAAAGGGCCCAAGACAATGCCAAGTGGCATATCCCTCTCCTACCTCCACCCCCTTCCGATAGGGCGGAGACTGGCCTGCTCGTGAATGCATTCCATCATAATCGGGCGGCACGCATGCCTAACCCGCTCCACAATAAAGCCCGCAGGCATCTCATAATATAAGGAAGTTCATGACTCGATTGACTCAGGGTACCCGATCAGGCTGGACTACCCTATGACCCTAGCAAAGACTCTAGGACTATCACAGATAACGGCCGTTCTGTTTCAAACGCATAAAGTAAGCAGATGCTCATTCAATTAGTGCAACCTAAACAGGGTACTACATGGCATGCTTTTATGCATATGCAACACCTAACATAAAATGCAACAACAGGCATGAATGTCCAACCTGAGTAAGCCCCCTAGGGATCTTACTTGAAGATGCAGAACAGCAAGATAACACAAGCAAGGCCCAAATTGCAAGTCCAAAGTAGTCCAAAACATTACACACCTATCATCAAGTCATTTCCATAAGCTATCGGGCTAACATTCATATACAAAGAACCCAAGTTCACAACATTCTCAAAACCAATCGATAGTAAAACCAATTTTCCAAAACCTTTCCGATATGATCAACATCAGCCAAAATCATTCTTCTAATCAAACCCTTTGATAAAATCATACCAACAATAACTTTCAGACTTCCTTCCCAAAACTAACATCATCATACCAACACAAGGAATCCCAACATTAAACATTTAAACTTTAAAACCAATACCTCAAAATCATATTATAAAAATTACTTTCGGCATTTTGGTTCCAACACATCAAATCCTTTAAGAATCATTTTCGGACGACTTAAAACCTTTTCTAAATAATTTAGCAACAATGTTTATCTAAAATAAACATTATAATAAATCCATCCTTATAAGATACAATCCAGGCTTCTTAGCATATGTAGTTCACATTTTACAGGCAAAGGAATTCAAATCATGCTTAGCAACTCAGCGTAGCAACAAGTCAAGACATCATGGTATATGAGATCTATAAGTCATCAAATCATATCATCATAGGCAACAGGCAATCAAGTAAAAGTCATCACCAGGTCAGCACATCAACACGTAATCTCATCGTCAGGTTAGTGCAATATCATTGTCAATAAATTCAAAAGGGTTAGCAACTCGAACGGAGAACACTCCCGCTTGCGAGTCAAATCGTACTCAGTATCCGCAATTCTCGACGCGTGCTCGTTCCGCCGACATCATTGATCCTGAGGCCCGTGGGTTATGGGCCCACGCTTCCGCTGCACTGCTCTATCGCTATCTAACTTTTCGTTCCCTCTTCCATGCGGTCGCTCGTCGAATGTATCGCACAGGAGTCCAAGTTAGCAAAGATAGGGGAGTGAAAAGATCGGACAACCCAATGTTCCTTTCGGAATCAAACACGGACCAAGGCTAAGACGACAAGACTAGAGACAAGACTACGACCCAAGAATACAACGATGCCCTTATGGAAGTCTATTAGGTTACAACTGTGACGAGCAAAAATGAATTCCTCATGGAGCATGTCAGTCACATTAGTCCACACTAACATATACCTATCTCAAGGACAACGACATGCATATTCAATCCAAAAGACATAATCGAATTCTATACGGATGCATGTGAGATACGCTAATAGCCTTTTATTCCAGGGAAGCAGATATGTCTAGCAATTTCAAATAAGATATGCGGAGCCAGTAATGGTCATGCATGGCTTAACGAGGATGACAAACATCATGTATATGAACAATGCACGAGCATGAAAACAAATGAGTCCAAACATAGCATGACAAAGTACATCATAAAAATCACACTAAGAGTCATATGAGGGTACATAGGAACGGCATGACAATTATCACATCTAGCAACAAGGATCATATAATAGGTTGAGAACGACATGTAATCATATGACGAGATACATTTAAAGGCATAAGTAATACATGGCACTAGCGATACATGATAAGACATAGGCATAGTCAAGAGTGATTTAAATGAATTCAACATAATGTTCATGAAGGATGAGGCATCCTTACAAGGTAACAAAGAGAACATCACCGTGATAGATTCTAAGCATGCTAGGAAGGAATAGTCATTGAGGCACATAAAGTAGTACAATAATTATCACATTACGGACAAGAATGTTCACGTAATAAACAAGCATGACAAGTCACCATTGAGCGGGTCATTTTAGAAATCATAAGCTCTATAGGATATTAACAACACATATCAAACAGGAATACAATCAAAATACTTCGACTAGGTCCATTCTAACATTCATGTATCATGCGTATGTTAAATCATGATATAGCGTGGTGTGTGACCATGTGAGGTGTCAAGTCGTACATTAATGCAAGCATGAGAAGATGGCACAGAATAATAGGGAAATACCACCAAGCGATAACAGGTAAGCATGCTAGGATTAACCATCACGGGAATCAAGTCCATCATCAAGTTCAACATTAATCTAATCAGAATGGGCAAAACATCTTAAGAGGGTAGGAAGAGGGAAGAATCACACTATCAGGGACCTGACTCAAGGGGTAAATTCAGCGATAATGTCGGCAAGATATAAATGCGTACAAGTCACAACTAAGGGTCCTATATGATGCTAAAGGCTCATCATGACGTACGATACATGTATGCAACTAATCATGACGACGCATAAGAGATCACTCACTCACATTCCAACGATATAGAAGTATGAGAAAAGTTTAACACAAGTCCAAATAATGGGCAATATGACTAGAATACGAGGACATGAGCTCAACCCAACACATACTAGGATAACATGCATTCATCAAGACTCAATTATACCACACATTCTCCATTCAACGCAAGCAATCACACAACAGTATCAACTTGCAAAATCATCAACAACAGTCAATTGAACGAATACAAAACAGATGGGCATGCTATAGATTCTTATCACAAAAGAAATAATAGTATCGACACATCATCATCCAGCCTCCTAAGGCAATCATCTACAAGCATTCATACAAAGGGGAGGTTTTGATCACACTATCATGAACCTAATCCAGGAAGAAGTAACGATCATGCATGTTCATATCATATAGTTCATACTTCCAATCAATCATACGATCAGTAGGCCAAGTAGACAGGCTATAACAACAACAGTCATGATATAAGGCAAGACACAATACGAGACTTGAGCAATATAATCAATCACGTATGTAATAGCATCGGCAGTCTATACTAATGGTCATTCGTAAGGTATATGCAGGAGGCTATTAGATCATTTCATGCAACTCAGAGAGAGTCATCATTACAATCGGACAAAGATCCCTAAGGGCAACCATTGAACTTCCCTAACTGACTCATCACCCCTCTTTCCCGTGGGACTTTGGTACGACTCCTTGTGGTAAGAAAACACAGCTGATCATAAGGATGAAGAAAGAGAGCCCCATGACACCTTACTTTTGACTCAAAAGACCATCAGAAACCACCTTCCAATACGCACTCAGACAACCTTCATATCCATACATGATTCCCAACACAAAGGGGTTACCAACCCAATTCCCCGTGGAAGACACTCACATCCAGGAAAAGGCTAGATAGAACCGTCAGAGGTTAACATAGTGGAAGGGGCTGTTCCACACAAGCTGGGTTTGACCACACAGAAACAAGGGTACTCCCACTATCCCGTTTGCATAGATCAGTCAATACACATTTCATAGTTAAGGCATCCAAATCAGATCTCTAGCATAGCAAGCATTCAGCACAGAATCAGTTAATAACACTCATAATGATCTCCTTGGAGTCTCCCAACCCATCTGTAAAGAACAAGCTGACATTTTGCCTACCGTTCCCAGCTACACCCAATAGGGGTGGTCTAACGCTTTTACTACCCACTCGTGTCCCCGTTTGGTCGGTTTCCTCTTTTATTACAAGTCAAGTTTATTACTTATTCCAATTTTGGTTAGGCATCTTAAATTCATTTTGCCCTTCTTAAAATCCTTTCAAATACTTTGAAATTCATGGGCGGTTTTCCAAAACATACACTCGACCCTTGCGTACCCGAATTGCACAACCTCAGCTCTGATACCATCTTTGTAACGGCCCAGAATTATGATTTCCGGGTTACATTTCAAGGGATAAAACCCCTTGTTCGAATCTTGCAATCCAGGTACGGGTCGAGGTTTCAAACCCATTTTTATGGTCAGTAATAAAGAGGGATTTCAAACCCTAAAAACCTCGAAGGGCCATTGGGTACCCTTTACCTGTCCTAAGACTATGTCGCAAAATCCAATTCAACCGAAAGTAAAGCGGAAGCAAAACTAGGATACAAATGCCACGACAAAGCCTGGTCAAAATCAAATCATAAGCGAGTGGTTACCATTTTACCAAGTTAGAATGTTAGCTAGGTTCTTCGATTCGCCAAGAGGAAACCCCGTCATATAGACATCGAGCACTCAGGGTCTGCATGAATACCTTAAAAAAAAGAACGGGGAAAGGAGTCAGATCGAGCCACTCACGCGGGACCGGCAGTCCTCGCTGAGGCCACATAGTATGTGCTATACCTAATAAAGATGCTCTAATGCAGTACGAAAGTCAAACACACTAGCATGCTCCTAGTTCATATTAATGTGCAGAAATACTGTAAAGGGCCCAAGACAATGCCAAGTGGCATATCCCTCTCCTACCTCCACCCCCTTCCGATAGGGCGGAGACTGGCCTGCTCGTGAATGCATTCCATCATAATCGGGCGGCACGCATGCCTAACCCGCTCCACAATAAAGCCCGCAGGCATCTCATAATATAAGGAAGTTCATGACTCGATTGACTCAGGGTACCCGATCAGGCTGGACTACCCTATGACCCTAGCAAAGACTCTAGGTCTATCACAGATAACGGCTGTTCTGTTTCAAACGCATAAAGTAAGCAGATGCTCATTCAATTAGTGCAACCTAAACAGGGTACTACATGGCATGCTTTTATGCATATGCAACACCTAACATAAAATGCAACAACAGGCATGAATGTCCAACCTGAGTAAGCCCCCTAGGGAACTTACCTGAAGATGCAGAACAGCAAGATAACACAAGCAAGGCCCAAATTGCAAGTCCAAAGTAGTCCAAAACATTACACACCTATCATCAAGTCATTTCCATAAGCTATCGGGCTAACATTCATATACAAAGAACCCAAGTTCACAACATTCTCAAAACCAATCGATAGTAAAACCAATTTTCCAAAACCTTTCCGATATGATCAACATCAGCCAAAATCATTCTTCTAATCAAACCCTTTGATAAAATCATACCAACAATAACTTTCAGACTTCCTTCCCAAAACTAACATCATCATACCAACACAAGGAATCCCAACATTAAACATTTAAACTTTAAAACCAATACCTCAAAATCATATTATAAAAATTACTTTCGGCATTTTGGTTCCAACACATCAAATCCTTTAAGAATCATTTTCGGACGACTTAAAACATTTTCTAAATAATTTAGCTACAATGTTTATCTAAAATAAACATTATAATAAATCCATCCTTATAATCCCCATTTATAAAACATATCGAATAAATTACTTTATCAATTAACCTCAATAAATAACTTAAAATAATTTCATAATATATAATAATAATTTCACAATATCAATCTCTACCACAAAATCAGAAATAACTTGTAATTAATAATAATAGCAATAGGTTAAATCAAATAGCAAATATATGAAAACATCATGTTAACTCTACAATTGTATAATATAAGTAACACAATAACAATAACCATTTAATAGAAAAAAGCCCATCCTCACAGCCCAACCCATGGAAGAATGAAAGGAGACCCGGATCCAATACCTTGCCCAACCCGGAAAGCCCAAAACCCGACAAAACCAACCCTGAAATGAAAGGAAAAGAAGGATCCGGATCAAATTAGGCCCAACAGAATTGAAAGGAGGAGCCGTCTCCTTCCCAACTCAGAGCAAGGCTCTGCTATGACGGAGAAATGGAACGGAGAGAGGAATGAAGAAGCCCAGGCTCCGACTGTCCTCTACTCCTCTTCCCGGCCTCTACTCTCACCCAATCAGACCGGACCCGGATCCCGACCCCAACTCAAGCAAAGAAAGGAAAGACGTCATCCTCCTCCTGCGGAGAGAACACAGACGCGACGGAAACGGAGGAGAAGGGAGACAACTCAGGCCGGCTGGCGACCTCTTTTCCGGCCAGACTCGTACACACAGGACTTCCCCCGAACTCGACGACAGAAAGCAACACGAAATCAACCAAGAAAGAAGGAGAAAAGGAAGGCTCACCGAGGGTCGAAAACTTCACCGGAAAACCTTCGTCGGAACTCGATTCGGCTCGTCGAGGGCGGATTCGACACCGGAATGGCCTAGGAAGGGGGTAAGGGAGTTAAAAACGGATTTTTGATGCGAATGAAATCGAAATCGGGCATACAAGACAAAACCGACCTTCTAGAACGAAGAACAGAGGAAGAAGGTGGCGCCTCAGTGGCGCCGGCAGCTCCTGGGCAGTTCCCGGGTTTCATCGACGTCGGAGAGAAGGTGGTGATGGCCGTCTCTAACTACTCGAGAAAGGAGGTGTGGGCTCGGTTTCCTCCACTGCAGAACCGAGGTGGCGTTGCTGGCTCAGCAATGGCGACAGGAGACGGAAAGGGAGGCGGTGGTGGGGTGTCGCTGCTGGGCGAGACTGAGGCGGGGAGGAGAGGACGGAGGCGCCCAGGTGGTGGTGGGGGTTTTCTTTGAATTCAAATGAAAATAGAGGAGGGGTATGCTGCAATTGCCTCTGAAATAGAGGAAGGCGTGGGAGGCTTCAGTCAAAAAGAAGGGAGGTTTGACCCTTTCTGAACTTGGGGTAGCAGGAGGGAAAAGGGGTGAAGGGCAAGGGTGTGTTTGGTTAAATTTGGGAAAGAAAACAATATAGTGAGCTGGATGTTGAGCTTTAGGATAAGAAGAAGGGAAGATGAGAAAAAGAGATGAACTATCACCTGGCTAGACTGATTTCGGATGAAAGGAGGAGGGAGAACCAATTGATCCCTTATGAAATAATACCCAGAAAAGTAGATCTGAAACCCGCTCTATCGATCTTATCTCGTCTCGTTCAAAATAAAATTTAAAATTCTCAATCCGAGTTGCGAGTTTTCCGTTAAATATCCGAATTAAATTCATTGTTAATTTCTTTTTCCAAAAATTAGGATTTAAAAATCCGAGCCTTTACATCATCCACCTCTAAAAACAAGTCTCGTCCCCGAGACTAAAACCAAAACAAAGTAGGGATGAAGTTTGAATTTGATGAGTCCAAGGACCATGTCCAAGGATCTTGTAATAATCTCGGTTGCGTCTTTCGGGATTCTCACAACATCCTAGTCACGGTCGTGACATCTCCAATTGGCCTTGATAAGTATGCAATAAGCGCCCCTATCACATCCTCGCCTCGACTTTTCGGAAGTACCACAACTCTAAAAGTTCTACAATATCATCACTAGGTCTTAGCAAGCACCCTACAAGCGCCCCTATAAAATGCTTATATCCACTTCGTGAAGTATCATAGAGTTGCCCGGGTTTGAAAACTTTCAAAGGGGATTCCACAGCTGAGGAAAGATTGGCCTAAAAAAAAATCGTGGAAATTCTCGATAACTTTTATTCTTTAAAATTCCAAGTAATTCCTTTTCAAACCGCTTAAAATATTCAAATAAGACATTTAACCCAGCAACCTTACACTAAAACAAGTAAAATCTTTTCGATCAAAATTTCGTCAAGATCCTTCAAAACCAAATCAGTTTCCCGCATAACAATCAATCAAATTTAGAAGCTCGGAGGTGGAATCATCCACCTCTAAGGGCTAATCCCATATTCTCTTCCTAGTTTCCAAAATCAAAACAAGCTATCAGTCTCAATTCAAGCAAGCTTCACAAGCCATAAGAAATGCATAACCACATAACCAACCAATCTCCAATCTCATATGACAAGTCTCAAACATATGCCAACACAATGCCACAAGGTCACATCAACATCTCTACATCCTACTATGGGTCATAATACATATCTCAACCACAAAATAAAATCATAATAAACGTCTCGACATCACATCAGAAGTCATAAAAGTATCACCTCATCATAGAGTCAACGAAACAAAACTCATTGTCAACATATCAACATGACGAAATCATGCCATTAAGATCCAGCAAAAGGGGAGGTCAAGCAGCATATCAATCATCGAATGTCAGCATACTCACCAGACATCATCTTAACTCAGCATAACGCCATGTAGCGATCATTTAGTAATCAGACATCATTATCTCGTATATATAAATCATATTCATTTTGAAAGCCATATTCGTGATGTAACATATCCATAAGCATGCTTGCTAAACATATAATACAACATCATGTTTACTACCACATAATATAACATCATGCTTTCACCCCATAACATAACATCACATTTTCACATAATAACACATCATTATCTCGTATATCATATCACAACACATCCTAACATGCTCCTAAAACAACATAGAAGAGCAACAATATATCATGATAACATCTGTCACTACCAATTAGATTTCAATATTGCATAACAACATGTAATATCATTTTGTATTAGATTCATCATAGTTGCTATCTAACATCATGCCAGCAAATGTAAATAAATCACATAATCAAGAAAATTATCACGTCATACCAGTCAAAATAAAATACAATCCCCACTCGCCCATCTCCACTCTCAAGCCAAGACTAATCCTCTCCTAGACTCGCCAACGTCAACTCAGACAAAAATTCTACAAAGAAATCCCAATTCCTCTCGATGCTCAAATCTCGCCCCTCATTCCGCCAATCACTACCACACCATCCACCTCTAAAAATCCAACTCCTATCTCTAACGTCACACCCAAGTACCTCTAATACCCTGTCCTCAATATTCACGAGCCCTTCCTTACACTTCTCGTACTACCCGAAGCATCACCAACATCACCTAGAAGCTCATCAGAACCACCAACATTGCCTCCCAAAAATCCCAAAGCTCACTCAGGCTTACTTAAGCCATCATCCCTCTCTCGCAACTCACCTTCTAGTACCATCGATCATCCCAACCACCTAAAATTCTTTCACCACTCTCCAACCACGCTACCAAATGACCTCCCCCACATGTTGAAGGAAGAAGCAATCATGAAAATCATCAAACATAAGGTCTACATCATATCAACTAGCATTCATAACATAACATCATGGATTCAACCAGTCTCAGTTAACATCATGCTCAATAACCATCGCAACCATCATATATGAACAAAATCAAGTCAAGCTAGCATGTTGCATTATAACCTTATCAGATACAATCCAGGCTTCTTAGCATATGTAGTTCACATTTTACAGGCAAAGGAATTCAAATCATGCTTCGCAACTCATCGTAGCAACAAGTCAAGACATCATGGTATATGAGATCTATAAGTCATCAAATCATATCATCATAGGCAACAGGCAATCAAGTAAAAGTCATCACCAGGTCAGCACATCAACACGTAATCTCATCGTCAGGTTAGTGCAATATCATTGTCAATAAATTCAAAAGGGTTAGCAACTCGAACGGAGAACACTCCCGCTTGCGAGTCAAATCGTACTCAGTATCCGCAATTCTCGACGCGTGCTCGTTCCGCCGACATCATTGATCCTGAGGCCCGTGGGTTATGGGCCCACGCTTCCGCTGCACTGCTCTATCGCTATCTAACTTTTCGTTCCCTCTTCCATGCGGTCGCTCGTCGAATGTATCGCACAGGAGTCCAAGTTAGCAAAGATAGGGGAGTGAAAAGATCGGACAACCCAATGTTCCTTTCGGAATCAAACACGGACCAAGGCTAAGACGACAAGACTAGAGACAAGACTACGACCCGAGAATACAACGATGCCCTTATGGAAGTCTATTAGGTTACAACTGTGACGAGCAAAAATGAATTCCTCATGGAGCATGTCAGTCACATTAGTCCACACTAACATATACCTATCTCAAGGACAACGACATGCATATTCAATCCAAAAGACATAATCGAATTCTATACGGATGCATGTGAGATACGCTAATAGCCTTTTATTCCAGGGAAGCAGATATGTCTAGCAATTTCAAATAAGATATGTGGAGCCAGTAATGGTCATGCATGGCTTAACGAGGATGACAAACATCATGTATATGAACAATGCACGAGCATGAAAACAAATGAGTCCAAACATAGCATGACAAGGTACATCATAAAAATCACACTAAGAGTCATATGAGGGTACATAGGAACGGCATGACAATTATCACATCTTGCAACAAGGATCATATAATAGGTTGAGAACGACATGTAATCATATGACGAGATACATTTAAAGGCATAAGTAATACATGGCACTAGCGATACATGATAAGACATAGGCATAGTCAAGAGTGATTTAAATGAATTCAACATAATGTTCATGAAGGATGAGGCATCCTTACAAGGTAACAAAGAGAACATCACCGTGATAGATTCTAAACATGCTAGGAAGGAATAGTCATTGAGGCACATAAAGTAGTACAATAATTATCACATTACGGACAAGAATGTTCACGTAATAAACAAGCATGACAAGTCACCATTGAGCGGGTCATTTTAGAAATCATAAGCTCTATAGGATATTAACAACACATATCAAACAGGAATACAATCAAAATACTTCGACTAGGTCCATTCTAACATTCATGTATCATGCGTATGTTAAATCATGATATAGCGTGGTGTGTGACCATGTGAGGTGTCAAGTCGTACATTAATGCAAGCATGAGAAGATGGCACAGAATAATAGAGAAATACCACCAAGCGATAACAGGTAAGCATGCTAGGATTAACCATCACGGGAAGCAAGTCGATCATCAAGTTCAACATTAATCTAATCAGGATGGGCAAAACATCTTAAGAGGGTAGGAAGAGGGAAGAATCACACTATCAGGGACCTGACTCAAGGGGTAAATTCAGCGATAATGTCGGCAAGATATAAATGCGTACAAGTCACAACTAAGGGTCCTATATGATGCTAAAGGCTCATCATGACGTACGATACATGCATGCAACTAATCATGACGACGCATAAGAAATCACTCACTCACATTCCAACGATATAGAAGTATGAGAAAAGTTTAACACAAGTCCAAATAATGGGCAATATGACTAGAATACGAGGACATGAGCTCAACCCAACACATACTAGGATAACATGCATTCATCAAGACTCAATTATACCACACATTCTCCATTCAACGCAAGCAATCACACAACAGTATCAACTTGCAAAATCATCAACAACAGTCAATTGAACGAATACAAAACAGATGGGCATGCTATAGATTCTTGTCACAAAAGAAATAATAGTATCGACACATCATCATCCAGCCTCCTAAGGCAATCATCTACAAGCATTCATACAAAGGGGAGGTTTTGATCACACTATCATGAACCTAATCCAGGAAGAAGTAACGATCATGCATGTTCATATCATATAGTTCATACTTCCAATCAATCATACGATCAGTAGGCCAAGTAGACAGGCTATAACAACAACAGTCATGATGGTCATTCGTAAGGTATATGCAGGAGGCTATACTAATGGCATCAGCAGTCTATACTAATGGTCATTCGTAAGGTATATGCAGGAGGCTATTAGATCATGTCATGCAACTCAGAGAGAGTCATCATTACAATCGGACAAAGATCCCTAAGGGCAACCATTGACCTTCCCCAACTGACTCATCACCCCTCTTTCCCGTGGGACTTTGGTACGACTCCTTGTGGTAAGAAAACACAGCTGATCATAAGGATGAAGAAAAAGAGCCCCATGACACCTTACTTTTGACTCAAAAGACCATCAGAAACCACCTTCCAATACGCACTCAGACAACCTTCATATCCATACATGATTCCCGACACAAAGGGGTTACCAACCCAATTCCCCGTGGAAGACACTCACATCCAGGAAAAGGCTAGATAGAACCGTCAGAGGTTAACATAGTGGAAGGGGCTGTTCCACACAAGCTGGGTTTGACCACACAGAAACAAGGGTACTCCCACTATCCCGTTTGCATAGATCAGTCAATACACATTTCATAGTTAAGGCATCCAAATCAGATCTCTAGCATAGCAAGCATTCAGCACAGAATCAGTTAATAACACTCATAATGATCTCCTTGGAGTCTCCCAACCCATCTGTAAAGAACAAGCTGACATTTTGCCTACCGTTCCCAGCTACACCCAATAGGGGTGGTCTAACGCTTTTACTACCCACTCGTGTCCCCGTTTGGTCGGTTTCCTCTTTTATTACAAGTCAAGTTTATTACTTATTCCAATTTTGGTTAGGCATCTTAAAATCATACCAACAATAACTTTCAGACTTCCTTCCCAAAACTAAAATCATCATACCAACACAAGGAATCCCAACATTAAACATTTAAACTTTAAAACCAATACCTCAAAATCATATTATAAAAATTACTTTCGGCATTTTGGTTCCAACACATCAAATCCTTTAAGAATCATTTTCGGACGACTTAAAACCTTTTCTAAATAATTTAGCAACAATGTTTATCTAAAATAAACATTATAATAAATCCATCCTTATAATCCCCATTTATAAAACATATCCAATAAATTACTTTATCAATTAACCTCAATAAATCACTTAAAATAATTTCATAATATATAATAATAATTTCAAAATATCAATATCTATCACAAAATAAAAAATAACTTGTAATTAATAATAATAACAATAGGTTAAATCAAATAGCAAATATATGAAAACATCATGTTAACTCTACAATTGTATAATATAAGTAACACAATAACAATAACCATTTAATAGAAAAAAGCCCATCCTTACAGCCCAACCCATGGAAGAATGAAAGGAGACCCGGATCCAATACCTTGCCCAACCCAGAAAGCCCAAAACCCGACAAAACCAACCCTGAAATGAAAGGAAAAGAAGGATCCGGATCAAATTAGGCCCAACAGAATTGAAAGGAGGGGCCGTCTCCTTCCCAACTCAGAGCAAGTCTCTGCTATGACGGAGAAATGGAACGGAGAGAGGAATGAAGAAGCCCAGGCTCCGACTGTCCTCTACTCCTCTTCCCGGCCTCTACTCTCACCCAATCAGACCGGACCCGGATCCCGACCCCAACTCAAGCAAAGAAAGGAAAGACGTCATCCTCCTCCTGCGGAGAGAACACAGACGCGACGGAAACGGAGGAGAAGGGAGACAACTCAGGCCGGCTGGCGACCTCTTTTCCGGCCAGACTCGTACACACAGGACTTCCCCCGAACTCGATGACAGAAAGCGACACGAAATCAACCAAGAAAGAAGGAGAAAAGGGAGGCTCACCGAGGGTCGAAAACTTCGCCGGAAAACCTTCGTCGGAACTCGATTCGGCTCGTCGAGGGCGGATTCGACACCGAAATGGCCTAGGAAGGGGGTAAGGGAGTTAAAAACGGATTTTTGATGCGATTGAAATCGAAATCGGGCATACAAGACAAAACCGACCTTCTAGAACGAAGAATAGAGGAAGAAGGTGGCGCCTCAGCGGCGCCGGCAGCTCCTGGGCAGTTCCCGGGTTTCATCGACGTCGGAGAGAAGGTGGTGATGGCCGTCTCTAACTGCTCGAGAAAGGAGGTGTGAGCTCGGTTTCCTCCACTGCAGAACCGAGGTGGCATTGCTGGCTCGGCAATGGCGACATGAGACGGAAAGGGAGGCAGTGGTGGGGTGTCGCTGCTGGGCGAGACTGAGGCGGGGAGGAGAGGACGGAGGCACCCAGGTGATGGTGGGGGTTTTCTTTGAATTCAAATGAAAATAGAGGAGGGGTATGCTGCAATTGCCTCTGAAATAGAGGAAGGCGTGGGAGGCTTCAGTCAAAAAGAAGGGAGGTTTGACCCTTTCTGAACTTGGGGTAGCAGGAGGGAAAAGGGGTGAAGGGCAAGGGTGTGTTTGGTTAAATTTAGGAAAGAAAACAATATAGTGAGCTGGATGTTGAGCTTTAGGATAAGAAGAAGGGAAGATGAGAAAAAGAGATGAACTATCACCTGGCTAGACTGATTTCGGATGAAAGGAGGAGGGAGAACCAATTGATCCCTTATGAAATAATACCCAGAAAAGTAGATCTGAAACCCGCTCTATCGATCTTATCTCATCTCGTTCAAAATAAAATTTAAAATTCTCAATCTGAGTTGTGAGTTTTCCGTTAGATATCCGAATTAAATTCATTTTTAATTTCTTTTTCCAAAAATTAGGATTTAAAAATCCGAGCCTTTACACATCTTTTCTGCCGACTGTAAGGATGAAACAAGGAACATCCACACCTCTATGAAAGAAACAGGAACGACAAATTCCTTTTAGTTAGGAACCAATTCAAGGCTTTGCCTTCAATTAATCACACTTCATTCAATAAAATCACAGGAGAAGAGGAGCTCACAAACTTACGTGGATGGAGAGTGAACATAATGAGATGCAGATATACAACCTTGCGTACCCACCGTATCACTGATGCAATTATCGTCGGCGTTCAACTCAATAGGTGGTGGGCGATTGAATGAGATGGTGGAGCGAAGTGCGGAAAGAGATGCATGTGATGGACGCGGTGGGGAATTGAAGTCCAGGGACGGGGAGGACCTGATAGAGGAGATGTCGTTGCCTTGTTCAGACCTCAAAAATGGCGCAGTACACCTTCCCACCAAAATTGAATGGCCACCACTGCTCAACCAAAATTACATTGCTTAACCAATCAATTCGTCAACATTGGCCCCTTTACTCACTCCAATGAAACTCAATTTAGGAATACAAACAAAACATCGAACACTACTAGAATTGTCTTCATAGACGTCGGTTAAAAACCGATGTAAAAAAAAAAAAAAAAATTCGACGTGTTAGTGGTTAGTGTTAAAGATCCCAACTTTACCACATCGGTTTATAACCGATGTCTAGAATGATTTATAACATCGTTTCTCTTTGTAATACCGACTTAAATGCATGAATATAAATTTTAATTTGGGGGAAGGTTGAGGATGAGAGAGACCGCCTGAATATGAAGAATGGACAATACAGAGTACTATAGTATAGGATGAACTAGGGATTTAAAATTTTAATTTGGGGGAAATTTGAGTTTATGGGTGAAATTTTCAAGTGTTGGAGGGAATCAGTAATTGCAAATTTTATAGTGGGGACACACTTTTTTTTCAAGTATTGGGATCTGACTGACACGCTTGGAGATGCCTCTTTTACCGCCTTAAATTTTGACTGTGTTATACGCGTGTTTTCAAAAAATTTTAAAATGAAATTTTAACATTGTCCAAAAAGTATAACCGACATATCAAATCTCAATAACATCGATAATTTTCAAAACGATGTTAAAACTATTTTGAACATCAGGCGTTTTACTGATCGATATAAAAGATCCGATGTCTATGAAGACAATTCTAGTAGTGGAACAAGATAAATGATTTTGTTTTTATCAGTAGAATGAACTTGGAGCTCAGCTAGGTTATATGCCGCTTCTTGCCCCAATTCTAGAATAACAGGAGGGGAAAGATAGTGGGATGTCATGTATCCAAATTATTTTAATTAAATTATCTTTTGATTAATTTATTTTACTTTTTTTTGTGCTGATGAATTTATTTTTACTTTTACTCCGTAATACAGATGAAGATGAAGATGAATAATGAGTTCTACTATTTTTGTCAATATATGTATTACTTTAATAAATCAGGTCTAGATTCAGAAATTAAGATACCTTTATTAATCTAATGAATCATTTTAGGGAATGATCATAAACTATAGTACTCCGTATAATTTAAGGTGTAAATTCATAAATTAAATTTGAAAATATTCATTAAATTTAAATGTTCAGTTTTTTAATAAATATTTTATACACGTATTTATTTCTTTGGGGTTACTCATTTAAACATAAAATCTGATCAAACTTGATTTTTTAAGGATCGTCTTTAGATTATCGATTACAAATATCAATAGTACGAATTAACAATTCACTTTATAAACTTATTATATAACTGTATATAAAATAAAATTCATATAAACTCATTAAGAAATAAAATTTCGATCAACCTGCATTTTCGCCCTCCATTTATGCCAACTCTCTATAATTAAGGAATGTTTCAATTCGAACTATTTGCAACCTATAATTCAAATTATATGACAAGTAACAAGCTATTTAAAAAATGAAATGAGATCTCAATGGATTTCTAATATTCTCATAGAGTTTACCAAATAAATAATTGTAATATGTAAATTAAGTTTGCCAAATTTATAATCTATTTCCACGTTGTTGTTTTTTTCGGTGGTAGCAGGAGCCTCCTGAATCGATGAAATTATGAAGTCCCAGGGCACTGGAGCTTGCTCCGCGTCGGGCATCCGGTTATAGCACGAGCCTCCCAGATCGACAAAATTACGAAGTCCCAGAGCGTTGTAGCTGGCTCCGCGCCGGGCATCCGTCGTAGCACGAGCCTCCTGGATCGACAAAATTACGAAGTCCTAGGGCACTGGAGCTTGTTCCCCGTAGGGCATCCAGTGGTAGCATGAGCCTCACGGACTAACGAAGTTAAAAGTCCCAGGACGCTCGAGCTTGCTCCGTGTCGGGCATCAAGTCATAGCAGGAGCCTCCCGGATCGACGAAATTACGATGTCTTAGGGCGCTGGAGCTTGCTCCGTGTCGGGTATCCGGTCGTAGCACGAGCCTCCCGGATCTACGAATTTAAAAGTCCCAAGGCGTCGGAGCTTGCTCCGCGTCGGGCATCCAGTCGTAGCACGAGCCTCCCGGATCGACGGAATTACGAAGTCCCAGGGCGTTGGATCTTGCTCGGTTTCGGGCGTCCGATTGTAGCACGAGCCTCCTGGATCGACGAAATTACAAAATCCCAGTGCGCTGGAGCTTGCTCCATGTCGGGCATCCGGTCGTAGCACAAGCCTCCTGGATCGACGAATTTAAAAGTCCAAGGCGTTGGATCTTACTCCGCGTTGGGCATCTAGTCGTACCACGATCCTCCCGGATCTACGAAATGAAAAGTCCCAAGGCGTTGGAGCTTGCTCCGCGTCGGGCATTCGGTCGTAGCACGATCCTCCTGGATCGACGAAATTACGAAGTCCCAGGGCGCTGGAGCTTCCTCCGCGTCGGGCATCAAGTCTTAGCACGAGCCTCCCGGATCTACGAAATTAAAAGTCCCAAAGCGCTGGATCTTGCTCCGCGTCGGGCAACCGGTCGTAGAACGAGCTTCCCGGGTCGACAAAATTATAAATTCTCTAGACACAAGAGATTACTCCACGTCGGGTATATGGTCATACAAGGATTCCGAAAGCCAGGTGCCTCATCGGTCACTTTACCGCCGAACGTATTGAGAACGAACGGTCTGAACAACCGCAACACGGCACTAGAAAATTATTTAACACGATATCCAAACAAAGCAAAGTAACATCAGAGTCTTTCTAGAAAAAGACGATAGGAAGGAAAAACGAACATAGGGGCCAGACGTTACAGACGGGGAGCCCCTAACTGAATCTTCGAAAAGTGGCCTTGGGATGCCGTTAAAGCATAAAGGGCTCACCCCCTCCTCGATCTGTCAGGGACCAGTCGAATCCTATCAGGGCATAAACGGGTCCCGTTGGGCGGAGGCCCCTCAGAATGAGGCTCCGGCCATTCGTCATCAATCTCGTCACAATCCGTGTCCATTATGCGAACTACGAATTGGGTGCCTCCCTTGTGCAGAAAAGTCATGGAAGAACCTATGTCGACGCCGTGCGTACATGCAAAGTGGTTCCTCCACCCATGACTGAGAAAGGGAACGTCGTAATTACCACGCGCCACGCTCATAGGAAAGTCTCAAAGGATACGAGACAACAGAAGAACTCGATCAGGGAGGACCGACCCGTATTCGTCCTCGAAACGAGCGGGTAGCATCTGCCCAGACGCGAGTGAAGGAGGGCTTGATAAGAAATTAATGCCCAAAGAAAGAAAGGACTGTGCAAAAGTTTTAAGGACTAACCATACGGTGCATCTGCTCCGGGTAGTCGATAGACTGAAAAAACGCCCAGTTGGTCCGATCGGAAGCTGACATAATGAACTAGAAAAGGCCCTAACAGAAGAAGGGGCGTGAGATCCTCCCTTTTTAAAGGATCCCCTAGGGGTCACATTCAGCATAGGGATCGGCCGACACGGGCCTAAATAACATCAGGAGCCTGCAAAGGCGATGTGAAAAGACGGACGGACAATGTTCTAGACCAGGCATGGCGAACACCTGTCTGGGGAAGCCTCACTTCGGCCAGTGCGACGACTGATTTCTCGGGAAACTCGAGGTTAGTTAGGTCGCGACATGTATCCCCATCAGTAAAGGGATTACCAAAGGCCCGTGAATCCCGTGATTCCCCATTACCTCAAAAGCATGATACCCGATGGGGAGCCCGTCGCCTCAAAGAAACAATCCTCCTTACTCCCATGGAATCCGACTCACCTCGAACCAAGTCGCAAAGGGTCGTCGTCAGGGAAGAGCAGCTTAAACAACTCCGACTCCCCCTAACGTACGCACTATTAGAAAACGATGCCCAGGGGTGGATCACTCTCCGTTCGCGATCCTATCGTGAGCATGAGGTCAGAGTTGACCGAGACCAGGATGGGATCTACTGGCTAACGGAGGGGTGGACTGAATTCACCGCGTCCAATCGCGTGCAGATAGGGGTCATCCTGACATTTACTAAGAAGAAGGAAGAGACTAGGTATGAGGTTTTCGTGGTCGACCCAGAGCATGAGTACGCAAGCCCGTGCAAGACCACGTAAGAGATCGGGCTAAAGATTAGGCCCCCGCTCATGAATCATCCACGGCGATGTCAAAACCATGTAAGAAATGCCGTGTTTGAAGCATGTTACGCCTAGAATAAAATCAACCTATCAACTGATCAAGAAGGTTTCAGATCTCTTTAGGGTATGTAGTACGTCATCCCTCTACACATCAATGCTAAAAAAGCAAAACGAAAAAGCAAGGGGCCCCCACTCAGGGGTAAGACAAAGAAGTAAGATGAGTTGGCTCGGTAAGACGCGCGGCAGACAAACCTTACAAACGTGGGCTAGGCCAACTGCCCACGTAAGTTAAATGCGTCCGAATAAACGCCCATGTGCCTAAAGTAACCTCCGGTGATGGCACTATAAAGGAAACAAACGAAAAGCAAAGCCTCAATCACTAGAAGAAACATTCCATGAGCTCCAACAGTCCGTTGCGCGCGTTCTACATGTTCATCACCAAAGAGGAACAATTGCAGAAGCTACGGCTTCCCCAATCATACAAACGAATGGAGGAATGCGCGCACGGGCTTGTCTACCTGTGATCCACCCCGTGCCAGGACTTTGAAGTACACGTCGAAAGAGACGCTGGCGGAGCATACTGATACACGGAGGGATGGTCGGAATTCACCCTCTCCAATCGAGTACGCGTCGGCTTCGCGCTCCTTTTCGTCTACGAAGGGGACTCCAACTTCGAGGTGTACGTATCGGACCCATACCACCAACCCAACCGTGACGGAAGAAGCAACCGCACGGAGATGGGCCCACCGAAAGCTGGCCATAACTAAGAACACAAAAGGGCCTCGAAAGCCACCAAGGTTGTTTGCATGCTTACTTTTTCTAAGTGTTGATGTGACTAATGATAATAAAAGTCTTGAGTACAATGTTGTCATTTCCAAGAAATATGTAAAAGCGGTCTCGATCAAAGGCTACATCGAAAGATGCTTTTGAATCTCCTCCTTCCCAAGACATCGGGAAGCTAAGAAAGCAAAGGCAGGCCTGAGCGTCAATTAATAAACCTAGGAAAAGAAAAAACTCCTCACGAAAAAAGAGATGGGTTTTCCACAATAAATTAGACCCCTAGGAGACCAAAATAAGGACGTCTCGTTCAAGCAAAGAAGAGATGGAAGCCGAAAACGCGCCAAGGCCCTTCTTTTCGGTCACATAGAGCAGCCCGAGGGTCTTCTTCCGTTGGGTCCAAGACGCATCACATACACAGATAATGCCATTGCTGACTGGTTTCAAAGAAGAATACGGGCTGGCAGGTGTCGAAAGGATAACTCTGACCAACGAGTACGGAAGAAGGGGCACCGGCGTCCGGGTAGAGCGCAATGACTTCGGAGAGCTTTGGCTCGCGCAGGGGTGGAGTACCTTTGCAAGAGGACACGACGTCCGGGTATGCACAGGGATGGTTTTCACCTACTTGGGTAGCGCACGCTTCCGAGTCCTCCTCATACCGCCAGAGCACGTCGCGCCATCGGAGGAAGAAAACAGCAATGATTCCCTTTGAGGTCGGGATGAAGTTATGACCTAGGAAGTCCCGCTAAAGGAAACAATTGTTGTAATCTTTAATAAATAATATGAGAACTTGATAGCATGCATTTAGGTAGGCATAATAGGTTGCATTTAGCTTATTTATGATGCATATCATGCATGGTTTAAGTAGAATTTGCACATTTGCTCTCTATGTTGGTGAAGTCAGAATCTACACACTTTTATTGATTATTTCAGGTAATCATGGATCCGATGATGAGACATGGGTTGATAACGCATTGGATGGGGATGTTTAGTTGATCGAAAAAGCTTAAATGCAGATCTAAAGAGGTCCTGAAAAGAAAAAGCGAGTCTAAACGAAGAACAAGTCTGCAAAAGTTATCGCCAGACATGCTGAACTTGTTTTGCACTTTTTGGAGGCCTCGGTTGTCCGATTGATTATTATGACCTTGTGTTGGAAAGCTCTTTCAGAGAGCTACAACTTTCCTGTTGACATTGAGAGTTGATTCGACCTGAATTTTTCGTAAAAGACCGATGAAGTGGGTGTCGCCATATGCTGCGGGCGCAATAATATGCTGCGGACGCAGCAATATGCCGCGACCACCACATTTGCCCAGAGTGGCGCGTTTTGGAGTTCAGCGACGTGTTTTTGGCCATGAATTGAGGGCGAAATTAGAGAGCGCTTAGCCTTAGGTTTCTATTGATTCATTAGATTAGGATTCAAGACGATTTTAGATGGAGATTGAGAACGATGTTCGCCATGGGCGGCTAAACTCTCTTCGTTCTACTTGCAATTTGAAGCTTTGTTTGGATTGAGTTGTGAGTTTCTGAATCTTGTTCCTTATTTCCTCTATTGAGTGTTTCGACTTCTTTGTGCTTTATTGTTGATTGTTTTATTCTATCTTGCCTGATCAACTTGGTAGAATCAATTAAATTACTAGGGTTTTGTAGATTCCTGATTGCGAACCTTAACCCAAGTAGTAAACGTATCCCTTTAGGGCTGATTGAACTAATTGGATGGGTAGGAAGTTGGATGTGTTGTTAAATCTCTCTTTAGGGACTGCAAATACCTTGGTTAATCTCTGAACTTAAAGCTATCAATTGGGTTAAATCCTTCTTTAGGGATTGTTCAATTGATAAGGGTTTCTAGGACTGATTGGAGTAGTAACTATATTAGGTTGGGACAAGGGCATTCATAGGAAGACTAAAAGGACAAGAGGATGTTACAATATCAATTCAACCAAATAAAGTGGATAGTTGTAGGTAGAGCGATCTTCTCTAAATTGTTTTGCATCAACTTGTTTATAGTTTATTTTGTTTTCTTTCTTATTTCAATCTCCCAAAAACCCCCCTTTCACTAATTGGTAAATACACATTGCAAAGGAATACTTGATTCTCTGTGGGATCGACCTCTTACTTACTTGTTATACTAGTTTGTAGGTTTGAGTTTACTTTTGATACGGTTTACGCGACTAAAAACCGTTCATCAAATGGGCGTCATTGCCGGGGAATCAAGTTTATTTCTTTATTTTATGTATTTATTGATTTTTGTTTATGTATCTAACTTTTTTGTGAACCTATCTTACGGTTCATGACACCCTTACTACTAACCTTTCAAGATGTTGAGATTAGCGCAGTTTGAGGGTGAGAACTTTCACCAATACTTCACTAGATTGCATGAGTATGTTGACGACCTTGGTTCATGGGGTTATCAATTCAGCATCCGAGCTATGATTATGTGCATAATTGATGGGATGACTGCTGAGACGCGAGCGCTTGCTGAGCACCTGAGTAACTGAGGCTTGAAGTGGTTAGGAGGATTGTCGGGGTTGTGGGAGTTTTTCTATTATATGGATTACCATACTTCACATGAAGAATTGATCATCACGTCTTCTTCTCCAATGAAGGACTATGTCACACACCTAGAGGATCCATTTCACACTCTCACACAAGTGGTACAGCAGTTGGAGGAAGTAAAAAAGTGTCGCTGTAAAAACTTGGAGAATCAGATGAACCAACTCATTCAAACTTTAAGTGCAAAAGGTGAGAAGGAAAGGGGCTTAGAAGATGGATTTGAAGTCATAACGGAGGGTGAAAATTCTGAGGACTGGTGACCGCCCAGCCATGCGGTGACCGCTGCAGTACTACTGATGAGAACCCAACGTCTTCTTCTCTTGATTTTGAGAAACCCATCCCACCACCCCTTGAAGAATTGAAGGATGAAAGAGCAGAGGATCCTATCGAAGTCATTGTGTTGCATTAATTCCCTCCTAGGTGGTTTCAACATAATAAGGATGTTCAAAAGAAGGAGGAATTATTTGATGACAACAATAGTTTCTTCGATGATGGAGAAAAGGATCTAGTGCTTCCTGACTTGGAATCTCATGAGTCGACGCATGAGGTTACATGTGATGTGTCTCCTACTCCATCTGCAACATCCATTATGAGCTTGCCCATTGATGAACCAGGTCTAGAGCCATCAGCTGAGGCTCAAAAGGTAACAAAGGTAAACTTTTTCAAGTTGGAAGGTAATGGTGATTTTGTTGATCCTTTTGATTGCTATTTTGAGAAGCCAGCAGCGGAACTATGCTGGTGGTATCATATTCCTTCAGCAGAGAGTCATGCTAGACTCTTTGATAGATTGAAAGTGTTTGTGAATTTCATATTTTATGCTTTCAATCTATTGTGCTATGATGTTCTTTGTAAGATGTGTGGACTGGAATATGATAGGCTACTGAGGGCCTTGACGATGTCTGATAGATAAGATCTTGAGATTGAGAATAAGTCAGGCCAATGACATTAAAGAAAGGCGCTTCTCGGGAGGCGACCCGAGGTAAGTTTTCTTTAATTTAGTTACTTCAATTCCTAGTTAGCTAGTTTTCTTTTCAATAAATTAGGTTTTCCATTAGGCATTAGATAGTTGCTTTTAGTTTTTTGATAAACTAGCTTTTCAGGAAAAGTCGCGGAATCAACTGAGATAGCGGTCGCCGCAAGGCCCAGTCAAACCATTGGGTTGGTATTTGTTCATGAGCCTATTCGTCCACCACATTGTGGGTATTTCATTCATCTCTTCCTCTATGTTTTTATGTTTTTGTTGTCTTTTATGTTTCATTGAGGACAATGAAAGGTTTAAGTGTGGGGGAGGGATTGCATTGCGTATAGATAGATTTTGCATATCATGTTTATTTATGTCTTTATATTTATTTTTACTCATATATCACATTTGAAAAAAAAAATCACAAAAATAGCATGCATTGCATTGAGGTGTTATTAAAGATACTCATCCTGGTTTAGTTTGTCCTCTAATTTATTTTTATGATCTTATTGCATAAATCCCATGATTTGATTGAATTGCTTGAAAATGATTTTTGGAGCATGGTTTGAGAATATAATTGAGCAAGTATGGTTCATAGTTGAGGTTTAATTGAAATCTAGCAAAAATATAACCCTTGTGAGTTTGTTTTGACCTTATAGGGACTTTATATATTATTCCATTTTGCTTTTACTGTGTGATTATACTCTCCATATGCTTCTTATTTCAATACCGTATTGCACATGTTTGTTGCTTGTGAATTTCAAATGATTGAGGCATGTTTTCTTTGGCCATATTATACCTTATCCACCCTTTGCATTATCCTTTCCTTGAAGCCCAACTGAGCCGTAAAGCCTATTCTTTTTTATAGCTCCACAAAATATATCATAACCAATTATTTGTCTAACCCTATCCGGGAATTAGGAGGAGAATTGGTGAAAAATCTTTATATTGGAGTTGTTTTGAGTGGAGATGATGTATGTATGGTTGTGCATTGTGAGAGGCATACTAAAATAAGGTAACCCTTCTTGCGTAATAGAGATGACTTATTATTAGGGGCCTAAGGAGGATAAAATTCACTTAAGAGTAAAAGTCTAGTAAGTTTGGACCTAGGGAGGATAAAATTCACGTAGGGGCAAAAGTAAGCATAAAAGAAAAGAAAAGAAGTCATCATCCAAATGGAAAAATTGCATGAGTTGTATGGTTATTGAAATCAAAGAGTGCTTATTGATGTGTATTGGAGTTTATGTTATTGGAATGGTTTGCGAAGTATGGAAATTTTGGTGTTGTTCTGGTTGGTTGTTGTTCCTTTTTCCCGGATTTTTAGCACCACAAGCCTAAATATTTCACATGCCTTATGTTCCTATCAAAGCCCCATTACAACCCTATAAAAGTCCTCATGATATTGTTTGCAAGTGATGATTTTCATGGTGTATGGAGCATTTTGGACTGAGTTGGGAGTTGTACTTTAAAGCCTAAACACATTGAGCATGAGAGAAACATATTATCCCGGTGAGGTTGAATTAAATTTGCCTTTACAATTGGATCACTCATATACTTGCTAGGATGTTTGTTCTCTTATTCATGGCTCCTATTCATTGATGTTGCTTTTATAAAATTATAGCATGAAGATCTTATTTGTGGGATGATTAATTCTATATTTGGTTTTCATTGCTTAAGGGCAAGCAAAAGCTTAAGTATGGGGGATTTTGATAGCATGCTTTTAGGTAGGCATACTAGGTTGCATTTAGCTTATTTATGATGCATATCATGCATGGTTTAAGTAGAATTTGCACATTTGCTATCTATGTTGGTGGAGTCGGAATCTACACACTTTTATTGATTATTTCATATAATCGTGGATCCGATGCTGAGACATGGGTTGATAACGCATTGGATGAGGATGTTTAGTTGATCGAAGAAGTTTAAATTAAGAACTAAAGAGGTCTTGAGAAGAAGAAGCGAGCCTAAACGAAGAACAAGTCTGCAGAAGTTGTCGCTAGACATGATGAACTTGTTTTGCACTTTTTGGAGGTTTCGGTTGTCCGATTGACTATTATTACCATGCGTTGGACAACTCTTTCAAAGAGCTACAACTTTCCTGTTGACGTCGAGAGCTGATTCGACCTGAATTTTCCGTAAAAGACTGATGTAGCGGGCGCCGCCATATACTGCGGGCGCAGCAATATGCCGCGGCCGCCACATTTGCCCAGAGTGAGTGTTTTGGAGTTCAGCGGCGTGTTTTCTATACAAAACCCTATTTATTCTATCTTTGTCTTTTTGGCCGACGGGACACGAATTGAGGGCGAAATTAGAGAGGCCTTAGCCCTAGGATTCTATTGATTCATTAAATTAGGATTCAAGACAATTTTAGTTGGAGATTGAGAGCGATGTTCGCCATGGGCAGCTAAACTCTCTTCGTTCTACTTGAAATTTGAAGCTTTGTTTGGATTGAGTTGTGAGTTTCTGATTCTTGTTCCTTATTTCCTATATTGAATGTTTTGACTTCTTTGTGCTTTATTGTTGATTGTTTTATTCTATCTTGCCTGATCAACTTGGTAGAATCAATTCAATTGCTAGGGTTTTGTAGATTCTTGATTGCGAACCTTAACCCAAGTAGCAAACTTATCCCTTTAGGGCTGATTGAACTAATTGGATGGGTAGGAAGTTGGATGTGTTGTTAAATCTCTCTTTAGGGACTGCAAATACCTTGGTTAATCTCTGAACTTAAAGCTATCAATTGGGTTAATTCCTTCTTTAGGGATTGTTCAATTGATAAGGGTTTTTAGGACTGATTGGACTAGTAACTGTATTAGGTCGGGACAAGGGCATTCTTAGGAAGACTAAAAAGACAAGAGGAAGTTACAATATCAATTCAACCAAATAAAGTGGATAGTTGTAGGTGAAGCGATCTTCTCTAAATTATTTTGCATCAACTTGTTTATAGTTTATTTTGTTTTCTTTCTTATTTCAATCACCCAAAAAAACCCCTTTCACTAATTGGTAAATACACATTGCAAAGGAATACTTAAAAACTGTTCATCAGAACTACTCCGAGCAAAGCAATTTCAAAAGAGCGGCCGGCCGCCCTAAAAACCATTCAAAAGCCAGAATTTTTCACAACCAACATGTTTCTCCCTGAAAACAACGACAATCCATGTTTAAAAGCCCTCTGCGATGGTCAAAAAACCACAACGAGGCAAAAGACGCAAACATCGCGCAAAGTTTTCACCGCAACCTCCCACCAGAAATAGAAATAACAAACTTTAAAGACCGTGGCTGCTGAGCTCGATCTCCTCTTCGTCCTCCAAGCCCCAATCTTCTCTGTTCTCGCTCGGAGGGAAAGGCTCCAAGGGGAC
This sequence comes from Persicaria maculosa, assembly GCA_963922045.1. Taxonomy (NCBI): domain Eukaryota; kingdom Viridiplantae; phylum Streptophyta; class Magnoliopsida; order Caryophyllales; family Polygonaceae; genus Persicaria; species Persicaria maculosa. The sequence goes on along the minus strand of OY998251.1, from coordinate 21,197,757 downwards.
TCCATGGTTCTCCGCGGACCGCTTCAAGCTTTGGTAGATACCAGCCTTCATGCTCGCGTGAAACAATCTCGATACCACTCATGAATGGAGCCCTGGCCCGCGTCCTCGTTCAGCCACTTCGGAACCGGGCTCAGCATGAACGGAAGACCATTAGGAGTCCTCATCCAGTCGTCAACGAGTTTGGTGCGGTTGTTGGGAACCTTCAACCAAGAAAAAACGATGTCACCATCAGTGCGGGCTTGGTATCTGTCCAACTCAATCTGGAGGTGGGTGGACTCGACGACGGCCTTACTTTTTTCCTCGGTCATTGCGGCGAGCTTAGCCTCCAAGTCCGCTACCTTCACGTCCCCACTAGACTGAAGTGAAGACAAAGACTACTGGAGAGTCTCAGTCTGCGCACGCTCTACCCCTAGGTCCTCTACCAGCTTATCACTTTTAGCCTTCTCATCAGCGAGGCTCCTCTCTACCTCCCCTAATCGATGACGAAGCTTTTCACCGCGTCCACCATGGCTTTCAGCTCTTGAGCGTCCGTAGAAAAGAAGAGAACATTAGCATGAAGCAAACAAAACAGAGGGAAAGACGGGTATAAACTTTTTCTTTAAATTCGCCACAACCTATCCGCGGGTGGGGTAGACTCAGGACGGCCATCTCCAACCGTAAAGAGGACAACATCTTACGCCAAGAAGGCTTCGTCGAGAAGGCAAAATCCTTCTCCACCTTCTTCAGATCGTCCACGGCTCTTTTCTCCACGCACTTATAGAAATGCGGCTCGGTGTGGAAGTTCAAAACTTGACGAAAGGGCTCCTGAACTAAGAACCACTTATGCCTCCATTCTGGCTCGCTAGTGTTCCGATCCACTATCGGGACGCTGAGCTTGGCTTTAAAGAAATTTTTGTGGGTACTTCCGTTACCCATGATGAACATATTTGAAAGAAGATTCAGGGAAGGTCAGACCCCGATTTCTAAGCAGTGCATGACAAAAGAGGTAAGGAAAAGCCAAATGTTGGGCACCAACTGAGCGGGGATAAGACCACCCTCTTTTAAGTAGCGCTTGAACAGGCTGGGAAGAGGGAGCCGGAAATCTTGCACTAGGCTCTCGATGTAAACGACCGGACAACTCGGGTAAGTATCCAGGCTCCCGCCTCCATCCATGGGGAGACACAGAAAAACACCCTCTGTCCAGGTAAAAACCCATGCAATCACGCCTAAATCTTCCAAGGTCGTGAAAGTCCACCCCCCCCCCCCCCCCCCACACACGGTCCTAAGCATTAGGCGACGCAATTGGAATTACCCATTCAGGCGAGACGACCGGGATAGGACCCGCCTGCAGAGGATTGAAGTCTTCTCTAAAAGAGCAGGTCACTAGGACATCCTCGTCGTAGAGAACCGGGAAGAAGTCCCCCAATACCGTAGAAGAACGGCGTTCGGCCGGGACAAGCACAGACCCTGATGGCAAGTCGGTCCACGTGTCCCAGTCCTTATAAGAATGCTGGGATTCGGGGGACTCTAAGATAGAGTCGGATCCGGATGTCGAAGTCTCCTCGTCTGACCTCGATGAGATAGAGCCCGCAGGAGAAGAAGGTATGTCGTGCATACGAGGGGGAGAAGAATAGAAAGTCGGATCAGCTAGAGTTTTCGGCCGACGGATGTTGACCTCCCCTGGAACCTCAATACCTCCCATCAAGAGCTTGCCCTCCGGCCCCCCAGGAGGAGGAGAGTTATCAACGACGTGAACGCTACCAGAGCTCTCTTGAGAATTTGACATGGGAAACCGAGTTTGGGAAACCCTAAAGAAGAATATCTAGGAGTATAACCTAAACCAAAAAGAAATGGGGGCGCACTCAGGATTTATCCCGATCCGCGGACAAAAATCCAAAAAGGAAAAAAGGCCTAGATACGCAAGGATGCGGAGAAAGAGCAAGAGAGAATTTACCTGAACAAAATCGGAGGAGCGAAAGATCGCAGCTGCGAGAAGTAGAGGTTGTAAAAGCGAGAGGCAGTAAAAAAGAAAGGGGAAAAGAAGCCCTTTTCCCTCGCCATCAATGCACGTGTCCGAACCTCGACGCCCATCAATCATTTAAATGGGCTCGGGAAGACAAGGCCCAACCAATCCCGCTCAGGGCCCATTAGTTTTTCCATTTTTTAACCTAAGCCGAAAAGGGAAACGGAACCCATAAATAGAGTCAGTCCGCGACACGACTGTTCGAATCCCGCCACGGACTGAGGAGCTATGATGATGCCCTAAAAATAACGGAAAATGGAAAAGGTCCGAAAAAGGAAAAGATAGGAAAACCAGCCGTGGACGTGGCAACCATAAGGGTCCGCGGATGGAAATCGCATGGATAAGGACAAGGTGTCCAACATGCCCCCCATCCACGTGTCTCTACTTAAACGACACGTGGCGATCAGGTCACGACAAATGGTCGAGCGGGTGAGACAACGTGTCCCAAGGGAAAGGTCGGCTACCACTATAAAATCTTGCAATCTCTCTGAAATAGGGGCTTTTTGGAAAACACAAGGAAGAGTACTGTAGAGAGAGAAAGGGGATCTAAGGAACAATCAAGTCCACCCGGATTAGGACCTATAAGACTCGCGGACAGCCCTCGAATACGGTTAGAGAGGAGATTGGTTGTACGGGCACAAGTATTAAACGCTTGGTCCTATGGGGAACCTCTTTCCTTCTCCCCCATATCTAGGGTTGATTTTCTCCTATCCAAAGGGCCTCGATGAGGCCATCGCCCGAGAAGTGGAACGAGCTGAGCGTTAGGTTCGGCAGCACTGGAGAAACTCATCCGCCATCCGTGGAGGGTAAATCCAGGTAAGACCGTCCACACGACTCTGGTCTCCGCGACACAGGTTGAGCCCCCCCCCCCCCCCCCCCCCCCCACCCCCCAATTTAGGGTAGATAATAGGAGGAGGACTCCAGGTAAGACCATCGACCAACCGACAATCGGACGCGTGGCTCATCTCTCACACGGGGACGTGGAGCGGTGGAGGGGGATCCACTTTTCATTTGTGGTTTCATCAGTGAAGACTCCAAGTTTTATTTTATGCAAGTTATTTCCTTTATTTCAATCATCTCTTTCGTTACCATGAGCAAGTAGTCACCTTTCTTCTAGGGTCGGGGTGAGCCCGGTAATAGCCATTTTGGTAAGGTTTGGTAAGTTGTTAAAGAAGGTATTTTTATCTCGTTCTACCTTGTGCTTAATCTTTGAATGCAAATTTGAAGAACTCATGTTGTGAAACTTGGGTAGTAATTAGGGTTTCTATTCGAAAGTTTATTAACTCTATTTATTAAAAAGGTAGACGCAAATTAGGTTGATTTATTGTGCGATATCTTTGCCTATTTGCTGGATTAGGTGAAAGCTTTTTCCTTTATTGATAAAGCATGCTTCTTTGATGATTTATTGGCTTTACTTGCATGGTTGTTGTCAAGGTAAACCCTGCCTTTGAAAGATCTTTTTTTCATATTTTTTTACATCGTTTATTGTGTCGTTCATTGAGTTACCAAAAAACCCAACACCCTGAGATTTTCTATTCATTGCTTCATTTCCATCCTCTCACTCTTTGGCCATCTTTGCCGACGTTTTTAGTTTCTGTTATTGCCCGAAATATTGACTGATCAGGTCGACATCGACTACCCCATATCAATCGACGGTTTTCTGAGTCAACTGCTACTGTTTCTGACTCAACATCGACTACCCCTAGTTGACCTCGACTACTGCTTTTGGTGTGTTTGCAAGTATTTGACTCGAGATCGACAACCCTTGGTCGACATCGACTGCTCTCAGTCGATGTCGAGTACTTTCGGTCGATTACAGAACGTGACTTTTTTAGCTACTTTTGGCTCTGTTACCACGCTTCCTCGTGGATCGAACCTCATTCCCTTCCACTATAACGGGTGAGACTTGAATTTTATTTGATAGGTTAGAGTTGGGAATGCGTTTTTTTTATCTTTACCTATTCAGTTTTCCCCTACATCACTTCATTCCACAAATAATGCTTCAAGCCAGAAGAGATTAACATGCATCGACCCTTTTCAAGAAGAGTCATGTTTATCCTCTCAGTTGTACCATTCTGCTGAGGAGTGCCGGGAATAGATAAATGTCTTTTAATGCCATGCTCTTTGCAGAAATTATCAAACAAAGAAATGCAAAACTCCAAGTCATTATCAATTTCCAGACATTTCACAGATAACCCAGTTTCTTTTTCAACTCTAGATTTCCATATCTGAAAAGTTTCAAAAGCTTCATCCTTAGTCTTCAACAAGCAAACCCAAACATATCTACTATGATGATCAACAAGAGACATAAAATATCTTTTAAGATCAATAGTAGTAACTTGGGCAGGGCCCCAATGATCAAAGTGAACATAATCAAGAGGTACAGCAGAGACATGAATAAAAGACTTGAAACCCTTTTTAGTGTGTTTACCAAGCACGCAGTTTTCACATAACTCAATAATGCATGGTTTATAGTCAAGAATACCATATTTATGCAAATGTTCTAAGACCTTATTGCCAAGATGTCATAGTCTATTGTGCCATATCAAAGTGTCACTCAAAGACATAGTCTTAACAGAATTGGAAGCAATAATGGCAATAGCAGAGAAATCCATTACAGGAGTAGCAAGCAGTTCATATAAGCCATCTTTTCTAATGCACTTAATAACAGGCTTTCCATTCTTAGTAACAACTCGAACACCATTGGAACTAAAAACATCATAATGTAATTCCTCAAGAGCACTTTCAGACATCCGATTTCTTCTCAAAGAAGGAACCCATTTAACATCCTTAATGACTCTAACCACATTGTCAAACATTTTCAAAGCAATAGAACCAACACCTTTGATCTTAAGGATAGAATGATCACCAAGCATAACAGTGCCACCATCAAAACATTTAAGATCATGAAACTAAGATTTATGATAAGTAGCATGCATGATACATCCAAAATCCAAAATCTAAGCATTAGTATCAGTAGTATTCAACAAAGAAAGCACTTCATGAGTATAATAAGGATGAGATTCAAACACGTACAACAGACCCATTAGGCTTCTTACCAGCATCCTTTTCATCTCCTTTTCTTTTAAAGCAATGTTTTTCTATATGAACAAGCTTAGAACAGTAAGTGCACATTATATTAGACTTATCCTTGTCAGATTTATCATGCTGGTGAGGCTCCGGCTTACCATTATCCTTCTAAGAATTATTCTTATTGTGATTCTTATTTTTATTCTTATTGCCTCTGAACCGACCTTTATAAACAAAAACTTCATTCTTAGTTTCTGGCTTAGCATTAGATTTAGACTGATATTTGTTTCTAAACACTTTTAATGCATCATTTTTTCTGAATAATGGATTCAAGGATAACCTTTTTCTCCAATTTATTAGTACTGTATTAAACAACATCTTTAAAAGTGTCAAACTAAGTAGGCAAAGCATTCAATTGACACACATTGATGAGTTTCCTCAACTTTATCACCACATCTTTACAAGTCTTGAATAATAGTCAAAAAGTTATCAAGATTCTCAGACAAAGGACAAGAGACATAAATCTTAAAGGTAAATAGCTTATTAAACAAGTTAACTCGAGAAGGGAGAGATTTTACCAAGTATAGGTTTTCTACACCTTCCCACAGCTTTTCAGCCGTGTCAAAACCAAGAACATGTCATGCAACTTCATCACCCAAGAGTAGCATAATTTCACTATGGGCTTGCGGATTTGTCTCCAGAATAGTGTCCTTTGAGGTATTTTCTGGAATTTTTTAGTGACAGTCATCCAACATTTCTCTTTTATCAAGATGGCCATCATTGTCAATTGACACATAGCAAAGTAGTGTGGCCATTGAAAGGCTTCAAATACGTGCTCTTATCACCCATCATAGCTTGTACCTTCCAAGAAACCAAAGAAACAAATTAGTGACAAGTAATAACGACAATAAATTATTCAAAAAACTTGAATCTTAACAGTCGAACACATATCAACACAAATAAAGCACAAAAGGCAAACATAATGCAGATCTTTCAAATATAAAGCACAAAAGGCAAAGCACAAAAAATCTAGATCTAGCAAACAAGTTGTGGTATGTCATGCAGGGGGTTTCAGCACCAGTGATGTCGCCTTTTAGGTTTGTCCGAGGCCCTACATTCGGTCTTTATCTCTGAGATCAAGAATGATTCAAAGAATCGAGAGCGGGACACTCATGTTCTGATACTACATTGTAAAACCAAAGAATCAAGCGTAATAGATCGAAGCAAGAGATTTGAGAACAAATCGAAACATGCAAGTGAATATGAACACAGAGAGATTGTTACGTGGTTCAGCTATGTCTACATCCACGGGGCTTCAAGAGTTGGTCAAATCTACTATAAAGAGTTTGTACAGGGACAGATCAAGTAACAAATACAAGATAAATCCTAGATCTAAGCATGCATGTGATCCGAAAGTAAATGAAAAGAAAACCCCCGTGGCTATTTAAGCTATCGGACATATAAAAGTATCGTATATCATTAATTACATGCTAAATGTCTTGTCAATCAACCCCCAGTAGTTGAGGGCCTCGAGGCTTCCATTTTTCACAAACAATCGAGCCTTATAGCAGGGTCGAATAATATCAATGCATGTTGCTATTTAAGCTATCGGACATGTACTTATGTGTTAAAGGATAAACTCAAAAAAAGTTTGTAAACTCATGCTTAGAAATTGGCTAAGTCCACAAATCACTTAGAATATATCAAATGGGGCAAATGTATTAGACGTTAGACTAAAAAAAGGGTAACCTGCATGTGCTTGGACAACTAACACGATCAATGAACAAGGGTGCGTTTGGATTCCATTGCATTTGAGCTATAATGCAATTATTTTATCTCATTTTATATGAGCGTTTGGTTGTATAAATAAAAATCTCATAAAAATCCAAGTAAAACAGTAATTTAACCAACCAATCACATAAATCGAGTTAAAATAATTGTATTATATTTAATACATCGTGGAATTCAAACACACCATTAAATTAAAACACCTTAAAAATTAAGTTAACCAAACACCACCTTATATATTTGCATTATAAACATTGTTGGGTTGCCTCTATATCCTCAATTGGATTTGGATCACCTTTCAGTTGGGGTTGAATGAGTTCATCAACCTTTGGGCTAAGGAACATTCTAGAAGGATGTGTGTCATCAAGCTTCTCCAAGCTTCATCCTTCCCTCTTGATTCATCTAGATCTTTCCTTAAGCCTTATCACAACCTTGAGCCTTCTCCCACTCTCTAGAGTGTTCTTTTGACCTCATCCAAATTGGTGAAGACTCTAGAGAATTCTCAAGGCTTTCTCCCAAGGCTTTGAGGTCTATAAATAGAGACTCAAGCTTAGTCTCTTGGTGGATCATTCCCTTGAATCATCCCACACCATTCAAGCTCCATCCACATTAGTCTATCCAAGCCTCCACACAAAGCCTTCATCATACAAACACATTTTATTCCACTATATTGTAAAGAGAGAGTTTTGTCCATTACCCCTTGTATTTCCTACAAGGTTCGTTGTACTCTTTCTTATTTGATAGTGGATTTGTTGGCCTTTGCCGCTCGTGGGTTTTCCTCCCGGTACTCGGGTTTCCCACGTAAAAATCTGTGTGTTCTATCTTGCCTTACTCTCTCCATTCGTGATTCTGTTCTTCCGCTGCGCGCTCGTGGTTCTTATTACCACTAAATCCCTAACAAGTGGTATCAGAGCGTCCTAAGATCTTTTTGGGAATCACTGTCTCAATGTCGGTTGTTACCAAGTTCGATATTGAGAAATTTGATGGCAAGATTAGCTTCTCTATCTGGCGAGTCCAGATGAAGGCCGTTCTCACCCAAAACGGCTTGAAGAAAGCTTTGGATGGGAAATCCAAGAAGCCGTCTACTATGACGGATGAGCAGTGGGATGAGTTGGATGAGAAAGCCTTGTCAACCATCCAACTTTGTTTATCTCGTGAAGTCCTGCGTGAGGTAATTCATGAGACCACCGCTGCTGGTTTGTGGTTGAAGCTTGAATCGTTTTATATGACGAAGAGTCTTGCTAACAAGTTGCGACTGAAGGAGCGCCTTTACACTCTTCATATGTCTGAAGGTACCCCGATTCAAACTCATCTCAGTGAGTTCTCTTCTATCCTTGTTGATCTTGAGAATTTAGATGTTAAGATTGATGATAAGGATAAAGCTGTTTTGTTGATTGTCTCTTTGCCCCCTTCTTACAAGCACTTTAAGGAAATCATGCTTTATGGGAATAATGCTGATAGTTTGTGCTTGGAAGATGTTAAGGCTAACCTTCTTGCTAAAGAAAAGTATGATGTTGATAACCGGTTTGATAAACCTGGAGAAGGTTTATGTGTTAGGGGGCTTAGCACTGAAAATGGCACTAGCAGTAATTCTTCTAAGTCTAAAGGCAATAAGACATGTAATTACTGCAAGAAATCAGACCACTTTATTTCTGAATGTTATAAGCTGAAGAATAAGGAAAAGGCTAAAGGGAAACTATATGATGATAAATCCGCCGAAGCTAGTATTGTTGATGCTTGCTCTGATGGTGATGTTTTACTAGCTGCTAACACTGGTGATATTAGTAGTCATGGGTGGATTCTTGATTCTGGATGTACTTACCATGTGTGCCCACATAGAGATTGGTTCTCTTCTTATGAGACTGTTGATGGTGGATCTGTCTTGCTTGGAAATCACACTCCTTGCAAGGTAGTTGGGAAAGGTACTATCAAGATTAAAACTCATGATGGGACTATTCGATCATTGACCGGTGTTAGACACATCCCAATGATGAGACAAAGCTTGATTTCGTTAGGCACCCTTGAATCTCATGGGTGCAAGTACTCAAGTGAAGGCGGAGTGTTGAAAGTTTCCCGTGGCTCTACGGTTTTGTTGAAAGCTAACCGTATTGGTAAATTATATGTGCTAGAAGGTGCTACTGTTGCAGGTTCAGCTTTTGTTGCCTCATCTTCTACCTCTCATCATGATGATACTCAAAGGTGGCATGCACGTTCTAGCCACATTCGTGAGAAGGGCATGCATTTGCCCTTAAAGAGAGGTTCCTTGGGTAATCATACCCGTTGCAAGATCAACTTATGTGAGCATTGTGTCTTTGACCAGCAAAAAGGGGTCAACTTCTCCAAAGTTCGTCGTACACCTAAAGGTGTTTTGGATTATGCTCACTCTAACTTATGGGGTCCTTCTCGTACTACTACTGATTTCGGCCCGATTGCCAAGTCCAGTCCCTATTTGGACTTTGTTTGTGTTTCTCAGCAGTGAGTGCCCTTCGGGGCTTTATGCGGCATGAGCTTATTCGGATATTGATGCAAGGTGGAGTTTGTTGGGGTTGCATCAACACCCTCATTTGGGTTTGGATCTTTGGGCCAAGGATGAGGAGTTTTGAGGTTCTTCTAGAAGCTTCTTAAACTTGGTAGAGATTACAAGTTTCTTCCATTCTCTAGAAGCCTCCACAAGCCTCTTCAAATTGGAGAATTCTAGAGAAACCACCAAGCTTCTTCATGCTTCCATCAACCACCTCCTCTTGATTTATCTAGAAATTTCTTCCACCCTTGGCCTCCATGGCTTCAAGTCTATAAATAGGAGGTTCCTCCCCACATTTCAATCCATCCACAAACATTTGCCCATCAAAGCCTACACACAAATTAGTCTCCTTCCAAGCATCCTATTCCACTTTGTTGTAAAGAGAGAGTCTTGTCCATTACCCCTTGTAGTCCATACAAGGTTTGTTGTACTCTTTCTTATTTTATAGTGGATTTGTTGGCTCTTGCCGCCCGTGGGTTTTCCTCCCGGTACTCGGGTTTCCCACGTTAAATTTGTGTGTTCGATCTTGCCTTATTTCTCTCTATTCGTGATTCCGTTCTTTCCGCTGCGCGCTCGTTCTTATTACCACTAAATCCCTAACAAGTGGTATCAGAGCGTCCTAAGATCGTTTTGGGAATCACTATTGGAGAGTTCGGTTGAAGGCCTTTCTCAAGCTTTGGATGGAAGTTGAAGACCAAGTTGTTGGTTTGAGTATGGAGCTTGGATTACTTTATATGACGAAGAGTTTTGTCATGAGGAGCGTCTCTATACTCTTCGTTTGGTTGAAGGTACCCCAATTCAAACTCATCTTAGTGAGTTTTTCTTCTATTGTTGATCTTGAGAATCTTCTACCTCTCGTTATGATGATACAAAATGGCATGTGAGTTTTGGCCACTTTCGTGAAAAGAACATGCATTGTTCTCAAGGAGAGGTCTTTTCAGCAACTAGCTTGTTGATGATCAACATTTGTGAGCATTCTATCTTTGGCATTCAGAAAAGGTCAGCTTTGCCAAAGTTCGTCTACACCTATCGGTGTTTTGGATCATGCTCATTCTCCTCATGGGGTCCTTCTCGTGTTATTCATCTTAATGGGCGTTCGTATTTGCTGACCGTTGTTGGTGACTTTATGCAAAGTCTTTGTGGTTCTTTCTACGCCCCAAGATTGCTAAAACGCTCCATTCTGAATGCCCTTCGGGCTTTATGCGGCAGAGATCTCTTTCGGATATTGATGCAAGGCGGAGTTTGTTGGGTTGCCTCTATATCCTCAATTGGATTTGGATCACCTTTCATTTGGGGTTGAATGAGTTCATCAACCTTTGGGCTAAGGAACATTCTAGAAGGATGTGTGTCATCAAGCTTCTCCAAGCTTCATCCTTCCCTCTTGATTCATCTAGATCTTTCTTTAAGCCTTATCACAACCTTGAGCCTTCTCCCACTCTCTAGAGTGTTCTTTTGACCTCATCCAAATTGGTGAAGACTCTAGAGAATTCTCAAGGCTTTCTCCCAAGGCTTTGAGGTCTATAAATAGAGACTCAAGCTTAGTCTCTTGGTGGATCATTCCCTTGAATCATCCCACACCATTCAAGCTCCATCCACATTAGTCTATCCAAGCCTCCACACAAAGCCTTCATCATACAAACACATTTTATTCCACTATATTGTAAAGAGAGAGTTTTGTCCATTACCCCTTGTATTTCCTACAAGGTTCGTTGTACTCTTTCTTATTTGATAGTGGATTTGTTGGCCTTTGCCGCTCGTGGGTTTTCCTCCCGGTACTCGGGTTTTCCACGTAAAAATCTGTGTGTTCTATCTTGCCTTACTCTCTCCATTCGTGATTCTGTTCTTCCGCTGCGCGCTCGTGGTTCTTATTACCACTAAATCCCTAACAAACATAAATCCAAACACACCCCAACTATGGGACTTATGCGCCTTATTACACTTACTAAACGAAAAGCGATGCAATTGACATCTCGGGATTTCATTCCCTAAACATAGTTCCTTCACAGAAAAACCAAAACCAAAAGGATCAAATTCAGTAGACAAACGATTATCCCTGGTAAATTGTTTGACGGTGCTTTTGATGGTGTCTTCGATGGTGATGGTGTCTTCAATGAAGGTGATGGTGTAGTTGAAGGTGATGGTGATGGTGATGGTGTCTTCAATGATGGCGATGGTGTCGCTGATGGTGCAAGTGCAAGTGTATCAAATGCATTTGAGAACTTGTATACTTCGTATCGAATTTCACAGCTTGGTCGGATAAATCTTGCTCCTTGGTATGGTAGACAACAACCTGCAAGCATAGATATTGATTCCGAAAGACAGCTACCACAATCAGACTGGGACAAATCCGGAGTGCATTGTGTATATGCATATACAGTCAAAAAAGAAGATACATTGGCATGTCCAATAGCATATTTAAGGGTAGAGTTCCCCGTCTCTGCCTTATTCATTAGGCTTTGAAACAAGTTAGAAAGAACGCGAGTGAAATCACTCTGATCCTGTGCCATGAACCTATTCCTTATCCAGAACCAGGGGGTATCTTCCATGACCCCAAATATAGATCGGTTTGTATACCGAAGCATACAATTATCAGACCACAATATAGCCTGCTTCTGCTTAGTGCACAAGCCAATGAGGTTCGCTGTTGCATTCTTGAGACAACTGTGGCAGTCAGCTAGCAAGACATCGCCCCGGCACATCCCAATCCCATTGACTCTATTGGGATCCAAACCAGCAGAGAAGTTATAAAACCCATAGGTGATTTTGGAATTGGAAGAAATATCAGAAAAGAGGGTGTTGAGATTTTGTTGGTAGGTGCTATTACTAGTGTAATTCCCATATGCGTTATCGCACGAGTAATGCACGAAATTGGATTGGGAACGAGAGAGAGTAACAAATTGGAACAAAATGAGAAGTAGTACTCCCAAAGTATCCACCATCTTCATCTAATGTAAAAAGTTGTGAAGCCAATAACTGAGTGGTGAGTTTAAAAAGAGCCCAGAAACCATAGACAAACACTGCAATTAGTCGAATTCAACAATATTAAACAACGACAAACTCGCTTACTGCAAGTGACCACCGTTGGGGCATTTTAGCAAACAGTTCGTGTGCAAAGACCGGAAGGAAGAAGATCAACGCACGAGTCGGCTATCACAAACTCGCTTTCTGCAAGTGGCGAAAAGAAGGTGGAAAACAATCTGGCAAATACTTTGACTGACCCTATCAACTACACAAATTGAAGCTCAAAAATGGAAATTCCAGACTCACGTGATTTGACCCTATTAACAAGCACTGAAAAACAAACTGTTTCCCTTTTTTACAAATTTCTCCAACTCATGTTGAGTTCTTCTATCGGGATCCTCTTGAAGCTTGACAGGAAATTTCCAGGAATGCCAAATATCCTTTGGCAAACACTGGGAGACGTGTGAAGAAGCTAATGAGTTTTTATCCAAACCTGGATCATGAGAGAATTCGGAATAAGCTTCAAAATAGAAACTTGGTTCAACTTTTTGGGATGTGAATCCCTGTTAAGCTTGAGACTCAACTGTCGATTGTGATGCCAAGGTATTGGGAGTCATGAACCCAATCCCATATCCAAAAGTACGGGATTTTACAAAACAATTTAAAGAACCGAAGAAGCTGAAAGATGTTTGCAAATATGGTGATTTTGTACCGGAGACGATGAGGCCACCAGCAACACCGTTGATCTCCTTCCTATCACATTCCAGTTATATTAAAAAAAGGGGTCAAGTAAGCAGCATGTAGATGAATCTAACAGATAATCAGTTACGTTGAGTGTACAGATGAATTTCACAAGCTTTGAAGATTATTACTTACAAAAATGTCTTATTTTGCTCAAAGATTGAGTGATATCGTAGGCTGGGAATAAGTGGCGGATCCTGAAATTGTTAATTGAGGGGACGGAAAATTACGGTATAAAAAAAATGTCAATAAAATTAAATCATAATTTTTTCTTTTTCGAAAAATCATCAATATTATAGATGTGTAATTAGAATAAAAACATAAATCTTGCATGCTTTATTTCATGGTTTTCAAATATTTCAATACTAGTGTCTGCCCCGTCCCGTCCCCTGCACGCGAATATGTTAACACAATATTATAAAATTACATTATGATAATTAAAATAAAAAAAATAAGAATTAAATTATGATAATTAAACTAATAACCGGAAATATAAGATTAAAATTAATCTAGATCTAAATAACTCATTCTCCTAAAAAATAATATAGATATAAATACAATAACTATGAAATAATTAATTTTGATATAAATAATTTTTTCCACGAAAATAATAGATATATAAATAAATAACACATCAAATATTTGCTACTATGTATCTATTAATATTTTTGGTAATTATGATCACTGTTCTAGAAAAACCCTTCAATGCCCGCCTAGACCCCTCCCAAACCCCTTACCTCACCCTTCCACCAAGGCCTTCAAGTTCACTAAGACCCGCCTAGACTCCTAAGACCCGCCATAAAATTCGTCTATATGGCAATTGGGTGAACCTAATTTCTTTTTTAGGTCTCGTCCCCATATGGTGTAATTTAGATATAAACCGTTCATTGGATATATTATTTATAATCCAGATGGAGATACACTTATATAGCAATTTGTATATCAGTATATGCCAAATTTATTACTATTATTGCATTTAATTATATTGATATAGTTATTTCCATATATAATATTTACTCTTTTATAAGATATTCCATTTATTCAATTATATGAGTTAATGGTAAAATAAAATAATTATTTTTAATTTTATAGATTAGAACTATATCTTATTATTTTTTATTAGATTTCCTTTTTGACGGGAGAAAGTTTTGCGAGATGCACTCACGTGCCGCCACGTAAGCAGATGTACTCACACGCCGCCACGCAGGCAACAATGCATCGGTTTTAGTATATGTATACAGATAGATAGAAAACCTTCTAATTTGAAGTTCTCGGATATAATTATATTATTAAGATATGAAGTTTAACAAATGATAATTACAATAAAAGTATATAAATTTGGTAAATGATGTAGGAAATAATTGATTTACATATGTTCAGTGCTGAAAATTAAAATGCTTATAACTTTTTATTCAGACATCGGATTTGAGCTTATAATATATCAAATCAAAGTTATCGACGAGAGGAATATGTATGTTAAATTTTATTTTCGGTTGGGGGACGTCTGCCACCCCTGGCCCTAAAGAGGATCCCAGGGAATTCACCCATTTTTTAGGGAAGTGGGAGGGAGGCCGTACACATTTTGGAGGATGGGCTGATCGAGGGTAGTTGATGACTTGTTCAAAATTGAAGGTAATGGGGGTGGCAAAGTGGCAAGGTCTTCTACTCCGATCCCAGTCTTCACATAATTGTGGAAAGCGACTGCCCGGGGGTGATAACCCACTTGAGGAAGAAGAAGGAGGTGCGAACAGACATCGAAAATGTGCTGAAGCGAGCGGAGGAGATGGCTTGCAGGCTCACCATTTGCACCTGGAGTTATGTGAGGAGAGAAGGCATTATGGTTGCTCATTGGCTTGCTGGGCAGAGGCCTGCGGAAGAGCGGTTTGCATATTCTAGTCATAATTTTTCTTCTAGGTTTAAAAAAAGAATTGTTGTTTATTGATTTACGCGTTTAATCAATGAAGTGGCTTTTCAAAAAAAAACAAAAAATCACCAAGCTATAGGGTTATTATTCGTGTTGAACGAGCTGAGTATTACCTGTTCCTATTCGAATCATTTAGAAATGACTCGAGCTTGAGCCGAGTCTAAATATGGACTCGAGATAATAAATGAGCTCGAACCGAGCTCGTTTCGAGTATTAAACAACTCTATTCGCTTAAAATATAAGTGGTAAATTAAGAAAATTTTACAAAATTCGAGCTTAAATTGAGCGAGCCGAGGTTTAAACCGATCTTAAAAATGCACACATACTCGGCTTGTTTAGAAAATGAACGAGCTCGAACCGAACTTTTATCGAGTCGAGTCCGAGCCAAGCTGGAGATACTCAGCTCACATAAGAACCCTACCAATATATAATGGATGAATGGTGATAGGTGAATACAATTACAGATCTTCTAAATAATACTCCTTGAATCAGATGGATGCGAATCTTTATCCCTACAAAATTTGGAAAAAGATACTCCCTCCGTCTCGAAATAGATGTCATTTTAGCTTTTTAGTTTTGTATCAAAATAGATGTCGTTTTAGATTTTCTAGGTAGTGGAAAGTAAGGATTTGTATTGATTTGTGTGTTGTTGACTTTTTTAAAGGTTTTGATTGGTTAAAAAATATAGTGGGTAATAAAATTAATGAAAAAATTAGTAGAATGATGATATTGATTGATGAGTGTTTTTATTAAAATTTATGCATAAAGCTAAAATGATTTAAATTTTGAGACTGGGAGTATATTGCAAGACTAAAAGTTCAAGTCGCACAAATTTCATCCGGTCCCCCATTCCATCTATATCTTATCTTATTATATATAAATATATACATCACTCACTTTGAACAATTCTGAAGGCTTTAAATATGAGAAGTCAGTGTTAGATGAAAAAAATCAATGACACTTAATTAATACAGTTGTTTGTTGTAGAACAATTTTTTTTTTTTTAATTATCAGGAGGACCAAGCCCGGTCCCCAGGCCCGTGCCAATCATTTCAGGGACCTGTACCAAATATTCGAAATAATATTAAATAATTTTTTTTAGTAAAATTAACTCATCTTTAATTGAAATGGAAAAGTTGAATATTTTATAATACGAGTGAAATTAAAGTAATTGAAAAATATAAAGAGTAAGAACATTTCTTTTAAATCATTAACAAATTTATAAATTATACATAACGACATATAAATCATGCTTTTCTTAAAGAAGTAATTTGGTCCAAAGGCCGAAGGCCTTTGGACCAATTACTAAATGTCCTAAATGCTTTTCTTTGCTATTAAATGGCCAAAATATTTTCATAATCCCCCTTTTGCCCTTACTTATTAATCCCTCCCTCTGCGCTTCTTTTCTCCTTCAAACCTCGCTTTGCGCTTCCCTTTCTCGTCCAAACGTCGATCTGGAGCAAAGGAGACATGGCCTCGCCGGAATCGGAGTGCTCTTCTGCCGTCGTTGACTTCAAAGAGACGGAGCTCACTCTCCTCTTACCTGGTGATTCCGATTTGAGAGGATCTACGATTGCAACCCCAATTCCGATCTGACTCGATTCTAAGGTAAATCGCAGATTTCGCTCCCACGGCCCGATTCTCCAAACAGCACCAGGTCGGCTCCCTGCCAGATCTGATTTCGCTTCCGATTCACCGCCCAGCGACCTTGACGGCGGAGGACAGTCGGGGAGGGAGGTGGCATCTCGTTTTCTCTAGATCTACATAATTACGGGACTCCTGCAACTTCGTTTTCTCTAGATCTATTTCAATGGCATCTTCGTTTTCCTCCTCTTCAATTCAGATCTGTGGTAATGGCGTCTTCGTCTTGCTCACTTTCGTCTTGTTCGTCGTTGTTCTTGAATTTGGCCTGTTGATTGATGGAGATGCACACTGAATTTGGCCTGTTGATTGATGGAGATACATACTGCAATTTCATTTTTTTTTTTGGTGTTTATACGCATTGCAATGTCGAAGAAGATGAAGATGAAAGCACGCCCGGCACACGAGGCCCGAAGGCATCTCCACGTGCCTTCACGTGACACATTCACAATCCTTATTCCTTAATCCTTATTCCTTAGTCCATGTCTTTCACATTTTAAGATTAAATTACTTCTTAAATTACCAACATACGTGGCTTGTGCTTCCATTTTAAGATTAAATTACCAACAAGTATATTACCTAGCTTCGGTCTTCATATTAAACTACTATATTACCTAGGTTTAGCCCCATAGGGTTTGTGCTTCCATTATTATAGGGTTTAATTTTCATTGATTATAGTGTCTATGACCTTGTTTTTATAGTGGTGACAGTGTCTATGACCCTGTTTTTATAGTGGTGACAGTGTCTATGACCCTGTTTTTATAGTGGTGACAGTGTCTATGACCCTATTTTAACAGTGGTGACAGCGTCTATGACCCTCTTACTCATTCATATATTGGAAGGGTTTTCATTTGGTTACAGTATCTATTTTTTTTTATAGTGGTGACAATGTTTATGACCTTGTTTTTATAGCGATGGCAGTTACTATGACCTTGTTTTTATTTTGATTACAGTGTCTATGATCCTCTTACCCATTCATTTATTAGAGGAGAACTTTCACCACATGTATTTTGGCTTCTCATTAGTCCCTATAGGGTCTGTGCCTCTCTTGTCGTAGGATTTTCATTTGATTACAGTGTCTATAACCCTTTTTTCATAGTGGTGACAATATATATGACCCCTTTTTTTTTAATCTTGGTTACAACGTCTATAGAGTTTCCTTTGATTACAGTGTCTACGCCCTTCTTTCTATAGTGGTTGCAGTATATATGACCCTGTTTTAACAGTGGTTACAACGTCTATGTCCATCTTAACCATTTATATATTGAATGAGAACTATCCATGACATGTCTTTTGGCTTCTCATTAGCCCCTTTAGGGTTTTTGTTTACCTTGTCCTAGGGTTTTCCATTTGATGACAACAATCATCTCTTAACAACGCACTGTACTTAACATTTTAGGGTTTAGGGCAAAACCATAAACCCTAAAGACTTAACCCTAAACCCTAAACCATACTGTACATCACATGTTCTTTTGGCTTCTCATTAGCCCCTTTAGAGTTTGTGCTTCTTTTTTCCTAGGGTTTTCCTTTGATTACAGTGTCTATGAACCTTTTTTAATAGTGGTGACAGTGTCTATAAAACTGTTTTTATTTTGGTTACAACGTCTATAGGGTTTTTCTTTTGATTACAGTGTCTATGACTTTGTTTTTATAGTGGTGACAATGGCTATGACACTGTTTTTATTTTGATTACAGTGTCTATGACCTTATTTTTATAGTGATGACAATGTCTATGACTCTATTACCCATTCATATATTGAAGGAGAACTGTCCACCTAATGTCTTTTGACTTCTCATTAGCCCTTTTAGGGTTTGTGCTTACCTTGTCATAGGGTTTTCCATTTAGGGTTTAGGGTTTAGGGCCTTGGCCCTAAACCCTAAAGACTTAACCCTAAACCCTAAACCATACTGTACATCACATGTTCTTCGGGCTTCTCATTAGCCCCTATAGGGTTTGTGCGTCTCTTTTCCTAGGGTTTTCCTTTGATTACAGTGTCTATGAACCTTTTTTCCATTGTGGTGATAGTGTCTATAAAGCTGTTTTTATTTTGGTTACAACGTCTATAGGGTTTTCCTTTTGATTACAGTGTCTATGACTTTATTTTTATAGTGGTGACAGTGGCTATGTCACTGATTTTATTTTGATTACAGTGTCTATGACCCTCTTACCCATTTATGTACTACAGGAGAACTGTCATCCCATTTATTTTGGCTTCCCATTAGTCTCTATAGGGTTTGTTCTTCCTTTATGATATGATTTCCCTTTGATTACAGTGTTTATGACCATGTTTTTATAGTGGTGACAATATCTATAACCTTGTTTTTATTTTGATTACAGTATCTATGACCCTGTTTTTATAGTGGTGACAGTGTCTATGACCCTATTTTTATTTTGGTTACAACGTCTATAGGGTTTTCCTTTGATTACAGTGTATACACCCCTTTCTTCATAGTGGTGACAGTATTTATGACCTTGTTTTAATAGTGGTGACAGTGTCTATGACTCTCTTACTCATTCATATATTAAAGGAGAAATGTCCACCTAATGTCTTTTGGCTTCTCATTAGCCCCTTTAGGGTTTGTGCTTACCTTGTCCTAGGGTTTTCCCTTTGGTGACAGCAATCATCTCTTAACGACGTACGTACTGTACTTAACATTTTAGGGTTTAGGGCCTTGGCCCTAAACCCTAAAGACTTAACCCTAAACCCTAAACCATATTGTACATCACATGTTCTTCGGGCTTCTCATTAGCCCCTATAGGGTTTGTGCGTCCCTTTTCCTAGGGTTTTCCTTTGATTACAGTGTCTATGAACCTTTTTTCCATTGTGGTGACAGTGTCTATAAAGCTGTTTTTATTTTGGTTACAACGTCTATAGGGTTTTCCTTTTGATTACAGTGTCTATGGCTTTGTTTTTATAGTAGTGATAGTGGCTATAACACTGTTTTTATTTTGATTACAGTGTCTACGACCCTCTTACCCATTCATATATTAGAGGAGAATGTCACCACATTTATTTTGGCTTCTCATTAGGCCCTATAGGGGTTGTGCTTCCCTTATCATATGATTTCTCTTTGATTACAGTGTCTATGATCATGTTTTTATAGTGGTGACAGTATCTATGACTTTATTTTTATTAAGGTGACAAAAGTAGTTACATTTTTAATTTTTTTTAATTGTGGTGACACTACTTTAAAAAAATCTAGAAATTAGAAATTAGAGAAGAACTGTAATCACATGTATTTTGACTTCTCATTAGCCTATATAGGGTTTGTGCTTCCCATTTCCTAGGGTTTTCCTTTGATTACAATGTCTATGACCCTTTTTCCATAGTGGTGACAGTGTCTATGACCTTGATTTTATTTTGGTTACATCGTCTATGACCCTCTTAAGCTCTTACCCATTCATATATTAGAGGAGAACTATCACCACTTATATTTTGACTTCTTATTAGACTCTATAGGGTTTGTGCTCCCTCGTCCTAGGGTTTCCCTTTGGTTATAGTGTCTACGACTCTGTTTTGATTTTGATTACAGCGTCTATGGCTCTCTTATCCATTCATATATTAGAGGAGAACTGTCACCACATGAATATCGACTTCTCATTATCCCCTATAGGGTTTGCGCTTCCCTTTTTCTAGGGTTTTCCTTTGATTACAGTGTCTATGACCGTTTTTTAATAGTGGTGACAGTGTCTATAAAGCTGTTTTTATTTTCATTACAACGTCTATTGGGTTTTTCTTTTGATTACAGTGTCTATGACTTTGTTTTTATTGTGGTGACAGTGGATATGACACTAATTTTATTTTGATTACAGTGTCTATGACCCCTTACCCATTCATGTATTAGAGGAGAACTGTCATCACATTTATTTTGACTTCTCATTAGTCCCTATAGGGTTTGTTCTTCCTTTATGATATGATTTCCCTTTGATTACAATGTCTATGGCCATGTTTTTATAGTGGTGACAGTATCTATGACTTTATTGTTTTATAGTGGTTACAATAGTAGTTACATTTTAATTTTTTTTTATTGTGGTGACACTACTTTAAAAAAATATAGAAAACTAGAAATTAGAGAAGAACTGTCATCACATGTATTTTGGCATCTCATTAGCCCCTATAGGGTTTGTGCTTCCCCTTTCCTAGTTTTTTCCTTTGATTACAGTGTCTATGAACCTTTTTTCATAGTGGTGACAGTGTCTATAAAGCTGTTTTTATTTTGGTTACATCGTCTATAGGGTTTTCCTTTTGATTACAGTGCCTATGACTTTGTTTTTATAGTGGTGACAACAGCTATGACACTGTTTTTATTTTGATTACAATGTCTATGACTCTATTTTTATTTTGATTACAGCGTCTATAACCCTCTTACCCATTCATATATTAAAGTAGAACTGTCACCACCACCACCACATAAATTTTGATATAAATAATTGAAATTCAATAGTGATTGACACGCCACTTTCTTTCATCACTCACATGTATTGTTTTAGTATTATATATCAATAGTGATTTACTTTTTTTATTAATAATTGGAACAACTTGGTATTAGCTAGTGCTTCTAAACGGTGACTTCAATCTCAACTAAATAAACTACAAAAGCAAGATTGCCAACACGGAAGAGGCACCCTGACCTAAGAACTCTCAAGTCTTAACATCAGACAGCTGCAGCAAGCAATCGATCATAGGTATCCCATATTTTGCAAGAGTTGTATATCCAAACTGATAAAAGTAAGCATCACATGACAACAATCTAGAGCATATATCAAGATTTATACTTTTGAGTTCAGGCAGATAAGAAAGAGATTTGATATCAGATAGATACACAAACTTCTCCAAACAAGTTAACAACAGAGCACCTCAGGTTGAAACAATCACAGTACATCAACGCATCACACCAAACTATCCCTAGACACAAACTGTGAAATCAGGCCAAATTAGAACCAAATCGACAATAAAAACACAAAAGCAAGTCCCAGATCATCATCCCATATCTCCTTGATTTTAGATCGATCAATTGAAGGGGCAAAATCGAGATAGTACGTAGCAGGGGTAAAGTTGCTTGGGGGAGGCAAGCACAACAGATCTGGCGAGGAAGAAACAAAAACAATTGAATCAAACAACAGATATGTTCAAGGTACTTGCAAAATTAATTAATATTCAATAGCTAGTCCCAATAGACACTGATCGATCAAGCGCTTGAAATTCAAGGCCGAAATTTGCAATCGAACCACAGTAATCACTTCGCCGAACACAGAAGTAGCAACAAGCTCCAATACAGCGTGGAAACAACACACGCTCCATTAGAAAAATAGCCCCAAATTCAACATGTAAATGAAATCTACTTAGGCCAATACTAAACTCAGCTTCGATCGAAGCCAACACCAACTTTAATCAATTCAGTCCATCATTAACTAAGAAATCGATAGATCTCAGTGACGGATGATGGAGAAGAGCGAGACGAGACGAGGAGGGAGCAAACAACGGCGCCACCGGAGACGGCGAGAAGGAGGACGCCGACGGCAGTTGTGTGGCCGGTCGGCGGCGGCGAGAAGGAGGACGCCTACTCCTCCTTTGTAATCGCCTCTCTCTCGATCTCCGATTTCTCAGTCCTCGCTGAAGAATCCGCCATTTGCACAGATCTGGGCACTTGAGAAGAAGGAAAGAAAAAAAAGGGATTATAAGGTAGGGGCAAAGTTGGAAATTGTGGATATTTACCTAATATTGTAACTCTTGTGTCCTATGACTTAAAATTTGGTTCCCAAATGACCACTTAGCAAAAAAAACCCCTTTCTTAAATTACTACTATGTTTAAATATTTCATTCTTACAAAATGTTTAAAAATATTAAAGTACATACTACTATGTTTAAAAATATTAAATATTTAGACTTTAATAATAAAGTGATAATTAAACGTTACTCTATAATAAACTTTTATAAAAATAAATTTACTCTATATTAAACACTTCAAAAAAAAAAATTTTGAGCAAATTAAATTATTAAAAAAGATGAAGTGATATAAGAGAGGGCAAAAGAGTGTATTCTTTTGCCGCTGAGAGGATTCGAACTTGGGAATATCCAAAGCCAGGCACGCATTCCACCCGCTAACTCGCTGAGCCAATTAAACGCACTTAATGTTTGTTGAAAGAAAATTTTTAAATTTAGATTTTTTTATCATATTGGGCCCCTAAAAATTTGGGGGCCCTGTTCCATTGATCTACTTGAACATGCTTAAGCACGGGCCTGCCGGTTCCATCTCATACAGTTGTTTGTTCCTATTCTGTATGATACATAATAGGAACTTATCGGATTTCGGAATATGGTCTTTCTATCAAATGACTAAAATTATTTCAATTTGAAAAATATTTCTATTTTTAGCCTCTTATCCCGTAGAAAAACCGTTCGGAATAAAATGATCCCATCCCACCTAAAATACGCAAGAAGGGATGCGGGAGGGATGACCTCAAAGACATGTCATTTTAGGAGCAGCCGTGGAGGGTATGGGTATGGAATGGAGGTGGAATTGGGTAACGGTCCTTTATTTTACAAAACAATTACTGTATTCATTATTCAAGAACTGAAGCAGAAAAATGGTTGAAAATAGGGTTATTTTGTACTCCCTCCGTTTCCTTTTAATTGACTTTTTACTATTCATGCACGTTTTTTAAGATGTAAAAAACTATATAAAATAATAATTTTCTAACTAATTTTTTTCAATATTCTCATACTTAGTGGTGATAAGTATAATATTATTAAAAAAAATTATTAAAATATTAATTTTTAATATAGTTTTTACCGTTCTAAAACTACGTGCTTGACTTGAAAAAGTCACTTAAAAGGAAACAGAGGGAGTACCTGAGAAGATGATGGAAGCCAACAGGCCTACAATGCATTATGCCCTCAATACTTCCGCTGTAGTTGGTGGTTGTGAATCCTGTTGGTGTGGTTTTGACTGTGAGTCTGTTGCTGAAGGTCCATACTTCTCGGCTGAATCTGTGCAGGTTGGGAAGGCACTGGCATGGAGCAAAGCTCCGAGCTGAGCATCAGATTCACTGAAGACATTGTTGGTCGATTATCTGGATTTGCTTCAGTGCACAACAACCCGATGCGTATGCATCTCATGATTTCAACTCTTGAAGCGGATCTCAATGTCGACTCAACTACTTGAGAAGCTGTGCCCTCTGTCCAATTCCTCCATACCTATAGTATAATTTAGAAAACTATTTCTTACAAGTTTATCCAAATTCACTTTTGATTATATGATTGCATCATACAAAGAAATAGAAAGAAAAGGAAAAGGGACTAAGATGAGAAGGGTCCAAGCTTACGGAGGTGATTAGATCCTCTGCGTCATCGTCTTCCTGGATGCCATAGTTCTTTTTGCCACATATTATCTCCAAAACCAAAACACCGAAGTTGTACACGTCTGACTTAACAGAAAACACTCCACGATAAGCATATTCTGGAGACACATAACCGCTGCATATAGAATCATAAAATCTTCACCTTAAGTCTAAGTGGGGAAAGGATCCTACCTAAAAGTCCCAACAAAAGAAAGCAATCACTTACAAACTACCAGCAATTTTCTGTGTATCTGCGTGAGTTTGATCAGCGTGAAACAACCTTGCCAGGCCAGAATCTGCAATTTTTGGATTCAAGTGAGCGTCGAGCAAGATGTTGCTGGCTTTAAGATCACAGTGAATGATTTGAAGCCTAGAATCTTCGTGCAGGTAGAGAAGGCCTTGAGCAATGCCTCTTATGATTTTATAGCGAGTATGCCAATCCAAAGAAAATTTCCTGTTTTTACCTGCAAATATATGAATGTATGACACAGTGTTAGCATAAGATAGTACGGAGTTTCATTCATTCGCCCTCTAAAAGGCATATCTTAAGATAAAGCATACCAAACAAGAAATGATCGAGGCTTGCACTTGGAACAAATTCATATATCAGAAGCCTTTCTTCTCCAGCCGAGGAGAACCCGAGGAGCCTAACCAGATTATGGTGTTGAAGTTTAGCAACTAACACCACCTCATTCCTAAATTCTAATTCACCTTGCATTGAATTTCCTGCCAACCTCTTGACTGCAATTTCTTGCCCATTTGCTAACACACCCTGCAATTCACAGCAGAGTAAATCTACTTGATAACAGCTTCTATGTCATATAGACCACAGATTGACGTCTACATGTTAGATGATGTGAGAGTTGCCATGTTATACCTTATACACAATGTCTGAGCCGAATTCACCTCTCTCAAGCATGTTGGCCTCTGCAAAATTATGTGTTGCTTCTTCGATTTCACCATAAGTGAATTCCAATGTTTCAGTGCTTGTGATTTCAACATCCTTCCGCAGTTCATTGATGCCTTCCCTCCATTCCCTTCTTTGTTGTTTCAAACAGAAATAAACAACGATAACGAGTAATAAACATACAACTATTACAACAACAACAATGACAATTTCTGATGCCGGCCTCCCCTTTCCTTCAAGAAGAAATCTTTGGGTGAGTACAAAAGGTTTTAACACAATTTATAGCAAAAGTATTTGTTATAGAATACACTCACCTCTGGCTGGAGCCACAGTTGTTGATAGAGCTGATGTTGGTGGTGGTGAAGATGGGGTCTTTGATGGTGATGGTGCAAGTGTATCGAATGCATTTGAGAACTTATATACTTCATAACGAATATCACAACTTCCTCGGAAAAATCTTGTTCCCTGATATGGTAGACAACAATCTGCAAGCTTAGATATTGATTCCGAAAGACAACTACCACAATCAGACTGAGACAAATCTGGAGTGCATTGCGTATATGCATATAGAGTCGCACTCGTAGATACATTGGCCCGTCCAATAGCATATTTAAGGGTAGAGTTCCCCGCCTCTGTCTTATTCTGTAGGCTTCCAAACAAGTCAGAAAGAATGCGAGTGAAATCATCCTGATCCAGTGCTTTCAACCTATTCTTTACCCAGTAAGGGGTATCTTCCATGACCCCAAATATAGACCGATTTGTATAGCGCAGCATACAAGTATCATACCACCCTATAGCCTGCTTCTGGTAAGTGCACATGCCAATGAGGCTTGCTGTCGCATTCTTGAGACAACTGTGGCAGTCAGCTAGCAAAACATCACCTCGACACATCCCAATCCCATTGACTCTATTGGGATCCAAACCAGCAGAGAAGTTGTAAAACCCATAAGTGATTTTGGCATTGGAAGAAATATCAGAAAGGAGGGTGTTCAGATTTTGCTGGTAGGTGCTATTACTGGTGTAATTGCCATACACGCTGTCACACACATAATGGACAAAATTGGATTGGGAACAAGAGAGTGTAAGAAATTGGAACAAAATGAGTACACCCAAAGTATCCACCATCTTCATCTAATGTAAAAGCTGTGAAACCAATAAAGAGTGATGAGTTTATAAAGAGCCCAGAAACCAGATAACCAGTCTAACCACTGCAAGTAGTGATCAAGTTCGCTTTCTGCCAGTGACCGGGAAAAGACCCTTTGGGGTATTTTAGCAAACAGTTGGTGGGCAACGACCAGATCAACGGATTAGTTAAATGCGACAAACTCGCTTCCTGCAAGTGGCAAAAAGATGGTGAAAGAAATCTGGCAAATACTTTGAACCTATCAATTACACGAATTGAAGCGCAATAAATGGAAATTTCTGAGCTTTCAGCTGGAGTGTTTAGCAAACATTGAAAAACAATCTGTTTCCTTTTTTACAAATTTCTCCATCTCATGTTCAGCTCATTTATGTGGATTTGCTTGGAGCTTTACAGTAAATTTCCTGGAATAACAAACCTCCATTTACAAACACTGTACAAACGCACTGGGAGATTTGTGAAGAAGCTAATGAGGTTTTATCCCACAAGCTCAAGATTGACTACTGTTGGATCAACTAGTTAATCTGCTGTACTCTGTGGTTGTGAATCTGCTGCCAAACTTTGTGGTTCTGAGTCTATTGCCGAACATCTCTGCAGAATATATGCAGGTTGGGAAGGCACTAGCAGCGAGAGAGAGTCGGTGTTGAGCATGAGATTTAGTCGAGACATCACTGGTCGATTTTCTGGATCCGAACATCTCTGCAGTACATTTCATGATTTCACCTCTTCCTGTGGATATCAACGGGTAATGCCTATAATGGGTTCTCGGGTGATATTATTCACCGCCATAAAATTTTATGCACTTGTCACTCTTGAGTCATAGACGTTTGACTCAAAAGACGTAGCGTACTTTATATATAAAATATCTTGCGTCTTTTTACTTTTGAATCACACGTCTGTAATTCTAGTAAAATTTTAAGTGTAAATATCACTCCTTGGGTTTTTTACTATGACTTTCAACGTCTTTGTCCCACATTGATTTTAAAAAGGTATTTGAAGCAGCCTCCCAAATTCCACTCAAAGAAAACCAATTTGGACACCAAAAAAAAAAGGGCTACCGACAAGATTTCAAAACGACTCTTGACAAGATATTTTCAACTAAATTGCACAAAGTCCTCGTTAGGTTTCCCGATGCCCTTGAGCTCTCTCTCCATGGAACACATACTTCTCCCTCAACTCCATGGTAGCAACAAATAGAAATCGTCAATGCGAAACTACAAGGAGAAAAAGCATGAAATAGTTTTCTTGTTTACTCCCTCTCGATCGCTTTGTGGCCTCTACACTCGAAACTCCCGCAACTAACTCTCATTATTACTGTACGGCGCTCCGTCGCCGTTCGCCGACTTCCATATCTTCTCAAGGTGATTACTAGCACTGCGCAGCAAATTTATGTTCTTAACATCGAAGACAGCTAAATATTTAGGGTTCACTTTGTTCGATTTCGATCTAACGATTAATCCCCGTGGAGACTATTTATTACATTCCCTATTTCTCTTGATTGTCACCTCTTCTTCCTCCTCCGGATTTGCACTTTGATGTCTTCGTGGCGGCCGCAGGATTTGCCAGAAGGGGGGCGAAATTGTTTGTTGAGAAAAAAAAAATCCTAGGTATATATAATAAAGAATTTTTTAAATATATTGAAAGAAAACCATAAATTGAGATATAAATATGATAATTTATAACAAAAATTTAATAATTTATATGTATGTGTAGCATGTTTAAGATTTTTTTAAAAATATTGAAAGAAAATTATAAATTTTTTAAAGAATTTGTCATTGGTAAATGAAAAAAAAATTGATAGGATTGAAAACTATGACAAAAAAACTCATAAATTGTGGTTTAACGATGACATTGATAGTAAAAAAATTTCATAGGAATAAAAATTACAAGAATTTTTTAAAATATATGTGTAACATAATGAATAATCTTATGAAAATATTAAGGCAAAACTAATTAAAATAACCCAACCTTTAAGTGGGTGTTAAAAATATATCCCAACCTTTCAAATGTACAATAAATATCCCGTCCTTTATAAGTGATGGTAATATAATATCCTAATGATTTCTCTCCAATAAAATTCTTATTTTTTGTATTGTATTACTCATGTATTTTCAACATATATTTTTGTATTGGTTATGGAACTATTAGGGAGAATGTTGCAACAAAAATCTTTGGAATGTGACCATTTGGTTGGAATCAAACTTACAAATAATAGTGATCCTATTCCATTTCTTTCCTTTGCAGATGACACCCTAATTTTTGGACGAGCCGATGATTTAAGTCTTCATACGATTAGAAATCTTCTAAATACTTTCTCCAATATGTCTGGATTAACTATAAATTATAATAAAAGTTCTTTACAAGTTTCTAAAAATATTCCTGTCAGTGAAGCTCAGTCCCTTGCTCAAAAGCTAAATATTCCAGTTACGAAGTCTATGGAAAAATACCTAGGTATTCCACTTATTAGTGGTAGGGTTAGTAATGTCTTGTTTGATGAGGCGATTAATAGTCTTAAAAAGCAGCTGTCCAAGTAGAAATCTAACGCTCTCTCTCAAGCTGGTAGATCGGTACTAATTCAGGCAAATTTAAATTCTAAAACAAATTATTTAATGCAATCATTTCTTCTTCCAAAAGGAGTTCTACAAAAAATTGATCAGATCAACAAAAAATTCTTTTGGAATAAAAGTCAATCTGATAACTATCATCCTCTAATTAGCTGAGAGCATCTGTGCAGTCCTAAAAAAGATGGTGGGTTAGGTTTTAAATCGGCTGAGCAAATTAATATTGGCATGCAAATGAAACTTTTGTGGAGAATCATGGCTGATCCAGATAATATTTGGTCTAAGGTAATTACGAATAAATATCTCTTGACAGAATCTCTTATGGAAAGAGGTAGATTCAAAACTTCTTGGCAATTTGGTAGGCTTCTTAATATTAGGGATCTTTTCTCTAAAGGATTGCTCTGATTAGTTGGTAATGGGAAAACCATTAATGTATGGTCTAACATTTGGATAGATGTGCAATATCTTCATAGGTTTCGAAATGATCGTGATCCTAATTTAAAAGTATGCGATTTATTTACAAATACCAACTCTTGGGATATTAATAAGTTAAATTCTATCTTTCCTTCTCATATAGTTCAAGCAATTACTAATATCCATATTCCTGTAACTGATATTCCAGACAAGTTAATTTGGATTTACAGTAATAATGGAAATTTTGCTGTTAAATCCACTTCCTCGCTTTATAAAACTAGGAATACGACGAAAATTCCAGCATCTTGGATTTGGAAACTTAATATCCCTCTGAATATTAAAAAATTTATTTGGAAAATTTTCTTGGATATCCTGCCCACGATTGTCCGGTTAAATAGATATATAAATAGAGTTCCTAGTACTTGTTCTCTTTGCAATTCTGATATTGAAGATACAAATCATTTATTGTTTAATTGTCAAATTACAAAATCTCTTATTCAAAATCTGGGTGTTAAGTTGAACAAATGTTTCATTATGCCAAATTTAACAAGTGATGTTCAAGAGAATATTCTAAATACTAGGGCTCTTAATCTAGATTTTACAAATTTATGTCATTTATGGCATTCAATTTGGGAGCTCAGAAATAGAATTATTTTCCGCAATATATACTTCTGATACAGGTATGATCTATGTGTTAACTCGAGCTATTGATAATATCTCTAGTTGGAATAAAGGTCAGATTAAAACGAAAGTACCTAAACGTGCTAGGCCTCCTGATAAAATGACGTGGAAATGTCCTCCAATAGATGTAGTTAAGATCAATGTTGACGCTTCGGTGAAAAGTGATACTCAACCACAGGTTGGTTGTGTTGTGAGGAATAATGATGGTCAGGTTATTCGGATACATAAATGTAATGTTAGGATGGGTTCTGTCATTTTGGCAGAAGCTCTTGCTGTTTATACAGGTATAAGATTGGCAGCGGAGATGGGGATCCGTAGATTGATACTTGAGAGTGAATGTGCGATCATCATAGACGCCATCAATCATGCGAACAATAGTCCATGGGAGGTCACTCAAATTGTCCAAGAGATCCTTTCATTTAGAAGAGATTTTGAGAGCATCAGTTTTCAGCATTACTATAGAGAGGCCAATGGTGCAGCTGATTTTATTGCCAAATCTCAGTTTCATTGTAATTTTATTTTGAGCACTTGTTGTTGTGAGTTCCAGAACATCATCTTGCGAGATGATCATGGATGTCGTTAGTACATCCAACTTTTTGCCTATTGTAAAAAAGACATATAAAATTAAATTAGATGAGTTTAAAAGTTTATTTAATAAACTTTTGTAGTTTTAGATTTAATTTGTACCTAACTTTTTATATCTTTTTTTAAATCAATAATATCTATAACAAGCCAAATAAAAAAATGTAAAGCAAAATAACATATTTTCAATTAGTAAATGATTAGCTAGTGATTTAACTTATCAAAACTGAAGAATATTTTGTCAATTATAAAATATTTTGTCAATTATAAACTTTATGTACTACGAAATTGAAATGAAAATTTAATTATTTAGATTATTCAATGGTGTTCATTTATTTATAAGAATTAAATTATTGTTATTAAAAAATATAGAAAAGAATGTAAATTTTTTTATTTTTTCTTAAATCCAAAATAAAAAAAATTAAAAAAAACTTAAAAACCTATCTAATTTAATGTAATAAACTTGAATGATATTTTACACAATCAAGATATTGAAAATTACATTTTAAAATTTTACTTGTTTTATTATATTTGTTTTGATTAAATTTAATTATAATATAAATACGTATTAAATTGAATAATTAAAATTAAATACATATTAAATTGAATGTTTAGGGGCGAAACTAATAATTTTTGTGGGGGAGAAAATTTAGGAATATTATATTACCATCACTTATAAAGGTTGGGATATTTATCTTACATCTGAAAGGTGAGGATATATTTTTAACACCCTCTTAAAGGTTGGGTTATTTTAATTAATTTCGCCAAATATTAAAAGAAAAATATATAATTTGTTTTAAATATAACATTCGTAATAGGAAAAATTATTTTTTTAAATATTTGTGTAACATAATGAATAATCTTATGAAAATATTAAAAGAAAAATATATATTTGATTTAAATATGACATTTATAATAGGGGAAATTTAGTTGGAATAAAAAATAGTGGAAAAAAATAAAGAATGAGGTTTGAACCCATGATCTCTTGCATTCCTTTTCCTTCATTCCCTCCATTTCACCAACTAAGAGTCTAAGACCATCCGCAATAGATCAAGATGTGCAACTACAATAGATCAAGATGAGGTTATATATATGATAAAATTGGGCTCAAATTATAGAAAAAAATAAAATTAAACCAATGGGATATTTTATTTTAAAAAATAATGAAATATAAATATATTTTTATTTTATTTTAAATCCTATTACAACTAATAAATCTAAATGTAAAATATATCAACCTACTTTATCATAAAAAAAAAGAAAAAGAAAATTAGAAAAGGGAAGAGGTTATCTCTCTCTACTAAGGTAACCCCTTCCCACCTCTTACCTTCAGGTAAAGACCACAACCATGGGCTTACCTTTTAGCAACCTTAAGGTTGCTAAAACCCATGGTTGCTCATGCTCTAAGCTAGACAACTTTAGTGTTCTCTTTTATATTTTTTTATTATTTTTTAAATATACCTACGAAATTCCGTCGCCAAAGAGTGGGTGCTCCCCCCTTGTGGTCGGCCAACTGATTGTTAAGCCTTATTTAAGTCAACTTATGTTGTTAATAATTATATGATACATCGGCGAAAGTTTAGATTTCGATGACGACATGGATCGAATCAACCAATCCCCTTCCGGTGGATACAAATATGAGGAGCTTGATCTTGTCATCCGGAACCACCGCCGATGAAGTCGGGC
The DNA here is from genome assembly GCA_963922045.1 of Persicaria maculosa. Classification (NCBI taxonomy): domain Eukaryota; kingdom Viridiplantae; phylum Streptophyta; class Magnoliopsida; order Caryophyllales; family Polygonaceae; genus Persicaria; species Persicaria maculosa. The sequence continues at coordinate 21,165,835 of OY998251.1, read as the reverse complement.
TCGAGTTAGGGTTTGATGGACTGCCATGGACGAAGGGGAGGAAATAGAAAGATCATCAAACCAAAGATGTAATCCAGTTAATAAGTTTAACATGTTTTCAGTATTAAGTAGAGGATTTCGATAATAATTGTTAACGGCTTAAGTATTTGGATGAATCCACTTAGGTTTTTCATTTTCATCTCGGCTTGATTTGCAAATATTTTATAAAATTAAAAAGGACTTCTATGCAATTGACTAAAATTTATCTTGTCAATAGACATTTTGATATCTTGTTAGTAGACTTACTCAAAAAAAAATCCTTAGTGCAGGTTTGTCATATCTAGTCCCCGACATTAATATTTTTTTGAAGAAAAAATTCTGACTACTTAAAAAAATGAAAGCAAATTTTTTCAGAAAAATTTTTAACACTGTCTGACCGACAAGTCTGGAAAAAAAATATGGCGAACATGCTAAAGTTGTTGGCACCATCACTAGGAAAAAAAAAAAAAGACTGTCGGGCCATAGACCCGGCAGATCTAATAAAAAAAAGTAATTGCAGCTAAATAACCAAATGCTAGAGGGGTTTGAAAAGTAGCCCCTACCCTTGAGAAATTGCAAAACTAACCCAAAATCCATAAAATTGCACAAAAGTAGCGATTATTGTCTACCATTAAAAAAAGGTAACCAAATCCCGGGAAAAAAAGGAAAAGAAAGAGAAAGGCAACTAAAAACGAAAAAAAAAAGGACTTGCATTTAAGAGAAAATTTGTGCCGAAGGCACAAATTTTTGCTCTAATTGCTGGAGTATCCTAACTTTTATAAAATTTACTAGAGTGTCCACTTTTCTAATTTCAGATCTTTATTTTCCGATATTACCCTTTCTTCTATTGTACCGTTGTTGAACCCAGAATCCCTAATTTGTGAATCTCGTCCCTCTCGATTCATCCTCCTCCTCGCTCCTCCATCAATGGCGACGTAGCTGATGGTCTCCCCCTCTCTCCGTGCCTCACCTCCATGAAGGTCGCCGATGGGATCGTGAAGCGCCTGGCCATCGAAGACGGTGTTTCTGCAAATTCTCTATCCCTCTTCCTCCATCGAAATCTGATACTCCGTAATGCACAGAGCTCCGAATCCGGCGGTGCCTCTTTAATCAGATCTGTTCTCTTCTTCTATTCGTCTATGAGGACCTCGGCGGCGGTTTCTGATGGGCGAAGCCGGCGGTGAAGTCGCAAAAGAAGGCGGAGAGGTCACCGCCATGTCTGGCCCTTTCAGGTTTGGGGCTTTTTCAATTGCGACTCAAATGTGCAGTTCATTCTTTATCCTTGCAATTGATGTTCTCCGATTTCAATTTCTCTTATACTGCTTTGTTGATGCTTCTTCTGACCGACTTGCAAACCTAGTCTATATAGATGATAAGATTATTGAGTGCTTCAGAATTCTGTATATATGCTTCTCCTGTAATTGCAAACCTAGTCTGTATTGCATTTGATGCTCCTTGCATTTGATGATAAGATTACTTGCAAACCTAGTCTTTGCTCCTTGCAGTTGATGATAAGATTACTTGCAAACCTAGTATGTAATTGTAGTTGTTCTCCAATCTGTCAAATTGTCTACAGATCTCCATCATCTCCTAAAGTCACCTTAAACCTCTTGTTCTTAATTTTGTCTTGTGGCTGCATTTATGTCAGCAGCCTCCCATGTCTTGTTCTTAATTTCGTTGAATCATTGGTGTCAGCACTAATAAAGAGAGGGATAAACGTACAGATCAGTAAATGATGTTTGTTGCATGTTTTGTTTTCAGATTAATTATTTTGCTACTCTCAAACCTGTGAATTCATTTATGTCAGCAGCCTCCCAATGCACGTGAATTCTGTAGTAAGGCACAGATTGGAATGTTCAAATATTTTAAACTCTGTTTCTGATCTAGTGTCAGTTATAGAATTGGTACTTATTTGGTTACGAAAGGCTTTATTTGATTATGATTTATGATTTTTCTTTTGAACTTAGGGACATGGTGTATGGGCTAGTTCATTTGCACGAATTGGGCATAATCCATCGAGATGTTAAACCTCAAAATGTTCTGATAGCCAATGGAATGACCTTATGTGCAAAACTTTCTGATATGGGCATTAGCAAATGCCTTCCTCCAGATATGTCTTCCTTGAGTCAGAATGCTACTGGTAAGCTCCTAATATTTTCTTTTTTTTTTTTACCTTTTACTTCCAAAGGACGTTAGACTTGAAAATTTGGTGATTTCTTCTTCTTTTATATATTAGCCATGGCATTGTTTTGAAAAATGTCTTCAAATAGCAGCATTTTTTTTTACTGTTTATAGTTTTATATTATCATTCTGATTAACATCGGGTCCATTCAGTGTGATGTCATGATTTATTACAGGGAGCCGATAAGAAATAATGTGATGTGCTAATTTCTTATATGGAACTCCCAAAATGAGCTCATGAGGAATAATGTGTGTTGAAATGGAATAATTGTTCATTAGATAGGATGAAGTGCTGGCATTAATGGCATGCCTACTCCTAGAATTCTGTAATTTTTTTACAGATTTTTTTAATTCTTTTTGCATAAATAGTTGATGATCGGATTCTAATTTTGATGATACAACTTACAGATTCATGTGATCCATTCTTGTAAAATGCTTGCCAGAAACTCCTAAGTTTTCATTTGCCTTTTATTGTTGATATTAGTGTGTTCATTTGCGATCGTTATTCGTTTTATACATAGTTTAGTGTCACTGTTGCTTCTGTTGTTCCACTGTGCATCTACTGTCACTGTGGTGTTAAAACCAGCTTATGTGTTTTAAATGAACATATGACAGTTATTTTGTCACCATGGATATTTTCTAGCTATCTTCATCACATCTTGGTTGTGAAATTTTGGACTTCATGAGTCATTTGTAATATTGAATTTGCTGCTAATGGCATTGCTTTGCTTGATTTATGTTTCTTGCTGTCATTGCTTTCGTTTTGTGTTTCGGTAGAAGTGAAATTAGAGATCTTCGAATTTGCTGCTAATTATTTCAATTCTGCGTGCATTGCTGCTATCTGCTGAATTTTAATTTGCTATGAAATTTTTTGTACTATGCCCGTTTAGTTATGCAGATTAACACCAGCACTATGATTAACCTTCCTATTCTGTTGATGGATAGGTGCTCTTAGACATTCCCTGCAGGATAGGCTGAGCAAGGGTGTGTCTGGCAAGAGTCGTGATGAAATAAGTTTGAAACTTCGCACTAGTATAGGTTTGTATACTGCTTATTCAATAATTATGTGCTCTTGAATCCTGTGATTATTTGTGCTAGGACTCTCAAATGATTAGTATTTATGTTTTCATTTTTTTTATAAAAGATATCATATGCTTAGGCATGCTATGTGGTATATGTGCATCTGTTTTCCCTTCCCACTTCGTCTAGTTTTTTACTAAATTTTGGAAATCTGAAATGTCAAAGATTTAGTAAGTCCAATCCTAATTCTTAGAGCTTTAATTACAAAAAAGTGCAAAATCAGAAACATAGACCATTATGTACTTTCACGTAATGAAGTTTAAATGTTAATTGGTAATATATAATGTTAGAAATGTATATACGTTATAAATAAGTAAAATAATGTTAGAAATGGCTGTTTTGTTTCTTATTCATTGTTGCAAACATCTAGCAGTAGTTGTGAAGCTTGTTAATGCTGACATCTTTTGAAAACTTTAGAAATTCATTAAAATCTTCTGGAAATAAAATATTCTGGAAACTAAACACATTCGAAACTTTAGGAATTCATTAAAATCGTAAGTCAGTATTGTATCTTGCAGTAGCTAATGGTTTTGTTTTATTAATTTCTTGTTCAATTAGAACATGTTAGCACAAAAATTAGGACATGTCAGCGCAGAATTAGACCAAGTCAGGACACAAATTTAATCATCTGTTGCAATCCATTGTATAGTATTGGACCGTATACCATCTATTCATATTCACTGGTTAATGTGGATGATGGACGTGCATTTGGTAATATATGCTGCAGTTTGTTGTGGGAATTAATATATTTATGTTTTAGTTAAGTGGATTTGTGAAAGCTAAAAGTCTTGTTTTCTACCCTAAAAATTAAAATCTGGGGATAAGTTTATTTATTATAGTCAAGATGACTAGATCCTGTTTTTAGATTAGAAAACCAGAAGCACATGTGTTAATTCTCACTTAAGTTGTGACTTGTGAGTAATCTCTTCCATAGATTTTTCATTTCATTTCTTTTAATTTTTCCTTTAAAATAGGAATTCCTCCATGGAACTGGATGCTGACTGAAGACCAAATGGAGGTTCATTTTTTTTTTAAAACAGCCCTAAATATAGCCCCCATACAATGTTGCTTTTCTAGGATTCAGGAAGAAAGATGCAGAACTTGATTACTTGCCATTGGGTTAAATTTCCTTATTTTTGACAGATGGCATCAATATCTTCTAATCTGGATTTGATTTATTCTTTCTTTACATAGTAAATATTGGTCCTTTTTTTTCTTGACTTTTTTAATGTGTTTGGTAATTGCATTGATCCATTGAGGAATTGAAGTTAGCTAAATTAGTAATATTGGGGGCTTTATTATATTTATTCGTTTGAGCTTCACTTTCTGTTGAATCAAAGTTGTATGGTCTTGATAATTATTACTTTTTTCTTTGTCAATCTTTTGACAGTGACAACAGTCATATCAATATTTTTTAAACTTAAATAATAATGAATGTTATTGCTATTTGATGCATTTAGCTTTGAGAAGTCACCAAAACATGACTCATATGTCCTGCGATTTGAAGCCGAGCTTGCTCAATTCTGTGAGAAATTGGTGAGTCGAATTTTTCAGTTTCTGTGATTGATTGCTATGATACGAAACGTTTGTGGTTCAAATGTGAGATTGATGCATTTTTTGGGGGTCAAATCGAATATAATCTCCATTCAAATTGGTTTATTTATTTTTGGGATTCAATGAAAGTACTCCCATTATATGCCTACAAACAGAACTGGAGAATGCATCATTTTCTTAGTTGCTGCTATATTGTGCTATATGATGTTTCAATGTATGAATATTTTTTCACTGGATCTAATTTGATTGGATTTTAATGTTATATTGATGTTAACTTGTTGCAGTTGAAACCATACTTCTTGCATTTCAAAACTACATTCTGATCCTGGGAAGCAGTGTAATGATCCCTTCGTTATTAGTCCCTGCAATGGGAGGATCTGATGTAAGTAGCTTACTCTGAAACCAGTCACTTTCCTACAATATTATAGCCAGTTAGCTAGACCTCACATCGGATGGATAATTAAACTTAACTATCCTCAAATGCTATTCTTTCCTTCTTTTTTTTTGATAAAGGAAAGTAGTTAGGTCCGGCTGCAGTCTATCTCTAGTCCAGTCTAGAGCATCATTGTGGATGAGAATCTGTAATTTTGTGTCCGAGTCTAGGGTGACATTAGGGGTTAAATGCACATTATTTTCTTTGTGTTTTTTTTAATTTCTTTTCGTTGGAAAATTACAATTTTTTTAATATTTACATTTGATCAGGGTGAAAAGGCACGAGTGATACAAACTCTCCTATTTGTATCCGGCATCAACACGCTTCTCCAAGCTTTGTTTGGCACTCGGTTACCAGCTGTAGTTGGAGGTTCCTTTGCTTATGTAATTCCTATAGCTTATATCATAAATGACTCGTCCCTACAAAGGATTTCGAATCCTCATGAAGTAAGTTCCTCCTTCCTTTTCTTTTCAATGTCTTCTCGCATTTCAAACTAAGCATTTGCTTCAAACTGCATTAGTAAATTAGGTAACAGGTTGAACTAAGCAAGTCTTGGTTGAACGAGCCATTAATAAATAGCACTGCCCCATGATTTAGTTTTGCCTATGGATGTTAAATAAAATGTGCCTATCCTCTGCTATGAAATCCTCCCCTCCACCCTACTATGAGTGTCATAGTTCTTGAATTTGAGCTTTCGAAATTCTGTATTTATTTTCTCATAACAATTAACAGGTTTGTTTAATTGAACATAACAGAGATTCATACAAACTATGAGAGCTATCCAAGGGGCACTGATTGTAGCCTCAAGCATACAAATTATCTTAGGTTACAGGCTTACATTCTGTATTTCATGTTCTGAAATTTCTATCCGGGTTTTCTGCAGGTTCTTTAGCCCTCTTGGTATGACACCTGTTGTAGGACTCGTCGGTTTGGGTTTATTTCACCGAGGGTTTCCAGCAGTAGGTCCCCTTAATCTGTGTTAAACTGAATTCTTCTATACTTTCATTCAGATCTTTACCTTTTCAACTCACCCTAACAGAATTAGTTGAATGTGGTTTTTTTCTTCAGTTAGGGAATTGCATAGAAATCGGGCTTCCAATGCTGTTACTTGTCATTGGTTTTTCTCAAGTGAGTATAACTGCGGTGCAGCGTCCATTTGGGTTTCCTTTTTTTTATTCCTTTGATCTTATAAGCTTACTTCTCATCATCTGTTGTGTTTCTACAACTCCTTTGCAGTATCTGAAACACATCAGACCAGTACGGGACATGCCCATTTTTGAGCGGTTTCCAGTGCTTATATGCGTAACGATTGTATGGATCTATGCAGTCATATTGCCTGCAGCTGGTGGTTACCGGAACAAACCCCTTCAGACCCAGATGAGTTGTCGTACTGACAGAGCTTAAATGTTGACATTTACCCGTTGATGTGCAAAAGCTTTATCTTTTACCATTTTTTTTTATTAGATGATTATAGAAGTTTGATATTCTCATCTCATCTAATATGATATCAATTTTGGGAATAATTTTATTTGTAAACTTTATCTTTTTTTATATGTTGACATTTAGCTTAAATGTTGACATTTACATGTTGATATGCAAAAGCTTTATCTTTTACCATTTCTTTCATTAGATGATTATAGAAGTTTGATATTCTCATCTCATGTAACGTGATATCAATGTTGTGAATAATCTTCTTTGTAAACTTTATCTTTTATTATATGTTGACATTTAGATTAAATGTTGACATTTACCCGTTGATGTGCAAAAGCTTTATCTTTTACCATTTTTTTATTAGATAATTATAGAAGTTTGATATTCTCATCTCATCTAATATGATATCAATTTTGAGAATGATCTTATTTATAAACTTTATCTTTTATTAAATGTTGACATTTAGTCGTTAATGTGCAAAAGCTTTATCTTTTACCATTTCTTTTATTACAGGATTGTAGAAGTTTGAGCTTCTCATCTCATGTAATATGATATCAATTTTGAGAATTATTAATTTCTTTTATACTGATCACTATTAATTTCTTTTTAGTTTCAATACAAAGAGTAGTAACTTCATAAATTTCAATCTAAATTTGTGCCGAAGGCACAAATTTTACTTCATTACATCAAATGTCATCACTATAACAGATTTTTAAATTAATTCAATTCATTCTAAAATTAAAAATCAGATTTTGGTTGTGCATAATCATTACAAGCTAGTAACACAATACCTCACTGGATTTTAGCATTAGAAGTCATTCAACCAACACATTAGACCAAGCTCAACTATCACTTGTCAACAACACTAGATTTTTGCATAAGTATTAATTAGTAGTAGCACAACTATTCTTTCTTTTAGACTTATCACTACTAATTTATTTTTAGTTTTAATACAAAGAGTAGTAACTTCATAAATTTCAATATAAATTTGTGTCGAAGGTACAAATTTTACTTCATTATATCAAATGTGAGCACTATAACAGATTTTTACATTAATTCAATTCATTCTAAAATCAAAAATCAAATTTTGGTTGTGCATAATCATTACAAGCTAGTAACACGATATCTCACTGCATTTTAGCATTAGAAGCCATTCAACCAACACATTAGACCGAGCTCAACTATCACTTGTCAACAACACCAGATTTTTGTATAAATATTAATTAGTAGTAGCACAACTATTCTTTCATTTAGACTTATCAATATTAATTTCTTTTTAGTTTCAATACAAAGAGTAGTAACTTCATAAATTTCAATCTAAATTTGTGCCGAAGGCACAAATTTTACTTCATTATATCAAATGTGAGCACTATAACATATTTTTACATTAATTCAATTCATTCTAAAATCAAAAATCAAATTTTGGTTGTGCATAATCATTACAAGCTAGTAACACGATATCTCACTGCATTTTAGCATTAGAAGCCATTCAACCAACACATTAGACCGAGCTCAACTATCACTTGTCATCAACACCAGATTTTTGCATAAATATTAATTAGTAGTAGCACAACTATTCTTTCATTTAGACTTATCACTACTAATTTATTTTTATTTTCAATACAAAGAGTAGTAACTTCATAAATTTCAATCTAATTTTGTGCCGAAGGCACAAATTTTACTTCATTATATCAAACGTCAGCAGTGTAACAGATTTTTACAGTAATTCAATTCATTCTGAAATCAAAATCAGATTTTGGTTGTGCATAATCATTACAAGCTACTAACACAACATCTCACTGCATTTTACATTAGAAGACATTCAACCAACACCTTATATTGAGCTCAACTAATACTTGTCAGCAGCATCCGAGGTTTGCATATGTACTACATAATAGTAGTAAAACTGGTATTTCTTTTACACTGATCACTATTAATTTCTTTTTAGTTTCAATATAAAGAGTAGTAACTTCATAAATTTTAATCTAAATTTGTGCCGAAGGCACAAATTTTACTTCATTAGATCAAATGTCAGCACTATAATAGATTTTTACATTAATTCAATTCATTCTAAAATCAAAAATCAGATTTTGGTTGTGCATAATCATTACAAGCTAGTAACACAATATCTCACTGCATTTTAACATTAGAAGCGATTGAACCAACACATTAGACCGAGCTCAACTATCAATTGTCAACAACACTAGATTTTTGCATAAGTATTAATTAGTAGTAGCACATCTATTCTTTCTTTCAGACTTATCACTTCTAATTTATTTTTAGTTTCAATACAAAGAGTAGTAACTTCATAAATTTCAATCTAAATTTGTGCCGAAGGCACAAATTTTACTTCATTATATCAAACGTCAGCAGTGTAACAAATTTTTACAGTAATTCAATTCGTTCTGACATCAAAATCAGATTTTGGTTGTGCATAATCATTACAAGCTACTAACACAACATCTCACTGTATTTTACATTAGAAGCCATTCAACCAACACATTAGACCGAGCTCAACTATCACTTATCAACAGCACCAGATTTTTGCATAAGTATTAATTAGTAGTAGCACAACTATTCTTTCTTTTAGACTTATCACTACTAATTTATTTTTAGTTTCAATACAAAGAGTAGTAACTTCATAAATTTCAATATAAATTTGTGCCGAAGGCACAAATTTTACTTCATTATATCAAACGTCAGCACTGTAACAAATTTTTACAGTAATTCAATTAATTCTGAAATCAAAATCAGATTTTAGTTGTGCATAATCATTACAAGCTACTAACACAACATCTCACTGCATTTTACATTAAAAGCCATTCAACCAACACCTTATATTGAGCTCAACTAATACTTGTCAGCAGCATCCGAGGTTTGCATATGTACTACATAATAGTAGCACAACTGGTATTTCTTTTATACTGATCAATATTAATTTCTTTTTAGTTTCAATACAAAGAGTAGTAACTTCATAAATTTCAATCTAAATTTGTGTCGAAGGCACAAATTTTACTTCATTATATCAAACGTCAGCAGTGTAACGGATTTTTACAGTAATTCAATTCATTCTGAAATCAAAATCAGATTTTGGTTGTGCATAATCATTACAAGCTACTAACAGAACATCTCACTGCATTTTACATTAGAAGCCATTCAACCAACACCTTATATTGAGCTCAACTAATACTTGTCAGCAGCATCCGAGGTTTGCATATGTACTACATAATAGTAGCACAACTGGTATTTCTTTTATACTGATCAATATTAATTTCTTTTTATTTTCAATACAAAGAGTAGTAACTTCATAAATTTCAATCTAAATTTGTGCCGAAGGCACAAATTTTACTTCATTATATCAAACGTCAGCAGTGTAACATATTTTTACAGTAATTCAATTAATTCTGACATCAAAATCAGATTTTGGTTGTGCATAATCATTACAAGCTACTAACACAACATCTCACTGCATTTTACATTAGAAGTCAATCAACCAACACCTTAGATTGAACTCAACTAATACTTGTCAGCAGCATCCGAGGTTTGCATAGGTATTACATAATAGTAGCACAATTGTTCTTTCTTTTACATTAGAAGCCATTCAACCAACACCTTATATTGAGCTCAACTAATACTTGTCAGCAGCTTCCGAGGTTTGCATAGGTACTACATAATAGTAGCACAATTGTTCTTTCTTTTATACTGATCAGTATTAATGGCAACAGCGTCAGCATCTCCGATGTCGGCGTTAGCCGACATCAGCGTCAGCGCTGACGCGGAAAATGTTAGTGGTGTTCGCAATGTTAATGGTGACAGTGTCAGCAGTGTCAACAATATTAGTGCTTACACGAAAAAAAAGAAGCATTGACACAAAAAAAAAGCATATTCGACGTCGGCGTCAACAGTGTTCGCAACATCGATGTCGGCGTCAGCCGACATCTCCGATGTCAGCGTCAGCAGCGTCAACATCTCCGATGTCAGCGTCAGCCGACATTAACGTCAACGCTAATATGGAAAATGTTGGTGGTGTTCGCAATGTTAGTGGTGACAGTGTCAGCAGTGCAAGCAATGTCAACAATGTCAGTGTCAACGGTGTCAGGAATGTTGGTGTCAGCAACATCGGGTTTGACATTAATGCAATTTTAAAGCCTCTTATGTCAATAAATGGTAGAGCGATGTGCTTATGTTAAAATAAGATATATTAATGCAATTTTAAAATACATATGGATTTGCATATTCTTCTAATAAGGTTTTTTAAGCTTGCATAACATAATCTTATATTTGCATATCATAATATTCTATTTGCATAACATCGGGTTATAGTTGCATATCTGAAAGTGTTGACATGTAAATTTTTTTTTTTTTTAAAAAAAAAAAAAAAAAAAAAACTGAAGGAGTTGGTCAACGTTGACCAGTCAATGGTCCAACGAGGGGGGGCCTGGGGGGGCAAGGGGGATGGACACTTTTGCAAAATTTTCAAATATATGGATACTCCTCTAATTTAGCCAATTTTTATGGATAATTTACTAAAGGCCCCTGCATTTAATGCATGTCAAATCCGGAAATTTTGCGCACAAAACAATCCTTTATTTGGATACATTTAATAAAAAACCCTAATCCGACTAAATGGACGCGCCACTCCACGCGCTTACTCTTCCTCAACCCAAAACCAAAAATCTTCCAAAACCTAGTTTTGGATCATGGTGCTCAACCAAATCTATCAACCTCTGGCTTCTAATCATCCTCCATAGAATCTACTTTAAAAGAATCAGTAAAAAGTTCACACATAAGATTGAGAGATGTTTCCCTCGATGCTGTGTCGACATTCATAACCTTCCTTCCTATCCCGACCTCCATCGAATCGATTGGAGAGCTTTTGCTCTTGCTCTTCAATTCTGGATATGGATTTTGATGCAGTGTTGAGTCCCAACACTCTGCTAAATAAAAGGGATGATAGATGTAGCTTCATCTGTAGTTTCATTTTCATCAATTGCATTTAGTTTTATAAATTCATGAATTCAGTATAGGCCCAATCTTGTGTAAGGCCCATTTCATTTCATTTCCAGCCCAATGGTTGTAAGGCTTTATAAGCCAGAACCACCGTTTCAGTTGATACATGAAATATATTTCTTCTTCCCCAAACTTCATCTTCCTCCTCTAGTCTGCAATACTCACTGTCAGATTTCGTCCGATTGGGGATTTCATTCTCTCATTCCTCCAATCCACTTATCTGACTCACTGATTTCGGACCTCTCGTCCCTAATCGGTTCCACCAAACCCGGTTACTGTATCATTGGTATTAGAGCTGCTGCGTCCTCCGACCTCTGCTTCGATGGCCGATAGCACTCGTTCGAAGGCGACTATACTGGATGTGGTCCAACGCCTCGACTCGCTGCAGGAATCGTTTGTTGCTGCGCAATCGGCACAAGTTCAACGAGATGCGGAGATGACTGAGCTCAGGAAGATGTTTGCGCAGTACATCAGCACTAATCGCACCTCCGAGAGTCCAAATCCGGGAAGATCTAGAAACACGCATACGGAGGACCAATTTCCGCATACCCCACCCAACGGTAACTCGATTCTTACTCTGATTGGCTCTAATCTCACTTCTGCTGGTGGCTCTGTGCTACCGGGGGGTCTAGTATCCCGATTGTCGAAATTTGATTTCCCTAAATTCAACGGAACTAAGATAAAATCCTGGTTGTACCGTTGCGAGCAATTCTTCTCGCTAGACAATACTCATCCAGATTTTAGGGTGCGTTTGGCTGCTTTGCACCTAGAGGACCAAGCTATTGAGTGGCACCATAACTATATGCAGGAAAGGGATAATCGATTCCCATCGTGGTCGGAATATGTTGCAGATATTTCAGCTAGGTTTTGTGAGTTGATTGATGACCCTTTGGCCGATTTAGTAAGTATCCGTTATGCAGGGGACAGTGATGGGTATTTACGAGCTTTCGAGAGTGCACTGACTAGGCTCTCACTCCCTCGATCCAGTGCCTTGAGCATTTTCTTGGCCAATCTGAGCCCACAGATGCAGCTCCATGTCAGACAATTTGAGCCTTCATCAATTCACCAAGCAGCTAAATTAGTGAAGTTGCAGGAGGGGTTCATGAAAACCACCAGGACCACTAAACAACCTTCCCCATTCACACCTAAAACATAAACCCCCTTACTACCCTTTCCACCCAACCCTACGCCTACAGCTCCACATACAGCCAAACCCACTCCTCTTTCCTTACCAGCCCCTTCAATGACATCCTCTCAAACCTCTAGCCCAAAGCCTTTCAAAGCCTTAACCTATTCTAAGCTTCAAGATCGCCGGAGCAAGGGTCTGTGCATGTTTTGTGATGAGCCATATACACCGGGTCACCACCTAAAGCATCGTAAAGGGGCCTATGTGCACCTCATGGTTGGGGACGAGGATGAGCTGTATGAGGATTGTTCTGATATCCTTGACAGGGGAGTAGTGGTGGATGAGCCAGCAGAAGATTCACCTCTGCACATATCTATGAATGCTATCACTGGTGTGGTTCAGTTTAATACATTGAAGGTGACGGGGAAACATAGCAGCCGACCCCTCACCATTCTGGTGGACTCGAGGAGCACTCACAACTTCTTAGACAGAGATGTGGCCTTATCAATGGGGTTGCCAATTCAGCAAATCTACCCATTATATGTCTCAGTGGCCAACGATCACAAAATTGGAGCTCACTATCAGTGTAAGGATTTCAAATGGAGTCTCCAAGGGGGTGAATTCTCAGCTGATGTTATTTTGCTTCCCCTTAAGTGTTGCGATCTAGTTTTGGGAGTGGAGTGGTTATCTACACTGGGGCCAATCCTATGGGACTTTGGGACCTTGAGAATGGAGTTTATCTTACGGGGTAGGAGGCACGTTTTGCGGAGTCAGCCTAGCTCTACATCGAAATTAGTGGGCAGCAGTAGCCTAATCTGAGTACTCCACGAGCACCCACAGTTGGCCCTTCTTCAGGGGTGCGCTGTGCGTCCCAAATTGAATTACATCGAGGCTTCCATCACGGATGACTCTTATCAAGTGGAACTGAAGAAGGTCCTCGAGGCATTCGCTCCTGTTTTCGAAATACCTCAAGGACTGCCGCCATTCAGAGATGGCTTCGACCATAAAATTCCTTTGGTGCACGGTGCAAATCCCATTAGCCAAAGACCTTACTGTTACTCGGCTATCCAGAAGGATGCCATTGAGATATTAGTGCAAGAAATGTTGCAAATAGGGGTGATACAAGCCAGCAGCAGCCCGTATGCCTCCCCAATGGTCTTAGTGAAGAAGAAAGACAACACATGGCGGATGTGTGTCGATTACAGGAAACTGAATGAGCAGACGGTAAAGGATAAATATCCAATTCCCTTGCTCGATGATCTGCTGGATGAATTATGAGGGGCCCGATTATTCTCGAAATTGGATCTTAGGTCTGGTTTTCATCAGCTACGTATGCACCCTCCTGATGTCTATAGAACAACCTTCAAGACGCACTCGGGCCATTACGAATACTTGGTGACACATTTCAGGGTCTTATGAACCACATTTTCCGGGCTTTCTTGAGGAAGTTTGTTCTTGTATTTTTTGATGATATACTGATCTTCAGCTCTACTTGGATTGATCACCTTGAGTACTTATCACTTGTGTTGAAAGTTTTGCAGGATCATCAACTCTTCCTTAAACCATCTAAATGTTCTTTTGGGGTAACTCGTATCGAGTATTTGGGTCATTTTATATCGGCCGAGGGTGTAAGCACTGACCCGGCTAAGATCAAATCTGTGCAAGAGTGGCCTTTGCCAATCACTGTCAAGCAGTTACGGGGCTTCCTCGGCTTAGCCTATTACTATAGACGCTTTGTGAAGGATTATGGGTTGATCTCTAGACCATTAACTGATATGCTGAAAAAGGACCACTTTATTTGGGATGAGAGCGCCACCTCTGCTTTCCAGCAGCTCAAGAAGGCCCTCTCCTCCACTCCGGTGCTAGCTCTACCTGACTTTGATCAGCCCTTCGTTGTCGAGACCGACGCGCCAGGTGTGGGCATAGGTGTTGTATTGATGCAGAACACGCACCCTCTTGCGTATATCAGTCGGGTGCTCAGCCCCAAGCACCAGGCCTTATCCGTCTATGAAAGAGAGCTGCTCGCGGTGGTCTTCGCAGTTCAGAAATGGAGTTCGTATCTGATGCACATGCACTTTATTATACGAACTGATCAACGGAGCCTTAAATACCTTCTTGACTAGGAAGTGTCAACCCCTTTTCAACATATGTGGGTGGCTAAATTGTTGGGATATAGTTATGAAATCCAATACAAACAAGGCAAGGAGAACATAGCTGCTGATGCCTTGTCACGAGCCACTCACGTGGAGATCTTCCAAACACTCCTCACCTTCGATAATCAGGATTTGCAGCAAGATATACAGGCCTCGTGGGAGGCTGATTCCGAGATCAAGAAGATCATTGCTAATTTAGAAGCTGATGCAAATTCTCACCCTCATTTCACCTGGGCCAACGGGATGTTGCGAAGGAAGAACAAACTGGTGGTAGGGCAGGTCCCAACGCTCAAAGCTCGAATCCTCCACTGGTTACACGACTCACCCTTGGGTGGTCATTCGGGCAGAGACGCTACCATCCAGAGGGTCAAACAACTCTTCTACTGGAAGGGAATGCACAAGGAGGTACAATACTATGTGCGTCAATGTCCTGTCTGCCAACGAAATAAATATGATCCATCGGCTTCGCCGGGCCTGTTACAACCGCTTCCTATTCCAGCAGGGGTGTGTCAAGATATCAGCATGGATTTCATAGAAGGATTGCCTTCCTCTATGGGTCAACAGGTCATCCTTGTCGTGGTGGACAGGTTGAGCATATATGCCCACTTTGTGGCTCTTAAGCACCAGGGCCGGATCTGAGATTTAGAAGGCTCGAGGCGAGATATAAAAATAGGCCCCTGGTATTTGTAATGCTCCTTCCGTTCACAAGTGTCGTTTGACTTTTCAGAACATTTTTTAAGGATCTAAAAAATATATAAAATATTAACTTTTTTAATTATTTTTTAAATAATTTTAAGTTTTCAACTAATAAGTATAAAATTAATTAAAAAGTTGATATTTTATGTAATTTTAAGCTCCTTAAAAACGTAAGCTAAACGACACTTATTTGTGAACGGAGCTAGATTATGATCATTATAAATCCCAATGAATTACATAAAAATTTTGTTAAAAGCATTAATCTGTTTCTCTAATCCATCACTTGAATAATAGCATATAAACTGTTTCAATTTGTAGATTATGTAAACAAATTTGATTTTTAGATGAAATAAATTATATTAATAAACTACCCATTAAATCATGAGAATGGTTAAAAATAAAAAAAATCAATAAATTCACTTAGCATACTCAATGTAGTTTATCTGTAAAAAATTGGAACGGAAGTCGGAAGTTAGTTGATGTGGAACACGTTTTTTCTTTCTCTCTTTTCTCTAAATGAAAATTTAAAATGGGAAAAGTGGGGGGAGAGTTAAAGAATTAGAGGAAAGAGTACAGAGTTAAAAAAAGAAAAGAAATAGTGGGGAAAAGTTAAAAGAATTAGTGGGCCACACTGCTCCACGTTCTCTCTTTTTTGCTTTGTTGGAGCATTGATTTTTTTTATATTGACATTTACACTTTACTACGTGTCTAGTCCTATGGGTCAGAATATATATATGGGCCCCTACAGTTTGTTGGGCCTGAGGCGACGGCCTGTTGGGCCTCGCCTCAGGTCCGGGCCTGTTAAGCACCCTTACACTGCTACTGATGTCGCACAACTCTTTCTAGACCATATCTTCAAGCTCCACGGGTTCCCACAATCAATTGTGAGTGATCGGGATCCGGTGTTCCTCAGCGAGGTATGGAACGAATTTTTTCAACTTCAGGGTGTTTCTCTCAACTTGTCATCAACTTATCACCCCCAAAGCGATGGACAAATGGAGGTGACAAATAGAACTATTGAAACTTACTTGAGGTGTATGTGCTCGGAGGCGCCTCAAACTTGGTATAAATGGCTCTCGCTAGCTGAGTATTGGTACAATACTTCGTTTCATACTGCTGCCCAGGCCACTCCATTCGAGGTCCTATATGGCCAAGCACCTCCTTTTCATATGCCTTACCTCCCTGGGGAGAGTAAAGTCATTACAGTTGACAAATCATTGCAAAGGCGAGAGGAGATGATATCGTTACTGAAATATCATCTCTCCCGAGCTCAGAACAGGATGACCCAGCTGGCTAACAAGAAACGATCGGACCGAGAATTTGTCATCGGTGATTGGGTTTATCTGAAACTTCAGTCCTATCGCCATCACTCCCTCAAACACCATGGCTCTCAGAAGCTATCACCTCGCTACTGTGGCCCTTTCCTTGTGATTGAAAAAATTGGGAGGGTATCATATAAGCTGCAATTACCCCTTGATGCAAAAATCCATGATGTCTTTCATGTGAGCCAACTTAAATCCTGTCCCAACCCAACCGCAGTCACCCCCACTGGTTTGCCACAATACCTTCCTGACTTGGGGCTGGATCATGAGCCAGAAGCCATCCTCGAGAGGCAATTTGTCCGTCGTGGTAATGCTGCAGCAACCCGAGTCTTGGTCAAATGGAAGAACAAGCCTATTGAGGAAGCGACTTGGGAATTCTATGACCATCTCCTGATCAAGTTTCCTTCTTTTCATCCTTGAGGACAAGGATATCTTTGGCGGAGGAGTACTGATGCAGTGTTGAGTCCCAACACTCTGCTAAAATAAAAGGGATGATAGCTGTAGCTTCATCTGTAGTTTCATTTTCATCAATTGCATTTAGTTTTATAAATTCATGAATTCAGTATAGGCCCAATCTTGTGTAAGGCCCATTTCATTTCATTTCCAGCCCAATGGTTGTAAGGCTTTATAAGCCAGAACCCCGTTTCAGTTGAGACATGAAATATATTTCTTCTTCCCCAAACTTCATCTTCCTCCTCTAGTATGCAATACTCACTGTCAGATTTCGTCCGATGGGGATTTCATTCTCTCATTCCTCCAATCCACTTCTCCGACTCACTGATTTCGGACCTCTCGTCCCTAATCGGTTCCACCAAACCCGATTATTGTATCAGATTTCTTCCCCTTTTGATCCCTACTGTAATAGCCCTCTACTTATTAAGGTGCTTTTCAACTCTCTTCTTTGGTTCGACTCTCATCTTGAAGTTCCTAGCCCTCCCCGGTTGCTGCCTTGGTGTTTGGGGTTTTTAGTGTTGATCTTTTCCCTTGTTCAATCTGTTACCCATTCGATTGATCGTCCTGGCCTATCCATTCAACATCGTAGTGTTTATTGGGAGCTTTTGTGGCGTCCCCTCGCTTATCGGCCAATATTCTGGTGGTCCGGCTCTGATTGGTTGCTTGCGGCTTATCTCGCCCCCATCTGTATCTGCATTCGTCTACTTCAACACAGGTATGCGTTCATTGCCTTACTCAATCCCCAATCCATGACTCATTGCTATATATACTTTATCTGTATTCATCTTAATGCTCATCCGCTTTCGAAACCTATTTCTACTGGGAAAGGGACTACTGTCGAAGGCAACTCCCCTCACCCCAACTCACTCACTTTACCTACTGGAAACCTACTGGACACCTACTCTAATACCACTCCCTCCAAGTCATCTAAGTATAATAAGGGCAAAGGGAAACAAGTTATTGTGTGGTTGTATTGTGATTACCCCTATGAAAGGATTGTACCTTCACTACCCCTTTCATTCTATTGGATTTGGTTTGTGAAGTATCTTAACCCATCTTCAACCAATGCACCTACAACTTTTCCGAGATTACTGTATCTGTTACTACTTTTGCTCTCGGATATTTATATTCATACCACTGATTGCACATCTTACTTGCGATGGAAACGTTTTGAATCTCTTTATAGAATCTTGTTCTATTTGAGTATTCGGATTGCAACCATTTGTCTTTGCTCACTATTTAGATTAATCACTAACCAAGCTCGGGTACTCTCCCGAGCACTACCAACACTTCCAGTGTTTGCTAGTCCTTTACTCTAGCTTCGCAAGAATGAGATTTACAATTTCCCATCCTCGGCTGAATCTTGTTCTTGGCTTCAACCACCAACTTTAACATCAAACTTGCCTTCTAGGCAACACCAGATTATTATTTATGGACCTGACATGCTGAAAACAATATATCTTCCATGTTACATGGATTTACAAGCTACAAGACTCTCCTATGCTGCTACAATACATCAACTGAGTCAGACTCCCTCTTTCGAGACTGCAATGGCCCCTCACTGCCACCATTATTTTGTTTCTCAATTTCATTCTCTACCTTCTTTGTTAATCCGAAAGTTATACGTGGCTATGCTAACACTAACTCACACCAATCAGGGGGTTTCAAACCTTCTTATCCACTTGCTACAATATCTACCAGAAACAAAGGGATATACCCAACAAAAAAATTTCAAACAAAATTCACTATATGTCAAAAGGCTCTGCTCACTTTCATTGAATTACTTTGATTTCTGGCTTGCATCTGTCTTGCACTCATCATGTAAACTACTAATGCTTTTGTGGAGCAA
This sequence comes from Persicaria maculosa, assembly GCA_963922045.1. Classification (NCBI taxonomy): domain Eukaryota; kingdom Viridiplantae; phylum Streptophyta; class Magnoliopsida; order Caryophyllales; family Polygonaceae; genus Persicaria; species Persicaria maculosa. Next base: position 21,146,529 of record OY998251.1, on the reverse strand, counting down.
CCAAGTATACTCCATCCCTATTCCTGTGCAGGTAAACAGGTATATCAAATTCTCCCACCTAATTGACTACTATTTTACCCAGCTTATAGGTGGATTCAAGTTCCCCATCACCATCAATCATCATCAGGCTCAAAAGATGTTGATGTGTGCTTGCTACGGTCTTATACCAATCTCAATACACTCAAGTTTACAGATAAGACCAAGCATAATTGTAGTTTCTTCAACCAATTCATGTACTTGATACTATTTAGGAATCTGCTACTTTATGCAACTCCTCCAATAACCATGATTTCTACCGTTTGGTATTTATCCTCTTCATTTTCAAGAATGTCTAAAACACAGTACAAGATTTATTACCTGAAATATGCTACAATAGCTAAATTGTTAACTTACATCTTTTCTAGTACCTGTTTGATTCAAGTTAAATTACGCTATCAAATTGGTTTAGCACCTACACTGAATTATCTAATACAAAATCCAACTAATCCGCATGAAACCAGGCTCTCCCCATCAACTTATCTAATTTGCTTATGGTTTGATACTGAGCATTTACTTACCTATGGTTGTATTGATGAGCCAACTATTGTCAATTGGACCACTGTTATTATCACTTGCTCTCTCAAGCAATATACTATATCATGTGCAATCAAACTCTATTTGATTCATAATACATCATACTATCTGATTATGTTCACTCTATTGTTGTTTCATTGGTGTTCGACCACCCATTATGAAATAACACCAACTAAGCCTGAACCCACTCTAACCACTCTCCTTTGGGAGGATATATCCAAGTTTACCCATATTAAAAAATTAGTTTCCTATGAAAGTTAGTTTCTGGAATGTCCGAGGCCTGGTCCGGAATAATATTTGGACACAGATTGACTCAACTTGCAAATCAGAACACATCCATATTCTAGCTTTAGCTGAAACGAAACTCCAAACCCCTCCCAAGGAAGCCCTATGGCGCAATGCTGGCTTCGATAATATACATTTCTGCCCTTCGGTAGGGCTCTCAGGTGGCCTCTGCCTCCTTTGGAAATCATCCCATTTAAATAGCGATACCTTCACGATCCTCCACTCGGAAGAACGATATATACTATCCAAGTACCATAATGACAAAAGCAATCTTACAATAATCATCATGTTTGTTTATGCACCGCCACAGCAACGAGATAAGATTGCCTTCTGGAATCAAGTCTCCAACACACTCCAACACACTCCCTATCCAAGTATAATAGTTGGTGATCTTAACGACATTCTTTGCGATGCCGATAAACTAGGTGGAGCACAACCACTATCATCCCGGTATAATAGACTCACTGATTTCATTTTAAAACATGACTTAATAGACCTTCCGACAACCGTGAATCAGTTTACTTGGAGGAAAAGCTATGTTGGTGAATTCAATACTAACGAAAAATTAGACCAATTTTTAGTTCATAAGAACATATATGCTATTCTTCCTCATTTAACTACCAAAAACCATGCCTTCACCACATCTGACCATATTCAGATAACCTTAGAACTATTCCCAAACGAAAAGCCGGTAATGCAACCATTCCGGTTCGAATTGGCCTGGACAAAGCACCCATACTATGAAAATCTAGTTCGTCAGGCTTGGAGACTAAACCCTCAAGGATCTCACCTATTCAAACTAGTAAAGAGGCTACAAGACCTTAAAAAGAAAAGCAAATTGTGGAGCAAACGTACTTTCGGGAACATCTTTGCTCAAATAGCAAAAACGGAATCAAATTTACAAGAGATTCAGCTACAACTTCTTCAACAATATGAAACAAACAAAGAAGAAAAACACAAGCGCCTGCTTAACAAATATAATCAGCTGGTCAACTACCAAAAAACTTACTGGGGACAAAGAGCGAAAAGATTCCACATTAAAGCAGTAGACACTAATTCAAAATATTTTCATAGGTTGGCCACTGGCAAAAGAAACAGAAACGTAATAAAAACCTTTTTAACAAAGGATGGTTTTACCATTACTACAGTACCTGAAATCCGTGCCGAAATAAAGCACGAATTCTCTAGTCGCTACTCGGCTACCCGGACCTCAGGGCCAATGTCCGCTACTTGATAATATAACCCTAGAAGAAGTCTCTAATTCTGATAATGACTGGCTAACAAGACCTGTCACTAATGCAGAAATCAAATCAGCGGTCTTCTCCATGGCTAAAGACAAATCCCCGGGTCCTGATGGATTCCCTTCTGGCTTCTTCAGTTCTTACTGGCATATAGTTGGGCCTTCTGTCATTAAGGCTACCAAGGGTTTCTTTGCTATTGGAAAACTTTTGAAGCAAATAAACCACACCTTTATCGCTTTAATACCCAAATGTGACAACCCACAAACGTCAAATCATTTTAGATCGATCAGTCTACGCTCCACAATTTATAAAATCATTTCAAAAATTCTAGCTACACGGCTCCGACAAATTCTAACTAAATTAATCCACCCACTTCAGAGCGCATTCATATCAAAACGTTCCATTCAAGATAATATCTTAATAGCTAACGAAATCTTCCACTCCTTCCAACAGAAAAAAGGCAAATCATGATGGATGGCAGTTAAGTTGGACATGGAAAAAGCTTTTGATATGGTTTGTTGGGATTTCCTTTTCGATATCCTTGGTCGTTTTGGATTTTGTAACCAATTTGTCAATTGGTTATATGAATGCATAACAACAGTCACCTACTCAATCTTAATCAACAATGAACCAACCGATATCTTTAAACCCTCCAAAGGTCTCCGTCAGGGTGACCCTTTATCACCATATCTCTTTCTACTAGTCTCCGAAGTTCTTGCTCGAGGGTTAAATCATTCCTCCTCTCATCAAGGTAGCCATATTGGAATCTCCATCACACAGACTTGTTCTAAGATTCCTTTCTTTGCCTTTGCGGATGACATTATCATTTTCTCTGCCGCAACCAAGACCGCTTGTGACCAACTAAATAAGATCCTTCAAACATATTGCATGTTCTCAGGGCAACGCGTTAACTTTAGCAAATCAGCTTTCCAGACCACCCCCAATTTGGATAGACAAATGAAAACTACCCTAGAAAATGAATTACAAATACCATATTCCACGAACTTAGACAAATATCTTGGATGCCCGGTCATCACCAAAAAGGTATCCAACTCAACATTCGAAGATATAACTAACTCCAGTAGAAACCAACTATCAAAATGGACTGCTAATAACCTCTCACAAGCTGGTAGATGCACCTTAATAAAATCCAACCTAGCTGCAAAACCCCTACATATAATGCAATGCTTCTTACTACCATCTCACATTCACAAGGAACTTGATAAGATCAACAGGAATTTCCTCTAGAACAAAGGACCTAAGCACAAACCACTCATTGGCTGGTTTGAGGTCTGCAAATCTCGACTTAATGGTGGTCTGGGACTCCGTTCATCAGAAGACATGAACAAAGCTTTACAACTAAAACTTCTCTAGAAAATACTTGCGGAACCAAGTAGCCCTTGGGTAACACTTTTCACACAAAAATACCTAAAAGACAAATCCATTCTCCAATACACGAAAAAAGGAAACTCATCATGGCAATGGACGAAACTCACTTCTCTCCTACCTCTCTTCAAATCGAGTTTGCGTTGGGGTATTGGTAACGGTGAGTCCATAAATTTCTGGCACGACTCTTGGGCCAGTGATGCTCCCTTATGGACCCAAACATCCAACATGGTGACAATCAACCCTGATCTCAAAATTAGCCACTTCATCACTCCTGATAAAGCATGGGACATCCAAAAACTTGAAACCTCCATGGGTAGTTACTTAAGCACAGATATCATTAACAACATAATCAAAATCCCAATTCCCAAACATATTCACCAAGACAGAATTTACTGGGCTTGGAGTAGGAATGGTTGGTTCTCCACGACTTCAGCAATTGAAATGATCAATCACTCTAAACATCACACCACTTCTGATTTCCATTGGATATGGAAACTAGACACTCTACCTAAAATAAAAGATTTCATGTGGCGTATTTTTAAGAATGGTCTTCCAACTTCTGCTAATCTAGCATCCCGGGGCCATGGCATTCCAACGGACTGTCCACTGTGTAAAATGAACCATGAGGACTCTGCCCACTTTCTCTTCGAATGCCCTATAACAAAAGCCACCATCCAACTTTTATCTACCAAATTGGCCAAAACAGTTCAAGCAACGTACGACCATTCAACTAGTCTCTTCAATGCCCTGACATCGATAAAATCAATACTAGGAACTCGCGATTTCTCTACCCTAGCCACGGCTTGGTGGTGTGTGTGGTACTTCCGTAATAAAACCCTGCTTCAAAACGCTAACCCCCATCCCAAGACCATTATAGTTTTCATAAGAGAACAACTGCTTAACTGGGAAAAAGCAAAAGAGGCTGACAAAGAAAGTAACCCAGATATACCAAGAACAAGTACAACTAGATCTCAAAAACGTCGTGACCGAGTCAAGTGGATTAAACCAAAATCAAATTGGTACAAAGTAAATTTGGATGGCGCGGTATCAGCTAATAATTCTAGTTCTTATGGCTTTCTGATCCGAGATGAATCCGGACATGTCATTTTTGCAGAATCCGGGATCTCACCCTTTCCTTCAGTGTCTGGTACTGAAGGCTACAATATGTGGAAAGGTATCACAAAAGCTATTGATCTTCATATTAGTAGAATATGTATTGAAGGGGATAATTTAGGAATTATTAACAGCCTTAAAACTGGAGTTTCATGTTCGGGCGAGATTGAGATGCTCATCTCCGATGCTCTTTTTTCACTCCGTTATTTCTCTGAATACGAGATCTCTCATATCTACAGGGATGGTAATTGGGCAGCTGACCACCTTTCTCATATTCAGATTCCTTATTCCAGCACCTGTGCCCCTGTTGATGCCGCTTTTTGTAGTATCATCCGAAAGGATGCTCTTGGTTAGTTTGCCTAGCAAACTGCCAAATTCTTTTCTGTTCAAAAAAAAATCCGGAAATTTTGCGGAAAAAAATTGAAAGCGAGTGTAAAAAAAGGAAGGGGAGGGAGAAGGGTTTTACATAGTTGGAGCGAAAGGGGAAGTCAGTAGCAAGCAGCTCACCCTCTCCTACCATCACATAACAACAGTGTTGACAAATGATCAATTTGTTGAGCTAACACTCAAGCTCTGAAGGGATCTCTCATACTACTTTCTTGGCTAGTAAAACCTTCTGTCTGTTTTCTCCTTTCGGTGATTCTTTTTGGATACTTGATAGTGGTGCTACCAATCATATTACCCCTCATTTACATTACGTTCAATTTTATACAGCATTTCATACATATATCACTATAACACTGTCAAATACTCCGTAATAAACATGCTTCCATCCTACATGTTGAATTGGTTCAATTACCCTTTCATCTCATATTACCCTCCACAATGTTCTCTATATTCGTGATTTCCATTATAACATTCTCTCTATTCACAAGCATAATTTTAACACTGAATCTTTTTTTGATCTAGGCCCCTTCGATGAGCAATCCATTAGTGATTTTCCATAAAGCAAATGGACTATATGTGATAGACAATCTAGCATATCTTCTTTCAATTTCCGAGTCATCTGCATCCACTGCTTTTACCATTTCAAAACCTGCTCATTGTAATAATGCTACTTCTAATGTTAGTGAACTTTGTCATTGTCGTATGGGACACCTTTCCTTCGATCAGTTGCAGTTTGTTGAGAATGTTGGTGTTAATTCTAAGTTGCAATTTATTTGTCAAGTTTGTCCTAAAGCTAAGCAGCATCAGAATTTCTCACACTCAAATACAGATGCTACTAACCCATTTGATCTTGTCCATATGGATACTTGGGGTCATTAGAAACCCTCCACTCATGATGGTTTTCATTATTTTTTAACGCTCGTGGATGATCGTAGCAAAGCAACTTGGACATTTTTTTATGGCTCACAAAAGTGATGCCCTAACTCTTCCCAAAAGCTTTGTAACTAAGGTTTCGACTCAGTTTCAAGCCAAAATCAAGTGCATAAAATTTGACAATGCCTCTGAATTTTGTGACAACATGTGCACTACTTTCTTTACTGCTCAAAAGCATAATACATCACACTATTTGTGCCTATACATCCCATCAAAAATGGTGTTGTTGAAAGAAAACACAAACACCTCTTGGAGGTTCCTAAAGCCCTGCTCTTTCAATCAAACCTTCCTTTACCATATTGGGGAGAATGCATCCTCGCTGCTACATATTTAATCAAATGTAGTCCCTTACCAAATGTAGTCCCTTACCTTCCATCCACAATAAATCCCCATATGAACTCCTTTTTCACAAATCCCCTGATTATAGTGTCTTAAAGTTTTTGGTTGCTTATGTTTTGCTAATTCATCCATGATAATCAGAGACAAACTTCAATCTAGGGCCATCAAATCAAATGTCTATTTTGGGGATACCCATATAGTAAAAGGGGATACAAAGTTCTTGATCTCCAAACCAAACACATTATCATCTCAAGGGATGTAACATTTCATGAGTTCCACTTTTCCCACCATCTATCTTCATTACCCTCAAAAGGCCTCCCACTACCTACCCCTCATTTGTTTACCTGCCCATTTGTTCACTCCCACTCATAGTGACCCACCTCTTACTAATGCAACTGATCACACTCCCTCAATACATGGATCTTCACCAACTCTCCCCTCTCAGAAGGTCAACTCATACTCCTTCCCTTCCTTCCCATCTTAATGATTATGTTTGTTCATACAGTCCTGCTGAACCAATCACTAGTGGCATCATTGCTCCATTCCAATTGCTTAAAACCTTTCATCTTTTTCTTGCCAAAGGCATCTCATACACTAAACCAACCACATTCTCCCAAACCTCCAAGGATTCCAACTGGATCACTGCTATGAATGAAAAGAAAGACAGATGCTTTACAAGCTAATGGCACTTGGTCTTTCGTTCTCTTGCCTGCAGGAAAACGCCCCATCGGTTGCAAATGCGTTTTTAAAGTCAAACGCCCCATTAGATGTGTACTGTGCCATGGCTCAAGCAACTTCTGAGTTAACTTGGTTGGTTAGGCTAATGCAGGAGCTTGTTGTTGGTCTTATTCTTCCTGTAAGCCTCAATTGTGACAACTGATCAGCAATTCAAATTGCCCAGAATCTTGTATTCCATGAGAGAACAAAGCATGTTTAGATAGATTGCCACTTTACACATGAAAAGGTCATGGATGGCCTCATTGACCTTTGCTTCACGCCTTCCTCATAACAACTTGCCGATGTTTTAACTAAAGTTCTAGCTTCAACCCAACAGAACTATCTTCTATCCAAGCTGGGGATGACCCATCCTCCAGCTTGCGGGGGTTATTACAATATGAAGAGGAAAATAGACATTAACTAAGACGCTATGTAATACCTAGTCTCTATATATGGACACAAATGTTGTAACAAACTTATGAATGACAGATTGGCATGATTTGATTTTATTAGAAGATGGTGGGCGCACCATGCTTGCTCCACCACCATAACTGAAAGTAGTCTGAAACTTTGTCCTTGCTTTCTTCTCCAGTCAAGCCACTGTTGCATTCAAACTTTCATTAAAAAAAGATCAATCCAAATTTGATTACAGATTTCTCAGATTGTAACAACTATTACTTAGTCTTTTTCTTTTAATGAAGACACTTGCTCAAAGATTGAGTGATTGACTACCATTGGATCAAAAACTAGTTAATCTGCATCACTATCAATAGCAAATATGCTCCCTTTGTTTTCAATGTAACCACTGCATCTATCGAGGATGCAGTTCCGTAATGGATTCCTCTTCTCCTGTACTTTGTGGTTGTGACTCAATTGCTAAATGTCTTTGCAGAACATATGCAGGTTGGGAAGGCACCGACAGCGAGAGAGACTCGGAGTTGAGCATGAGATTTACTCGAGACATCACTGGTCGATTTTCTGGATCTGCCTGAATGCACAGCAAACCAATGTGTAGGCATCTCATGATTTGAGCTCTTGAAGTGGATATCAGTGTCGAATCTACTACTTCAGCGGTTGTACCCTCCGTCCAATGCCTCCATACCTACAATATGTACAACACAAAGTATTTATTACAAGTTTGACAAGTCCAAAACCTTGAGCCTTTCGATGTATGCCCAAGTTAATTCTTGATTATAAGATTGCATCATACAAAAAAATAGAAACAAAAGGTAATGGAGCTCAGATGAGAATTGTTCCAAGCTTACTGAGGTGAGAAGGTCCTCCGGATTGTCGTCTTTCTGGACGCCTGAGTTTCTTTGGCCACAGATAATCTCCAAAATCAAAACACCGAAGCTGTACACGTCAGACTTAGCAGAGATCACTCCAAAACTTGCATATTCTGGAGCCATATAACCGCTGCAGAGATAAACACTTGCGTCATTTTTCCCATATAAAATCACAAAATCTTCACCTGATTTCCATGTGGGGAAAGAATCAAAACTAAAGTCCCAACCAAGAAAGCAATCACTTACAAAGTACCAGCAATTCTTCCTGTATCAGCATGAGTTTGATCAGCGTGAAACAACCTAGCCATGCCAAAATCTGCAATTTTTGGATTCAAGTGAGCATCCAGCAATATGTTGCTGGCTTTAAGATCACGGTGAATGATCCGAAGCCTAGAATCTTCGTGCAGGTAGAGAAGGCCTCGAGCAATGCCTAGTATGATTTTATAGCGAGTATGCCAGTCCAAAGAAACTTCCCTGTTTTTACCTGCAAAGATATGAATGTACAATACAAGGTTAGCATATGATAGTAGTAGTATGGAGCATCATTCATTTGCCCTCTAAAAGACCAATTTTAAGGTAAAGCATACCAAACAAGAAATGATCGAGGCTTGCATTTGGAACAAATTCATATATCAGAAGCCTTTCTTCTCCTGCCAAGGAAAACCCGAGGAGCCTAACCAGATTACGGTGTTGAAGCTTAGCAACTAACTCCACCTCAGTCCTAAATTCTAATTCACCTTGCAGTGAATTCCTTGCCAACCTCTTGACTGCAATTTCTTGCCCATTCGTTAACACACCCTGAAACTCACAGCATTGCAAACCTAATTAATAACTGTTTCTTTTTCATAGACCAGGCATTGACATGTACATAATAGATGATGAGATAGTTGTTTTGTTATACCTTGTATACTGTGCCAAATCCACCTCTCCCAAGCTGATTGGCCTCGGCAAAATTATGCGTCGCATCTTTGATTTCGCCATAAGTGAATTGTAATGTTTCAGTGATCGTTATTTCATCATCCATCCCCAATTCATTGTTGGCTCTCTTCCATTCCCTTCTTCGTTGTCTCAAAAGGAAACAAGCGATGACAGAGAGTAATAAACATACAACTGTTACAACAACAACAACAATGACAATTTTGGATGCCGTGCTCCCCTTTCCTGCAAGATCAGGAAACAGAAAATCTTTGGGTGAATACAACAGTTATCACAAAATTTCTAGCAAAAGAATTAAATAGAATAGACTCACCTCTAGTGGGAGTCACAGGTGATGATACTTCTGATGTTGGTGTCTTTGATGGGGATGGGGATGGTGATGGCGTTGCAAGTGGAAGCGTATCAAATGCATCTGAGAACTTATATACTTCAAAGCGAACATTACAGCTTGGTCGGAAATGTCTTGCTCCCTTGTATGTTACACAGCAATTTGCAAGCTTAGATATTGATTCCGAAAGACAATTGTCACAATCAGACCGGGACAAATCTGGAGTACATTGTGTATATGCATATAGAGTCATAGTAGCAGATACATTAGCTTTCTCAATAGCATACTTAAGTGTAGAGTTCCCCGCTTCTGCCTTACTCCGTAGGCTTGCAAACAAATCAGAAAGAACGCGAGTGAAATCGTTCTGATCCACTGTCTGGAACCTATTCCTTATCCAGTACCAAGGGGCATCTTCCATGACCCCAAATATAGATCGATTGGTATACCGCAGCATACAATTATCATACCATCCTATAACCTGCTTCTGGTTAGTGCACAAGCCAATGAGGTTGGCTGTCGCATTCTTGAGACAACTGCGGCAGTCAGCTAGCAAGACATCACCTCGGCACATCCCGATCCCATTGACTCTATTGGGATCCAAACCAGCAGAGAAGTTGTAAAACCCATAGGTGATGTTGGAATTGGAAGAAATATCAGAAAGGAGGGTGTTGAGATTTTGTTGGTAGGTGCTATTACTAGTGTAATTCCCATACGTGTTGTCACACATGTAATGAACAAAATTGGATTGGGAAGAGGAGAGAGTAATAAATTGGAACAAAATGAGAAGTAATCCCAAAGTATCCACCATCTTCAGCTAATGTAAAAGCTGTGAAATCAATAAAACAGTGATGAGTTTATAATGATGCCATGCCATACACCATAGGACTTGAGTAAACTGTGCAAATCAACTCCACAAAATATCACGGGCAAAGCGCGTAAGCCTAGAAAAGCAACCTCTTTTGGGTATTTTAACAAACAGTTGGGTTGCAGTGACAGAAAATGAAGAAATTCCGGGATGGGGATGCGGTCAATAATTAAACTTGCTTTTGCAAGTGGGCTTTTTTGGCATTTCCTCGAAGCCAACAATAGTAAGAGGAGCAATGACCAGTTGACCTCTGACCAGAAGGGAGAAGATCAGAGTCCTTGCATTTGCAAGTGACAAAAAAAGAATCATCTTTCCCCAAGATTATGGTCGAAAACTAGGGATTTTGGCCAACGGGTTGCAAAGACTGAACCTAGCAATTACACAAATCCAAGCTCAAAAAGAGCCTACAAATTTCGACCAAAAGAAAGGCTAAAAATGGAAATTCCAGAGCATCGGTTCCCCTTACATAAATGAATAATCTTCCAAAATCACACACACACGGGGACTGTAGTATGTAGTACAGAAAAATTAGGCCCAATAAGTATAACAAAGTAAGCCCATTTATTTTTATACGGAGTACGTAGTAGTGTAGTACGATAGTAGACTAGTGGAGTAGCAATTAGCCAACTACGTAAAAACCTATTTATATATATCTCCATTTGCATCCTTTTTTTTTTTACTATCAAGTTTATGTGTTAATATTTTTCAAATTTAGTCTTTAAGTTTTTTTTTTACTAGTTGTGTTCTGCGTACTTCGTACGCAGCACTCAACTTCATCTGGCTCGGCATTGTCTTCTTCCTCCACAGAACAATCTTGCTGCAGCTCAAGCTTCAGCTTTTTTTATCTCATAATCTCTTTCTTCGAGTTTCTCTTGCATTACAAGTACCTGCACACGAGCCAGCCTGAATGGTCAAAATACATTATTTCAGAAATAGTTTAATACAATACAATACATCACATTAGATGAATTCAACATTATCATGTTGTGCAAGATTCAATTTCTACCACATATAGCACAGCAAGCTATGAAGAATTCAGCACTAAATCTTCTAATTAGGTAGAAAATAGTTAGTTTTTGCTGATAATAAGCCTTAAGAGTAAGTTATTAGTAAACAAAAGATAACTATTGGTAGTTAAAATATTAGCATGATTAACATTATCATAGATGCAAGGGCAGATCCGTGAATTTTGTTTAGGGTGAGATCAAATTTGTTTTCGAGATTATCTTAGCTCATCTTGAGCCGAGCCAGACAGGCGGTCAATTTCTTATAAAAAATCACAAGTCACAACTCAAGAGCTGATGAAAACCTACAACAAAAACAAAGCAGATCGACAAAATTGAAGATTGATTTGCCAAACTTAGACTTTGAACAACAGTTAATAACTAAGGAGGCTAAATTAACTTCTATTAGTTTAAGATAATAAAAAACCTAGCATATATAATCATCCCAAATAAGGAATTGATGTACTGCTCTAGATGTTTAATTTCATTTACAATCACAAACTTTAATTTCCTAGATTAATTAGTAAAGGTTAAGACCCTATGCATGTTATAACACCTATCAATAGAAAGATAAGTTATGTGTATTTGCAGAAATAGAAGAAGCAAAATAGAAACACTTTTGCTTATTTAGCGCACAAAAATAAGCTACTGACTCTAGCAATGTCAATAAACCATGATCTCTAGCAATAAATCTCTAACAATATCGTAACCTTAATTTCCTAAATTTCCCAAATTGATTCCACCCGAAATCAAAACCCTAATTTCCCAAATTGATTCCTAAAATCAAAAACTAAAACGAATTCTCATATCCTATATACAAATTCAATCTTATATCAAAAGCTATAGTACAAATTCAAAGTATTAAGGTATAAAACACTAACCCTTTTCAATTTAGCAAATTCGAATCTGGGATTGAAAGAGGAAGAAGAAGTTGATTGTTGTTGTAGTGTTACATTCAGTGTACAGGAGTCAGGAGAACATATGCAGACAGTCCGGTAGAAGAGGAGGCAAAGAGCCGAAAGTGGAGTTCAAAGGACAAGATTAAAGAAGATTACTGGTGAAGGGAGGTGCGGTGATTACCACTTATCAGAGAGGAATTGAACGTAGAAGAAAAGCGAGGTAGTGGTGCTGTCGGCTGCGTAAGGTCGTTTGTGAAGATAACGCTTATTGAAAAAGATGGGCAATGGGCCTATTGTTACACAAAACTACCATCAACTTCATTAATTGTTTTATAACTATGCAAGGAAAGATGATGCCAATCTCTTTGGTTTTAACTGAGCAAAATTGGTTTTTGTTTACACAAACAAGTAAACAACAGAATAATTACAAGCAAGAATTAAGATCAAATACATTTCCAATCAATTAAACTTAGATTTATTTTGGGTTTTTTTATCAACAATAATGCATTTGCATATCCCATATGACATTTACAAAGTGTAATTTTTTTCAAAATAACTGAAATAATTAGAAATCTTATTATAGGCATTTTGTCAAACACCTTGAGTGCATCACCTAAACATTGAAGACAAGGTATAATCAAATAAACAAAATCCTTTCCTCTAAATCTTCAAATCGGTTCAAACATAGCCACAGAGTTCTTTCCACATGGTAGATATATAAATATCGGAATTAGATTCAGAAACTCATCTCTCTCACTTTTAGCTTCTAATGTTTCCAAATTAGAAGGCTGAATTAATCAATCCTAAAGCCAAAATTCAGAAAATCAAACAGGAACACATAACCCCTAAAAATGAGTTGCTGCCTCCACCAATCAACTCTCTGAAATCATAAATCAAGGGGAGAATGAATAACCTGTTGAGAAAGAGGACCGAAGGAGGAGAGCTCGTTGCGAACAAGGTCTCCGGTGGCGAAGAGAGACGACTGGCATAGCCGCATAGGTGCCCTTCCGACGTCGGAGCACCCAAAAACACCCACTTAATGTTCATCTAGGGGGAATTCCGACAGTAGCAGAGAGGGAGAGAGGGACGAACGGCAAGAGAAGAGAGTCAGGAAGACAGAGAGGTGAGGGTGAGGGCAAGGGAGATGAGAAGCCAAAGGAACAGGGAGAGCTGGAGAAGCAAAGGGTTCAGAGTAGACTCGGAATTTCACAAAAGACCAGGGATAAAAGGGTGAATTTACTGTTTAAGAGGCCCTTCCTCGCTTTTTATGTATAGATATAGATATCCAAAAATCAATTAGCATATTAGATACGAATTGAATTTTTTTATATATAAATATCGGTTTTAGATTTTTTATAATTGTTGTTCAAGAATTTATTTTATATAAATGCGAGTTCAAGTTTTTATAATTGCAAGTTCAACAATTTTTTACATATAAATTTGAGTTCAAGATTTTTATTCTGTTAGATTCAGGATTTTATACAACTTTAGGTTTAAAAATCTTATATGTTCAATTTTTTTATAACTATGAGTTTCAAATTTATATAACGATAGGTTCAAGATTTTATATCTATGAGTTCAAAATTTCTAAAATTCATATAACGATATATTTTCAACCTACTTAATAAAATTTTAACATTTTTTATTTATCATACTTTAACCTTTTTTTTAATGTGGGTTCAAGATTTTAAAATCTTGAACTTACTTAATAAAATTTTGGACTAACCATTTTATAAACATAGGTTCAATTAATCAAGAAATTACAAATTTATTCATGAATTGTGATTATATCTATTCAAGAAATTAACACAAAATACAAACCTATAATCCTTTTGGACAAATATATGTCATTCTTTGTCCTTTACAAAAATGTATACATATCCATAGCCATTTGAACATATTCTTTTTATAATTGTGGGTTCAAGATTTATAAATCTTGAACCTAATTAATAAAAGATATAATTATAAGATCATAAACCTATAGTTATAAGAATATTGAATCTATGGTATAAATTCTTGAACTAGCATTATAAAATTCTTGAACGTACTTAATAAAATTTTGAACATATTGTTTTATAATTATGGGTTAAAGATTTTAAAATCTTGAACATACTTATAAGATCAAAATATTTCCAAAATGTTTATTATAATTGTGTGTTCAAGATTTTTTTTATAATAGGTTCAAGTTTTTTTTAATATTAACTTCTCTATCAAATTGTTAGTTGGGAAATATGTCACTATAAGTTTATTATAATATCAAAATATTTATAGAATGTTTATTATAACATGATGTATTATAAAATGTTTATTAAATATTTTTTATATTATGATGTATTGCCTCCATTTAAAGTAGGTTCAAGATTTTTAAATCTTGAACCCATAGTTATATATAGCCCTAAAGTGACATCTTGTTGTCTTATATTTCATATTGGCTTATTTAGTAGGTTCAAGTTTTTATTATGATGTATTGCCACCTTTTAAGTAGGTTCAATCTTTTTAAATATTGAACTCGTAGTTATATATAGCCTAAAGTGACATCTTATTGTTTTACGTTTCATGTCGGTTTATTAAGTAGGTTCAAGTTTTTATTATGATGTATTGCCTCCATTTAAATTAGGTTTAAGATTTTAAAATCTTGAACCCATAGTTATATCTAGCCTTAAAGTGACATCTTGATGCATTACAATTCATGTTGGTTTATTAAGTAGGTTCAAGTTTTTTTTATAGTGTATTGCCTTCGTTTATAGTAGGTTCAAGATTTTAAAATCTTGAACCCATAGTTATATATAGCCCTAAAGTGACATCTTGTTGTCTTATATTTCATATTGGTTTATTAAGTAGGTTCAAGTTTTTATTATGATGTATTGCCTCCTTTTAAAGTAGGTTCAATATTTTTAAATCTTGAACTCATAGTTATATGCTTATATATAGCCCTAAAGTGACATCTTGTTGTCTTACGTTTCATGTCGGTTTATTAAGTAGGTTCAAGTTTTTATTATGATGTATTGCCTCCATTTAAATTAGGTTCAAGAATTTAAAATCTTGAACCCATAGTTATATCTAGCCTTAAAGTGACATCTTGATGCATTACAATTCATGTTGGTTTATTAAGTAGGTTCAAGTTTTTTTTTATAGTGTATTGCCTTCGTTTATAGTAGGTTCAAGATTTTAAAATCTTGAACCCATAGTTATATATATCCCTAAAGTGACATCTTGTTGTCTTACCTTTCATGTCGGTTTATTAAGTAGGTTCAAGTTTTTATTATGATGTATTGACTCCATCTAAAGTAAGTTCAAGATTTTTAAATCTTGAACCCATAGTTATATCTGGCCGGCCCTAACGTGACATCTTACTTCCTTATATTTCATATTGGTTTATTAAGTAGGTTCAAGTTTTTTTCATAGTGTATTGCCTCCATTTAAAATAGGTTTAAGATTATTAAATCTTAAATCAATAGTTATATAGCCCTAAACTGGCAGCTTGAATTGATTACATTTAATGTACGTTGGTTTATTGAAAAGGTCCAAGTTATTTTTCTAGGTGTATTGCCTCCATTTCAAGTAGGTTCGTGATTTTTAAATATTGAACTCATAGTTATATATAGCCCTAAATTGGCATCTTGTTTTCTTACTTTTCATGTTGGTTTATTAAGTAGATTCAAGCTTTTTTCTTGGTGTATTGCCTCTATGCAATCGTAAATCTTGAACCCATATTTATATCTAGCCACAAAGTGACATCTTGTTGCCTTACATTTCATGTTGGTTTATTAAGCAGGTTCATGTTTTTATTATGATGTATTGCCTCCATTTAAAGTAGGTTCAAGATTTTTAAATCTTGAACCCATAGTTATATGTAACTATAAAGTGAAATCTTGTTGCCTTATATTTCATGTTGGTTTAAGGAGGTTCAAGTTTTTTAAATCTTGAACCCATAGTTATATGTAACTATAAAGTGAAATCTTGTTGCCTTATATTTCATGTTGGTTTAAGGAGGTTCAAGTTTTTATTATGGTGTATTACCTCCATATAAAATAGGTTCAAGATTTTTAAATCTTGAATCTATAGTTATATATAACCCATATTGGTTTATTGGGTAGGTTCAAGCTTATATTTACCAACTAGTAAGTATGTTGATTCTATAATAAACCTTTTGTAAACATTGTGATATTATAATAAACTTATATTGACATATTTATCGGCCAATTAACATTTGATAGGTAAGATAATATAAAAAGTCTTGGACCATCTTGAACCATAGTTATTAAAAAAAATCTTGAACCCACAATTACAATGAATATTTTTAAAATATTTTGATATTATAAGTAGGTTCAAATTTTTAAAATTGTGAACCCATAATTATAAAATAATATATATGTTCAAAAATAGGTTTAAGTTTTATTTTTATTTTTAATAATGATAGTTCAAGATTCAAGATTTTTATAGCTATAAGTTTAAATTATTATTTTTGTGAGGAAAGTTTAAATATTGTAGAATCTCTTATGAATTCTTGAAACTTGGCTGAAAACAGTTTTGGGATAATTTTCATAAATTTTAAAACTAAAACAAGGGCAAATTTTCAAATAAACTGAAAATATGGGAGGAGAAACATAATTTCACCTTCTTCTCCCTTAATCCGTTAGCCTCCATAGCCAAACCCTCCATTGGTGAGCTCCGACAAATTTCGGCGAGTTAGTGAGCACCGAAGGCAGCACGGAACCGGAAGGTAATGGTGGATACACGTCCAGGAGATGGAGGCGATTCCGCTGGTGGCTTCGAGCGACGCCGCCAATGGAGGAAAGCAGTGGTCGACGGTGGCACCGATGAATGTAAATCCAAAATTGGGGCTTTTTAATTTATGATGTTTTTATGAGAAATTTTTTAATAGGATTAGTCCTAGATGTCTTTAGAAAGTGTTGGAGTAGGTTTGAAGCTCGGGTATTTGGTGTAATGGGGGTATTGACTCCGACAAATTTAAGGGATTTTGCTCTCCGTCGACCAGCCCCTTGCCGCCATCTCCGCCGCCGCCTGAAACCACCATCAGCCTCCTCGGACCTTCTTGAAGTCGTATCCGCCGTCTCCTGCTACGCCGCCGTCGTCGTTGAAGTGATTCGACTCGATTCCCTGTTTTCTTAACAGAGAGGCGGGAGGTAGGGGATGAACAGATAGGGTAAAAGACATATTTACCCCTAAAAATACTAATATTTTTTTATTATTAGGAAAGAATTCGGGTGAGAAGGCTCTACCCGATAGCATCCTTACGGATGAGGTCTAAAAGACCAAGATTGTTGTAAATATCGACTCCCCGGGCAGAGTGGCAAAGGTGTGCAACCTTATCCGCCACTCTGTTACCCATACGGGGAATATGGAAGAAAGAAACTTCTTCCAAAGTCGATAAAAGGCTTTGTACATCTGACATGATTAATTCTATCTCCCACGGACATTTTGTTGCTTGACGTAGGTGATTAATGATTATACTAGAATCTCCCTCAATGTGTAACTTGTCGATCCTGAGTTGAAGGGCGTTTTGGATGCCTTGCTTTAACACAAGAGCTTCTGCAGTAATGGGGTTTTGCTTACCCAGCTTGCTATAGCATATTCGAATTGGTCTTCCCTCCCAATCCCTGATAATGGCACCAGCCGAGCTAATCGAGTTTGCTAGCGTGGATCCGTCGAAATTTAGTTTAAAGATCCCCATCGGTGGTTTATGCCATTTAATCCTAGAAGGCTTATTTTTTATCTTCAGATGGTTGGATCTTTGAATACGGGAGGGTGGGTCCTCTTCTAGACAGTCGTCTAAAAGAGAAGTTTTTTTCCAGTTTTCCCTATGGGTTGTAACAATACGGACTAGAGTATCCTTATCAGGGAAGGGAACTTGTCGAAACACAAATTGGTTCCGAGAGTACCATACTGACCACCAGACGAAAGCAAGCTCAGCCTTGGACGCGGAAGTGAGGTTGTTCCCAATAACCGAAAGGATAGGTTTTATGTCTCGCGAGAGATTTATCATATTGGATATTGTCGTTTTAGTGGTAGGAGGGAAGTTGAGTAGCGATTGCACATGGCCGCATTCAAATAACAGGTGAACCTCATCCTCGGCCACACAATTGCATAAGCTGCAGGTTGAAGGCACAGGAGTCCCTCGAGCAGCTAACCTGGAGGCAGTTGGAAGACCATTCTGGCATACCTTCCAAAGGAAGTTCTTGATCTTTGGTGGGATGTCCAATTTCCATATCCATGCATTTTCGTCTAAGTGAAGTGAAGATTGGGAAGTAATCAATTTATACGCACTTGAAGTGGTAAACCAACCTTCTCTATCCGGCCACCAGTAGAGCCGATCCTCTAAGGTGGATATAGGGAGGGGAATGTCCAGAATTTCTTGCACTATGCTATCTGGGAGGACGGTGACAAGCTTCTCCTTTCACCAAATCCCACCCAGGATATAATCACTAACTGTTTCCTCTACATTTCTAATCTGAGGGCAGTCATCCCCTAAAAATACTAATCCACACACGCTTCTCATTTTCCCTTATTTATATTTTTCAATCAATCAAATTGCTCCTCACGGTTTTCACCATAAAAATTGGTTTTCACCGGAGTCGATCCGTGTGTGTGTGTGTGTGTGTGTATATATATATATATATATATATATATATATATATATATATATATATACACATATATATCGGTTTTCTTATTGGATGATTTGCACCAATATACCAATTCACACCCAACTTTGCAAAAATAACCACGGGGTGGATTATTTGTATGGGAATGACAAAATGTCATTTTTGCAAAATTTTTGGGCACCTTCCCAACAGGTTGAAGGTAACCAAGGGAGAGAGAGGAGGAGAGAGGGAGACCCACTTTAATTGTTTTAAACTAATTTTTGACCATTTTTATTTGTTAAATTTAAAAAATAAATATATTTTTGAACTTAATTTAATTTTATCTATCTATAGACACCCACTTTATACATGTTTATGAAAAAAAATATTTCGAAGTAAAGTTGGGTCTACATCGTATCTTAATCTCAATTTACAATTTACGCTTACTAGCCAGTAACTATTTTTGCCTAGCCAGCAACTACTTTTGCCTAGCCACTAACTACGATCTCTTAGTCAATATAAGACTAACCCCTGTTCAACCCTCCGCTTCACCTTGGTGTCCGACGAGGCAAAGAGCTACATGTCGTGGCCGAAGGGAACCCCCTCCATCCATCTCTACCACCCTTTCTCCACAAATCTCCGTCCATCTCCACAAATCCGACCGACCTCCACACATTTCCATTTTACCTTTCACAAAATCCAAAAAAAAAAAAAAAAAGAGAAAGAGCCACCACGACCGCCGCCCTCCACCCCGCCATCGTCAGCCTCAGGCCTCAACTTCCCCTTCTTCCTTCTCCTGTTCGGCTGTTGTGAACCCTCTCTCTCTCCCTCACTCTCCCTCATTTGCTTTGTCTTAAATCCCGCCCAAACACACCTCCAAAATTTCAAACTCCCGCCAAAAAAAAAAAGAAAAAGTTACGATTTATGCTTACTAGCCAGTAACTACTTTTCCCTAGCCACTAACTACGATCTCTTAGCCAATATAAGACTAACCCCTGTTAAACCCTCCACTGTTCAACCATCCGCTTCACCTTGGTGTCCGGCGAGGCAAAGAGTCGTCGTGGCCGAAGTGAACCCCGTCCATCCATCTCTACCACCCTTCCTCCACAAATCTCCCTCCATCTCAACAAATCCGACCGACTTCCACACATTTCCATTTCCCCTTTCACAAAATCCAAAAAAAAAAAAAAGAGAGAGAGAGAGAAGAGGAAGAACCACCAAGACCGTCGCCCTCCACCCCGCCGCCGTCAACCTCAGGCCTCCACTTCCCCTTCTTCCTTCTCCTGTTCAGTTGTTGTGAACTCTCTCTCTCTCTCTCCCTCCTTTGCTTTGCCATAAATCCCGCCCAAACCACCTCCAAAATTTCAAACTCCCTCCAAAAATTTTAACCCACTATAATGGGTAAGGGTGACTTGTTATTTTTGCAAATAAAAGTTACTTTTTGACATTTAACTAATTTTGTATGGGGGAGAGACATTTTTGCAAAGGGATGATAAAGTTGTATATTGGGTACCATTTTCTCTTTCTTATTTTGAACACATTTTTCTTTTTTTTTAAGAATTATATTTTTAAATTTAATTCCAAATGATTTTTTTTATTTACAACTAATGGAGAGAGAGCGCGAGCATAGCCTAAGTCGTGAGAGACTTGGGAGCCTTCCGGTGGGTGATCCGCCAGATCAGTCCTTCGGTTCGAAACCCCCTATTACTGTCACTGATGACGACAAGCTTCACGAATCGGCCACCAAGAGGTTGCGAAGGGAGGAGGGTTCCTCGACCGACATGGAAGTGGAGAGGGCGCCGCCGCCGCAGAATGAAAATGGAGGCTTCCCGACGCTAGAGGAAGCCATGGGAACCAAGCGCGGAACAGAGAGTAGTTATCGGGAGATCCTAGTTTCCGGTGGCGAGACAGGATACGGAATTCACCACAGCAACCCCATATACCAGCAACCTGAGGAAGAGGAAGGATATGAAACGGAAGATGATGTGTCCCCAGCAGTTGACGATCCGGACTGCCCGACCATCGTACTCAATGCGGATCAGAAGAAGGAGCTTTGGAAGCCCTGGAAGGATACCCTGATCATCAAATTCTTCGATAAGGGGCCAGGCTATATGCAGCTACATCGGAGACTTGTGCACAAGTGGTCACTAACGGCACCATTCAAGCTCGTGGACTTGGGAAATGACTATTTCATTGCTTGCTTTGCAAACAAGAAGGACTACGAGCACGTGCTGATGGAAGGTCCGTGGCTACTAGGCGACAACTATTTGTCAATCCGGAAGTGGGTTCCACGCTTTGATGCTTACAATGAAGAGATCACCAAACTCACGGTGTGGGTCCGAATCCCGTCCCTCAACATTGAGTATTTCGACGAGCGATTCCTTCGAATGATTGGAAACATGATAGGGAAAGTTCTACGGGTAGACAACACGACAGCCACCGCCGACAGAGGGCAATTCGCACGGCTGAGCGTCGAGGTCGACCTGACTAAGCCACTGTTATCAAAATTCCGGTTGGATGGGAAAACCTGGCCAATTCAGTATGAGGGTTTACGGATGCTGTGTTTCGCCTGCGGTAAGGTGGGACACCACTCTGATTCTTGTGGTAAAACTCCGGCTGACAATGCTACTGAACATGAGGAAGCCACTGAGGCCTCAATGACTGCAAGGAAAGTGGAAGAAGAGAAATTCGGGGAGTGGATGAAAGCGAAGAAGACCACCAGCATCGCAACCCGACAACGGCCAAACACAATACCACTGAAGCGCCACCGGGAAGTGCTACCTCGCCATCGGACACATCCACCACAGAGAATCCCCCGAAAGAGTCGGGCCAATCTGATCC
Organism: Persicaria maculosa; assembly: GCA_963922045.1. Taxonomy (NCBI): domain Eukaryota; kingdom Viridiplantae; phylum Streptophyta; class Magnoliopsida; order Caryophyllales; family Polygonaceae; genus Persicaria; species Persicaria maculosa. The sequence continues at coordinate 21,124,788 of OY998251.1, read as the reverse complement.
GGTGGGCCACGCTTCAAGATTTTCTGCTCTTGAGAATCTGGGAGAAGAGGCAATCAAGGAAAGTGAAGATTTGGTAGTTTCCACCGATTTGAATTCAAATCCCAATCTAACGGCCAATCCTAACCCGATACAGAGAGAGGCCATTAATATTGACCATTCCCAAGCCACCAAAAGCCCAATTAAATCCACAAACAAAAATAAACCCAATTCCGACACGAGCTCTAACCCACCACCGAGCCCACCCAGTACCGCCTCATCCACGCCCCTAACTACTCCCAGGTCTCCAAAGACCGACAATACCCCCAAAGCAAACCCACCATCCCCCACAAAAACCAATCCTCCTAAAAGAACCCTAGACGTCGATCCCAGAGTCAAACCGACAGCCTCTCACCAACAGAAGTTCACCAAAACATACTCCCGCCCCCCTCCTTCCAATGGGGGATCCTCGTCCAAGAGTAATCCCCGAGGTGGAGAGCATAAGGGTAACCGGAAACCGGCATATAGTGATCTCAAACCACCGGACGGGTCCGTTCCTCCCGTTCCTCCCACGAGTGGCAAACAAGATGATCGTCGAATTCCAACCATTGGTAGCGGAAGTGAATCTGCAACTACTATGCACAATCTCCATGCCTCCGTGAATGCAGAGAGCATTTGAAAGATATGTGGAAGCGGCTTGCTATGCAGGAATAAATGTCCAAGCTTTACACAGGGACACGTTTCATGAATGGGTTACCATGATAGAGCTCAACATCTTAATTTGGAACACGCAGGGGGCAGGTGGCCCTCGCTTTATAAATGCTTTACGTGAAATAATCAGGCAGCACAATCCTAGAGTGCTCGCTTTGGTCGAAACTCATGTAAGTGGTCAGACGGGTGATGAGGTTTTTCGGCGAATTGGTTATGATGGCATCCGTAGAGTTGAGGCAAATGGGTTCGCTGGGGGGATTTGGTTGCTTTGGAGGACGTCTGAAGTAACGGTTTTTCCAGTGCATCTCAACCCACAACATGTGACAATTGAAATTATCCGAAGAGGGGAAGAACCTTGGGTTTTCTCAGCCATATATGCAAGTCCCGAGGAGACCCGCAGGGCGGAACTTTGGGAGATATTGACTGACTTTGCTCGGACCAACAGAAAGCCATGGGTTATTGCTAGAGACTTCAATGCCACCGCTCTATCCCACGAACGTTCGCAAATATCCAGGGGCACTAGGAGGTCTGATTTGGAGTTTGCAGAATGGATTGATCGCTCGGAGCTCATCGATTTGGGATTCTCAGGCCCAAAGTGGACATGGACTAATCGCCGGGATGTTCCTGGTTGGCGAGCTGCGCGCCTTGACAGGGCCCTATGCACGGAGAATTGGAGAGTCCGGTTTCCAGAAGCTGAACTCTTGCACCTCTCGGCACCCCACTCTAATCATGTGCCGTTACTCCTCCGGGTTGAAGGAAGCCATCCCCCCTCGCACAACAACAGGCCATTTCGTTTCCAATCAGCTTGGATGTCGGACGAGGGGTTCCAACCATTCTTGAGGACTCACTGGAGTCGGACGGAGCCGCTGCCTGGGGCACTGTCAAATCTGTCTGAGGATCTGTCAAGGTGGAACAAGGAAGTATTTGGAAATATTTTCAAACGAAAGAGAATTTTGTATGCCAGGTTAGGGGGGATCCATCGGAGCCTTTCCAATGGCCCGTCGAGGGGTCTCATCAATCTAGAAAGGAGACTACGAATGGAACTGGAGGACGTTCTAAATCAAGAACAACAGCTTTGGCTTCAGAAATCTCGTTCACAATTCATGCTTGAGGGAGACAGGAACACACGGTTCTTCCACCTCTCGACTCTCATCAGGAGGAAGGCGAACAAAGTGACGACCTTGCAAACAGAGTCGGGTGAATGGATACACTCGGACAGGGATATAGAAGAGTTAGCACTAAACCACTTTGCAAACCTGTTTACCGAAGACAACCCAAGTTCATCTACCGTATCCCTCAACACCGGAGCCACATTCCCAGAGATTACAGTGCAGGAGGTGACTCGGCTTTCGAGAGTGGTGACACCTGCTGAGATATGGGAAGCGCTGCGTCAAATGGGCCCCCTCAAGGCCCCGAGTCCGGACGGCTTCCCTGCAACCTTTTACCAACAGAACTGGGAGGTGGTGGGAGACAGAGTCGTTCAAACCATCAAACAACTACTCAACCAAGGCAACTTCCCGGAGGATATAGCGAATTCACTCATGATTTCGATCCCGAAATGTGAATCGCCGGAGAAGATTACACAGTTTCGCCCCATTGCTCTTCTAAACGTGGTATTCAAGATGGCCACAAAGGTGATTGTAAATCGCCTCAAACCGATCGTGCGAAAGATCGTAGGGCCAATGCAGTCAAGCTTCCTCCCGGGTCGCCACATCTTTGACAATGTACTGATTGTGCAAGAAATTCTCAATTCAATGAATGCTAGATCTCCCCGAACGAGATGGATGGTGCTGAAAGTTGACTTAGAAAAGGCCTACGATCGGATCCGTTGGTCCTTCCTAGAAGAAACTCTGAAATTAGCAAATCTACCGGATCAGCTGGTGCAAGTGATCATGAAGTGTCAATCGAGTGGCCTGACGCGCCTGCTTTGGAACGGGGGGACTGCTGGAAGCTTTGAGGCCTCCCGGGGAGTCCGTCAGGGAGACCCCTTGTCGCCATACCTGTTCGTCCTCTGTATGGAAAGATTATCCCACCTGATCATTGATGCAGTGAATTCGGGTGCTTGGAAACCGGTACAAGGGGGTGGAACTCCGATCTCCCCCCTATTTTTCGCGGACGATTTGCTACTGTTTGCTGAAGCTACGAACGACCAAGTCCCGGTCATTCAAAGCTGCTTGTCCAGATTCTGCGAAGCCTCAGGGGAGCGCGTCAATAACAGGAAGAGTAGTATGCTATTCTCTCGCTATGTATCTGAGGACACCGCGACTGCCATTAGCAATGGACTGAACATCACAAAGACGGAGGACCTGGGGTTACACTTAGGAGTTCCGACAATGACCGGTCGGAGACCGACGGGGAAGTACCAGTTCTTGCTCGACAAGATCACAGGCCGGCTGCGGGGATGGCAAGCTAAGACTCTATCGCTCGCAGGCAGAGTTACCTTAGCAAAATCAGTTCTCACAAGTTTGCCTTGGTATGTAATGAAAACATCTTTAATCCCGAAAGGAATCTGCCAGGAGATTGACAAGAAAGTGAGAGGCTTTATATGGGGCTCATCCGATGGAAACCGGCGAGTCCATCTCCTGCCATGGGAAACGGTGACAACTCCAATTTCGGCTGGGGGGTTCGGGGTCAGACGCATGGAGGAATCGAATCAGGCTAATTTGGCCAAATTGAGCTGGAAAATTCTCCAAGAACCGGACACTCTATGGGCGAGAGTGATCAGGGGGAAGTACTGCAACAACAGGAGAGATGCAGATATGTTTGAACACAGGGGATGTTTCTCTTACTCATGGAAAGGAATACTATATGGGGCTGAGCTGATGACCAAGGGGATTAGACACACTCCGGGCAACGGAAACCGAATTCTCTTCTGGCTGCACCGATGGATAGGCGACAAGCCGCTGCTGGACATGGCGGCGACACCAGTGCCTGAACCACTTCTAGGAGCCACTGTGGCGGAACTATGGAACTCCTCAGACTGGGATTGGGCTACGCTGCAACCATACCTCACGGACACAATGGCCCTACTTCTGCAAGCTCATCCGATTTCTTCAAACGCGGAGGAGATTGATGGCTATTGTTGGGGCCACTCCTCTTCTTCGATTTTCACGACAAGTTCAGCATATCAGCTGGCTCTCCCAATGGTTAGTCGGTCAGAATTCAATTGGAAAGCAATCTGGAGGGCTCCGGTTCAGCAGCGTGTTCGGCAATTTATGTATCTTGTGGCAAAGGACAGCATTCTGTGTAATGCTACGAGACTCAGAAGGCACCTAACTACCTCTGCAGCATGTCCATTCTGTGGGGAGGACGAGACTGGCCTGCACGTCTTGCGTGACTGCGCAGATGTGAAATCGGCATGGCTCTATCTTGAGTCGCATCGCTTACCCGAGCAATTCTTCTCGCTCGACATGAGAGGATGGTTACTCTGCAACCTTTCCATTTCTGACGCCAGAAGTTCTCTGTTTGGATATTTCATATGGTTCACTTGGAGAAGGAGAAACGATAAGATTTTCTGGGGAGTTTCGGAAGACATGGCCTCGGTGGTCAATAGGGCGAAACTGTCAGGGGGTTTGTTTGAGCAGACTTGGTGCAAACATAGCCTGAGTCTACCCAATTCAATCACCCCCCCTCGACAAAGCATGTGGTCTGCCCCCCCCCCCCCCCCCCCGCCGAATTGGGTGAAGCTCAATGTCGATGGATCATCTCGTGGTAACCCGGGCCTCGCTAGCTGTGGTGGAGCTCTGCGTGATGTGAATGGAGGTTTTATGAAAGGTTTCCACGTCAAATTGGGAATCTGCTCAGCCCTTCGGGCGGAACTATTCGCGATTTACCATGGCATACGGATGTGCCAGGACATGGACCATCGGCGCGTACTCCTTGAAACAGACTCGGCTAGAGTCTATACGCTGCTACAAGGTGAACCACCACAAGTTCATACTGATCTGCTTCTGATACGCCAGTGCCGCCACCTGATCAGCTCCCCAGGATGGACATTTGAAATCCATCACATTGATAGAAAGGCAAATATGGTTGCCGACGCGCTAGCAAATATGGCTCACACCGCCCCCAACGACATCAACACGGTCGCCGTCTTTGAGACCCCCCCCATTGCCTATTATTTCTTTTGCTGCTAATGACAGCTCCTTGTACATTTTGCATTCTACAGACTAGTTGCTAATAAAACTGGGCTTTAGCCCTCTTGATGACCAAAAAAAAATACTTGATCTTGGCCAAAAGGTGAGAAAGATTACTAGTTTGGGTGTTTCTTTCTTGAATTTGTAATAACACTTAAAAACAATGCACTTGCAAGAATCCAAGATATAGGAATGGTCGTGGTGGACGTGTTATCGAAAGGACGTTCCCATGGAAGTTTCTTGTGTTCTGGCCATTGTGCAAACGGTATTATAGTTGATTGCAATTGCACCTCATCACCAAGTTAATAGTTTGATAGGTTGTTTTTTTACTTGTCACTGTGCAAACTGTGTAGTATATCAATTCACCAAAAATGTCTGCTAATCGAATCAATTCACCAAACTGTGTAGTATATCAATTCACCCAAGTTATACATGAGATAAAAAAATATTATTTACCAAATGTTTTACATTAGCAGTAACGTGTGTAGTGGCAAATACACAAATCCATTAGCAGTTCATTCATTCAGCATCTAACCTATCTATGCCAAAACTCCCAATTCGAAAGCCAAGACACTTGATCAAACCAAAATACAGCAGCCAAAGACACTTGAAACCTGAAAGGATGAACTCATCATCGCGTACTATTGCGCATCGACTTCAGTCACTAAGGCCTCATTTTAGTCATTTAGAGTCTGCAATACTGCTTTTGGTTCTAATCCTGGAGGGCTTGTTAGAAGCGTGTGAAACTCTTCCTCTAGGAGGTCTATCTGACACCAAACTTCTGTTGACAACATATGCAGGCCGCGATGGCACTGGTAACGACACAGTCCATCACCCAAGCCATTAAGAAATTTGCTCCACCCGATCCACCCATCATCCACTAACCCTTGCATCCATATCCGATCCATCCATCATCCGCGGGTTATTGGGTGGATCGGGTGAAATATATGGGTGAGAAATTTCATGTAAATGTCCACCATGATTTTCAAAATGGAAATAAAACTTAATAAAAAATTAAATTAAATTTTAATAAATTAAATTTAAAATACTCATCATTCATAAATTTCACAAAAAATAAAAAAAACTCAAACTATCAAATCAAGTTACATATAATATATAAGTTGCGTAAAAGATATGATAAAACTTCATATAATAAACAATTTTAGTGGATCGGGTGGGTGGATCGGGTGATGGATCGGGTGGTGGATTGGACACCCCTTCATCCATATCCGATCCGATCCATCATCCATTAATCCATCATTATTTATCCATTTCTTCGGGTTTTCATCCACATATTCGGGGTGGATTAATGGATGGATCGAGTCTTCGCGGGTTGATTTCCATCTCTAATATGAATAGCAAAATAGACATTAAATAAGCCAGCTATGTAATACCTAGTCTCTATATATGGACACAAATGTTGTAACAAACATTTGAATGACAGATTGGCATGATTTGATTTTCTCAGAAGATGGTGGGCGGACCATGCTTGCTCCACCACCATAACTGAAACTTTGTCCTTCCTTTCTTCATCCCCAATCAAGTCACTGTTGCATTCAAACTTTCATTCAAAAAAGATCAATCCAAATTCGATTACAGATTTCTCGGATTGTAACAACTATTACTTACAAAAATGTCTTCTTTTTCTTTTAATGAACACACTTGCTCAAAGATTGAGTGATTGACTACCAATGGATCAAAAACTAGTTAATCTGTATCACTATCAATAGCAAATATGCTCCCTTGTTTTCAATGTAACCACTGCATAGTCTGCATCTATCGAGGATGCAGTTCTGTAATCGATTCCTCTTCTCCTGTACTTTGTGGTTGTGAGTCTCTTTTCAAATGTTTTTGCAGAACATATGCAGGTTGGGAAGGCACTGACAGCGAGAGAGACTCGGAGTTGAGCATGAGATTTACTCGAGACATCACTGGTCGATTTTCTGGATCTGCCTGAATGCACAGCAAGCCAATGTGTAGGCATCTCATGATCTGAGCTCTTGAAGCGGATATCAGTGTCGAATCTACTACTTCAGCAGTTGTACCCTCCGTCCAATGCCTCCATACCTACAATATGTACAACACAAACCATTTATTACAAGTTTGACAAGTCCAAAACCTTGAGCCTTTCAATGTATGCCCAAGTTCACTCTTGATTATAAGATTGCATCATACAAAAAAATAGAAACAAAAGGTAATGGAGTTCAAATGGGAATTGTTCCAAGCTTACTGAGGTGAGAAGGTCCGGACTGTCGTCTTCCTGGATGCCAGAGTTCCTTTGGCCACAGATAATCTCCAAAATCAAAACACCAAAGCTGTACACGTCAGACTTAGCAGAGATGACTCCAAAACTCGCATATTCTGGAGACATATAACCGCTGCAGAGATAAACACTTGGGTCATTTTTCCCATATAGAATCACAAAATCTTCACCTGATTTCCAAGTGGGGAAAGAATCAAAACTAAAGTCCCAACCAAGAAAGCAATCACTTACAAAGTACCAGCAATTCTCCCTGTATCAGCATGAGTTTGATCAGCGTGAAACAACCTAGCCATGCCAAAATCTGCAATTTTTGGATTCAGGTGAGCATCCAACAATATGTTGCTGGCTTTAAGATCACGGTGAATGATCCGAAGCCTAGAATCTTCGTGCAGGTAGAGAAGGCCTCGAGCAATGCCTAGTATGATTTTATAGCGAGTATGCCAGTCCAAAGAAACTTCCTTGTTTTTACCTGCAAAGATATGAATGTACAATACAAGGTTAGCATAAGATAGTAGTAGTATGGAGCATCATTCATTCGCCCTCTAAAAGACCAATTTTAAGGTAAAGCATACCAAACAAGAAATGATCGAGGCTTGCATTTGGAACAAATTCATATATCAGAAGCCTTTCTTCCCCTGCCAAGGAAAACCCGAGGAGCCTAACCAGATTACGGTGTTGAAGCTTAGCAACTAACTCCACCTCAGTCCTAAATTCTAATTCACCTTGCAGTGAATTCCTTGCCAACCTCTTGACTGCAATTTCTTGCCCATTCGTTAACACACCCTGAAATTTACAGCATTGCAAACCTAATTGATAACTGTTTCTTTTTCATAATAGATGATGAGATAGTTGTTTTGTTATACCTTGTATACTGTGCCAAATCCACCTCTCCCAAGCTGATTGGCCTCTGCAAAATTATGCGTCGCATCTTTGATTTCGCCATAAGTGAAATGTAATGTTTCAGTGCTCGTTATTTCATCATCCATCCCCAATTCATTTTTGGCTATTTTCCCTTCCCTTCTTCGTTGTCTCAAAAGGAAACAAGCGATGACAGAGAGTAATAAACATACAACTGTTACAACAACAACAACAACAACAACAATGACAATTTTGGATGCCGTGCTCCCCTTTTCTGCAAGAAGAAACATAAAATCTTTGGGTGAATACAACAGTTAACACAAAATTTCTAGCAAAAGAATTAAATAGAATAGACTCACCTCTAGTGGGAGTCACAGGTGATGATAGTTCTGATGTTGGTGTCTTTGATGGGGATGGGGATAGGGATGGTGATGGCGTTGCAAGTGCAGGCGTATCAAATGCATCTGAGAACTTATATACTTCAAAGCGAACATTACAGCTTGGTAGGAAAAGTCTTGCTCCCTTGTATGTTACACAGCAATTTGCAAGCGTAGATATTGACTCCGAAAGACAATTGCCACAATCAGACTGGGACAAATCTGGAGTACATTGTGTATATGCATATAGAGTCATAGTAGCAGATACATTAGCTTGACCAATAGCATACTTAAGGGTAGAGTTCCCAGCTTCTGCCTTACTCTGTAGCCTTGCAAACAAGTCAGAAAGAACGAGAGTGAAATCGTTCTGATCCACTGTCTGGAACCTATTCCTTATCCACCACCCGGGGTTATATTCCACAACTCCGAATATAGATCGATTGGTATACCGCAGCATACAATTATCATACCATCCTATAACCTGCTTCTGGTTAGTGCACAAGCCAATGAGGTTGGCTGTCGCATTCTTGAGACAACTGCGGCAGTCAGCTAGCAAGACATCACCTCGGCACATCCCGATCCCATTGACTCTATTGGGATCCAAACCAGCAGAGAAGTTGTAAAACCCATAGGTGATGTTGGAATTGGAAGAAATATCAGAAAGGAGGGTGTTGAGATTTTGTTGGTAGGTGCTATTACTAGTGTAATTCCCATACGTGTTGTCACACATGTAATGAACAAAATTGGATTGGGAAGAGGAGAGAGTAATAAATTGGAACAAAATGAGAAGCAATCCCAAAGTATCCACCATCTTCAGCTAATTAAAAGCTGTGAAACCAATAAAAGAGTGATGAGTTTATAATGATGCCATGCCATACACCATATGACTTGAGTAAACTGTGCAAGCTGTGAAACCAATAAACTTGCTTTTGCAATTGGCCTTTTTTGGCATTTCCTCGAAGGCAACAACAGTAAGAGAACAATGACCACTTACCAGAAGGGAGAAGATCAACGGATGAGTCAATTGTGACAACCTTTCGTTTGCAAGTGGCATAAAAAGGAATCATCTTTCCCCAATATTCTGGTCGAAAACTAGGGATTTTGGCCAACGGGTTGCAAAGACTTTGAACTTAGCAATTACACAAATCTAAGCTCAAAAAGAGCCTACAAATTTCGACCAAAAGAAAGAATGGCTAAAAATGGAAATTCCAGAGCATCGGTTCCCCTCTTACATGAATCTTGGAAAATCATGTATCGGTTTTCTTATTTTGAAGAAATTTTTTTTTTCTTTTTGTTTTAAGAATTATATTTTCAAATTTAATTCGAAATGACTTTTTTACAAAGAAAGTCGGTTCGAGTTAGAGAGGCTGGAAAACAAGTTATCGGTTCATTGAGCGAACTGGTAAGAACATACCGTATACTATACTTGATCTTGGCCAAAAGGCTGAGAAAGATTACTAGTTTGGGCGTTTCATTTGATAATACTTAAAACAATACACTTGCAAGATCTAGGAATGGCCGTGGTGTATGTGTTAGATCTTGCAAGTGTGTATTGGTTTGAGTGTTATCAAAAGGACGTTCCCATGGAAGTTTCTAGTGTACTTGACATTGTCCCGGCGGTATTATAGTTGATAGCAATTTCACGGTGAAATTGTTATCAAAAAAATAGAAGAGAAACAAAAAATATTGAAAGAAAATGTTAAATGTATAATTTAACCATAAGTATGACATGTTTTTAATGAAATAGTTGAAAAAAACAAAAGAATAGAGAGAAATGAAAAAGAATTAATACTATAGTAAAACAAAGAAAAAGTGAAGGTGTTGAGAATTGAACCCAAAAATCTTCAGATTTTAATTCTCTTTCCTTTATTCCTTCCTTAACACTTGAGCTACATAGAACTCTTATTTCAAACATTATTTAAATATCTTATATTACCTTAAAAATACTAAATATATGCAAAAAAAAATTATTATTTTTTTGTATTTTTTTCCGCCAGGGGTGCTCGAGCACCCCCAAGCACCCCCTGGCTCCGCCACTGATTTCACCTCATCGCCAAGTTAATAGTTTGATAGGTTGTTTTTTTACTTGTCACTGTGCAAACTGTGTAGTATATCAATTCACCAAAAATATCTGCTAATCGAATCACTTCCCTTATTTCAGAGAGAGTGCATTTTAGGCCCAAGTTATACATGAGATAAAAAAAAAAATTATTTACCAAATGTTTTGCATTAGCAGTAATGTGTGTAATGGCAAATAGACAAATCTATTAGCAGTTCATTCATTCAGCATCTAACCTATCTATGCCAAAACTCCCAATTCGAAAGCCAAGACACTTGATCAAACCAAAATGCAGCAGCCAAAGACACTTGAACCTGAAAGCATGAACTCATCAACACTAGTCAACGAGGCCTCATTTAGAGTCTGCAATACCGCTTTTGGCTCTAATCCTGGAGGTCTTGCTAGAAGCCTGTGAAACTCTACCTCTGGGAAGTCTATCAGACACCAAACTTCTGTTGACAACATATGCAGGCCGCGATGGCACTGGTAACGACACAGTGTGGTTGCTCAGCATTAGGTCTACTGTGGACATAGTTGGCCTGTCATCTGCCTCTTCTTGAACACACAGCAGTCCTATGTGTATGCATCTCATGATTCCGTGTCTAGGACCGCCCTTTAGTTGTCGATCAACCACATCCATGATTCTGCCTTGCTTCCATTTTCTCCACACCTGGATGATGAAATATCCAGATGAACCAAATGATGTACAAACTACAAACCTTCAGCTTCAGTTGTTCAACATTTTCAGACTTTTTGCTGATGCAATTTTTGTAGTTAGATTATGATCAGACTATGCCCAAGGCGGCCTTTTTTTCGCCACATACAGAGAAATTTAGAGAAAACCTTGCGCTTACCATAGTTATCAGGCTGTCTTCATTTTCGCCGTTAGAGATATCACTGTTGCTTTGACCACTCAAAATTTCCAGGACAAGAACACCGAAGCTGTACACATCGGACTTAATTGAGAAAAGCCCGTGCAATGCATATTCTGGAGCCATATATCCGCTGAAGACACAGTAATACTTTAGACAGGTGCTTCACTGTTTTGATCAGACTATGACATTGGAGAACGCACTTAAACAATTAATGCAGTAGATGGTAAGTTGTTTTTAGGCAATTGGAGAACTTGTGTTGCATTTTTAGTTTCCAGCACTTGCAAATCCTTAAACTGACTTTCATATAAAGAAAATGCATTTTTAATTATGACAGTTAAAGATCAATCCATTATTCAGTCAGTGTCAAACTCATATCTAGGATGATTTAAGCCTGAATTTGTACAAAAAATAAAAATTTAATAACTCTAGAAATCTTCAAATAAATTATGTTTTGCAGAAATTCTGAAAAGATACCCACTTCGAAAAAACTATGCATTCAGTTTATCAATACTGGAAGTTCATTGAGTTGCCAAATAAATTAGTATGAAAGCTGTTCATGAACGTGTAAGTAATTTCTCTCAATTCAACCAGTGAATCACTTACAAGGTACCGGCAATTCTAACTGTGGCAGCTTGACTTTCATCTTCATGAAATAGTCTTGCCATGCCAAAGTCCGAAATCTTCGGATTCATCTCTACATCCAGCAGTATGTTGCTGGCTTTGAGATCGCGGTGGATAATTTTAAGTCTAGAGTCTTCATGTAGGTAAACAAGCCCTCTAGTAATGCCTTCTATGATTTTGTAGCGAGTGTTCCAATCAAGGTTAGAACGCCTACTCGCATCTGCATGATCACAATATAAGAAATCATAATCCATAAGAGGATTTTAAGCTAGCAAACTATCATATAGAAAGGGAAATCATACCAAACAAGAAATTATCTAGGCTTGCATTAGGCAAATATTCATAGATCAAAAGTCTTTCTTCTTGTTCGAAGCAGAAACCTAGGAGCCTGACCAAATTACGATGCTGAAGCTTTGCAACCAAAAGAACCTCGTTCTTGAATTCCTTTTCTCCTTGGCTGGAGTCCTTATCCAGGCTCTTCACTGCTATTTCTTTTCCATTGCCTAGCACTCCCTGTTGAATGAATCTCGTAAGTTTTTAGGTTTAGAGCTAAAAATGGTATGCCCAGAACCAAAGAGAGCATTGATCACATACCTTGTACACTACGCCGAAACCACCTCTGCCTAGTTTGTTAGCCTCTGAAAAGTTCGCAGTGGCAGATTTGATTCTTTGAAAACTGAGCTGCAAGGACTCGATAGTACTGATCTCATCTTCATGAACTGACTCCTCACTAACCTTATCCAATCCCTTTTTTCTTTGTCTCAATACGCAACAGATTAAGATGATCAATAGTAAAGTTGTAACTGTTACAACAGCGACAATTAGAACAACTTTGAATCTGTCACTCCCTTTTCCTGCATATTTCAATAACAAATTTAAGCCCTGGATTGGTAGATCTCAAAGTTTGTCAAGTCTAATGAATTACAGAATGAACTCACCTTTGCCTGTAGTTGTAGGAGATGATGGTATGGCAGCAGGAGTTGGTGTTAAAGATGAAGGCGCAGAAGGTGGTGGCGGTGTAGATCCAGAAGCATTACTCGTTGAAATCTCGTACATTTCGTATCTCAGATTACAGCTAGGACTGAAAACTCGTCCACCCATTTTCGCATAACAACAATACAGAATATCATTTCTCGCTCTCTCAAGGCAGTTATAGCAATCCAACTCGTTTAAATCCGGAGTACACTGCATGTACGAATACAAATTCGAGAAGCCGTCTATGCTGACACTCCCCATTGCAAACTTCAGCTTGGAATCACCTGAAGAGGCCTTGTCCCTTAATCCTTGCACCAAACCAGACAGCTTGTCGTTGAACCGACCCACATCAGAAGCATTATTAACATTCCACATATAGAACCCTGGAAGATCTTCCCTGACTTGGAATATTGATCGGCTTGAAAACCGTAGCATACACTCATCATACCATCCAATAGCTTCCTTCTGGTTCGGGCAGAGCTTCCTGAGCTCATAAACTGAGCTGTTGAGGCAACCGCGGCAGTCAGCAACCGAAACATCACCCCTGCACATTCCAATCCCATTAACTTCATCCGTTCCCTGCCCAACCGAAAGGTTATAGAAGCCATAGTCAATTTGGGTATCAGAAGATATATCATCGAGGAGTGAATCTAGATTTTCTTTGTAGGTGCTGTTATCAGTGTAGTTTCCATTTGTATCAACACAGAAGTGATACAGGAAACTTGGTTGTGCAGTAAGGGGAGGAATCAAATAAAACATGGCCAAAAATAGCCCCCAAAAAGCCATTGATTGATTTGATTCCTCTAAAGCAAGCCTCTCAAGAAAATGTACAAAGGGAAATAAACTAGTTTATATCTTTATAATATTAACTATTAATGTCGTTGGTTCACAAATTGCGTCTACTTTGGACTGTTGGGTATTTTTTAATTTAAAGTTAGGCAAAATTAAAAAGGGTCTAGTAAAGGAATTGCATTTTTAGCCATGGATGATGGAAGGAAACAAGAGCAGTTGAAGATAAAAACGCGTCTACAATGAAAACCACTCATTCAAGCAATACCACAAACAGCTGGTGGGCATAAACCCAGAAGACCTGCTTGCACTCCCTAATTTCAATAGTCAACATTCAACCGTTTATTTCGTCATCTCCAATTTTCAACTTTTAACCCTAAAGATCAATCTCTTGATAAAAAAAATATTGCCAACTACCTGGGCAGTGGGCCCAAAAGGTTTGCAACTAACCTCATGGTTTGAAGTTTGAGAAGCTGAGAAGTGTTGCAAACACCAAATGGTTTGATATTGATATGTTGACTGTTATTTTCACTTGAACCTGAAGAGGCTCTGCATCTTAAAAATTTTCAACCCCCAAACTCTTGGGATGCTGCTACAAGCTGTTATAACATCTCTAATATCTTTTCTAAAAAAATTCCAAAATGGGGATACAAAATATATATTTCTACAAGCTGTTATTCAAATTATTTTTGATTTTATTCCAACAGCTTCTTCATTTCGAAGATTTAGAAAATGATTAAGTTTTCAAATGACATAGATTTAGGAAAGCCTCTCTGTTGCTTCTGTTCATAAGAGATTGGCTGATGTTGTGGATAAGAGAACATATTCACCCAACTTTGACTAGTAGAAACACATTCATATACAGAACATATAATGTACAATCAGACAAACAAGAAAGGGGAAGACTTCAAACAGATCCCCGAGCAGTACAGTTACGAGTATTCATCGAAAGGCAAGCCAACACTCGCATTCTTTTATGCCATACCACAAACCAAGCAGAAATCATGAACAGGAGGTGGGGTTCTAAGCTGTGTAGACTCGAATGGACTGAACAAAGCCATCCAACCTCCTCTTGATCTCCTCCGGATTGGCACCAACCAGCTTCTCAACCTGGGCACCATCCTTTATAAACAAGAAGGTCGGCATTGCTTTGACATCCAGCTTCGCCGCAACCTCCTACAAACCAACAATTAAGAAAGAATGTACGAAAGCCGAAAACACATTATTCATTATTGGATACTGTTTTGCTTTTGCCAGCAGGAATAATCTAAGGATGACATTGCAGCATATGAGTTTTCACAAAGGAACTACCTTGACATCATCCACATCAACGGTGAGAAACATGGCGTCGGGGTAAGCAGTGGCGACCTCTTCAAAGAAGGGATTCATAGCCACAGACGGTATACACCATGATGCAGTGAAGTGCACCACAACCTGCAACCAGAAACCAACATAAACAGCAAATCATACAGCAGGTTTAACAAAGTGAACCCTGATCAATTTCTTCAGCTACGGATTTCGGGAGTTTAATTTCTTACCGATTACAAAACAGTCAATTCAACCACTACCAATTAGACTGAACCCTAAAACACGGTACTCTTTAACCTAAGATACCCGAATTCCTAAAATTGAAAATCAGCACTCAATTTCATCGAGATGATAAAACTAAAAAAGAAAAGGAATCCAATTACAGGAGAGCCATGAGCTTTGGCTTGATTCATATGGAAATCCCATGACTCTGCGGAATCCACCTTGATAACGCCTGATTTGCTGGACTGCTCTTGACTTTCCATCTAATCTAATTAATCTTCTTCTTCTTCAGAGAGTTTTAGTATGAGCAAGTAGTGATCAATTCAGAAGGAATAATATATAGAGGATGGTTTTGGATACCGGAAATCAGAATATGGTCAACTGGCAGTGGATTGAAGAAAGAACCTACTAGATAAGAACCAGCAGGCAAGATAACCCCGGACCCACTTCCGGCGGCCATGACTTATTTTTTTTCTTTTTCTTTTTTCCTTTAAAAAAAACAAAATCTATTGCTTTCTCCGCCTCTCCGATACTCCTGACGATTCTATACTTCACAATTTCATTCGTATGGATGCTCATGGCATATAGGGTTTCTCTATTGCCAAATTTTTTCCCATTAAAAAAAAACACCCATTAAATAACCTTATTTTTCGTGATAAATTAAACTTTGATGGAGCTCTCTCCAATTCTAATAAAGGTAGCTATGAGTTCATAGTTCGTAACCACAAGGGCTACCCTATTGCCTCTGGGGCGGGGCCTTTTCCACTTCATTCGGTTATTGGATATGAAGGTTTTGCTCTCTGAAAAGGAATTTAATTAGCATATGAACTCAATATTGAGAATTTTCATATAGAATAAGATAACCTTACCATTTTAAACTATCTCAAAGATATCTGGTCTTGTCCAGGGGATGTAGAAATGCTTATCTCAGACACTTACTGTCTCTGCATTGTTTCCTCTCTTTCCAGATTTGTCATGTATACAGGAAAGCTAACTGAGTCGCTGCTTGTCTTTCTCATATCGACATTGACTTTTACAGCTCGTCTGTCCCTACAAATTCTGCGCTGTCAGAACTCATCCGACAGGATACCCTTAGCTAGATTGGTTCGTCCCTCTCAGCCAAATTTTTTCTGGTTAAAAAACAAACCTATTTTTCATGTAACCACCCGTTATACTGTAGTTGAAAGAGATAGTCTACTTGCAACATGCATCTCATCTCGGCAGATTCAGAAATTTTTTTGGTGGGCACAATTTTTTATGGATAACTTTTATATTATTTTTAAAAGAGCTAATTTTTTTAAAAAATAAATAAATAATACCTTAAATTTATAAGAAAAATATTATTATTGAATTATAAAATACAAAATAAATTATAAGAATTTGAAAATAATAAAAAATGGATTGAGAAAAAAATAAATAAAAATATGCGTCTATTAGGATTTGAACAAGGGTTGATACTTTTCTATTTAAAATGAGGTGGGCTCAACTACTAAGTCACTAAAGATACTTGTACTTGTATTTTACTTGAGCGACGACCTGGTGTCACCCGCCCTTGAATTCGCCACTGATTTCGCCTATAGACAACACAAATATTAATAACGACATATTGTAACTTAATTTTTTTCATTAAAAAAAATAATTGTTGTTTGGCTATGGAGATATGTTCTGCTCTCATCCAAAAAAACTTTTTTTGTGAAAAAGCATGCTTACTGTGTAATCGATTTCGTTTCGATCTCCTTGAACGAGTGTGCTTGTTATTGCTCCTAATTGTTTCTTGAGAATTTGGGGTTTTGCTCTCTTTAGGTTTTGAGCCTAGCAAAGAAAGAATGCTCAATAGGTTTTTGCTCTCTTTAGGTTTTGACATAAATTACTCGATGAGGACAAACCCGATGGGACTGGGTTGTCTTATGACCCTAGCAAAGACTTTACGACTCACAGATAACGGTCGTACTATTTCCAAACACATTGAGTAAACGAATGCTCTTTCAAGTTTGCAAACCTAAGCAGGATACTACATGCATCATGTGATTATGCACATGCAACACCTAGTATATCATGTGACTACATGCATGCAAGAATCAATCTGAGTAAGCTCCCGAAGGAACTTACCTAAGAAGACGAACATCAAAAGTAATGACAGATAGCGGAAGTCCAAGCAAGTCAATAGGCACCTAACATATATGAAGAATAAAGATATTATAAGTCTAAATTCTAAGCATAGAGAAGACATACCCAAGTGAGGAAACCGCTCCTCCACCATCGTGTCCAAGTGCTAGCCATACCCACATATTCATCAAGAAAAACAAGGCTATCGAATGCCTTTCTGAGGTGCTCGGGCCTGGACTCGAGCAAAAGAATCGGTGACGAGATTTCCAAAAAGTCAGAGAGATGTGGGCAATTTCTAGCATAGTAATTGTCAAAAAATACAACTTTTCCATCGATTGGCTTGGCTGCTGGGGGCCTGCGAGTATACTTTTGTAGATCTTGAAGTCGCGGTCATGGATTCTGGCAGATCTCATTAATCGGTGGTCAGATGACGTAGGAAACAACGTTTTACTGAGACATCGTCTGAGCAGATACGAATTCTGATTGGGCACGTTTGAGAGGGATTGAAGGGCTATTTTGGAGTGACGTTTTTGGGGTGATTTGAGGGTGATGGTGGGGATGTGGAAGGCCTTAGAATGATGGCAAGATAGGGGATGGAGTGTGATCAAGGGATATGTGATGCAAGATCGCTCTCGGTCTCGCACTCTGAGCTCTCCAACACTCAATCTTCCACACTCTCGGCCTCGCACTCCGAGTGTTTCCGACCATTTGATTCCATCGTCTCTCACTAGAGAATCACTCTTAGTATCTCACCAAGAGGTTTTGTTCCTGGCCTCTCACCTAAGAACATGATTCTTAACCTGAATCAATGGAAGCTAAAAGGCCCACTTTTCTTCTCAAATTCCACTTCCTTAAAAATGAAAGTTTTACACCTTTATATAGGAAAATATTGATGTTATGAAAATTAAAAGAAATTAAAATAAATCTGTAAAGGATCGGTGATAATGCATATTTCATATAGGCATTATAGGTGTTTCTTATTGCAATTAGGTAGTGGTTTTGCTATTGTTTGAGTCTAGTTCCGTATATTGCTTGTGAAGTATTCGAGTTCGGAATCTACGCGTTTTTAGTGTTTATTCTGCAGAATTACATTCCGACCTTGGATGGACTTTGGGAAGAGCTTAAGAAGCATGTTTTGGAGCATATGAAGGCTAATGAGGAACTAGAGAGGAGCAAGGAAGCACGACATTGGAATTTATTGAAGACAATTGAGGAACGTCGGACATTGCATAGGCGGCGCCCGCCGTGGGCTTGTTTCCAGTATACGCGGTTTTGGATCCGAAGACATTATTTTATACTACGTATTACTTTATTCTATTTCCTACTAGGGTTTTGGCCGACTCTTTGGAGACTTTATTATGTTATTTTCAGTTCTATTCAGAGATAGTGGTTGATTGTTGTGAGAATATGAACACAATTAGAGAGAGAGAGAGAGAGAGAGAGAATTGGCCTATAAGTTGATAAACTCATAGTTTCGCCTGTGATTCGAAGACATGGTTGTTTGGATTGTGAGGATTTGATTCTATTTGGTTATTCATATTCTTAGTTTTCATGTTGTGCTTCATTATTATATTTGTGTTCCTTTCTATGTTTGATCACCATGTTAGGAATTGCATCTTAGCTATGAATTCGTTGTTGTTTTCTCGATAGCAAACAAAGGTATTGATGATAGTGATGTCACTTTGTCTTTGTAGTGGATGATTTCAATTGATCTATGTTGAGGATATTCGATTAGGGATGAGTTTGGTATGCGCCTATTAGTCTTAATTGCGTTGAGTCAATGTGTCAATTGGTCTTGATTACTTGAGTCCTTAATGCTATTCTTTAGTGATATTGAATAAGATGAGTGAATCTCTGCTGATCTCTCAACTTTAGTCAAGTAGACCTATGAATATGAATAATTAATAGATCAATCCGAGGACCATGAATTCCAACCATTGTTAGAGAATTGCAGGTGAAATGTTCTTTCTACTTTGATATCAATTTACTTTGCGATCATAAATCTGGTTACTTTTACATCTTTGTTACTTGTTACGAATCATTGCTTTGTCATAAGAGTCTTTGCTTAGAGTTATTGAACCGGAAATCGCTTCTCCCTGTGGGTTCGACACTGGGCTTCATCACTATACTAGTAGTTGTTTGGTTTATCAAGTGATTGATTGCCTAATCTATTGGTTTTGTGTTTAAGTTTGGATATTATTACTATTTGGCAAAGAGAAAAAGTGCCAACGACGTTCGTCCCGCACCAAATTCTTGGCGCCGTTGCCGAGGAGAACAAAGGAGTTTGCTTTTTTTTATCTCTTTCAATTATTCTTTACTTTAAGTCTTTTGTGTCCTTGTATGATTTAAACTAGATCTTCTAATTCATTGCCTTTGTCTTTTGATCCTGAGGTTGAAAGATCTCTTAGGTTGAAGAGGAAGCTTGCGTTTGAGACAAACGATGAGATGGCAGAAGATGGTGTTGTTGATCCGCCAAGAAGAACCCTGAGAAACCTAAAATAACCAAATTTGAGTGCTCAACCACTTGCAATTAGTCTTCCTGATCACCCTAAGGGTTCAAGATTTTAGTATAAGTTGAATTGGTCTTCTATTTTTCCCTACTTTCATGGATTGCTTGGGGAGGAACCTAATAAGCATCTTGCTACCTTTGTGAGCGTGTGTGATAGACTTAGACCCCAAGGTCTGAATGATGACCAATTGATGTTGAGAGTGTTCCCTTTTACCTTGAAAAAATGTGGCTCAAAAGGAAAGATTATAAGAACTCATTTTTTCAAATTTGAAAGGCCTTGCCTTTCTTTTATCGTCTATTTCAACTTGTATGGAGATTGAACAATGGTCTGATGTAGAGAAAGCATGGTTTGTTGTTGCGATGTTTGGATACCATTGGATTATTTGATCTCGGACTAGGGTTATGTCAAGCTTCTCGTAGATGTTATTCACATCTGTTTTATTTTTTCTCCAAGTGAACTCATTACCACAAGTTGGAATGTCAAGTAGGTCGCATTGATCTTTGAATAATAGTAATCGTTCAAATCGGGAAGGGTATGGATCATTACCACCTCTCTTTTCACTTGTACTCTAAATCTCATTAAGATCTCCCATCAGAATGATAGGAATAGTCAGATTCTGGATATGCGTGGTTAATAATTGCCAAAAAGATGCCTTAGAAGACTCATGGGGAGGTGCGTAGATCGACAAAACAAATTACAAATGTTTTCGATTTTTAAGATAATGAACCGAGCTTCTTTTGTCATAACAGAGACAAGACAGTCTCACATAATGTAATTATTCCAGAGCACACAACCTCCCCCCCACTAGAGACCGGGCTCAAGCAAATAGCATCAAACCTAGTGCTCCTCTACAAAGCCTATAGGGGTTGGGAATCCGCTTTAGTTTCCAATAAGGCTAGGATTTGTATATTCTCTATTTTACATAGTGTTTCAATGTCTGTCCATCTGTTTCTTTGTCTAACTCCACAACAATTCCATGAGCATATTTTCATTTTGGATATATTGAAAGGCAATTTGTCTTGGTTGGTCGTTTCTGGTTTTCTTTAGTTTCTTTAGCACACGTTATGATTTTCTAGGAGCGCTGCCACAACCCAATCTCAACTTCCTCTTGTGATTCAGATACCTTTTTCAAGTTCTCAGATTTGTTTAACATGGGTTCATTTCTCCTCCATTTTTCTCTTTTTTTTTGTATGATTTGTTCTACTTGTGTGTGTATTTTTCTGTTGTTCAAGTTGTATTTGTTCAGCAGTACTAGCATGGTCTTTGGGATACTTTTTCCTTGCTATATCAGCCGGTCTCATTTTTTTCGGATTCTTCATAATGCCGTCTTTCAAATCACCTTGGGTATAATGAACTTTAATAGTGATCAAATGACATCTAAACTTAAGACTAGCAGTTTTTCTTAGATCGAAGCAATCAAGTAATTCATGAGTTATCCAACTATACTCAAACTCGTCATGTTTGGGATCCAAGTTCACATTTTTTCTTTTGGGTGAGATAACACCTCATTGGTTTCCGCAACCTTAGTGGACAATAATTTCATCGTATATTCCTTGCTCAAAATGGGGTTCAATGTAAGGGTTCAGTTCTTGATGAAGCCAACAACTTGCTGCATGTAAATCTTTCCATTTCTCATGGCAAAACAATGCCCCTGGGGCCTGGGGGTTCAAAACAGGCAAAGATACCTATCAAAACAACGTCACACACTGTAAAAAGAAAGGGCTTATAGGAAAATCACAGTCAATAAGACTGGGTTCAGATTTCCTAATCTTCCTTAATGTTGAAAGTCTCTTTTCTTGGTTTAATTTTTTGTTCATATGAATAGGACTGAGATTATCATAGCAGATCTTTTGACTTATATTTTTCATTTACTTATCTATGGAGTAACAAATACATTGAGACCATAAATCATCATCATTCTCAAACAATTCATTGGATCGCAAATCGGCTCCTACCAACTCAATATTTGAAGGGTAAATTATCTGAAATGTTCTTGGACTTCAAGTACATATTCATAGTTTCAATTATTCCAAAGTATCATGGTAGAAAACGCATCTTGAGCGTAAAGCATCGGTCAAGCAGAAAACATACAATAGTTCGGGGCTTGGAATCGCAAGTAATATAACATTGGGGAAGAGAGTACCTGGGTTCATGAGAAGCACGAAGGCTCATGCATTCGAGTCGGGAGTCACCAATTAAGCGAGAAGGACTCACGAGGTCAACACACTATGGGGACCACGCACCTCGTCCGAAAGCGCACCACGCCGCGGTGAAAGCAGAGAAAACTTGATCAGGAAAAGTGTGCCGATGCTCTCCTTACAAACGAGAGACTCAATAGATTTTACCAATGTTGTCTTTGTAATAACAGAATTGAGTCGCAGAACAATGAAAATTGTCTAGTCCAATTTCGTAGTCCATTTTATGGTCCCTTTAATTTCATTGACCGATAAGTATTAAAATAAGTTATAAAGTACAAACACTTATTTAAGAAAATAATTAGAAATTTCAATTTAGCCAATGAGATAATTTGGACTACGGTATGGACTACAAATTGTGGACTAGATGATCCTCGTCGCAGAATTGAGGATGATAACCATCTTTTTCTTCAATTGTCCTTTTACTAGATACTCCCTCCATTCGATTTTAAACGTCGTTTACCCCCAAAGCACACAAATTAACGCTACTCCAGTTTTACTCACTAATTTCCCCTAATAATTACCCTTCATTAATGTAAAAGCTGCAAACCACTTGGGTTTTTTTTTTATTAGGAAAAATTTCGGGTGAGAAAACTCTACCCGAAGGCATCCTTTCGGATGAGGTCCAGAAGACCGGGATTATTCTGAGTATTAGTACCCCAGGCAGAGTGGCAAAGGTGTGCAACCTTATCGGCCACTCTATTGCCTATTCGGGGTACATGTTGGAAAGAAACTCTTTCCAGATTTATTAGCATAGTTGTAATATCCGACAGAATGAGTTCGATTTCCCATGGACATTTTGTTTTTCCGTTGAGATGGTCAATAATTATTTTAGAGTCCCCCTCAATTTGAAGCTTGGTAATTGGTAAATTTAGAGTGTTCTGTACACCTAGTTTTAAGGCAAGAGCTTCAGCTTTTAATGGACTTTGATTACCGAGTTGTTTATATCCTATGTTGATTGGCCGACCTTCCCAGTCACGTATAATAGTCCCAGCTGTGCTGGTCTTGTCTAAGAGGGAAGAACCATCAAAGTTTAATTTGAGAGTTCCTCTAGGTGGCTTATGCCATCTAATGTTTGTATGTTTCATTTTCTGTCGTTTGTCGGTTTTGGGACGTGGCTGAAAGTCGGGGTCCTCACCGAATCCGCCCACAAAATTAGAAGAATTGCTCCAATTTAACTCGTGTGTTCTAATAATGTGGAGCGTGGTATCTCTACTGGGAATTGGAATTGACCTGAAGATATACTGATTTCGAGAATACCAAACGGTCCACCAACAGAAGGCTAACTTAGCTTTAGATTTATTGTTGATGTTGTTCCCAATGTAGGCCATAACTGGTTTAATATCTCTCGATTGCTGAAGCATTGCTGCTATGGTTGTAGGATCTGATGATGGACTAACACTCTGTCGAGTTTTTCAAAGATGTAATACTTTCCATTAGCACCTTTTCTCCAAGTGAAAGGGTTCCCAAACGAGGGAAGGTCCACGAGGGAGCAGTTGTTCTTGAATTGTATCAAACGTGTGAAGCGCGAAGGACGGGAGGCTGACCCTGCCAGCTTGTCCTCACTACAGACAATTTCATTTAAATCGCCCATAACAATGCAAGGAACGGATGACGTGTGCACTATTGTGGTAAAGGCTTCCCAGAACACATCCTTATCACGCGGATCGGGAGGAGCATAAGCAAAAATCAAGAGGAAAACTTTACGATCATTGCAATTTTCATATCTCAACCCTATAATACGAGGTAGGTGTATTTCTACGGACAAGAGAACGTTACTCAGTTGGTGGGATTTCCACAACACACCAATCCCCCCCGATCGTCCAACGCTTGGAGACCAGATAGCCTCGTCGAAACCGATATTTTTCCACAATTTGTTTTCTGGGATGGATTCCGCTTTTGTTTCAGCTAACGACAGAATTTGGACATGCCCGTTTTTACATAGCGCATCAATTTCTATCCAAAAGGTATTTTTACCTATGCCTCTGCAGTTCCAGTAGCAGACTTTCATTTATAAAAATCTATACGGTGGGATTGGGGAGAAGATTTACTGACCCCAATCATTTGGTACCAAACTAAGATTGAATTTATGCTCGCAATATGCACACCTATAATTCTTCTACCTTTCACACTAGTAGTTTTGATGACCTTTGACCACAAAATCAAAGCAGAAAGAATGGGGCTGTTTTGAGAGATGCTTGATCCAATGCTTACCATTAATTGATCACGATTGCTCTTGCTGTATACCACCTTACTTTTGGTTGCCACCAATGTTTTTGCAATTAATTTGATACTCACCCTTGACTTATTCTCCTTTGTCCCATTAATCTTACTGTTAGAATTCGTAAGTTCTACATGGCCAGTGATTACACCAAACGAAATGACTGTTCTATACAGAAATAAGTGAAGGGACACAGTGAAGGACACCTCAAGCTCAAATTGACATACATCCTTCTTTGATATAGCTGAAACCAACAGTATTGTTGTGAACCTACTAGGAAAAGAGACAACTTCACCAGTAGCGAGGTTGTCATAGCAGCAGAGTGCGATTTCGATTGTCATGGATTGACTCACGACATTTTTTGGGCCCTCGAAAGGGGGGTAAGTGTGACTAGAAGTCACTGTTTGGTATAATGTAAACAAAAGAGTATTAATCTTACCATTGTCCATCCGAATGATTGTGTAACTTTGACATTTCCTAGTAGGTGTATAGTAGTATTGTTGCCGCATTAACCAGCTGAACGAGAAGTGTGGCCTGAACGAGGGCTGGTAAAGAGAAGAGGCAACGAACATAAACCTGTCGGGAGAACGAAGATGATTTTTAAGATGATTTTTAAGATGACAGACAAGCTGCCAAGTCTCATCCGGGAGTGTGCTCCCTTCCGAGTGATTTGCCTCGTTGAGAGGAGTTGTGCCCTTTCGGGAGTTATTTGGAGACAAGGATCTCCCCATTTTCATCACTTTCCGGTAGGAGTTGTAAGTAATCATATTAATGACATAAATAAGCTCCAAGTAAGAGTATTGATGAACAACAGAAGGAACAAACTTACTAGACAACAAAGTTTGATACGGCTTGTCGTGGACCTCCTTATATAGCAATTCAAACGAAAGCTTTCTTAATTCATATATCCGGTACATCCCGTTCACCGGATGAGCAGCCAGGAAGCCCACAAAAGCACAGGGTGATCTACTCTGCCCCTGAAGAAGGGCGATCAAATGCGAAGCATTATTAATGCAAGCCAATAACGGGCTACTGCCAAACACGAACACGGTTGAAAAGAGGCTGAGCTGATGCGAGTAGACACATGGAATGAGTTGACCAACCAAAATTAGTGTAAATGCACAAATTGTCCATGGAACAAACTCCCAAAGTCGCCTGATTACAAATAGATATAATCTATTGAAGGGAAAGAGAGTTGGATTACCACCGAGATGATGGCTGAACGTACTCCAACAGAGCATACCACAACAACAATTTGATAAATTGTTCTTACCAAAACTGAGTTTTAACGGCTTTGTTAACTCAACATTGTTTGCCAATTGATGACAACTTCCTGCACCAGGAAGTGAAACTTCAATAAGTTGTATTGCCTCATTACGAGGATTTAGGCCCTTGCGGGATTTAGGTAGGGAAAGAGCAAAAATCTTTAACCCCGTTGTGTTTTTTACAACCACCATGGACGATGAAACAAACTCACCCGAACTGAACAGAGCACCAAGCAAGCACCAAACTCCAACAAAACCTCCAAAACGATCCCGTCGCCAACCCCAAACAGGAGGAGTCAGCAACCGTATTAAGTTTTCTGAATTCAGCACTTCAACCCTCCAATCAGCCAGCAACTCATTCGACTTCCGTCCACCCGAGCACACGAGCCCTGGCGAAACCAGCACAGACGCACCATTGGAAGGGCCAAAACTATCCTGGCCTCGCATCCCATGTAAATAGATCTCTCCAAGGTAGCACGCGGCGCCGCCGCCGACAAGCCACCCCGGAACGCCTGACTGGACAGCGCAGCGCAGCACCGCCACCCCATCCGGCGAGGCACCTTCTTCCTCGTTTTGAAGTTTTTTCCCACCTTGACGCCACTCCGGCGCCTGATTTCATGGGTTACCGATCTTCGACCGCCGAACAAACAAACCACGGCAATCTCCCGGGGATCGTGAGAGAACGCAGAAGTGAGTGGGTTCGGGGGAGAGAGGACGATAGGCTTGATACTCGATTGCACAACGAGGTGGGATTTGAGGCCGGAAGCCGGGATAGACTCGCCGGATTTCTCATGAATATTAGGGATTTGAGGTTTTGATTTGGGGGCGCGTGTGCCGGAGGCAGGGCGCGTTGATTTGCCCATAAAGGGGTTTTTTGCATTTATTAACTTGATAGACGCTTTGGTTGATGGTAAACCACTTGGTTTTTTAATAAATGTGGGACCATGAGTAATGTTTTAAATTTATTTTCAATTATTTTTAGGGAAAACTAATTAAAATACCCCCACCTTTGGGGGTATGGTAAAAATATATCCTAAACTTTCAAATGTAATAAAAATATCCCGACCTTTGAGGGTAGTGGTAATATATTATCACGAGTTTTCTCACCGGCCAAAAATGCTGACAAGACAACCTATGTGGAATTTTTTTTGACAGGGCAGCCTAATTGAAAGCGTTTTTACAAATTAGCACTAAAATTGAGTTTTATTGAACGGTTTCTTTAAGAAAAAAATAAAAAGTTAAACCGGGTTCATACCCAACGACTGATTTTCATTTTTAATGATGAAAAAATCAACCTTAAACCTAGTCAATCAACTACTCCTCCTCGAATATCGATCAATCTCCTTGAATCCATACCAGTTTAACAGGCGATCACGGCAGAAGATAAGAGGGAGGAAAAGTCATTGGGTATGAACCCGGTCCAACTCTTTACTCCCTCCGTTCACTTTTATTTGTCATTTTACTATTTAGGCATGTTTTTTAAGGTGATAAAAACTATATAAAATATTTATTTTTTAATAATTTTTTTAATAATATCATACTTATTACTAAAAAGTACTGTATGAGATTATTAAAAAAATTAATTAAAAAACTAATATTTTATATAGTTTTTCTCATCCTAAGAAAACGTGCATATATGAATAGTAAACGACAAATAAAAGTGAACGGAGAGAGTATTTTTTTTTACCTAAGGAAACCGTCCTAGAAAACCCTTGTCAAAAAAATTTACGTAGGTTGCCCTGTCAGCTTTTTTGACACATGAGAAAACCCGTGGTAATATATTAACACTACTCTCAAATGTCGGGATATTTTTATTACATTTGAAAGTTTAGGATATATTTTTACCATGCCCCCAAAGGTGAGAGTATTTTAATTAGTTTTCCCTTATTTTAATCACTGAGGAGTTCAAATTGGACATTGGAGATGACATAAAGTGTGGGATGATGTAAGAGTAATTAATCTACTTTAATACAACGACAATTAATTTTACAAACCTAAAAAAGACTCAAAACGTCATTTAATATCGAATGGAGGGAGTATATAATAATTGGTATTAGTAAGGGAACTTAGCGCGTGTTTTGCAAATTGGGGGTTTTTTAGGAGTTGTGGTTTTTTTAGGAGGTGGAGTTTATTTGGGGTATTATGGAGGTGTGTGAGGTGTAGTTTTTTTTTTTTAAATAACCTTGTAAAAAAGATGAAATGTGTTTGGTGGTTGTAAGATTTATAAAAGGTTATTATAGTGAAAAAGTCCAAAATGCCCTTCATAAATGCTAGGAGGCAAAATTACCAAAAAAAGTGAAGGGCAAAACTGACATTTCAAACCCGCACAAAAAAATAAACTCAACCTTAACCTCCGAAAGCTAAGGGGGACAACTTCCATTTTCAACAAAAATAAACTCCACCTTAACCCCAAAACCCCCACCTAAAACCCTTGCCAAACATGCAGGGGATGGGTTATTTTTTTTTTAACCTCCTAAACCCCCAAAACCCCCACCTCAAACTACTATTAAATACGCCTTAATGATTGTGGTTATGTTCTGCTGGACTCGAATATTTTGACCCTACTTTTTGTACACTTATTTTTATTTTCGTTTCATAATGATTAATTTATCTGTCGGTGTTTTTCGACCTATCGATTTAGCAAACACCAGTGTTGTCTGCTATTTCGAATACTTACCTCTTTCAGAAAAAAAAAAACTTAACATCAATTTTTATTTATCAAATATAATTCACAATCATAGACAGGTGTAGTTTTTAATTTCATGGATGGTTAAGTGAAAAAATCTGTCAGTAAATAAGAAAAGGGAAATTTCACCGGGTACCCCTGAGATATAGCTTAATTCATGGGGTGTACAAATCTTTTACATAATTCGCATGGTACCGTTAAGGTTTGGTAAAATTTTGTCTCGCGCCCTCATCCGTTAACTTTAACTGATGCTGTTTGTTTTTATTGAATAAAAAAGAGAAATTGAAAAAATCAAAACGTAATTTGAAGAAGACCCCGACGTTCATTCCTCGAGAAGAGGCGATCGACGACTTGGGGTGGCTATTAGTGCTCGGACGATTACAAGGCGGACGAAGACACCGGTGAGGGAGGGGATCGACTAACGCTGACGTCGGCTAGAGGTGGATACCGACGACGAGGTGGGCAAATACAGGTACGTCTTTTATGAAATTTTGCCCCTTTGCGAAAATTAGGGTTTAGTTGTTATGTAAATTTCTTGTGTTCTCTACTCAACTTTAGGGCTTTTGAAATTGAGGGGTTTTGAGTTTGGGCACAAGAACCAATCTTAATAGCCATCTGAAATACAAACAAGTATAGGAGCTTTGCAACAAAAGACAAATCAAAAGATAGATTGAACATTGCAAGGAATACACACAAAGTTCCTGGCCATATAGCTAGTACAATGCCTTGAAATTAAATCATTTCCAGCAACAATAAAATTTGAACTAGCTTACTAATTGGACTAGATAATTGAAGATGACAGGTATAGTATGGTGATGATTTGTGGCTGAATTCGTATATTGAGTAAAATTTGAACTAGCTTATTAATTGGTTGGTATACATTTGATCCCATCCATGGATTTTTATGATTTCTGATGTGGTAAATATTGAGTGAAATTTGTGATATTGTAGTAAACTAATTATATCCTAAAGAAGTATTTTGTGATGTTAATGCCTTTCTATGAGAACAAATTATAGTGTAGTTTTTTTTCCTTCTCCAAATTTTGGCCTATTAGCTCAGTCGGTAGAGCAATGTGTTTAGGCACAAAGACGTGGGTTCGAATCCCACATGGGCTATATAGATTTTGAGTTGTTGTCTTACTTAGAGAAATTAATTTTCTACAGTTTTTGGTGGGAATGCATAAAGCAGCATCCAACACCAACTCACTAGCCTTGTGATGTAATTTTTGTTAATTTTAAGAATATCCCATTTATAACATATGAAAAGAATGTGTTTTTGATATCAGTATGTTTGAAACACATGTTTTACAACCGAATTCCCAATTGTGATGAGAAATGAGTGCCAACCATTCTTCTTTCCTTATTTTTTCGAGGTCTTCTGAGCTAATAAGAAATGGCCCAAAGCACTAACATCCGATTAGTTCTGAAAATACATATTCAATATCTCATATTTCATTGAAAGGAAAACTAATACTACATATTTTTTCACCTTAAGCTAATAGGCAATGGCCCAAAGCACTAACATCCGATTAGTTTTTCACCTTATTTGAAAGGAAAACTAATATGTAACTTCTTCACATATTAAGTGAAAATAATTTATACAACATCAAAAGATTATACATTTTCTTGTGCCTTTCACATCACACATTTCCAAACTCAGCACAAAAACTCAATAATTCACACCCAATCTCAATATCACAACTTGACAAACCTGGCAGGCTGACATCACCCTCTTCCAGCGGATTCCAGCACCTCTAGCTGCAGTCGGCTCGGTACGGCTCGGCATCCTCCTCTCTTGTGTCGCCTCCTCCACCTCTGTGTCGCCTGAGCGTCTGCCCCTTCTTCCTTCCTCTCTTTTGTGTTTGACTGATTGAATTTTCAACCTAAACCCTAAATTTCAGAAAAGGGACAACATTAATCCACTTACCTCATATCAACGTCGCCTCCACCTCCGACTGGCGGCCTAGACATCCGACCACTGTTGCCTTCGCTCCCAATTATGGGGGTTAATTGTTCGCCCTCGCTCGCCTGAATCGCCTCCATCGTTCCGCTCAATTCGTCGTCGCCTTTGTCGATTACCTTCGCCTCCAACGCAGGACTCGCCGTCCTCTAGTCGCTCAGTTCTACATCCCGTTTCCTCTCTGTTCGACATCGAAGACGCCCTCTCAGTCTGACCATTTCTTCTTTTTTTTTTTTTTTAAATCAAAACTAACGGAGAGCTGAAAACTCTGTCAAAATTAACTCCATAAGGCCGCGAGGTGAATTAGGAGTAAAGGTCAGGGGTACCACGCGAAATTTGTCAATCTTCTGTACACCCCGCGAAAAACGTTATACCACGAGGGTATCTCGCAAAATTTCCGATAAGAAAATTATACAGATATCACCCAATTTAAAATTTATTTGAAAAATGAATTATCACCAATGAGAAACGGTTACGTGGATTACCAACTCTGCTGTTTTCCAAAACGCTAAAGCCCATCCCAAAGTAAAATCCAACCGTCCACTCACATTTCCATTACATAATCAACGGTGTTAGATTGCGATCCGCGTCAATTCATCCCATTGGTCGATTTCTCCCACTGAGTAACTTCCCCGTTCCCACTCTATATTTATACACAACAGTTCCAATTCTGTGTCCTTCGTCTTCCCGCTTAAACCTCCGCTATTGATTTCCTCTTCCCCCTCTCTCTCTCTCTCTCCTTGAATTGACTCACCAGCAAGAGCTTCCCATCAATTCCGTCAAATTCAGCAATGGCAGGAAGAGGGAAAATGCTCGGCTCCGCAGCGGCGAGCAAGTCGACCTCCCGTAGCAGCAAGGCTGGCCTCCAGTTCCCCGTCGGCCGTATCGCCCGTTTTCTCAAGGCCGGCAAGTACGCCGAGCGCGTCGGTGCCGGCGCTCCTGTCTACCTCGCTGCCGTCCTCGAATACCTCGCCGCCGAGGTATGAACTAGCCAATCAAATTCTCCCTTTTTTCCTACCTCCGTTGTTCCCAATTTTTTCAATTAGGGTTTTCGATTTTCAATTTAAAACCGTCTGATTTCGTTTGATCTTTCTTTCTTACTCTTCTTTGAGTAAATTCTTGGATCTAATAATCCCGAATTTGATCTATTCTTTGAAGGTGTTGGAGCTGGCAGGAAACGCGGCGAGGGACAACAAGAAAACGAGGATCGTGCCTCGCCACATCCAATTGGCCGTGAGAAACGATTAGGAGCTAAGCAGGTTGCTCGGCGCTGTGACCATCGCTGCTGGAGGAGTCATGCCGAACATCCACAACCATCTCTTGCCTAAGAAGAGCGGTTTCTCCAAGCCTGGTGCTGATGACGACAACTGATCTCTGAGTCCGATATCTCCGTAGGTGTTACTGTTTGATAATATGAAATACTCTGGCCAGTGTTGGTGATTTGAATTACTGATATTCTAGGGGCTTACTCATCTAGGGTTCTGGTTGTTAGATGCAGTAATGTTGCCATTTGGAAAAAAAAATTCATCTGTTCATGTTGTAGATTTGTGTTCATAGATGAATTACTATGATGTTTTAGTGGCATTGCTGCAAAACTTTGTTGTTAGTTCATTGGAATTCATTCATCTTCTTCAAGTTTCATAAACAAAGACTTTCTTCACAAATCAATGAATCAATCAATAAATTAAGAAATGATCAGATCTGTTCATACAAATGACTGTAAGATCAGATTTGAGAGTGACTTTTGTTGTTGTAAATTTGTAATCAAGCTGGTGGTCTTGGCTGGTTCATCATCATCTCCTCCTCTTCAAATGCGGCAGCTGCAGTTACATAATAAGGAACGATTAGGAGCCCATGAAGGAAGCAGAGGATCCCTCCTATAGCCAGTGCATGTCGGTGTGAGAAACCGCAGGTATCCCTTGATCTTGCGTTTGACATTGTCCCCATGATGAGCAATGAGAAGGCGATAATGAGGATGAACCTGAGAAGGAAGTATGGAATAAGGTGCTGCATTGGTTTTTTGTTTAGATAAAGCTGTGTGATTACGCAAATGAAATCTACCATGACAAGATAAGAGTTCCAGCTGCCGTCTTCCTGTTGGGAGATGACCTCTCCAACTCTTCCCTTGAAAACACGCACACACACCCACCAAGAGCGTTTGCAATTGCGTGAGCTAGAGCTAACATTACCGCGGCTGCAAATCCAAGCTTGTAGGCCTCGTAGCTTGGCTCTCTGCACTCGAATACCCACACCTTCATATACCTTCCCTGTTTCACCAAAAAAAAAAACATCCAAATCTGTTATATTCTTCTATAGGATAACTTACAAGTAATTGAATGATCAGCAAACCTACCTTGTTTTGAGCGATTTGAGCTTCAATGCCGAGTATCCCAGCAACAACATCCATGATCACGAGCAAAAGGCAAATGATAGGGCCTATAGCCCTTACCAACCGTGGCATCTTCCCTTAAAATGCAACACGGTTGTATGGTCTTTTATTGGATAATTAGATGCCTAGAGATTTAGGGTGATCCACTGTAGATGCATAGACACAATTTAAAGGCCGGTGGAGGTTGATCTTGTAGGAAGAAAGAAGAGAATAAGAATAAAGTGCAGAGGAAGTAACCATGCATGGGAGGATACCTGATAGCAAACTCTTGTTTGGAGATGATTAATTATCTCTGAAGATTTACATAAAAAGGTATACTTTTGTCTCTTGAAATTATGGGTCTTGTAGATTGTGATTTCCTTCCATTATTATTATTATTTTTTTGGTAGGAATTATTGTTATTTGTTTTGCTGTGCTGTGCAGGATTCTTGGCATGAAGAGCAAGGAAAGAAGGGTATATCACCAGCAAGCAAGGTTGGTGTAAAAGTTTCAAAGGGGAGGATTTCTGCCGGTTTGGGCCATTTTGAACCGAATTCAAAGTGAATTGGGCGGAGTATAATTGTATACACTATCAAGGGCCTATTTCATTATTTGGATTGTGCTAGAGTATAATGGGCCAATAACTAAGTGTACCCAAACAAGTTATTTTCAAAAATATAATGGAAAGATTGATAAAAAATAATCCAAACCATTCATGATGAATCAATATTAATATAAATAACCAAGAGAAAGTATTGAACCTTTTTTTTTTTTTTTTTTCAAAACCCTTTCTGATGGGTGAAGAACGCGCTCTACGCGCCCCTCACATTTCCCTCAAACCGCCTCCTCGTATTGACGATCTCCAGATCCAAATCTGCCAAAACCTTCTCTCCAATCCTCCGTTGAGAGCCCAAACCGGCGATTTCCAGGCGCCTCGTTGCCGATTTCGTCCGCCTGATTTCGTTTCGACTGGCGGTTGTTCCGCCGCCAGGGCGATTGTTGCTAATAATAAACACAACCCTATCTTTCTAGTTGTTGCTTTGTTCGATCCCTTCTCTATTAGCCTCAAAATCATAAAATTTCCAAGGAAAAGAGTAAGGAAGAAGGAGGATCGGTGTAGGGGGGGGCCGTCCGGCCTTCTGTCTGGCGCGGTGGCAGTTGTCTTTCTGCGTGCCTAGTACTGCACAAAGGGCTTCAGAATTTTGGGGGAGATGGTTCCTTGCCAGGGGCGTCTGACAGTGGCGGCCGCAGGACTCTCTGAAAGGTGGGGCGGAATTTTGCAGGGTCGTTCAACCGATTTTGGAGGCTCTGTACAATTATTAAAATGAGGCCTACGATATTATAGTCATTCTTACAAATGAATATTATTAATTTATTATTTACAAAAGAGCACTTGAATTCTTATACAAATTAATATTATTATTTATGTAAGGGTATTTGAATTCTTACAACATTAAATTAATTCTCATAACTTTAAAATATTTCTGGTTATAAGGTTCATTGTAGAGATTTTTTACAATAAAAAGTTTATATTTATGTCATATGATATAGTACAAATAGTGTAGATCATTATACAATTTGAAATATTTTTTTATACAAAGATTTCAATGAATTATAAGTCTCTTTTCATTATAATTTTTTTAATTAGCCTATTTTATGGGTTCTAATTAATTTTAAGTAAATTTAATTTGTTTAATAGGATGTTGAAATTTTGAATGCTTTTGTATAATATAAAATATTAATTTATGAAACCTTATATATTACTAAAGTTGAGAAAAAAATAAGATGACATAAAGAAAAGGATAACAAAAGCATTGAGGAAGCACAACACAAGTAAAAAAAAAGAGAAAGAAAAAGTGGGTAAAAAAAGAAAAGGAAAAAGTGTGATAAAAAATTCAAACAAGAAATAAAAAAGGAGCAGTGGGGAATCGAACCTAGGCCCTTTGATATCATTAAATTTTCTCTCCTTTCCATTTACCAACTGAGCTATCTGGATTAATTGATTCAATATCCATTTTAATTTTACTTATTACAAAAATACAATGTATATAAATAAAAAAAAATTTCTTCTAAACTCCGGGGTTCGAGGGTCGAAGGGTGGGGCGGCCGCGTACACGCGCCCCACCCTGTGGCCGCCCCTGGCGTCTGAGGCGGTTCAAGTGCGGCTAGTGGGTGGTCTCTTGGCGAGGTCAGTTTGGAACGATGGCTAGCTTTAAATGGCAGTGGATGTGGTGTGATACTTCCCAGTCTCCTGGGGGCTTCTCGGATCTCTCTGCCAGCGGCAGTTCTCCGGTTCCTTTCGGTGAGGTTGCTCCTTCCTTGTCAGTGTTCATGTTTTGGTGTAGATGCCCTCTGTGGTTTTTTTATTTGTCTAGCCCATGACTTTACTACTGTTATAGCTTACATGGTGCGTTTAACACTAAATCTCACCATTTTTTGGTGTTTGGAAAAAATGGTGTTTGAGGTGTTTGCCTCATCACCTTCTACCCCCTGAAAGGGCATTACTCAGTCTGCGGAGCTTGGGGCTATTTTTGCCTCTATAAGTAAGCACTTGTGCTGATGAAGAGGTGTTTCTCATGGAGTTTGGTCCTGAAACATCGAGCTATGCTTCGGCGATAGCTATTAGGGTAACTCTGGCTTCTTCCTTAATGATCTTTCTGCTTGTCAAATTCTTTTGGATGATTAATGCTTCTCTTGCTAAAATGGTTACTAATAGTAAGTTTGTCTTAATCTCGTATCATCTGCTGATAATATTAACCCAAAAATTGGTCTTGTACCATCAAGCTCATTCACTCACCAACTCCCGAAAGGGCAACAACTCCCGAAAGGGCATCGACCCTAGTGTCGAAAACTCGGAGACTGAGGGGGTTTCGTCCCCCAATGATGCTGGATATAACATTATGAGTACTCACTGTATCCTCTCTCATTTGTACTTTGTTTTAGGCCTCGTGTGGTGGCTGGAACCTTTGTCATGCTGATAATGCAGATCTTAGATAGGCATTATAGGCATTTTTAGGCTAGTTAGTTTGTGAGTACAATCTGTAGTTAATTTGCATCTTTGTGAGTATTCTGAAAGGAGTCGGAATCTACACACTCTTATTGATTATTTTAGGTAATCGTGGATCCGATGATGAGACAGGAGTTGATAACGCATTATATGAGAATGTCTAGTTGATCGAAGAAGCTTACATGAAGATCTCAAGAGGTCCTGAGAAGAAGAAGCGAACATAAACGAAGAACAAGTCTGTAGAAGTTGTCGCCAGACATGCTGAACTTGTTTTGCACTTTCTGGAGGCCTCGGTTGTCCGATTGACTATTATGACCATGCGTTGGAAAGCTCTTTCAAAGAACTACAACTTTCCTGTTGACAAGAAGAGCAAGTTCAAGACAGATTTTCCGTGAAAGACCAATGCAGCGGCCGCAGCAGAGCAAATGCCGCGGGATGGAAAAAGCTGCTGATGCCGCGACCGCAACATATGCGTCGGCCGCAGCATTGTTCGGCAGCGCGGCGTCGTTTTGTTAATTAAAACCCTAGTTTGATTGTTTTGTTCCAAGGCCGACTAGACCTTTTAAGAGGCCGATTTATGTTATTTCTATTTCACTACTATTCTATTCTACGTTCTATCAGACAATTAGAGATTGAGCGATGTCTTCCATGAGGAACTAAACTCATCTGTTCTGCCTATAATTTGAAGCTTTATTTGGATTGATTGTGAGTTTCTAATTCTCGTTCCTTGTTTTCTATATTTGAATGCTTCAACTTCTTTGTGCTTGATTATCTATTGTTTTATTCTATCTAGCCCGCGCAACTAGTTAGAATCAATTCAATTGCTAAGGTTTTATAGATTCCTGATCGTGAACCTTAACCTAAGTAGCAAACTTGTTCCTTTAGGGCTGATTGAACTAATTGAATGAGTAGGAAGTTGGATGTGTTGTTAAATCCCTCTTTAGGGACTGCAAATACATTGGTTAATCTCTGGACTTAAATCTATCAATTGGGTTAAATCCTTCTTTAGGGACTGTTCGATTAATAAGGGTTTCTAGGACTGATTGGACTAGTAACTATATTAGGTCGGGACAAGGGCATTCATAGGAAACTTAATAGGACGAGAAGAATTTACAAGGATCGTTTCAACCAAATAAAGTGGAAAATTATAGGTAGAATTGCTTCTCCTAATTGTTTGAATCACAACCATTGATGTCCATGTTTTGTGCCATGCTTTATATTAACTTTTATATCGATTTGTGCATGCATTTCATGCATTTGGGTTAGAATAGTATAGAATCTATGTAGTTTATGCTTATTAGCCAAATTATGGAATCTACACCAGTTTCTGTTTAATTCTGCAGAAATCGAGGCGATTTACGGCCTTTCAGAGAAAGGAGGAAAAGCTCGAAGTCAACTACAAAAGTCCGAGGTCAAGGAGAAGCAGAACCAGGACAAAGCGAGCTGGAAGCAAGAAAATTGAGTCGAAACACACAAGTCCATATTGAGTACTGCATGTCGATATTGAGTGAAGTTAGCCGATTTCCACCAAGAAGAGCCAGATCGAGTGAAGAGAACAGATTTGGTCGATATCGACCGTGCCAAGTCGATATCGAGTTCTCCATACCGAGTCAATATCCTGGAATCGAGTCAAGTAGTTTAGCAAGGAAAGACGTAGGTCGATATCGAGTACCATAACTCGATATCGAGTACAATCGAGTCGATTTGTCATCTGGGAGCCGAGATCGAGTTGCTGAGCTGAAGCCGAGAAATTTCGGTCGATATCGAGTAAGCCTACTCGATATCGAGTTGACCACCAGTGGCCGATTTTGAGCTACTCCGGATTCTTGTTAAGTTTCTATCCCGAATCCGATGGAGATATTTTCGAGAGAAGATTCCCAACACATGAAGATTTAGATATTTTTATCTTTTTATTTATCCTAAGGGTTGAACAATTAATTACCCTAGGATTTATCTAGTTTTACTTATTTAGATATATTTATTTCCTAAGTAGAATTATATCTTCTATGTTCGATGGAGATATAGATAGAATTTCTTTCCTTGATTAGTAATGATTGAAAGCCTATAAATATAGCCAATGAGGCTAGTTTTCATTCATTCAATCTTAGGAAGAGGAAGAGAAGTAAGTAGAGAGAGAGAGAGGCCGAGTGGAGCAAAGGAGAGCGAAAGTGATCTGGCTTTGTTCGGTTTGTACTTTCTTCAGTTTGATTTAATGCAAGTTTCTTTTTCATCAATGATGTCTGCAATGGCGATGAAGAGCGAGTAGTCCACCCACTTCTAGGGTCGGGGTGAGCCCGACGATAGCCAAGCGTGTTTGAGGTAAAGATTCGATCTTTATTGTGTTTTGAGCATCCACTACCTTTTATATGTTTATTGCCTATTTAATAGAGATCCATGTTAACAACTTGGATTATAAACATAAAATTGGTAGATACAATTAGGGTTTCTTGAAAGAGTTGTCTAATTGTTGGAAAAGGCAAAAGCTTGTTCCTTCGATGCGATTTGCATAATTATCGTTATTTATCTTGCCTTATGCATGTTTGGTTATCGTTGTTGCAAACCCCGATCTTGGAAGCCTTTTTCATACATTGTTTAAGTTCGGGATTTGCATTCGTTTAGTTACTGTTTTTGCTCGATTTTGACCAATTCTGGTCGACGTCAACTTCAAATTCCCGATCCAGAAAGATTGTTGCTCGTTTGTGTTTCTGTAGGTTTGGTCGATTTCGAGAAAGACAAGTCGATATCCAGTTCCACCAGTCGATATCGAGTGCCCCAAGCCGAAATCGACTTCCTTCTGCACAGCTGCCCAAAATCGACTTGATTAGGTCGATATCGACTACCACCAGTCGATATCGAGTTGGTCTTCTGAGGTCGAAACCAAGTGAGATTTATCCGCTGCCTGAGATCCGCTGACCATCTTCCTAGTGGATCGATCCTGACTTTCCACTGCTGCATCAGGAGGAGGTCTTGTAATGATTTGCGTGGGCAGAATCTGGTTTGATTTATATTCTTATATTTTGAACTCGATTTTCTCCTACAACAAATTGGCGCCGTTGCCGGGGAAGCAATCATTCGCGCCTTAGGTAGTTAGATCTCACGTTTCTTTCAAGTTTTGATTTTGCAGTGTGTGCGCCGTTCTGGTCAACAACCTGAGTTTGACGCCATAGACGATCCAGAACGCCTTATACACGTCCGCGTTAAATTGAAAAGAGCCATGACGGCCGCAAAAACACAAGCCCAGCTAATAGAGAGGCTTCAAGCGGAATTAGAAGCCAAAAATACTGCTCTCACCGCTGAGAGAGCACGCACGGAGCAGGAAGCTGAACGTAGGAGGCAGGCGGAAGCTGAGCTTGCCCAATTCCCTACCACTGCTGAGGATTACATGCACCCGACTCTTGTCGTGCCTGAATCGGCTATCCTAATCCCTGCTAATAACTTTGAAATTCGCACTGCCTTCCTCATTGAAATTAAAAATAATGCCTTTTATAAAAGGTTTAATGAGTGCCCTCTTGAATATATTACCAATTTTTCTGATATGTGCCATACTCTTGCTGAAGGTACTACTCTGGAATATGTCAAGATGAAAGCTTTTCGTTGGTCTCTTGCCGGACCAGCATTGAAGTGGCTTGAAGGACTGCCTCCACGATCCCTCACGACATGGGCTGAGGTAAGGCAGAAATTTCTCAATAAATTCTTTCCTCCTGCCAAGACAGCGCTCCTCCGCCAGAAGATTACAACTTTCAAATAGAAACCCGGGGAGCCGCTAGCAAAAGCATGGGACCGATACAAGGATCTACTGCGATCCTGCCCTACACATGGGCATCCACCATATGTCGTTCAGGAGATCTTCTACAATTCTCTTGATCTAGCCGCTAAGGATAGGATCAACCAATATACTCATTATGAGTATCTGACAATGCCACCAGCTGACGCATGGACCACCCTCGACAAGCTCACCAACTTCGACAATAAGTATGGGGTTGCTACAAACTACGAGAATGACGACACCAATTATGCAAGGCCAGCCCCATCCATGCCCCTCTATGAGCCTCCCAGGGAGATTGATCCAGATGTCAGGGAGCAGTACTACAGAGATCAGAATCGCAAGCTCCTCAAGCAAGTCAAGTATCTTTCTGTCAACCAGCCCTGCATTGAATGTGGCTCACAACGGCACACCACTCCAGAGTGCCCACATACAGAGAAAGTCAGGATGGCGGAAACCCACGAAGAGGTAGCTTACGCAGGGGGTCCTAATCGCTATATGAGGGATCAGCGGTTCCAACAACCACAATGGAACCAAGGTGCCCCTAGGAACCCCCCGCCATACAGAGCTCCAGGACATTTGGAAAGAGACCAGCGGAAGGATGACCTACAACTCATCCTTGACGAAATGCGCCGGAATCAAGGCACCATCAACAATCAGCTCCAGAACATCAATACAAGATTTGGAGAGCTGGACATCTGGAAGAGGAATATTGAGACCCAGATGGGTCAATTCGCGGCACAAATCCCACGACCGACCGGGCTACTCCCTGGGCAAACAGAACCAAATCCCAAGGGGAAGACCGGACATGTTGCTGTTGTAAAGCTAAGGAGCGGACGCGAACTGCATGAGCCAGAGGTCGGAGAAGCAGAAGACGGAACTACAGAGCAAGTCGATATCTGTTGTTGCAGGAGGATGGTCAAGTATGAAAATAAATATGAAATATAAAATCAGACTGACTCCCTGTCTCAGCAAATAAATACAAGACTTCCTCCCGTTATAGTAGAAGGCAGTCAAGATCGATCCACGAGGAAGCGTGTCAGCGCCCGCCTTTTCAGTTCTGTAAACTAAGAAGAAAACCAACCAGACAAACAAAAATAACAGAGAAAAGCAGAAAATAACACAAAGCAGAAAACTTGGTCGATATCGACTTCTAGTACTCGATATCGAGTAAGAAAATCGACCTCAGAAACTCGAAATCGACTAAAACAGAAACTTAAACAAGCAAAAGAACTCGATTTCGACCAACTCAACTCGACAACGACCAAATTTTCCTCGACGTCGACCAAACTTGTCGATTTCGAGTAACAGCAGAAACACAAATTTGAAACTTTTCGCAACACAGAACACGAATTTGATGAAATAAAATCAATAAACTAAAGACTTCCTAGGCCAAGGTATCAACAGCACAACGATAAGCATGTAAAATAACACATAAAGGCATAAAAGATCATGCTTTTCATCAAATAACTTTCGTTATTAACAAATAGGAATATAGAGACTTTCGCATAAACCCTAAGTGTTACTAACCCTTTTTTACATAATTAATCCAAGTTGTATTAAGATCACTTTCACTTCAATAACACAAACAAGGATCACCTTCAACTTTCACAAAATAATCATGCTCATAGGGATAGAAGATGAATTTGCATCAAAAGCTTGTACCTTTACCGCATCACCTCACATGGCTACCGTCGAGCTCACCCCGATTCCATGATTATAAGTTCATTCCATACCGGACTAGGCCGGAAGAGGGTTATATAAATTCTCATTATGAGAAGGGGTCATTCGAGCCGCTTACACGTCTTGCTTTTACTGCTATATCGGGAGTGACTCCACGTATTGCTTGACTACTCGCTCTTCATCATGAATAAACTCATCAAAGATTTCAAGAAAATAAATTGCATTAAATAAACTAAATAAAACTTACAACCGATCGAAGCCAAAACGTCTCTCGACAACTCCAACTTGCTCTCGGCCTCGACTTTCTCTCTCTCTATTGGCTTGTAGCTTGGATGATTGAATTCATAAAATCCAGCCCCCTAATGCCTTATTTATAGTGTTCATTCCCTAGCTAATTAGGAAAGAAAACTATATCTATATCTAAATCTATCTATCTATATCTAAAGATTAAATTATGGAAATAAAAGAAATAAATCCAAAAGGAATCTAGGACTATTATGGATAAATCTTCCTTCTCTTGATAGAATATCTCGAATCTTGGCTTGCAAGTAACCACCAAACTCGGACTTCTCCTCGATCTCGAATAGGACAGCTTCTGGAATCTCCTCGACGTCGACCAACTTCCTCGACGTCGAGTAGAATTCCTTGTCTCGAGTGGTCTTGTGCTCAGCTCGTGCTCGATCTCGTCTTCTGGAGCAATTGTCGAGTAAACTTTGGTCGACGTCGACCAGTTTGGTCGACTTCGAGTAACTCTGTCACTTTCAGCATTCTGCTCCGTTCTTCAAACACACTTTCCCGAGTCCTCGTTCGTCGGATTGACGCATATGACCATGCGTTAGAAAGCTCTTTTCGAGGGATACAATTTTTATGAAGACAACAAAGCTTGATTCGGAACGATGAATGGTGAAAAATGGCTTTTTCTCCAGATGCACCATCCTTAGCTTCTTCATGACTTTCCTTTAAGCTCCAAAGTGCGTTCGATTTCTGCGAAATATAGTAAAAACTTGTGTAGGTTTCCATATATTGCAAATAAACACAAACTACACAAATTATGTATTATTCTAACCCAAATGTATGAAATACATGCAGAAATCGATATAAAAGTAAGTGTAAAAATGGCGAATTAGGCTCACAACAAACACCCCATACTTAAGCTTGCTTGTGCTAACGATCCGGGGAAATGGAGTACTTTCCAAACTTTCATACCACATTCCTTTTTCTTTTGATTTTTGGCCATGTGGTGCTAATGATCCGGGGAAATGGAGTACTTTCCAAACTTTCATACCACATTCCTTCTTCTTTTGAGTTCTCACCTTTCGCTCATTCGCTCATTGCTTTTTTCAATATTATGCTTTTACCTCTCTAACCTCAGCATTACCTTCTCGCGAGTCGCAAACATGGGTATCATGAATGGCCCCGGATACTTAGTGCGTCGGACTGTTCACCTTGTGTCCCATCTCGCCAAACTATTATCTTAGCGAGCAGGGTCGATCTTTGATCGGATTTTATTTCACTCATTAAATTTTCCATATTATTCAAACATTCCTGCCAAACTCCAAATATGTAACATAACAACAACACAAACACCATATGATAATCTCCATAATGTATTTTCATTCTCAACATAATCCCCAGATAGGAAATAAGGTAAAGAATGGGCAATATTTAGATTATGTGGAGCAATAATTGAAATAAGGCTCAATATGGCTTTTGTGATGCATAAGCATAGGTAAGGCTAGGATTATAACAATATGAGCATTATATGGAAATATAAAGTCCTCCATCCTTTTATCATGCAACATGTCAAAAGCAACTTCAAATTTTACCTCCTTTCATGGTATTTAAGAAAATATGCACTTCATTGTGACTTCTCTTTACTAGGCAATTTCATGCTATATCTCTAATGAATCCAATTTTGCATCGTCGAGTTTAATATAAGCTTCCATGACATTAATCAAAAATTTCAACGGGGGTCATTTTTCTAAACTTTTGGAAAACATAGGCACATAAATCAATAATGAATCCCAAAATAACCATGTATAAGCAATTTAAGAAATAATGCACAAATAATGTCAAATAAAATCACATATGCACAAAGTAAGCCCTTCCCCCACCCCATACTTAAACATTACAGTGTCTTCATTGTATAAAACACAAGGGTAAAGAAAGAAACTCACTAGACAAGTGTGCAGATCGTCGGAATCGAGTGTAAATGCTGCAGAGGTGGTCGACATCGACAAAAGTTGGTCGATTTCGAGAAAGCTGGTCGATGTCGACCAAGGCTACTCGAGATCGAGTAAAGTGATGTCTCCAGGGTGGTTTTCCTCGACCACAGGCTCCTTTTTGCTCGATGTTTTTGGTCGATGTAGAGGAACTTACTCGACGTCGAGTAAGTTTGCGACCTCTCTTACCTTCAAGATTCATTAGAAAAGAAATACCCACAATAGAAAAATTTAAAAACAATGTCCAAAACCAAAAACCAAAAACAACAATGTCCAAAAATCCCAAAAACTAAATGTCTATTTACAAGCTCTAGACTTTATAGTCGCTAGGCCGACTTTCTCCGTTTAGCTCAAGGTGGCATTTGCAGGGCCCATGTAGCTTGGGCCTCAAACATGACTCCATTCTTGTCCATCAGCTGCATTCCGCCTGAATGGATCTTGTTCACCGTGAAGGGCCCCATCTTCTTCTTGTTGAATTTGTTGGGAAACCAATGATCCTTAGATTTGGCGACATAGACTTTGTCTCCAACTTCATATTCCTTAGGCTCATCATTGGAAATCCTGCATAATCACACATACCAAGGCAAACCTCTCCCATGTATAGATATATCATTGATTGAAATAGGAGAAGAAAGATCCATACCTTGGCTTACTTTCGAAGAATCGGATTCGGGAACCTCTTGTTCTAGTCGATTTCAAGTAAGGGTACTCGACATCGAGGAATTCGGCTCGTCTGGTGGACTACTGGTCGAGGAATGAGAAGTCGAGGAAGTGGGGTTTGGTCGACGTCAACCAAGTTGGTCGATGTCGAGTTGTCCTCGGCTTCGAGTTGTTTGCACGACGCTGCTACTGTAGGTGGAGAGCTCTGAGTCTGGTCGACGTCAACCAAGTTACTCGACATCGAGTAACTCTGGTCGACTTCGACCCCATACTTGAATCCTGTCAAGGCATCCGAAAAGAAGTTAGTCGACGTCGACTTACCTTGGTCGATGTCGAGTAGATCCTATGTGTTGTCGTTCAGAATGGCCATGATCTCCTCCACCTGGGCTTCCATATCCCTCTTTTCCAGCTCTTCGGGAGTCATATTTCTTACCTTAGGCTCCCCGCAAGTAATGTAACCAGCTGATATAGACTTGAACTCTTCCCTGGGACCTGTATGCCTTTCAGTTTTATTATAGAAATACTCAATTACCTCATCCGTGATGTTGAAAGTGAGCACTCCCTTCCTTACGCTTATGTTGGCATCTACCGTCGCTAGGAAAAGCCTTCCTAGAATAATTGGACAAGCAGGGTCCTCCGCCATATCAATAACTAGGAAATCAGCAGGGACGAAGAACCTACCTACTCGTACTGGCACATTGTCCACCATGCCTGTTGGGATAACCACTGTGTTGTTCGCCATATAAAACTTAGCATCCACAGGCTCTAGGGCACCTATCTTAATCCTGGACCAGATTGATAAAGGCATTATACTCACACTGGCTCCCTGATCACATAATGCATTAAATCTATATTGACCAAATCCAATGGTTATGGCAAACTTACCTGGATCTGGCCTTTTCTCAAGAATGTCCATCTGGCTGCACTCCTCTGCGATCTCAGCCATAGACCGCTTTTTGCTCAGAATCTCCTTTAGGAACTTGACATAGGATGACATCTCATTAAGAGCTTCTGTGAATGGTATTGTAACATTG
Organism: Persicaria maculosa; assembly: GCA_963922045.1. Taxonomy (NCBI): domain Eukaryota; kingdom Viridiplantae; phylum Streptophyta; class Magnoliopsida; order Caryophyllales; family Polygonaceae; genus Persicaria; species Persicaria maculosa. The sequence goes on along the minus strand of OY998251.1, from coordinate 21,079,938 downwards.
AGCCTTTGAAGCATCTTGATGAAGCGCTGAAACTTCTTCTCTGCTGGATCCTTTGGAGATTTCGTCGGGAAAGGCAGCTTTTTCTTTGGCGGAGATGCTGAAGACTGGTCGACGTCGAGTACAGGTTGGTCGACATCGAGTTGGTTTTGGTCGATATCGACTACAGTAGTTGACTTTGGGTTGGGTGCAGAGTTCTGGTCGACATCGAGTTCCTGTTGGTCGATGTCGAGTTGCCATTGGTCGATGTCGAGTGGCTTGCTTTATGTCGAGGAGTCTCCTGTAGCTTCTTCTTCTGTGTTGGGCTCGGGCGTTTGCATCTGTCGCCCACTCCTTAGGTTCATGGCAGCCACCTGTCCAGTAGATTTACCCTTAGGGTTAGGTTCAGAGGTTCTAGGGAGCGTACCTGATTGTTTGGGGACGGATGCTGCCATCTGGCCTATCTAAGTTTCCATTGATTTCCGCCATATATCAATTTCCCCAAGCCTATAGTTGACACCATGCAGCTGAGTGTGGATGGAATTGATAGAGTGTTTGGTATCTGAATGGTTCCTCCGCATCTCTTCCAGGATGGTCTGTAGGTCATCCTTCTTACCTTTTCTGTCAGGGTGACCAGGTAGCTCCAGTTTTGGTTCTAATATGGCCCTGAGTAATGTCCCCCCGCATACCTTACCTCTTCGTGGGTCTCTCCTTGATTTACTTGATCGACGTGTGGGCACACAGTAGTGTTGTGCCTCACAGACCCACATTCCAAACAAGGTTTATCTTTAGAGAGGAATTTAACTTGTTTGGTATGACGATGTACCTGATAATTATGGAACTGGTCCCTTACGTTTGGATCAACCTCCTTAGGTGGCACATACAACGGCATATATGGGGCTGGCCTTTCATACCTTTCATCGGAAGCGGCCGTAGAAGTCTCAGAGGTGTCGTCGTAGTTTGCCAATGTCTCAAATACCTCCCATGCTCGACGTGGAGTGTATCCAAGATACTCATAGTTGGTGTAGTTGTTGATCCTATCCTTAGTAGGCGCATCCAGGCAGTTGAAGATGATCTCTTGGATGATGTAGGGTGGCTGGCCATGAGTTGGGCAGGATTTCAGAAGCCTCTTGTAGCGCTCCCAGACTTGTGCTAATGGTTCCCCTGACTTTTGTCTGAAAGCCGTGATTTGTTGTCTGAGAGCCGTTGTCTTTGCAGGAGGAAATAACTTGTTGAAGAACAGGTCTTGTAGTTCATTCCATGTGCGAATTGATCTTGCAGGTAATCCTTCCAGCCATTGTTGGGCTATTCTTGCAAGGGACCAACAAAAAGCCTTTAGTTTTAAGTATTCAAGATTAGCACCATCAGCTATAGCTTCGTATAAGTCTATAAAAGTGGTGACATGCTCTAAAGGACATTCATTAATTCTTCCCCTAAATTGACTCCTTCTAATTTCAGTAATAAAAGAAGGACGAATTTCAAAATTAATAGCGGGAAGAACGATCGCCGATTCTGGAACTTTCAAAGTAGGATGCAGATATTCTTTTGCGTTGGCTGGTATATGCCCCATCCGCTCCTCAAGTTCCCTTCTCGCGTTGACCTCGCGATCTACCTTTACTTCCCACCGCTGCTGATTCTGTGCATATTCCGCCTCTCGTCGGGCGAGTTCAGCTTCTCTGGTGGTGAATGCCTCAATCTGTCATCGGAGTTGCTCAAGCTCTTGTGCAGGTGTGAGTTGGACCATGTTCTCGTCGGATGTCAACATGAGTCTCTTCCTAAGCCTTTGTTGAAGATGGAAAAACCGCTATGGCTCGAGAATTGGGTCTATAGGCGTGCGATCAGTTCTTCGCATGCATCTGAGAAACAGAAACAGAAATAAACAAGTAAAAAGAAACTAAAAAGAAAAAGCAAATATAAAGAAAAGAAATAGAACTAAAAAGGGCGCGATTGATGGCTTCTCCGGCAACGGCGCCAATTTGTTGTTGCAGGAGGTTGGTCAAGTATGAAAATAAATATGAAATATAAAATCAGACTGACTCCCTGTCTCAGCAAATAAATACAAGACTTCCTCCCGTTGTAGTAGAAGGCAGTCAGGATCGATCCACAAGGAAGCGTGTCAGCGCTTGCCTTTTCAGTTCTGTAAACTCAGCAGAAAACCAACCAGACAAACAGAAATAACAGAGAAAAGCAGAAAATAACACAAAGCAGAAAACTTGGTCGATATCGAGTAAGAAAATCGACCTCTGAAACTCGAAATCGACTAAAACAGAAACTTAAAAAAGCAAAAGAACTCGTTTTCGACCAACTCAACTCACCAACGACCAAATTTTCCTCGACGTCGACCAAATTTGTCGATTTTGAGTAACAACAGAAACACAAATTTGCAACTTTTCGCAACACAGAACACGAATTTGTTGAAATAAAATCAATAAACTAAAGACTTCCAAGGCCAGGGTATCAACACCACAACGATAACCATGTAAAATAACACATAAAGGCATAAAAGATCATGCTTTTCATCAAATAACTTTCGTTATTAACAAATAGGAATATAGAGACTTTCGCATAAACCCTTAGTGTTACTAACCCTTTTTTACATAATTAATCCAAGTTGTATTAAGATCACTTTCACTTCAATAACACAAACAAGGATCACCTTCAACTTTCACAAAATAATCATGCTCATAGGGATAGAAGATGAATTTGCATCAAAAGCTTGTACCTTTACCGCATCACCTCACATGGCTACCGTCGAGCTCACCCCGACCCTAGAAGTTGGGTGACTACTCGCTCTTCATCATGAATAAACTCATCAAAGATTTCAAGAAAATAAATTGCATTAAATAAACTAAATAAAACTTACAACCGATCGAAGCCAAAACGTCTCTCGACAACTCCAACTTGCTCTCGGCCTCGACTTTCTCTCTCTCTATTGGCTTGTAGCTTGGATGATTGAATTCATAAAATCCAGCCCCCTAATGCCTTATTTATAGTGTTCATTCCCTAGCTAATTAGGAAAGAAAACTATATCTATATCCAAATCTATCTATCTATATCTAAAGATTAAATTATGGAAATAAAAGAAATAAATCCAAAAGGAATCTAGGACTATTATGGATAAATCTTCCTTCTCTTGATAGAATATCTCGAATCTTGGCTTGCAAGTAACCACCAAACTCGGACTTCTCCTCGATCTCGAATAGGACAGCTTCTGGAATCTCCTCGACGTCGACCAACTTCCTCGACGTCGAGTAGAATTCCTTGTCTCGAGTGGTCTTGTGCTCAGCTCGTGCTCGATCTCGTCTTCTGGAGCAATTGTCGAGTAAACTTTGGTCGACGTCGACCAGTTTGGTCGACTTCGAGTAACTCTGTCACTTTCAGCATTCTGCTTCGTTCTTGAAACCCACTTTTCCGAGTTCTCGTTCGTTGGATTGACGCATATGACCATGCGTTGGAAAGCTCTTTTCGAGGGCTACAACTTTCCTGAAGACATTAAATCTTGATTCAGAACGATGAATGGTGAAAAATGGCTTTTTCTCCAGCTGCACCATCCTTAGCTTCTTCATGACTTTCCTTTAAGCTCCAAAGTGCGCCTGATTTCTGCGAAATGTAACAAAAACTTGTGTAGGCCTCCATATATTACAAATAAACACAAACTACACAAATTATGTATTATTCTAACCCAAATATATGAAATGCATGCAGAAATCAATATAAAAGTAAGTGTAAAACATGGCGAATTAGGCTCACAACAAACACCCCATACTTAAGCTTGCTTGTCCTCAAGCAATACTTTAATTTGTCATTCAGGGGAAGAAATCACAACTCTCAACATATTAGATTCATTCTCATATGTCCCTGCAATCAATTACCATCCTTGAAAAGGTACTAGTGTTATAAATCCATGCATGTGCAATTGAAAGCAACATCTAATCACAAAAGAAGGGTTATGCAAAACATTCATATGTGACAAAGCTTTAATAGTCAAGAGGACTTTAATTTAAGCTCAATAAGGATTAGATTGGAAAAAGAATAAAGGTGAGCAATTTTTGTCCATGTGGTGCTAATGATCCGGGGAAATGGAGTACTTTCCAAACTTTCATACCACATTCCTTCTTCTTTTGATTTATCACCTTTCGCTCATTCGCTCATTGCTCTTTTCAATATTATGCTTTTACCTCTCTAACCTCAGCACTGCCTTCTCGCGAGTCGCAAACATGGGTGTCATGAATGGCCCCGGATACTTAGTGCGTCGGACTCGTCTGCAGCACCTCCGACATCTGTTCTGGCTCTGAAACAGAAAAAGACGCTGCCTTTCTCCTCCAAGGCGCTGAAAGATCCCACTGCAGGTAGGTTTAAAAGGTTTGTTAAGATGCTTCAAGAACTGAATGTTTCAATTCTTTTTACAGAAGCTCTTCAAGAGATGCCTGCATATGTCAAGTTCCTCAAGGAAATCCTTAGCAACAAGCGATCCATCTCAGAGATCACCGACGAATGCAAAAGGATGGACTTCCTTGAGAAGAGACCTGACCCTAGTAAGTTTTCCATTACTGTGGGATTTGGAAAATGTAACTATGATGCCTTGTGTGATTTAGGAGCAAGTGTGAGCATCATGCCCTTATCAATCTGGCAAAAGGTAAAAATAGGATCTATAGAGCCTGTGGATGCCAAGCTATACATGACAAACAATACAGTGGTCATCCCTACGGGTATGGTCGATAATGTCCCTGTCCAGGTTGGTAAGTTCTATGTCCTCACTGATTTCCTTATTATAGATTGTGCTGAAGATCCTACTAGCCCTATTATTCTTGGTAGACCATTCCTAGCTACTGCAGATGCTAAAATCAGCGTAAAGCAGCGATTGCTCACCTTCACGATAGGCGATGAGATCTTAGATTTCTCTTTTGGCCCTGCAAAAGAGGAAGTTCCATGGCTGGAGGTGAAGAGCATCAGCAACCACGGAGGCGAGCAAACAACAACGGAGAAAAGCACCAGGAAGCTACTCGACATCGAGCACGGCAACTCGACATCGACCAAACAACTCGAAGTCGACCAAGCCTACTCGAAATCGACTTCCTCTGTTGAACACCCGACTTGCCAAGAGCCTAAGTATGGGGTCCCTGTACTCGATGTCGACTAGACCTACTCGACGTCGACCAACCCTAAGCCCGAAGATTTCTGTTTTGGGCACGAAAAGGTAAGTCCAGGTATGAATTCAACCCCTCCTATGTCCATTAATAAATTTAATAAATATTTAAGGGGAGGTAAGGCCCCGTGGCGAGCTAATCTGCGAAGAATGAGAGCTGGAAAGAATAAAAAGAAAGTCAAGGAAGACTATGCAAGCGACCACCTATCAGCTGAGCTTGCATACTACAATCAGGACCTAGATGATCCAGGAGAAGGGCCAAGCACAAGAGGGCCCCACATTAACGGTCCTTGAGCACAAGCGGAGAAGTCGGCCTAGCGACTCTAAAATCTAGAGCATGTACATAAAACTTTCGAATTTTGGGACTTTAAAACTTTTGGTTTTAGTGTTGTTTATTTTTGTTTTTGGTTTTGAAGACTTCATGTGGAATCTTGTCTTTGGGAAAAACTAGCAATTTTGCAGGTCGAAAGAAACTAGAGTCGACCAACTTGGTTGATATCGACTGAACTTAGTCGATATCGACTCTTGAGGTAGAAATCGACCAGTGGAGGAGGAAAAGAAGACAGTCGATTTCGATCAACCTTACTCGATATCGAGTAAAGTTGGTCGATATCGACCAAATTCCCTGACTTCGATCAACACTCTGTTACTGGACATCCCCTGTTTTGCTTCCTCAGTGCGTTATTCGATGAGCTCCTTACTTTACCTTTGTTTTATATTGATTTTATACAGTGGGGATACTGTATATTTTAAGTATGGGGTGGGGGAAGGGCTCATTATCATTATTTTATATTTTATTCTTGTTTTTGTTATTACATGGTCAATTTTGAGTAAATTTTTAATTTTTGTGCTTAATTGCTAAAACTCAAAATTTGTTTATGAGACATCTCCCAAAGCTTGTAAATTGTTCAAAGAAATAGTGTCATGGAAGCTTTAATTGAACTCGACGATGCAAAATTAGATTCATTAGAGATATAGCATGACATTGCCTAGTAAAGGGAAGTCACAATGAAGTGCATATTTTTATGAAAACCATGAAAGGAGGTAAAATTTGAAGTTTCTTTTGATATGTTGCATGATAAGAGGATGGAGGACTTTATATTTCCCTATAATGCTCATTGTTGTATTCCTAGCCTTACCTATGCTTATGCATCACAAAAACCATATTATGCCTTATTTCGATTATTGCTCCACATGATCTAAATATTACCATTCTTTACCTTATTTCCTATCCGGGGATTATGTTGAGAATGATGTTACATTATGGAGATTGTTATATGGTGTTGTGTTGTTATATCATTATTGGAGTTTGGAAGGAATGTTTGAAATATATGGAAAATTCAATGAGTGAGAAAAAATCCGATCACCTCAGGAGATAAAGGTAGATCGACCCTGCTCGATGAGATATTAGTTCAATGGGATGGGACACACAGGTGAGGAGTCCAAAGCACTAAGTATCCGGGGCCATTCATGACACCCATGTTTGCGACTCGTGAGAAGGCGGTGCTGAGGTTATAGAGGTAAAAGCATAATATTAAAAAAAAGCATCGAGCGTAAGAGTGAAAGGTGATGAATCTTATGAAGAAGGAATGTGGAAATTCAATTTGGAAATACTCCATTTACCCGTATTTTTAGCACCACATTGACAAAAATTGCCCACCTTTAGACTTTTACCAATATACTCCTTATTGAGCTTAAATAAAGTCCTTTTGATTATTAATGCTTTGTCACATGAATTGTTTTTGCATAACCCTCCTTTTGTGAGTAGATGTTGCTTTTTATTGCACATGCATGGATTTGTGGCACTAGTACCTTTTCGATGATGGTAATTGATTGCAGGGTTATATAAGAATGAATCCATGATGTTGAGAGTTTGAATTCTTCCCCTAAATGACCATCCAAGTTATTGCTTGGGGACAAGCAAGCTTAAGTATGGGGTGATTTGATGTCAATGTTTTGTGCCATGCTTTATATTAGCTTTTATATCGATTTCTGCATGCATTTCATGCATTTGGGTTAGAATAGTACAGAATCTATGTAGTTTATGCTTATTAGCCAAATTATGGAATCTACACTAGTTTCTGTTTAATTTTGCAGAAATCGAGGCAATTTACGGCCTTTCAGAGAAAGGAGGAAAAGCTCGAAGTCAACTACAAAAGTCCGAGGTCAAGGAGAAGCGGAACCAGGACAAATCGAGCTGAAAGCAAGAAAATCGAGTCGAAACACACAAGTCGATATCGAGTACTGCATGTTGATATCGAGTGAAGTTAGCCGATCTCCACCAAGAAGAGCCAGATTGAGTGAAGAGAACAGATTTGGTCCATATCGACCGTGCCAAGTCGATATCGAGTTCTCCATACCGATTCAATATCCTGGAATCGAGTCAAGCAGCTGAGCAAGGAAAGACGTAGGTCGATATCGAGTACCATAACTCGATATCGAGTACAATCGAGTCGATTTTTCTTCTGGGAGCTGAGATCGAGTTGCTGAGCTGAAGCCGAGAAATTTCTGGTCGATATCAAGTAAGCCTACTCGATATCGAGTTGACCACCAGTGGCCGATTTCGAGCTAGTCCGAATTCTTGTTAAGTTTCTATCCCGAATCCGATGGAGATATTTTCGAGAGAAGATTCCCAACACATGAAGATTTAGATATTTTTATCTTTTTATCTTTTTATCTATCCTAAGGGTTGAACAATTAATTACCCTAGGATTAATCTAGTTTACTTATTTGGATATATTTATTTCCTAAGTAGAATTATATCTTCTATGTTAGATAGAGATATAGATAGAATTTTCTTCCTTGATTAGCAAGGATTGGAAGCCTATAAATAAATCCCATGGGGCTAGTTTTTATTCATTCAATCTTAGGAAGAGGAAGAGAAGTAAGTAGAGAGAGAGAGAGAGAGAGAGGCCGAGTGGAGCAAAGGAGAGCGAAAGTGATCTGGCTTTGTTCGGTTTGTACTTTCTTCAGTTTGGTTTAATGCAAGTTTCTTTTTCATCAATGATGTCTGCAATGGCGATGAAGAGCGAGTAGTCCACCCACTTCTAGGGTCGAGGTGAGCCCGACGATAGCCAAGCGTGTTTGAGGTAAAGATTCGATCTTTATTGTGTTTTGAGCATCCACTACCTTTTATATGTTTATTGCCTATTTAATAGAGATCCATGTTAACAACTTGGATTATAAACATAAAATTGGTAGATACAATTAGGGTTTCTTGAAAGAGTTGTCTAATTGTTGGAAAAGGCGAAAGCTTGTTCCTTCGATGCGATTTGCATAATTATCGTTATTTATCTTGACTTATGCATGTTTGGTTATCGTTGTTGCAAACCCCGATCTTGGAAGTCTTTTTCATACATTGTTTAAGTTCGAGATTTGCATTCGTTTAGTTACTGTTTCTGCTCGATTTCGACCAACCTTGGTCGACGTCGACTACTGATTTTCAATCGAGCAAAGATCGCTTCCGTTTTTGTCTCTGCAGGGAACTCGACATCGACAAGCTTCCTCGACTACGGCCAGTTCCTCGACGTCGAGTTGCTTCCTCGAGATCGACCAAACTCCAGTGTCTTCTGCTTGCTCGGATTCGACTTGCCCGGCCCTTGTCGACTAACCTTAGTCGAGGTCGAGTAATCTCTGTGGTCGACTTCTGCTCGTGAGATTTGCTGCTACCTAGGATCGTAGACCTGCTTCCTCATGGATCGATCCTGACTTCCCACTGCTGCATCAGGAGGAGGTCTTGTAATTATTTGCGTCTGCAGAATCCGGTTTGATTTATATTCTTATATTTTGAACTCGATTTCCTCATACAACAACCATTTACTTTGCTTGCATCAATCCGCTTTGATTAAAGGCGGATCTTTTCACTCATAAAACCCCTCCTTTTTGGTTACTTGATTAACACACAAATCACACTTGAATAGCGAATTTCCCTGTGGGATCGACCTCTTGCTTATTGCTATGCTAGTTATAAGTTTGAGTTTACTTTGACGGATCAACGACAGGTTTTCCCTCCGTCAAATTTGGCGTCGTTGCCGGGGAAATTTATTGATTCTTGTGTGTTTTTAGTGCTGATTTTTGGTGTGGACCATCTTATATGGTCCATACCCGTGCTACTAATTCTCCTTTGTCGCCATTTGATTCAGAGATCGAAAGAACCTTTTCTGCCTTAAGGAAAGAAACTCGTGATCGCTTTCACGAGCTACCTTTTGATCAAGGAGAAAGCACTGAAGAGATGGCTAACGACGTAAATCGTACTCTAAAGGAGCTTACTGCTCCTGATATGGCACAACAACCCTTAGCAATCCAATTCCCTGTACTTAGGGAAGGTGTAAACTTTGAGCTGAAATATGGGGTAATTCATCTGTTACCCAAGTTCCATGGGTTGGGTGGGGAGGACCCCCACAAGCATCTGTCTGAGTTCCATATTGTGGTAGTTGGGATGAAACCTGAGAACGTCACTGTAGAGCAAATCAAGCTGAGAGCTTTTCCTTTCTCTTTAAAGGATGATGCGAATGAGTGGTTCTTCTATCTACCACCTGGATCTATTACTACTTGGGCTGAGATGAAGAGAGTCTTCCTAGAGATGTACTTCCCTGCAACAAAGCTAAATGCCTTGAAATGGTCAATCAACAGCATTGAGCAGTACGCGACGGAGTCCATTCATATGAGTACTTTGAGCATTTCAAGAAACTCTGCGCTAGCTGCCCATGCCATGGGTTCTCTAAGAAGGATCTGGTTCTCTTCTTATTCAATGGGCTTACTGATGAAGAGCGCAAAACGGTGAATTCGTGTTGTGGGGGGAAACATGCTGAATAAGACGCCTGCTGCAGCTTGGGAAGTGTTTAAGGAGCTATCTGAGGGCTCTAGGCAGTTCAACAAGAGCACTCGTGCTAGAGGTGTACTTGCTATTGATGCCCCAGTTGCTGCATTACAGACTGATATGGCAGAGATGAAAGAGATGATCAAGAAGCTGGTAGTTGACAGAACATCTCAGCAGCTGAAAGTATGTGAATCCTACATCGATCCATCCCATCCTATGGATATGTACTCAACTTTGCAAGAACCTAGTGTTGAGTTGAATGCAATTGGGAATTTTGCTCCATAAAGGCCCAGGCAAGGCAACTTTGGTAATCCTGTGTACTTCAACAATAATAACTACAATGGAGGCTATCAGCAGGGCTATGGTTATGGCAGCTACCAAGAGCCTTTCAATCAGCAAGGAGGGCATCAGGTGAGGCCACAACAACAGTTTGACCTCCGTCAGGGAGGACAACCTCAAGCAAGTGCACCTGATGGAAATCCACTACAAGCCCTCACACAATTCGTCACGAACCAGGCTGAACGCACAAAGAACTTAGAGACATGCACTAAGACCCTCGCACATGCAGTCTTGGACCAAGGTGAACAACCTAAGAACTTAGAGAATCAGATGAGTCAAATCATTCAACTGCTAAGCGCAAAAGAGGCAAATGACTCAGGAAAGCTCCCATCGCAAACGATTGAGAATCCTAGGGAGAATGTCAGTGCGATAATGCTTAGGAGTGACAAGGAACTGATTGTCACACCTCAAAAGAACGATAAAGAAATCATGGACGAGGAAATAGAGGTAATGAATGATGAAGACGGAAGCAATACGGTGCTGCGGCCGCAGAAACCATGCCGCTGCCGCAGCGTATCAATCGTGCTGCGCCCGCAGCCAGACGCCGCGCCCGCTGCCAGTGGCCTCGCCAATCCATCGATTCCAGGTACACATCTTCCGTCTTCCTTCCCTTTTTCTTTTTCGTCCCCTCTTCCTCTTTCTTCTTCTTCCTCTCCTACTTCCTCCTCCTTACCTATGGAGACTCCAAAGCCGGTTCCACCTTTCCCGGAAGCCCTGAAGGATACACGAAGGTATGAGAACGATAGAGAGATCTTTGAGATGTTCAGCAAGTGTGAGGTAAATATTCTGAAGGTTCGATAATATAAAACAATGTAATATAGAAATACTCTAGAAGGGGGGTTGAATAGAGTATGCCCGTTTTTCGCAGAAAGTCTCAAGACTTTTGGAGCTCGTATAAAACCCTTTGAGATTAACCTGAATCACAAAGTTAGACAATCGAACCAAGTGCGGAAATAAGGTAAAGCAATAAGTAAAGGACACGAGTAATTGTTTACGAGGTTCGGCACGAACTTGGCCTACGTCCCCGCCTAGGGTTCTTCCACAACCCTAGGATTCAAAAGGCTTTATTGATTTGCTTAGCTTAGGATCCTAATAGCTCACCGAGAAGCCTCTCTCCTATACAATTGCAATCTAGTCAACTCACGTTCCCTTGGAGTCCTAGACCAATCTAGAAGAGCCCCATCTCTCTCAGCTATCTAGTACAATCCTCTTAGTCTCACAAATCAATAGCCTAGTGCAACTTCCCGAGTTACAAACTCTCGAGTAACACTATAAATGAATATATCCTATAAGCTCACAGTGACTCTCAAAGGCTTTGAAATAAACAACAAACTCTTGAGCGCTTAGCAGAGAGACACTTTGGAAGACAGATCTCGCTTGAAAGAATGAAAGCTCGTGTAGCACTTGTATGTATCCTGTCTTCATCTTCCTTCTCTATTTATTGAGACAAATCGGCGCCAAGAATCTTCTCCAACGGCTATTCCTGATCATGGCTATCTTCAAGATCTTCTAAACTTGGAAACAAATGAAGCCATAATCTTTCCGATTTGAACCTTCTCAGCACTTGTCATAAGGAAGGAAATAATTCGAAAAACTTCTTGAAAGATTAGTCAAGCATATATATATAATATAAAGGAAGTATATAATAAGTTTAAATAATATTCGGACTTATAAAACAGGTTTTGTATTTCATCAACTGTTAATGCTCCAAGGCCTTTGACACAAACATCCTGTCAAAGCCTTTGAAACATTTATTCCGATTTTCATCAAGGGAGGGAGTTATCAATCTCCCCCTTGATGAAAGACAAAACCTGTGCATCCCTGCAACTTAGTCAAGCATAGATAATAAAATAGAAATCGGACTAAGTACTTGCAAGGGTTAGACAAATGTTGGATCAAATTTTTAAAGCATGCAAAAACCATCCAACCGAAAACCATAAATCAAAAACCAAGGTCTTCCAAGACCTTTAAGCAGAGGTTTTCAAAGTCTAAACACCACAGATCATCTCCCCCTTTTTGTCTTTCAACAAAGGGCGGAGGTAAAACAGTCACCAAAATAGTCACCAAAAGTTTTGAAAACGTTTCCAAAAACCAGCAATGCATCAGATTTCATGGATGGGATAGGGTAGGGTAGGGTTTAAGCTTAGTCATCCAGAGCATCATCAGTGAGCCTCGTCCAATGTCCTTGCAGCATCTTGGAAATCCCGCTCATCTCCGTCATAAACTCCTTTTGCAGCTCCTTGATATCCAGGCGAACTTCCTCCAAGCCCAACTCTAGGTTGTCCATGAGTTCATCGAAAGATGGAGCAGTGGGAAAGGCTTTTGAATGAGTGGCAAGACTCAAGGTCCCTTGGGGAGACCGAGTGATGCCAATCTTTTCAAGGCCCTTAGAGTCGAACTTACCCATATGACGCAGCTGTTCTTCATTTTTGACATCAATTCCAGAAGCTTTGAAGAGAGGGGTCAAAAGGGTAGCAAAGGGGAGGGGAGAGCCTTTTCTAGCTTTTCTGGCATGAGCCATGGTTCCAAGGATAGTGTTGGCCAGATCAAGATCAAGGCCATTTAAGATGCGGTAGAGCAGGACCATGGCATTGTCAGTAAGGAGTGAGCCAGAGTTAAGACGGGGTAAGAGGCATCGAACAATGATATTAAAAATTATTTTTGCCTTAAGGGTTAGGGATGAGTGGGTGAGTTGCTTTGAGGTGCTGTTGGATGCTTCGGGTAGGATGTACTTGGCTCGGGCAAGGATGATGCAATTCTCTTTTGAGGGGTGTATTTTAGAGGGTGGAACTGGGGTAGGTAAGCCAAGGAAATCTGGAAAATCATTGGAGTTGAGAGAGATTCTAACCCCTTTGACAACAGACTCCAAAGACCAACCATTGGTGTCGTTTTTGGCTTTTAGGTTAATGTAAAACAGACGGGTAAGCTGGGGGTAGTAGGCAGTTTCAAGGTTAAGAAGGGTCCAGGCTGGGGATTTTTTGAGAAGATCAATGCATGGTAACTTCAAAGCTTCGAAGAACTCAAAATCCAAAAATTCAGAACAGCTAATCTTACGAGTTCGAAACTCATCTACCCACTTACCAGCAGTCTCAGCATCTTGAAACTAAGAGGAGGGCAAGGATTGATTTACCTGGATATAGGTCGGGGGGTCGGCATTCTTTCTGGGAGCAACTGTTGGAGCAGCTCTCTTGACAGGCGCTACAAGACTCTTGACAGTGCCCTTCCTGGTGCGCTTGGGAGATGGAGGCTAGACAGCAGCAGGGGCTTTTTGCTTCTTCGGAGACGGGGGAGGAGGAGAAGGAGAGGGAGATTCTTCCTCCTCTTCCTCAGACCCCGAGTCCTCACCGGACCCCGCTTCATCTCCTTCAGCTTTCTCGTCATCTCCAGATCCCTCTTGCTCTTCTTCTTCTTCCTTAGGCTCCTCCTGGGAGGGAACCTCCTCGGCTTCGGCTTCCTTCCGAATCCGCTCAGCTTCCTCCTCTGCCAGTTTCCTAGCAAGCTCGGCCTCCTCATCGGCCTTTTTCTTTCTCAAGGCTTCCTCCTCGGCTTCCTTAGCAGCATCCATTTCCAGAAGGGCGTCGAGATCCTCTTCCTCCTCATCCTCGTCCACTTCCTCAGCCAAAATCTTCCTATTCCCTTTCTGTTTGGCACTGAGAGGCTTCTTAGCAGAGCGCTTTTGAGAGCCCTTGGGAACAATGCCCGTGCTCTCAGCGATGGTGCTTTGGACGACAGTTGGGACAATGGCTTGAGGAGCGGGTTCAGGTGTGGGAGAGGTAGCAGTGGCCTGACGTCCCTTGGGGGAGGCGCCAAGTCTTTTGGGTGTGACATCTTTCTTGGTTTTGGGTGCCATGGAGGAAATCGGCTAGGGTTTTCTTAGACTAGATTGAGAGGTTGAAGAAGGAGAAGGTGAAAGGGTTTGGATTAGTTCTGAGTTTGTGATGTAATCGGGTACATGATTGGGTTTAAGTAGAGGGAGTGATGGGACGGGTTTAGAGTTCCAAGGAAAGAAATCATCACATTGCCAATTTGAAAAATTTCCAATTCAAAATTCAAATGTTCCATTGAAATCGGACTGAATAACCGAAATATCTAGTTCCAAAAATAAAATATCTTTAACGGATAAAAAAGATAATTTTGAAATCCGAAAAAAAAAATATAATTGATTAAATATAGTTAGCTGTGTTAACAGCTTCAGCCCAATAGGTTTTAGGTAATGCATTTTCTAAAAGCATAGTCCTGGCCATATCCTCTAAGGTGCGGTTCTTGCGTTCCACAACCCCGTTTTGTTGAGGTGTCCTAGGAGCAGAAAAGTTATGGGAGATGCCATATTTAGCACAAAACAAATCAAATTGAAGTTGATCAAACTCCCTACCATGATCACTTCGAATTGACACTATGGGCTCGTTTCTTAAAGTTTGGAACTCCTTACAAAGTTTTGAAAACTCAAATAAGGCCTCTGATTTTTCTTTTAAACATGCAACCCAAGTATATCTAGAAAAATCATCAACAACAACTAGCATGTACTTTTTACCATTGGGAGATTTGACTCGCATAGGACCACATACATCCATATGTAAAAGTTCAAGGGGTCTAGAAGAACTTACAACCTTTTTGGGTTTGAAGGATCTACGTGTTTGTTTACCTCGTGTGCATGCATTGCACATATCAATACCTTTGAAGTCCATTTCAGGTAGTCCTCTTACAAGCCCTTTGGACACAAGCTTCTGTAGCGTATGTGGACTCACATGACCGAGTCTCCTGTGCCAGAGCTTTGGATCGTCTGTCAAGGCCTTTAGACAGGTTAAGCTTCCTTGTGCCACTTGATCAGCATTTACGGCGTATATGTTGTTGTAACGATGTGCAGTCAATATAACTTCACCTGTATCATCTCTGCACACTATACATCTTTTCTTGTTAAATCTAACATTGTTGCCACTATCACATAATTGAGAGATACTAAGCAAATTATACTTTAAACCATTAACAAGATAGACATTTTTAATACTATGGCTGGAATCACTTCCAACACTACCAATACCAACGATGTCACATTTTCCTTTGTCACCAAGAGTGATTGTTCCCGCGGATTGCTTCTTTAGATCATGAAAGAGAGAACTCTTCCCACTCATATGCCTCGAGCATCCACTATCAATAATCCATTTGTGATCTTTCACCTTGGTGATCTCCTCTTTTGGACTTTCCATAAGTTCTCTTACAGTAGCTTCAAGCTTTTCATCGTGGGATTCATCTTCTGAGGCCATAAGACAGATATTGGCCTTCTCATCGTCGGAGTCAGAGTCGGAATCACTCCAAGTTGCCACCATGGCTTTCTTCTTCCATTTGTCACCTTTCTTGGGCTGGCTCTTTGTCTTTTGAGGGCAGTCCTTCACAAGATGATCTGTTTCACCACATTCAAAACAAGACAACTGTTTAGTCTTCTTTTCATATTTGTTGGATTGAGGCTTACCTCGAAATTTTGAAGACTCTGATCCATCCTTGTTGTTGAATTGCTTCTTCATTTTGAGAATTCTAGCAAGGCCTCTTGTGATAAGAGCAAAAGGATCATCCTCATCGTCATCCTCATCTTCGGAATCAGATCCATCCTTGGGCTCATCCTTCTTAGACTTGAGTGCCAAGTTCTTAGTGCTAGCTGGAAGTTCTCCATCGTCTTCATTAAGGATCATCTCATGCGTGATCAGCTTCCCAAGAAGGTCATCAAGGGGTAGAGTGGTGAGGTCCCGGGCTTCCTCTATAGCTGTTACTTTTGGACCCCATTTCTCCTTTGGAAGGCACCTCAGTATCTTCCTCACTTTCTCGACGTTGGTAAAGCTCTTCCCGAGAGAGTCAAGGTTGTTGGTGATTTCCGTGAATCGTGTGAACATGGCCTTGATTGACTCATCAGACTTCATCTTGAAGAGCTCATACTTTCTAAGGAAGATGCTGATCTTGGTGTCTTTCACTTGGCTCGTTCCTTCATAGGTGACGACCAATTTGTCCCAAATCTCTTTAGCTGACCTACAAGATGAAATACGGTTAAACTCATCAGTGCTAAGACCACAATAGAGTAAGTTAATAGCCCTGTAGTTTTTGGAGATGGTTTCAAGATCTGCTTGGTTGTATTCAGACTCCTTCTTTGCAACTTTGGTATCATTTGGTCCATCTTTCTCTGGAATCTTCGGACCATTCTCTATAATGTTCCAAAGCTCTAGATCTTGGTCTATGATGAACATCTTCATCAAAGATCTCCAGTGGACAAAGTTGTTTCCTACAAAGAGTGGCGGTCTGCTTGTGGACCTTCCCTGTGCAAATCCTCCGCTTGCTTCACCAGACATGATCGAAAACTCACAAGATTGTTAGATCAAAAACAGTGAGTAAATCTCTGATACCAATAGAAGGTTCGATAATATAAAACAATGTAATATAGAAATACTCTAGAAGGGGGGTTGAATAGAGTATGCCCGATTTTCGCAGAAAGTCTCAAGACTTTTGGAGCTCGTATAAAACCCTATGAGATTAACATGAATCACAAAGTTAGACAATCGAACCAAGTGCGGAAATAAGGTAAAGCAATAAGTAAAGGACACGAGTAATTGTTTACGAGGTTCGGCACGAACTTGGCCTACGTCCCCGCCTAGGGTTCTTCCACAACCCTAGGATTCAAAAGGCTTTATTGATTTGCTTAGCTTAGGATCCTAATAGCTCACCGAGAAGCCTCTCTCCTATACAATTGCAATCTAGTCAACTCACATTCCCTTGGAGTCCTAGACCAATCTAGAAGAGCCCCACCTCTCTCAGCTATCTAGTATAATCCTCTTAGTCTCACAAATCAATAGCCTAGTGCAACTTCCCGAGTTACAAACTCTCGAGTAACACTATAAATGAATATATCCTATAAGCTCACAGTGACTCTCAAAGGATTTGAAATAAACAACAAACTCTTGAGCGCTTAGCAGAGAGACACTTTGGAAGACAGATCTCGCTTGAAAGAATGAAAGCTCGTGTAGCACTTGTATTTATCCTGTCTTCATCTTCCTTCTCTATTTATTGAGACAAATCGGCGCCAAGAATCTTCTCCAACGGCTATTCCTGAACATGGCTATCTTCAAGATCTTCTAAACTTGGAAACAAATGAAGCCATAATCTTTCCGATTTGAACCTTCTCAGCACTTGTCATAAGGAAGGAAATAATTCGAAAAACTTCTTGAAAGATTAGTCAAGCATATATATATAATATAAAGGAAGTATATAATAAGATTAAATAATATTCGGACTTATAAAACAGGTTTTGTATTTCATCAACTGTTAATGCTCCAAGGCCTTTGACACAAACATCCTGTCAAAGCCTTTGAAACATTTATTCCGATTTTCATCAAGGGAGGGAGTTATCATATTCCTTTACTCAAATTGATTAAGAGCATTCCTAGATATGCAAATTTTTTGAAGGAATTATGCACCATAAAGAAGAAGCAAAGATTGAAAAAGAAGGAAAAGGTAAGCTTGAATGAAAATGTCTCTGCTATATTGCAAAGGAAATTGCCTGAAAAATGTGGAGACCTAGGTATGTTTACAATTCCATGTGCAATTGGGAATACTAGATTCAAACAAGCCATGCTAGATCTAGGAGCCTCAATTAATGTTATTTCCTATAACATGTACATGTCTTTGGGTTTGGGTGCTCTGACTGAGACTAGGGTTACAGTGCAGCTTGCTGATCGATCACAAATCAGGCCAAGATGCGTTGTTGAAGATGTTTTGGTTATGGTGGATGATTTGTTTTTCCCTGTTGATTTCTTTGTTTTAGATATGGAGCAAGGAGCCCCAGAAACACCCATTATACTAGGAAGACCATTCATGAAAACTGCAAAAACGAAAATTGATTGTTGGGAGGGTGTATTGACTATGGAGTTTGGTGGAAGAAAGATAGAATTCTCTCGCTTTAATCATGCTAAGCTTTCTCCTGAAAATTCTTTAGATATGCCTATTGCTAACAATACTAATCGCAACAATAATTTTTGTGATTTGTTAGAGACACCTAAGGAAAATAGTTTATGGAAATTTGAGCCCCCTAACAAATTGAAACCTTTTTTGATTTCAGGACAACCCCCAGGACTAGCTCAAGGAGAGAAGCTAAGGGTAATGGATGAATGTTTGGACAGAAAGCTACACCTTCCACGGGTGCCCGCACTTGTCAATGAGATGACAGGTGTAGGCGACCCTGGTGGAGGAACCTAGGCCAATCGTGGGCCATTACGTCGAGCCAACGACTTGAAACAAAGGCGCTTCTCGGGAGGCAACCCGAGGTAAGTTTTTCTTTCTTTTTCCTTTTCCTTTTCCTTCGCCCTGATCATATTTGATTCACTTTTGTTGTCTTTACTGTTTCATTGAGGACAATGAAAGCTCTAAGTGTGGGGGAGAGGAATTCTGTATATATAGTGCATTTAGGAGATCATATTTATAATTTCTGCATCATGTTTAATTTCTGTAGTCATATTTTTTAATTTTTTATTCAGTTTTGTTTATTTGGATTAAAAAAAAAAAAAAAACCAAAAAAATAATCATGCATTGCATCCATATGTGTTATTCAATACCCATCTGGCTTAGTTTGTCCTCTTATTTAAATTTCAAGCATGATCATATAAATCTCATGGAGTCCTGGATGTTTTGGCCTTGTCTATATTTGATTTTTGTGGAACATGAGCTAGAAAATATAATTGAGCATGTATGATTGAGCTAAAGTATGATTGAAGTCCTAAAAACATGACCCTGTGAGAATGTTTAGCCTTATTTGAAATTTTTTGCTCAATTGTGTGAATTACTCTCCTTGTGTTGCTACCTCTTGTCATTGATTGCAATATCTATTTTTCAAGACCGACTCACATTTTTGTTGCTTGCGGAGTTTATGTTTATATTTTGAGTCTTTTGGTTTGAATTTGTGCATATTTAGTAATAAGGTGGCAATGGTTGATGCACTTAGTAATCGGGTCTACGCATGACACCCATGGGTATGATACACGCAAAAAGGTGTTGAAAACTATCCATTAGGAAAGAAAGCTTGATCATTGAGTAACCAGGTTCATTCATGACACACATGTTTGCAAGTTGCGGCAAAAGATGTTCAAGTGGACTTCATATTAGAAGGTTGAGGTGTTGATAGACCGGAGCCATTCATGATACCCATATTTGCGTCGCGCGTAAGAAAAGCACCAAGACAAGAAAAAAAGAAAAGAAGAAGAAAAGAAAACAAAAGAAAAAGAAAAAAAGAGTCACATTTTATTTAGTTTTCTTTATTGTGTCCCGCAAGTAATAGCATCTCGGTGGAGATTTGGTGATATGGTGGTCAATGTCTATGAGTTTAGTGCATGTTGGTTTGAGTTGAGAGTTGTACCTTAAAGCCTAAACACATGAGTGAAACACATATTTCAGTGAGGTTGGTTGATGTCTACTTCTAAGCTTCGATCACTGGAATACATGCTATGACGTTTGTTTGTTTGGTTTATGTTTCCACCTACTATGATGTTGCTTTTTGATGAGGTTGAAACTTGAAGGGATTTCCTGTGGGATGCATTGATTCGTGTTCATTCTATCATTGCATGAGGACAAACAAAGGCTAAGTGTGGGGGAATTTGATAATGCATATCTTAGATAGGCATTATAGGCATTTTTAGGCTAGTTAAGTTGCACTTCGTTCACAATCTGTAGTTAATTTGCATCTTGTGAGTATTCTGGAAGGAGTCAGAATCTACACACTTTTATTGATTATTTCAGATAATCGTGGACCCGATGATGAGACAGGAGTTGATAACGCATTATATGAGAATGTCTAGTTGATCGAAGAAGCTTATATGAAGATCTCAAGAGGTCCTGAGAAGAAGAAGCGAACATAAACAAAGAACAAGTATGCAGAAGTTGTCGCCATGCATGCTGAACTTGTTTTGCACTTTCTGGAGGCCTCGGTTGTCTGATTGACTATTATGACCATGCGTTGGAAAGCTCTTTCAAAGAGCTACAACTTTTTTGTTGACAAAAAGAGCAAATTCAAGATATATTTTCCGTGAAAGACCGATGCAGCGGCCGCAACATGTGTGCCGCGGCCGCAGCAGAGCAAATGCTGCGGGATGGAAAAAGCTGCTGATGCAACGGCCGCAGCATACGCAGCGTCCGCAACATTGTTCGGCAGCGTGTCATCGTTTTGTTAATTAAAACCCTAGTTTGATTGTTTTTTTCCAAGGCCGACTAGACCTTTTAAGAGGCCGATTTATGTTATTTCTATTTCACTACTATTCTATTCTACGTTCTATCAGACAATTAGAGATTGAGCGATGTCTTCCATGAGGAACTAAGCTTATCTGTTCTGCCTATAATTTGAAGCTTTATTTGGATTGATTGTGAGTTTCTAATTCTCGTTCTTTGTTTCCTATATTTGAATGCTTCAACTTTTTTGTGCTTGATTATCTACTGTTTTATTCTATCTAGCCCACGCAACTAGTTAGAATCAATTCAATTGCTAAGGTTTTGTAGATTCCTGATTGTGAACCTCAACCTAAGTAGAAAACTTGTTCCTTTAGGGCTGATTGAACTAATTGAATGAGTAGGAAGTTGGATGTGTTGTTAAATTCCTCTTTAGGGACTACAAATACCTTGGCTAATCTCAGGACTTAATGCTATCAATTGAGTTAAATCCTTCTTTAGGGACTGTTCGATTGATAAGGGTTTCTAGGACTGATTGGACTAGTAACTATATTAGGTCGGGACAACGACATTCGTAGAAAACTTAATAGGACGAGAAGAAGTTACAAGGATCGTTTCAACCAAATAAAGTGGAAAATTATAGGTAGAACTGCTTCTCCTAATTGTTTGAATCACAACCATTTACTTTGCTTGCATCAATCCGCTTTGATTAAAGGCGGATCTTTTTCACTCATAAAACCCCCCTTTCTGGTTACTTGATTGGCACATAAATCACACTTGAATAGCGAATTTCCCTGTGGGATCGACCTCTTGCTTATTGCTATGCTAGTTATAAGTTTGAGTTTACTTTGACGGATCAACGACAGGTTTTCCCTCCGTCACATGCTCTGGTTATCAAACCTTGAACACCATTACCTCTTGGTGGTCAGATTACCTTGCGGCTGTCTCGCTCTCTTCGTCGGCTTCGGGCAGCTTGGTCACTTTGAAGAATACTAAATTCCCTCATGATGCAAAAATGGGTATGTATGTTTTGAATTTTTCAAAGATCTCAATTGCTGTTGCTGCTGATGCATTATTTGGTGCTGAACTTGAGGCCTTTGTGTTTTTCATACTAATGCATGGTTATGTTAGGTTAGCCTTTGAGGTGCTGTTATTTGGCTTCTTACATTCTTTTGCTGTCTTGCGTAGCATTCTCGATCTCCTTGCTGTGTTTACTGGCTCTTCCCGTGCCTCTCTTGTTGCTCCTTGCGTTTCACTCTCGGGTGTGCGCGAGTTTGAGCAGCACGATGCCGGGAGGTCACTGAAATCTCAAGCAGGAAAGCATATTGGCAAGTTAGGCAAAATTGTTTTTACTTCACCCATGCTGAGGGGTTTGATGGTAAAAATTTATGGGAGGGGTTTTCTCTTGTTTTACAAAAAATCATTATGTATATCCTATTATGTTTATAGATGGAATTTAGACAAATTATTCTTGAGTTGTTCACATGGTGTTTATTATGTACACCATTGTTTCCCGTCTCTAGGACTTTGTCGTGGAACAATGCTTGCATCTATATTTGTTTATGTAGGTTGGGCATGGCCTAATGAAAAAATTAAACTAATCAGTGTGGCGAAACTGGGTATAAATAAATCCTATTCTCAAATTTCTTTGTGCTTTTCCAAGGATGTAAATGTTCATGGGAATATTCATCTTAAAATAAATGTCTATGTATATATTGCTATGGATTGTGCGAGTTATGCGTATCCATTAGGCGTACCCCCCGATTTTCGAGCCTTAAACAATCTTTGGGTTTTGGAGCTTGTATAACTTTAATTTCCCGTGATGATAAAGAAATGTTATTATTAAATCATGTTTCTGAAAGGCTGAGGCATGCATCGGCTGTGTTAAGACTATGCTCTATTTTTTGGGCTCTAACGCCTTTGATCAGGTCAATCGACATAATCTCTTACATACTTTTATTTAATTGCATAATCTCCTACCCGGTGCTAGTGACTTATGCCTCTTCACCCCCTACCCCCTGAATCTCGGGCCGTAAAAAATCTGTTGCGATTGGGGTTGTTATGGCTTCTTTCCTTAACTACCTTGTTTCGCTGCTGGCTTGTATACATCCGGTTGTGATAATACTAGAAAATGAAACATTACTTTATCTCAGTGATCAAAGATGATTTTTGTATTGGAGTTTACGTCTGTCACAACTATGCTAAATCTCACCTGTGTTTGGTTTGTGATGAAAATGAGGAAATCTTTGATAGATATGCCAATGCTGATGTGTTCGTGCTCC
This sequence comes from Persicaria maculosa, assembly GCA_963922045.1. Taxonomy (NCBI): domain Eukaryota; kingdom Viridiplantae; phylum Streptophyta; class Magnoliopsida; order Caryophyllales; family Polygonaceae; genus Persicaria; species Persicaria maculosa. The sequence continues at coordinate 21,057,188 of OY998251.1, read as the reverse complement.
TGTTTTTCTAGTGCTGATTATAAGCCTTCTACCCCTGATGATGCTATTTTGGATTTGAGGAGGTCATGGCTCCTGGATTCCCCACTCTCGGTCGCTAGACTGCATTCCCCATGGCAGTTTAGTGTTGTATTTTGTTATGATTACCTTCCCCTCCAAACCCATTCCGAAAAGCTTTCCGATATGAGGATTTTTACACCTTCTCCTCATATCTATTAGGTTGCTCATGAAAATAAGTTATTGGAATTGTAGAGGCATTCTAAAGAAAACGTTTTGGACTGAAGTTGATGCTTTGTGCAGAAATGAACATATACAATTAATGGCCCTTGCCGAAACTAAGTCGGAATCTTTGCCAGATGAAGAATTATGGAAACATGTAGGATTCGATATGGCTATCTGGTCTCCTAGCATTGGCCGTTCGGGTGGCCTAGGTGTTTTATGGAAAACCCACCAACTCTCAAATGAAACATTATCAATTTTGTTTTATTTGCCTAGGATTATTGGACTACGTTATGAAAATATTAGTGACAATCTCGTGATCCTTCTTTTGTTCGTATATGCTCCTCCCGATCCTCGGGATAATGACTCGTTCTGGACCGAATTAACAACAATTGTAAACGATTCTCCCATACCTTGCATCGTTATAGGGGATTTCAATGAAATCTTGTGTAGAGAGGATAAACTTGGTGGCGCTAACACTCTTCCGACTAAGTTCACACGTCTCCTTCATTTCAAGAATACCTGTTCTCTGTTGGATTTTCCAACCTTCGAAAACCCTTTCACATGGAGGAAGTCTCTTGAGGCCACAGATAACATCCACGAAAAATTGGATCGCGTACTTGTTCATCACCAAATTCTTCATAAACTACCCAATCTCATCACTAAAAACGGTGTGTTTTCGTCTTCTGACCATTGCACTATAACAATTACACTGGACTGTAGCACCACATTTAAAGCACCTCCCTTCAAATTTGAGAACACCTGGCTTCAGCACAAGGACTTCCGTAATATTGTTAAACAGTCTTGGCGCGCTTCTTGCCCAGGATCTGCTATAATTTTCAAGCAAAAAATTCTCAAGCAAAAAGCTAAAGACTGGAACAAGCACTCATTCGGAAATATCTTTCGTCAACTTCAGGAGGTGGAGAACGACTTGTTACAAATCCAATCGGCTATTCCTGTTAGTAACCATCGTGCGAACAACAGTAAACAAAGTCACCTTTTACAGAAAAGGGAAAAACTGTTACTTTTTCAAAAAACATTTTGGAATCAAAGAGCTAAAACAAAACATCTTAAGCTTACAGATTCTAACACATCCTATTTTCATCGTGCCGCTTCTGGCCAAAGACACAAGAAACAAATACGTAACATTACTACTACAGAAGGTACCCTGATAATTTGAGAAGAAAATGTTAAGCAAGAAATTAAAAATGATTTTTAAAAAAACTTTAGTAAGGAAACAATTGACGATAGACTTCTTAATGAAATGACTAACATAATTCACCCTTCAATCTCCCCTGCTGAAAATGAATTCCTTATACGAGTTCCAACAAATGGTGAAATTAAGTCCGCCGTTTTCAGTCTTGGGAAAAATAAATCACCTGGTCTCGATGGGATGGCGACCGAATTCTACAAGCATTATTGGGATATTCTAGGGAATTTGATTATCAAATCCATTAAAGGCTTCTTCAACGCCGAGAAAATCCTTAAACAAATAAATCATACATTTATTTCCCTACTACCAAAGCAAGATAACCCCTCGACTACTAACCATTACCGGCCTATAAGCTTGTGTTCCAACCTATATAAAATCATTTCAAAAATTCTTACAGAAAGACTTAAAGTAGTAATTGGTAAGCTCATTCATCCTTTACAGGGGGCGTTTGTGTCAGATAGGTCAATTCAAGATAATGTCCTAATAGCTCACGAAATCTTCCATTCTTTTCGATTGCGTTTGGGTCATGAAGGGTGGCTGGCAATCAAACTGGACATGGAAAAAGCATATGACAGGGTTGATTGGAACTTCACCAAAAAGATTCTTGAAAAATTTGGGTTCCATCCCACTTTTATTTCATGGGTTATGGCATGTGTAACAACAGTCTCGTATTCTATACTTGTGAATAACGGCCCTACAAATATGTTCTTTCCTTCACTGGGCCTTCGTCAAGGGGATACCCTTTCCCCATTTCTATTCATCCTAGGTGCAGAAATATTGGCACGCCACCTGTCGCCTTAGGCAAATAGTGATAGAAGCCCAATTGGTTTCACATTTGGGAGGAATGGACCGAGAATTCCATTTCTATCATTTGCTAATGATATTATCATCTTCTCGAAAGGCAGCATGGATGCCTGTAGTAGAGTCAAAACAATTATTGACTCATATTGTAAAGTATCGGGCCAAAAAGTAAACTACCAAAAATCATGCTTCCAAGCTACTGAAGGAATCACACAATCCAGACTTCTGGAACTCAATAGCTACCTAACTATTTCCAACGTCAACTCCCTGGAAAAATATCTTGGATGTCCGATTATCAACGACAGAGTAACCAAAGAAACCTTCGAAGATATTGTCTTTAAATCTAGAGAACAACTAAGTAAATGGCGTGCTAACTCTCTATCTCAACAAGGTCGAGCTATTCTTAAAAACTCTAATCTATCCGCCAAACCCCTATATACGATACAAAGTTTCTTACTACCATATTCAATTCATAAAGAACTTGATCAGATTAATAGAATATTTTTCTGGAATAAAGATCTGCAACACCGCCCGCTGATCAGCTGGGATAGGGTTTGTAGATCAAAGAAATGTGGGGGCATGTGGATTAGAAAATCCAAAGAAATGAATGAAGCACTACAAAAGAAACTGCTATGGAAAACGCTGGCTGAGCCGGATAATGTTTGGGTCCAAATAATCAAATATAAATATCTTCGAGCGGATGATATTCTCCATTACAAGAAAAGTGGCGCCGCCTCTTGGCAATGGGCGAAACTTACAACTCTAATTGACAAGAAAAAAAAGGGGCTTATTTGGTCGGTAGGCACCGGGACCGCTATCAAATTCTCGTGTGATAACTAGATTACAACATCTGCTATTCAGTCTAGGGATGATTGCCCAAGAATTGATAACATCGATGATAAAGTCAGTGACTATATCCTAGGAGGTAAATGGTGGAAGGAAAAACTCTATGTTATTCTCCCACACAACATTGTGGAGGAAATCCTTGCGATTCCGCTCCCAGTTTCAAATTTTGTGGATAGATTATACCGATGGCCGGACCGAGAGGGCTGGTTCACTACGTCAAGCGCATATAAATTGGTTTCCACCGAAGCCTCAATTCCCTTAGACAACAACTCCTGGATCTGGCATCTCGACATCCCACCTAAGATTACATATTTCCTGTGGAAAATCTGTCAAAATGGCCTTCCCACATCTGATAGGCTCGCCCAACAGGGGGTCCCTATCCCCCCTACATGCAATTTTTGTAACTGCTCTATGAAAGATGATGTTCATCTACTGTTCGAATGTCAATATTCGAGATCTCTCGTTCAATTCACGGGGCACATAAACTCCACAATAGGCAGACAAATCACTCTATCAAGGGATATAAACCCAATCATGTCATTCATTGGAAATAGCCTACCAAAGGCCGCTCTAGGTAAGCTTGCTTTCGCTTGGTGGATGACGTGGTATATTCAAAACTAACATGTGTTTAGGCAGGTACCGATCCCTCCTAGGGACGACGCTTTGAAACTTATTACTACACACCAGATAAACTGGAGTAACACTCACTAATATGATAGTATATTAGATGATAACAACACCCCTCATTCACGAAGCGTCAGAAAACCCGCAAAGAGGAACAAAGCTTGTCATATCAAGTGAACCACCGACAGGTACATTCAAACTCAACTTTGACGGATCGACTCTCGCTGATAACCGTAGTACCGCTGGTGTGGTTATCAGGGACTGGAATGGACACCCAATACACATAGGCTATAAACAATTAGGTATTAAAAGTGCACTTCAAGCTGAAGCCTTAGCACTCAAAGTTGGGGTACAACTGGACCTACAACTACATATTGACAAAATCCATATTGAAGGAGATTCCAGCATAATTATTAACCATCTCAACAACAAGGCCAAATGCCCATGGGAAATCGAACTCATCTTGTCTGACGTACAATTTCTTCTATCGACTATGAAAGAAATTTCTTTCATTCATGTACCCCGTCTTGGCAATAGAGTGGCTGATAAGGTTGCACACCTTAGTCACTCTGTCATGGGTATTGATATTTGTAACAATTTTGGTCTTACAGACCTCATCCGTAAGGATGCTTTCGGGTAGAGCGTGCTCTCGCGAATTTTTTCCTAATAAAAAAAAATGAATATAAACTTTTATGGTAATTTCACACTAATAGAAACAACACGGAAAGTTTTGCAAAAAACCCCAGGCGGAAGAATACTCCTCCGATCAGCTCTTCGGAGGCCAACAACCAGCTTTTCGGAGGCCTAAAACTACCCTTTTGGAGGTCGTTAATCTATCTCGTTGGACAAGACCTCAGACCTACCCACCTACTCCGCCTCCTACCTTTATCATTAGTTCAGGTGAATGAACACACCGGGTTGTCTTTTCGTGCCTGGCCGTTCTCCTAGGCTTCGACCTTTCGCTGGACTCCCTCCTCGGCTTTGGTCACCGTCGTTTAATCCTTCGTTCAGGAGAATGAAATTGATTTATTTTTATGGGTCTTTGATAGATCTTTGGAGGTGGTGATCGGTCCTCCTTTCGCTCTCTTCCAATTTGGTCTTTTAAGCATTGTCTTTAGGACTTTTATTTGGCTTGCCTTCGTCTTGATTTCTGATCCCAAATCCGCCTCCGATTGGTGTCGATATCCACCGGCCACCGGTTGATTCACTCACCACCATCCTCCCTGTCGGGCCCCTGATGCTGGGCTGGTTGCCTAGGTCGCGTTCTGGCGCTCCTTGAAATCAAATCTCACCTCCGTTTTTCAAATCAATTGTCAGAACTTGTTTTGGTTGGGTTTCCCACATTGGCAGTAGTCTTGCCATCTTGGCTTTCCTCGGTGTGGTCATCTCGGTCTGTGGTGGTTTCGGCGTGGTGTGATCCAGACACGTCGCCGACCACTTTCGATGTGCTGACTTTCTATGCATTGGCCACGCTCCATTGTCCAATCTCCTGGTGCAGCGGTGCTTATTGATAATGCATACTTTATATAGATATTATAGGTAGTTGTTAGTGCATTTAGGATAGTTTATATCATGTTTATTGAGTATTTCACATCATTAGTAGTTTGTCTTACAATTTTAGAATCTACGCTCTTTTTATGCTTATTTGCAGATTTATGTTCCGACGCTTGGAAGGATACATTTATGGCTTTCCAAGGAGGAATATGGAGAGCTAGGAACCTAAGGAAACCATTGAAGAAGGCAAGAACGAGGTGTAGAAGAAGTTATCTTAGATTCAGAAGTGGTTAAATGAAGAAGCACATTACTGTTGTCACGGTGCCCGCCGCCTAGACCACGACGCCCGCCGCCCGTGCCGATATGGAATTATGATTTCATTCTTCTGGAAACTAATTAGGTTAAGTTTATATTTGTATTTGATCGACTTTTACCTCTTGGAGAGTTGGGGGGAGAGACCTAGTTGAGAGAGAACTCCAATGGAGATATTGAGAGGAAGACTTTCCATGAGGAACTAAACCTCTTTAGTTTTGCCTGCAATTCAGAGACATGGTTATATGATTTGTGACACTTAATTTCTATCTATTCTATGTTTGATTGATTCAATATCTTTGTTCTTTGTTGATTGATTGCATGTATTCCCTCTTGATTGGCCACCTTGATGGAATTTGCTTTCTTGCTAAAGGTTTGATTAGCCCTTATAAGTTAATTGGATTAGTAGTAAAACATAGCCAATCGATCCTGTGAATGCATCGATTGGGTGTGTAGGGGACATTGACAATTCTACTTTATCAATTGCATCAATTAGGGGTAGAGAGTTGCGCCTCTATCTTTGGTTGTTTATGTTATTGGCATTGTTAAATTGCTTAGGGTTGGAGTGATCCACCATTAGATGAATCAAACAAGGAAAGATATGATAAAGTCAAGGATCAAAGACATAACCAATGTTGATGAATTGTAGGGGAAACTATCTCATTCATAATTATCACCAATTCACTATTGTTACTTTTGCTGTATTCAATTGCCTTATTATTCAATTACCCTTTGATATTGTTTCCTTTCGATAGCAAATTTGATAGACAGGAAAGATATTTTCTCTGTGGGATCGACCCCTTAATATTCCACTATACTAGTTACTAGGTTGCTAGTTAGGTTGTTGGTTAGGGTTATTCTTTTTGGTGTTGTAGAAAGGTAACGACATTCTGCACCACACCAAATTTTGGTGCTGTTGTCGGGGAAAGTAATTTATTTCCTTTGTTATTTATTTGCTATCTTGAGTAATTCACCTCGGTGGATTACTCTTTGGTTACTAATCAATCTTTGTTTATTCTTTTTGAAGGTTAAGCAAAGATGTATGAAAATGCTAAATCCCCTCTCAAGAGGACATTGAGACACTTAAGGGAACCTAATTTAAATTCGCAACACCTTGCAATTACACTACCTGAACTCCCTAAAGACTCCAAATTGGGATACAAAGCTTATTGGTTATTGATTCTTCCAGTTTTCCATGGGATGATTGGAGATGAGATAAATAAGCATCTGACTGAATTCGTTAGTGTCTGTGACCGACTCAGACCTCAAGGATTTACTGATGATCAACTCATGTTGAGGTTGTTTTCGTTCACCCTGAAAGATGCAGCGATTGATTGGCTTCACTGTCTACGTAAAGGAAGTATTACTACTTCGTTGGAATTGAAGAAAGCTTTTCTGATGAAATATTTCCCTGCCACCCGGCTGAGCAAAGTAAAGAAATAATTAACTAGCATAGAACAACTCCCTGGGGAGAGCCTCTATGACTACCTTGAGAGATTTAGGCGACTCAAGGCAAGTTGCCCACAACATGGCTGATAAGGTTGCCCACAACATGGATTTCTAGAAGAGGATTTGATTCCCTGGGGAGAGCCTCTATGACTACCTTGAGGGGTTGCTTGACCATGAGCGCACTGTCATCAACGCTACTAGTGGAGGTGATATTTTGGATAAGACGCCGGAAGAAGCTATGCAAATCTTCGATGGATTAGAAAATTCAACTCAGTAGTACAAGAGGTCTACTGGATTTGGGAATCCATTTGCATTGGATGATCATGTGAAGGGATGCGAGGAGAAAGTTGCAAACTTGACGGAGCTTGTAATGAAAATGACTACACAGATGGCGACATCGAATGCTCAAGGGAGACAAGAACCTCAAGATTCACATCGTATAAGCTCTAGAATTCTCAAGGGAGTTACTTTGAAAGATTTGATGATAATGGTAAGGAATCAAAGAGAACTCCTACGACATATAACCCTAGAGCTACAAGAATTCAAGTTGAGAAATTGGAGAAAGGATTTTTCCGGAAGAGACTCTATGGCTATGGTTCTTGGAGGTAAAGATTTGAAAATTTCCAATGAAAGTTTAGAAAGGAGGCCTAAGGAGATGATTGATGGAGAAAAAGAAGACGATGAAAAATCGGGGCCACATTGTTGTCACGGCGCCTGCCACCCCTTGACACGGCGCCCGCCGCCACCTCCAGTGACGGAGCCGATTTTTTACGTTGTTGAATCCCCGAAGAAATTATCAGAGGAGTAGTCTTCTGAGGTTTCAAAACCTGTAACACCCTTTCTTTATGCCTTGAATCTTGATCGTAAGTGGGAAAATGACAAAGACTTATTCGATACTTTCACCAAACGCTAGGTAAATATTCCTCTCCTTAATCTAGTTGAATCCGTTCCTCGTTATGCAAAATTTATTCGGGAAGTTTGCACAACCAAAAGATCACAACGAGAGAAGGAAAGAAAAGGTAAGGAACTACAAGAAAATATTTCATTAGTTTTTAAAAAGCAATTGCCTTAAAAGTGCGGAGACCTAGGTATGTTTACTCTTCCTTGTACGATTGGTGAAGTTACATTCAAAACTGCCATGGTTGATCTTGCTGCATCTATTAATCTTATATCGTATAAATTATATGATGAGTTGGGTCTGGGTCCTCTAAACAAAACCAAGGTTGCTATACAATTTGCTGATCGCTCTCAACTTCACCCTAAGGGAGTGGTTGAAGATGTTTTGATTATGGTTGATATTTGATCTTCCCTGCTGATTTTTATGTGATTGATATGAGACTTGGTATACCCGAGACACCCATCATATTAGGTAGACCCTTGTTGCGAAATGCTAAAGCGAAAATTGATTGTTTCTCTGGGTATTTAGTTGTGGAAGTTGATGGGAAAAAGGTTGAATTCTTGATCCCTGATGGGAAATTTGCTGCTTATTCTCTGAATTTGGTTGATGTTGTAGATATTTCACTAAGGATATTATGCATACTGGTCGTTCTGACCATTTACAGGTTGTTTCGGAATCCCTTTTTGGGTGAATTATCTTATGATTATGCTTTGCCTAATAACCTGCAAGAATTGTCTGTGGCACTTGATGCCAATCCAGATGATTGGTCTCATTCTTATAGAACTGAATCATTAGATCCTCCTATTGAGAAACTTCTTCCGTCTGTCATTCAGGCGCCTGAAGTTGAATTGAACCCCTCCCTAATCATTTGAAGTATGCATTTTTGGGAGAGGGTGACACACTTCCTGTGATTATTTATAATAAACTTACTTTTGACCAGGAACAAAGGTTGGTGGATGTTCTTAGGGAACATTGCACTGCCTTGGGATGGACCATTTCTAATATCAAAGGAATCAGTCCAACATTGTGTATGCATCACATACTCATGGAGGACGATGCGAAGCTAACAAGACAACCTCAGTGACGGTTGAATCCACCTATGTTGGAGGTCGTCAAAAAGGAAGTCTTGAAGCTCATTCAGGCAGGTATGATCTATCCCATTTCTGATAGTCAATGGGTAAGTCCTACACAAGTGGTCCCTAAAAAGGGAGGTATCACGGTCTCTGAGAACCATGAAGGTGAGATGGTACCTATGAGGGTACAAACTGGTTGGAGAGTTTGCATTGACTATCGCAAACTCAATGCTGCGACACGTAAGGATCACTTTCTTTTACCCTTTAATTGATCAAATGCTTGAGTGCCTTGTCGACCGGTCCTATTACTGCTTTTTGGATGGTTATTCTGGATATTTTCAAATTCCTATTGCACCAGAGGACCAGGAGAAAAGTGCTTTTACATGTCCTTTTGACACTTTTGCTTATAGTAGAATGCCTTTTGGATTATCCAATGCTCCTGGTACATTTCAAAGATGCATGATGGGTATATTTTCTGAGTATGTTGAGCATTTCATTGAAGGGTTTATGGATGATTTCATTGTGCATGGGAATGACATTGATTCTTGTATGCATCATTTGTCATTAGTGCTTAAGAGGTGTGTTGAAACTAATTTGGTCTTAAACTCTGAAAAGTGTAATTTTATGGTTGAAAAAGGGATTGTTCTTGGTCACATTGTGTCCAAGAAAGGCATTGAGGTAGATAAAGCTAAGATAGATCTTATTCAGTCTTTGCCTTATCCTACTAATGTGCGTGAGATCCGTTTTTTCTTAGGTCATGCAGGATTTTATCAAAGGTTTATTAAGGATTTTTCCAAGATAACCTCCCCATTATGTGAATTGTTTAAGAAAGATGTTTCATTTGTGCTTGATGATAATTATTAGAAGGCTTTTCATGAGTTGAGGAATCAGTTGACTTCAGCACCTATTATTCAGGCTCCTATTTGGACTTTGCCCTTTGAGTTGATGTGTGATGCTAGTGATTATGCCGTTGGGGCTGTTTTGGGACAAAAAGTTGAGAAAACATCTCATGTGATATATTATGCTTCTTTGATGTTGAATGCGGCTCAGCGGAATTACACTACTACTACTACTACTGAGAAAGAGTTGTTAGCTGTGGTATTTGCTCTAGAGAAGTATCGTCCTTACTTATTGGGTGCCAAAGTAGTGTTCTATAGTGATCATGCGACACTACCCTATTTGATGACAAAGAAGGATGCAAAGCCGAGATTGATTCGATGGATTCTACTTCTGACGGAATTCAATTTGGAAATCAGAGATAAGAAGGCAACAGAGAATTTGGTAGCTGACCACCCGAGCAGAATCTATAGAACTGATGGTGGGGGAGAGCAACCAGGGAGATTGAGAGAGTTTCCTGACGAAGGATTGATGAGAATTTTGACATGTGATGACACTGACCATGACGGCGCCCGCTGCCCACCGGCCGAGCAGTGCTCTGACTTCTGATTCGCTTGATAATGATGGGGGTGAGCCGCCTGCTTTGCTTATGAGTATTCGGACTAAGCAACCTTGGTTCGTGGATATTGTTAATTACTTGGTGGCTAGAACCTTCCCTTCAAATTGCCCGAAAGCAAAAAAGGACAAAATTCGGCAAGATGCTCTCTACTATGTTTGGGATGATCCTTTCTTGTGGAAGCCCTGCGTTGATAGAATTGTTCGTTGATATCTTCCGGACAATTAGGTAACTTATGTTTTGAGATTCTGTCATTTGCACCCAAGGGGTGGACATTTTGGAGCACAAAGGACGGCTAGGAATGTCCTGAAAGCGGGATTCTAGTGGCTGCACATCTTTCGCGATGCTCATGCTTTCTGCAAGACTTGTGATCGATTTCAGTGGACCAGAAATATCTCAAGTAGGAATGAGATGCCGTTATCTTCGATTATGGTATGCGAAATCTTTGATGTCTGGGGTATTGATTTCATGGGACCTTTTCTAGCTCATTCGAAAATGTTTACATTTTGCATGCGGTTGATTATGTGTCCAAGTGGATTGAGGTGAAGGCGACAAAGACTGATGATGCTCGCACAGTTGCTAGTTTCTCGAAGGGCCTATTTGCTAGATTTGGGATGCCTAGGGCTGTTATTAGTGACAGGGGAACTCATTTCTGTAATGATGAGAAGGTTTCTCGACCAAATAAATTTGTAGTCAAGACCCCGCTATAGTATAGGGAGTCAGGATCGTCCACAGGAGAGAGTCAGCGCTTCTTATTTAGTTGCTTTGTCAGGTTGAAACTAACAAAAGAGATGGAAGAGAGATGAGCGGTGATAAGAGCATAAAATCTGAATTTTAATTAATAAAAGGGAATACTTCCAAGGCAAGGGATCACCACAACAATAAACACATGGGCAAATCAATGAATCATGTAAAAAGGTCATGTTTTTATCATAAAAATAGTCGACTTTCTTTAATCAACAAGCAAATCAATTCACTTTCGCATAAAAGATCTACTTGTTTCTACCTTCTCTTAACTAGGATCCTTTAATTTTCATTAGAAAACCCTAATTACTATCAAGTTAACAATTTCCTCTTTCAAGTTCAATTGCAACTATGAATTCCTTTAGACTTTCATCAAAGGTTAAGCATATAGGTAGAAGACAATAAAAACATCACACAATCATAGATCCATCAGTTCAACACACATATCTATTTTTGGGCTCACTCCAACCCTAGAAGAGAAAAGAACTACTCAAACATAGTAATGGAAAACATGAATTTAAGTGAAGAAAGCATAAACTGAAATTAAACTAAATAAAACATGGAAATCAGCGTCTCAATTACAACAAACACGTCTAAGCTTTCACCCAAACACTAAACAAAACCCTAAAACTCATCCTACAGCTGCAGCGCGCAGCCCTCGCGCTGAACGTACAACGTGTCCTCCCTCTCCCCAAAAATCAGCCCCTAATAAGCTTTATTTAAAGATAGAAATTAAGACTTAATCTCCAAGGAAAGAGATTTTATCTTAGGAAAATAATATATCCTATCTAAGTCTATCTAACTAAAAGATCCTAAAAGGAATAAAATAGAAACCCTAATTAAAAAGCCCAAAAATCAATTAAATCAGCCCACAAAATTCTCTCGCAGATTCGCGCAGGGTATCGGCGCCGAGGTCAGGGTATCGGCGCCGAGGGTCTGTTAAAAAACAGTGTTGTTGGAATTCGCTGGGTGTCGGCGTCGAGGTCAAGGGTATCGGCGCCGAGGCTCTGCTACACGCTTCTTCCTTTTCTTCACTTGTTCCTTTGCCAATCTTTTTGTGTCCTTTTTCCATCCTTCTCCACTCGTCCTTAAGCTCTAGAATCGCCTCTTTTTAGCTTTAAAACCTACAAAATCACACCAAAGCTTGTGTAGACTCCATATCTTGCAATATTAAGTATAAGTACACATTTTCCTTACTTTCCCAACACAAAAGCTAATAAAAGGACTTGAATGAAATAAAAACATGATGTAAAATAAGACTAAATATGCGGACAACAAAACAGCCCATACTTAAACTTGCTTATCCTCATGCAATAACCAAATAATAATCACTACCTACAACACATCTTTCAAGTCTTCGCCTTCACCAAAAAGCAACATCATAAGCGCAAGTGGTCTAAAAGAATCAAGCAATCAAACGTCACCACACATATATAAGCAACTCTAAGCAAAAACAATCGAAATTCAACCTAACAAGGATATATGTGTTTCACTCAACTCTCAATGTGTTTATGTTTTGAAGTACATCTCTCAACTCAATCCTTAATGCAAAAAGCTACATAGACATTGTTATTTATATCACCAATCTCTCCAGTGGAGATGTCAAAGCAATCAAAATCATCAAGAGGACTTATGGCTCAATGAAAGACTTCAAAGAAGACTTCATTTGGCCGGGTTGTAATGTGGCTTGGTAAGAAATAAAAGGTATGGAATTATTTAGGCAAAGTGGTGCTAAAAATCCGGGAATCAAGCCTCCTAAACTTCCAACTCAACTCAACCAAATAACTCATCTCAAAATCAACACTTCTACCAAACTCATCAACAATCAAGATCATCAACCCATGAAAATACTTCTAAACCAACAATTTCATCCAACTCTCACATATAATAAACTAGGCTCTTAATAAACACTTTTTTTTCTATCTCTTTTGTTTTTTTTGCCGACACATTTTTTTTTCATTTTTTTTCTTTCGGCAATAATACATATGTATAAATTTTTGGAGCCTCTAAAATATAAGAACAATATGAGGAATAATGCACAACCTTACATAATTTCGCTCAAAGCATCTCAACAAAGCTCAACAACTTAGCTTGTTCTCCATCAAACTCAACTCAATCAAATTCCAACCAGCTCTAAATCCTAATTCCTGGATAAAGGGTCAAGCTTATAATCGGCTAGGAATAAATTTTGTGGAGCTAACAAAGAATAGGCCAAGGCTCAAAGGGCTTCAAGGAAAGATAATATGTAAGGTAGATGAATGAATGGATAAAATATGGCTAAGAAAATATAAATCCTCCATCATCTAATTTTAATAAGCAATGAACTAGTATCTCATAATCGGTCTCAAGAAATAGATAACCACATCAATGCCAAGAGGTAATCACATAAGGAGAGTAAATCACACATCAAAAATAGAGGGAAATATATGAAGAATATTCCCTATAAGGCCAAAGATATCTTGACGAGAGGGTTTCTCAACCAAATAAATTTATAGTCAAGACCCCCGCTATAGTATAGGGGAGTCAGGTTCGTCCTCAGGAGAGAAGTCAGCGGTTCAAGGTTTAGTGTGTTTTGGGGTTCAGGGATAGCAGGAAAAGGTGATGAGGGTGGTTGTCGACAAAGAATAGAGGGGTCGATGTCGAGGGATGGAGAGAGAATGATGGTTTGATATCGAGTAGAATATGTGCCGAATAAAAATAATAAAATAAAACAAATAAAGATGCAAACTTCCAAGGTTAGGGATCACCACAACAATAAACATATGTGCAGATCATAAATCACATAAAGATGCATGCTTTATATCAAAGAATCGACTTTCGCAAATTCCAACAATTTAAGTGATAGAGGCTCTCGCATAAAAACCTAATTTGTTTCTACCTTTTCTTAATTAGGATTAGTCGGCTCTCGCAAATAAACCCTAATTACTATCCAATTCATAATAAGATCACTTTCGCTTCAATATCATGAATAAGGAATTTCCTCAACTCTCGCAAAGGATTAAGCACATAGGTAGATGATGATAAAGACATGTAAATTCATAGATTTATAAATCAAACAAACATATCTATGTTGAGATCACCCCAACCCTAGAAGAAGGAAATTAGAAACAAAACATAATGAAAGAAATTAACTTTAACATAAAATAAACTAAAACTTACAAAACCTTCCAAACGTTCCTCCTCTCTCGCCTCTCTCGCCTTCTCTCTCTCTCTCTCCTCCTCCTCCTCCTTGCACCCTAAGACGACTTGACTTGAATGAATAAAAATCAGACCCTAAGGCTTTATTTATAGCCTTCTATTCCTTGCTATTCAAGGATAGAATATATCTATCTATATCTCAAATGCTTAAAAGATAAATAAATGTAATTTAGGAATTAAATCTATAAAGGGGAAATTAAATGTAAATAGGTAAGTCTTCTCTTGTTGATAGATCTTGTCTTCTATGGATATAACTTGATATATCTCGGCAATCTCGGATTCCTTCGGCTCCAAGGACTCCCAACTCGACACGGACAGCTCAAACCGCGTAACGCGGCTTCGGGACGCGGCTCCTCAATCTCGACCAAGGCTCCTCGAGATCGAGTAGAGATGACGTCGACTGGGCTTGGCTCGGCGTCTCGGGTTGCTGGTCCTCGACTGGCTCGGATAGGGCTCACAAGTGTACTCGATCTCGAGGACCTCTCCTTGATCTCGAGTTGGGTGGCCTTATCGACTAGGTCTTCTCGGCAGCATCGGGTAGATCCTCTCGATGTGCTCGGGTGCCGGCTTCCGGGTTCGTCGATCTCGAGTAGGTTTACTCGATCTCGAGTAGAGTGTAACCCGGCATGTCTTCGTCTTCGGCTTCTCGATCAGCTCCTCCTCGACCAGGCACTCCTTGGACATTTTAGGTCGATCTCGAGTAGAAGTACTCGATATCGAGTAAATCTCTCAGCTTTCTGCTCTGTTCTTAAAATGCACTTTCTAGAGTCCTCGTTCGTCGGATTGACGCATATGACCAAGCGTTGGAAATCTCTTTCCGAGGGCTACAACTCTCATGAAGACATCAAAGCTTGATTCAGAACGAAGAATGGTGAAAAATGGTCTTTTCTCCAGCTGCACCATTCTTAGCTTCTCCATGAGTTTCCTTTAAGCTCCAAAGTGCGTCCGATTTCTGCGAAATATAACCAAAACTTGTGTAGACCTCCATATATTGCAATTAAGTGTAAACTACACAGATTCTGTATTATTCTAACCCAAATGCATGCAATGTATGCAGAAATCGATATAAAAGTAAGTGTAAAATATGGCAAATTAGGCTCACAACAAACACCCCATACTTAAGCTTGCTTGTCCTCAAGCAATACCTTTATTTGTCATTTAGGGGAAGAAATCAGAACTCTCAACATCTTAGATTTATTCTCATATAACCCTGCAATCAATTACCATCCTTGAAAAGGTACTAGTGTCACAAATCCATGCATGTGCAATTAAAAAGCAACATCTACTCACAAAAGGAGGGTTATGCAAAAACATTCATTCGTGACAAAGCATTGATAATCAAGAGGACTTTAATTTAAGCTCAAATAAGGAGTAGATTGCTAAAAGGCTAAAGGTGGGCAAATTTTGGGCAATGTGGTGCTAATAATCCGGGGAAATGGAGTATTTCGAAACTGAATTTCCACATTCCTTCTCCTTAAGAATCTTCACCTTTCATATTGCTTTTCTCAATAATAATGCTTTTACCTCTCTAACCTCAGCACTGCCTTCTCGCGAGTCGCAAACATGGATGTCATGAATGGCCCCGGATACTTAGTGCTTTGGACTCCTCACAATGTGTCCCATCTCGCCAAACTATTATCTCAGCGAGCAGGGTCGATCTTTGATCGGATTTTCTTTCACTCATTAAATTTTCCATATATTTCAAACAATTCCGCCAAACTCCAATAATGATAACAACAACACAATCACCATACGATAATCTCCATAATGTAACATCATTCTCAACATAATCCCCGGATGGAAATAAGGTAAAGAATGGGCAATATTTAGATCATGTGGAGCAATATATGAAATAAGGCATAATATGGCTTTTGTGATGCATAAGCATAGGTAAGGCTAGGAATTCAAACAATGAGCATTATATGGAAATATAAAGTCCTCCATCCTCTTATCATGCAACATGTCAAAAGCAACTTCAAATTTTACCTCCTTTCATGGTTTTCAAGAAAATAATGCACTTCATTGTGACTTCCCTTTACTAGGCAATTTCATGCTATATCTCTAATGAATCCAATTTTGCATCGTCGAGTTAAATATTAAGCTTCCATGACATTTATCAAAAAATTTCAATGGGGGTCATTTTTTCATACTTTTG